>CM056049.1:659478972-660152135 GCA_029574335.1 Rana kukunoris
CTGTTAGTGTCACTGTTTCCTGTGCTGGTAATATACCACCTGAGCACAGATAGTGCCACTGTACGTGTGCTCCTATATACCACCTGAGCACTGTTAGTAGTGCCACTGTAAAGTGGCTCCTATGTATACCCACCCTGAGCACAGATAGTACCACTGTACGTGTGCTCCTATATACCACCTGAGCACAGATAGTGCCACTGTATGTGTGCTCCTATATACCACCTGAGCACAGATAGTGCCACTGTACGTGTGCTCCTATATACCACCTGAGCACAGATAGTGCCACTGTACGTGTGCTCCTATATACTACCTGAGCACAGATAGTGCCACTGTACGTGTGCTCCTATATACCACCTGACACTGTTAGTGTCACTGTTCCTGTGCTGTATATACCACCTGAGCACAGATAGTGCCACTGTACGTGTGCTCCTATATACCACCTGAGCACAGTTAGTGCCACTGTACGTGTGCTCCTATATACCACCTGAGCACTAGTTAGTGTCCACTGTACCTGTGCTCCCTATATACCACAGAGCACAGATAGTGCCACAGTTAACAGTTGTGCTCCTATATACCACCTGAGCTCCAGATAGTGCCTCACTGTAGTGTGCTCCTATAATACCACCTGAGCACAGATAGTGCCACTATTTTTGTGCTCCTATATACCACCTGAGCACAGATAGTGCCACTGTACGTGTGCTCCTATATACCACCTGAGCACAGATAGTGCCACTGTACGTGTGCTCCTATATACCACCTGAGCACTGTTAGTGTCACTGTTCCTGTGCTGGTATATACCACCTGAGCACTAGATAGTGACACTGTGTACGTGTGCTCCTATATACCACCTGAGCACAGATAGTGCCACTGTACGTGTGCTCCTATATACCACCTGAGCACAGATAGTGCCACTGTACGTGTGCTCCTATATACCACCTGAGCACAGATAGTGCCACTGTACGTGTGCTCCTATATACCACCTGAGCACAGATAGTGCCACTTGTGTCTATATGTAGCTTGCTCCTATATACCACCTGAGCACTGTTAGTGTCACTGTTCCTGTGCTGGTATATACCACCTGAGCACAGATAGTGCCACTGTACGTGTGCTCCTATATACCACCTGAGCACAGTTAGTGCCACTGTACGTGTGCTGGTATATACCACCTGAGCACAGATAGTGCCACTGTACATGTGCTCCTATATACCACCTGAGCACAGATAGTGCCACTGTACGTGTGCTCCTATATACCACCTGAGCAAAGTTAGTGCCACTGTACACGTGTGCTCCTATATACCACCTGAGCACATGTTAGTGTCACTGTTCCTTGCTGTATATACCACTGAGCATACACACTTAGTGCCACTGTACGTGTGCTCCTATATACCACCTGAGCACAGAGCAAGTGCCACTGTACGGGTGCATCCTATATAACCTACCACTGAGCACAGATAGTGCCACTGTACGTGTGCTCCTATATACCACCTGAGCACAGATAGTGCCACTGTTTTTGTGCTCCTATATACCACCTGAGCACAGATAGTGCCACTGTACGTGTGCTCCTATATACCACCTGAGCACAGATAGTGCCACTGTACGTGTGCTCCTATATACCACCTGAGCACTGTTAGTGTCACTGTTCCTGTGCTGGTATATACCACCTGAGCACAGATAGTGCCACTGTACGTGTGCTCCTATATACCACCTGAGCACAGATAGTGCCACTGTACGTGTGCTCCTATATACCACCTGAGCACAGTTAGTGCCACTGTACGTGTGCTCCTATATACCACCTGAGCACAGATAGTGCCACTGTACGTGTGCTCCTATATACCACCTGAGCACAGATAGTGCCACTGTACGTGTGCTCCTATATACCACCTGAGCACTGTTAGTGTCACTGTTCCTGTGCTGGTATATACCACCTGAGCACAGATAGTGCCACTGTACGTGTGCTCCTATATACCACCTGAGCACAGTTAGTACCACTGTACGTGTGCTGGTATATACCACCTGAGCACAGATAGTGCCACTGTACATGTGCTCCTATATACCACCACTGAGCACAGATAGTGCCCACTGTGCTTTTGTCTGAGTGCTCCATATACCCACCTGAGCACAGTTAGTGCCACTGTAACGTGTGCTGGTACATACCACCATACCTGAGCACTGTACTAGTGTCACTGTTCCTGTGCTGGTATATACCACCTGAGCACAGATAGTGCCACTGTACGTGTGCTCCTATATACCACCTGAGCACTGTTAGTGTCACTGTTCCTGTGCTGGTATATACCACCTGAGCACAGATAGTGCCACTGTACGTGTGCTCCTATATACCACCTGAGCACAGTTAGTACCACTGTACGTGTGCTGGTATATACCACCTGAGCACAGATAGTGCCACTGTACATGTGCTCCTATATACCACCTGAGCACAGATAGTGCCACTGTATGTGTGCTCCTATATACCACCTGAGCACAGATAGTGCCACTGTTTGTGTGCTCCTATATACCACCTGAGCAGAGTTAGTGCCACTGAGTACGTGTGCTGGTACAATACAGTACCTACCTGAGCACTGTTAGTGTCACTGTTCCTGTGCTGGTATATACCACCTGAGCACAGTTAGTGCCACTGTACGTGTGCTCCTATATACCACCTGAGCACAGATAGTGCCACTGTTTGTGTGCTCCTATATACCACCTGAGCACAGTTAGTGCCACTGTACGTGTGCTGGTATATACCACCTGAGCACAGTTAGTGTCACTGTTCCTGTGCTGGTATATACCACCTGAGCACAGATAGTGCCACTGTACGTGTTCTCCTATATACCACCTGAGCACATTAGTGTCCACTGTACGTGTGCCTATATACCACCTGAGCACAGATAGTGCCACTGTACGTGTGCTCCTATATACCACCTGAGCACAGATAGTGCCACTGTACGTGTGCTCCTATATACCACCTGAGCACAGATAGTGCCACTGTACGTGTGCTCCTATATACCACCTGAGCACTGTTAGTGTCACTGTTCCTGTGCTGGTATATACCACCTGAGCACAGATAGTGCCACTGTACTGTGCGCCCTATATACCACCTGAGCACAGATAGTGCCACTGTACGTGTGCTCCTATATACCACCTGAGCACAGATAGTGCCACTGTACGTGCTCCTATATACCACCTGAGCACAGATAGTGCCACTGTACGTGTGCTCCTATATACCACCTGAGCACTGTTAGTGTCACTGTTCCTGTGCTGGTATATACCACCTGAGCACAGATAGTGCCACTGTACGTGTGCTCCTACTGTATATACCACCTGAGCACAGTTAGTGCCACTGTACGTGTGCTCCTATATACCACCTGAGCACAGATAGTGCCACTGTACGTGTGCTCCTATATACCACCTGAGCACAGATAGTGCCACTGTACGTGTGCTCCTATATACCACCTGAGCACAGATAGTGCCACTGTACGTGTGCTCCTATATACCACCTTTACCACCGACCTGAGCACAGATAGTGCCACTGTTTGTGTGCTCCTATATACCACCTGAGCACAGATAGTGCCACTGTACGTGTGCTCCTATATACCACCTGAGCACAGATAGTGCCATTGTACGTGTGCTCCTATATACCACCTGAGCACAGATAGTGCCACTGTACGTGTGCTCCTATATACCACCTGAGCACTGTTAGTGTCACTGTTCCTGTGCTGGTATATACCACCCGAGCACAGATAGTGCCACTGTACGTGTGCTCCTATATACCACCTGAGCACAGATAGTGCCACTGTACATGTGCTCCTATATACCACCTGAGCACTGTTAGTGTCACTGTTCCTGTGCTGGTATATACTACCTGAGCACAGATAGTGCCACTGTACGTGTGCTCCTATATACCACCTGAGCACAGTTAGTGCCACTGTACGTGTGCTCCTATATACCACCTGAGCACAGTTAGTGCCACTGTACGTGTGCTGGTATATACCACCTGAGCACTGTTAGTGTCACTGTTCCACTGTGCTGGTATATACCACCTGAGCACAGATAGTGCCACTGTACGTGTGCTCCTATATACCACCTGAGCACAGTTAGTGCCACTGTACGTGTGCTCCATAAACTATGCTACCACATACCACCTGAGCACAGTTAGTGCCACTGTACGTGTGCTGGTATATACCACCTGAGCACAGTTAGTGTCACTGTACCTGTGCTGCTATATACCACCTGAGCACAGTTAGTGTGACCGCACGTGTGCTGCTATATACCACCTGAGCTCAGTTAGTGTCACTGTACCTGTGCTGCTATATACCACCTGAGCTCAGTTAGTGTCACTGTACCTGTGCTGGTATATACCATCTGAGCGCATTTCGTGTCACTCCGCTTGTGCTGTTACATACCACCTTCAATATGTCTGGAAGGAGAACAAAGAGAGGCAGAGCGTCACAAGGGCAAGCAGGCTCTGCATGTAGAGGTAACGCTGGTAGTGGATGTGGTGCTTCCTCTTCAGCACTTGGCCTTGGCCGTGGCCGCTCGTCCTTCTTTTTGGGAGCTGGCCGTGTTGAACCTCAACATGCAGAGGAATTAGTAGAGTGGATGACCAAGCCGTCCTCATCCTCCTCATCCTCTCTCACACAGACTGATCGAAGTTTTTCTGGCAAAGCAGCTGCCAAGGCGTCCTCTTCCCTTTGCACGATGGCTTCACACAATACTTCCCTAGTACCACCATGTCCTCCTGAGGAGTCCCCCGAACTGTTTCAACACAGTGTTGGGTACATGCTACAGGAAGATGCGCAGCGTTTAGAAGACTCCGATGACAGAACACTGATAGAGGAAGGCATTGATGTGAGCCCAGGGAGAGGGGGTGGCGGAGAGGGACAGCAATTTGTCAGTGAGGATGTTCCCCCAGCTGGAGCATACTGCCAGGCGGTTGACAGTGATGAGGAGGGAGGGGATGATGAGGTCACTGACTGTACCTGGGTGCCTGATAGGAGAGAGGAGGAGGAGGAGGAGGAGGAGGCACAGGCACATCTCCAAAGAGGCAGGATGCCCTCCAAGGGTCAGCTTAAGGTCACACCCACTGCATTACAGCGCACATCTATGGCGCTTGTGCATGGAGCTGCTGTGTCTGACCGGTACAGCAAAAGTTCTTTGGTGTGGGCCTTTTTTGAAATATGTCCACAAGATCGTACCTTTGCTATTTGCAACTTATGTCGCAAGCGTATCTCGCGTGGCCAAAACATCAACCGCCTGGGTACCACATGCTTGTCCAGACATATGTCGACCAGCCATGCAGCTCGTTGGCAAGCACACCAGAAAGACCCACACCAAAGAAAAAAGTGTACCCCCCTTGCCTTCTGGGACCTCCAACCTCAGTAACCCCCAGTCCTCTCTGAAGCCTGCAGTGAAGGTGTAGAAATAGGTGTGTCACAAGCTAGTAGTAGCGGTCGATCTACTGATATACCAGTCAGCAAATTTTCCCTGCCCCAGCTGCTGCAGCGCCGAAAGAAGTACAATCCCAGCCATCCACATGCCCAGCAGTTGAATGCTAGCTTAGCGAAATTGCTAGCACTTCAACTGCTACCTTTTCAGTTGGTAGATTCTGCCCCCTTCCGTGAGTTTGTGCAATGTGCAGTACCTCAGTGGCAAGTACCAAAACGCCACTTTTTCTCACGGAAGGCTATTCCGGCTCTCTACAGGCATGTGGAAGGCAATGTCCATGACAGGGCGGTCAGTGGTAAGGTGCATATTACCGCTGACTCATGGTCCAGCAGGCATGGACAGGAACGTTACTTGTCTTTTACGGCGCATTGGGTGATTCTGCTGGCAGCTGGGAAGGACGCAGGGCAAGGTCCAGTATGTTTGGAGGTTGTTCCGCCACCACACGCCTCCAAAACACTACTACTGCTTGTGACACACCTCTTTCCTCCACTCCCTCCTCTTCTTCTTCCTCTGTGGCCTCTTCCTGTGGGGATGTTTTCTCCGAACCAGGCCGTGCTCCATAGGCGTAAGAGGGGATACGCAGGAATGCAGGCCAAGAGATGCCATGCGGTGCTAGAGCTGGTGTGCTTGGGAGACAGGAGCCACACTGGGGAAGAGGTGTTGTCAGCTCTGCAGTCAGGCCGAGAGGTGGTTGACGCCACGCCACCTGAAGCCTGGAATGGTGGTCAGCGATAATGGCACCAACCTCCTCTCTGCCCTGCGACAGGGAAAACTCACCCACGTGCCCTGTTTTGCGCATGTCCTCAATTTGGTGGTGCAGCGGTTCTTGGGCAGGTACCCGGGCTTGCAGGATGTCCTGAAGCAGGCCAGGAAAGTCTGTGTGCATTTTCGGAGGTCATATAATGCCACTGCTCGGCTGACTGACCTCCAAAGGGAATACAACCTGCTCAAGAACCGCCTAATTTGTGACATGCCCACCAGATGGAACTCAACGTTGGCCATGCTGCAGCGACTGCACACGCAGCAGCGGGCCATCAATGAGTACCTGTGCCAATATGGCAGCAGAACTGGGTCAGGGGAGCTAGGTGTTTTTTCCCCACGCCAGTGGGCCTTGATCAGGGATGCATGCACTGTCCTGTCACCATTTGAGGAGGCCACGAGGATGGTGAGCAGTGACAGTGCATGCATCAGTGAGACTGTCCCTCTTATTCACCTGTTGGAGCACACGCTACATGGAATAATGGACAGGGCCCTTGAGGCAGAACAGAGGGAGGAAGAGGAGGACTTCCTTACCTCTCAAGGCCCCCTTTACCCAGACAGTGGTCCTGCTTACCCACCCAGCACACAGGAAGAGGAGGAGGAGGAGGAGGAGGATTGTATCAGCAGCATGGAGGTGGAGCCTAGCACTCAGCAGCAGCAGTCTTCAAGGGATCATTTACAGTCCCAAGGAGCACGTGGAGTTTTACGTGGCTGGATGATGCCTGTGGATCCTGTCGTCCTCAGTGACCCAGAGGACTGTGCCCCGAATGCCTCTGCAAACCTACGCTGCATGGCCTCCCTGATTCTGCAAAGCCTGCGTAAGGATCCTTGTGTACGTGCTATTAAGGAGAGGGATCATTACTGGCTGGCGACTCTCCTTGATCCACGTTACAAAAGTAAGGTTGCGGACCTTATGTTGCCATCGCAGAGGGAGCAGAAGATGAAGATGAAACTTCTACGGGAGGCCTTGCAGAAGGGTCTGTGCAATGCGTTCCCAGAACCGGGGGGATTACCAAAACCTGGCTCTGGACAACGTCTTGCTGAGGCTTTGGTGACTCACAGAAGGGGCGGTGGAGAAGGTGGTCGTCTGACGGATGCGTTCAGGCAGTTTTTTAGTCTGCAGCCCCAAGGTCTGACCGGTTCCAGCAACCATCGCCAGCGTCTGCTTTATATGGTCCTGGAATACCTAGGGGCAAGATCCGACTTGGACACCTTCTCCACCGAAAATCCTCTGGCTTACTGGGTCTTGAGGATGGATCACTGGCCAGAGCTTGCCCAGTACGCAATTGAGCTACTGGCTTGCCCTGCATCCAGTGTTCTTTCAGAACGGACATTCAGTGCTGCTGGAGGCTTTGTCACTGATCCCAGGGTGCGCCTCTCTACCGGCTCTGTTGATCGACTGACCTTCATCAAAATGAATCCGGCTTGGATCAACACCAGCTACCAAGCACCTGATGCTGATATTAATGAATAATATATTTTTTGTTGAAATGTCGGATCCCTTTTAGACTGCTGATGCTGAGTGACTGTCCTCTTATGCTGCTGATGGAATATCCTTCTCCTCCTCACTTTTCTTGCTGATAGCTAGTAAGAAATGTTGTGTCCCCAAGGCCCAATTTTTTCTGCCCTGTTTTACAGGGGCCCTAATAACAATTTTTGATGCAATAATTTGCACGTGGCTCCTTGTTGCGCTCCAATTGGAGTTATTGTGAGGGGTTGCAGTGTTGTGTTGTGCCCAAGGCCCAATTTTTCTGCCCTTGTTTAGCAGGGGCACCTAATAACAATTTTTGATGCAATAATTTGCACGTGGCTCCTTGTTGCGCTCCAATTGGAGTTATTGTGAGGGGTTGCAGTGTTGTGTTGTGCCCAAGGCCCAATTTTTCTGCCCCTGTTTAACAGGGGCGCCTATTAACAATTTTTGATGCAATAATTTGCACGTGGCTCCTTGTTGCGCTCCAATTGGAGTTATTGTGAGGGGTTGCAGTGTTGTGTTGTGCCCAAGGCACAATTTTTCTGCCCCTGTTTAACACGTGGCTCCTTGTTGCGCTCCAATTACAGTATGTTTGAGGGGTGCCCTTTTTTCTAAAAATGTTCTTTCTCACAACAATAATGGCCCCCCCACCGCTAAAATATTCTACATAATGTTGCCACACAGAACTTGCGCAAGTAGCATTAATTACTTTTTTTTTTGTCCTTTCATGTTGTGCAGGGACATCTCTAAACACGTGCCACTACTATAGACACCCAGCAGGTGTGATATTTAAAGGATTTTATTTATTTTTTTCACTTTAAGCATCATTAAAATAGCTGCTCCGCAAAAAACGGCCGTTTTAAAAAACATTTTTTCCATTGATACATGTTCCCTGGGGCAAAACCCGGCTTCTGAATGACGTTTTCCAACATTTAATTGGATTTTGGTCTTTAAAATGACCGTTTTTTAATTCGAACGTTCGGGTCCCATAGACTTCAATGAGGTTCGAAATATTCGTGCGAACCCGCGGTCCGTTCGAACGTTCTGGTGTGAACCGAACCCGGGGGTGTTCGGCTCATCCCTAATAATAACCAATTACACCAAGCATGTGCTAATGATTATATATTTAATAGGTAGGTTGAAACACAGTCATTCGCTGAAATAGAAGAGATGTGTAGGAAGCATAATGCTGGGTGAGGAACAGCCAAATACTACTACTAAGATGAGGTTGTAGAAGACAATTTCATGTCGCAGATCATATACCATGGCAAGACTAAGCATAGCAACAAGACAAAAGGTGCATCAAGGTGCATACTGCATCAGCTCGGTCTCTCCCAGGCAAAGATTTCAGTAGTTCAGTAGTGTTGTTCAATCTCTTTTGAAGAAGCAAAAAGAAATGGGCAAGGTTAAGGACTGTAGATGCAGGGGTCAGCCAAGGAAACTTATTGCAGCAAATGAAAGACACATAGGGCCAGATTCACAGAACCCTTACTCCGGTCTATCTCGCGTTAGACCGGAGTACTTTCAAATTACGCGTGTCGTTTCATCAGTCTGAATCCTCAAACCATGAAACAACGGCTTCGGGCTTCAATCCGACTGGCTTACGTCTTCGTATGCCATCGGATCTACGCTGCAATAAATTTGCGGCCGCTGGGTGGAGTTCCCGTCGTTTTCCGTGTCGGGGTATGCAAATGAGGTTTTTCTGACGATCCACGAAGTTACGAGCCTCATTCGCAATTTCTTACGGCATCTGTAGTCATCTTTTTGCCGCGTAAAGTTATTCCAGCTTTTATCTGGTCTAATATTAGACAGCCCATGTTAAGTATGGCCGTCGTTCCCGCGTCGAATTTCAACGTTTGTTTTTATTTTTTACGTTCCGGGAATAGGAATGTACGTAAACGACGCTACTCAAACAAAAAATTACGTAACAACGTTATTTCGCGCAATGCACGGCGGGAAATTTCTGAACGAAGCATGCGCAGTTCGATCGCCGCGGGGACGCGCCTAATTTAAATGCTTCACGTCCCTTACCTTATGGGCCAAAATCGACATGAATTCGTCGTAGAGCCAGGTAAAATACGGCGGCATAGTGTATGTCTGATACTCTGCGCCAATGTAATTGTATCTGAATCTGGCCCATAATTCTTACTTCCCTTTAACCGTGGAAGATATCCAGCAGTGCCATCAGCACAAAACTCTTGGAAACAAGGGGGACCCAGGTACACCCGTCTAACGGCCAGAGAAGTCTGGCCAGAAGCGGTCTTCATGGAAGATTTGTGACCAAAAAAGTCATACCTCAGACATGGAAACTATGCATAAATACATAGAAATTGGGTGCAGAAAAATGGCAGTAGGTGCTCTGGACGGATGAGTTCAAATGTGACATTTCTGGCTGCAGCAGAAAGCAGTTTGTTCAGTGAAGGTCTGGAGAGCGCTACAATAATGCGCGTCTGCAGGCAACAGTGAAGTATGGTGGAGACCCTAGAGATTAAAATGGCAGTCATTGCAATACTTTTTGTCACACCGTATTTACGCAGCGGTCTTCATTTTTTTTTTTTTACACTGTTTTATTTTTTATTTTTTTTTATTTGGGTCACTTTTATTCCTATTACAAGGAATGTCAAAATCCCTTGTAATAGAAAAAAGCATGACAGGTCCTCTTAAATATGACATCTGGGGTCAAAAAGACCTCAGATCTTATATTTAGACTAAAATGCATTAAAAAATTATATATATATATATATATATATATATATATATATATATATATATAAAAGAAATGTCCCTTTGTGAGCATTGGGCAGGAGTGACGTTTTGATGTCACTTCAGCCCTGCAATGATATGGAAACGGGTGGGGGCCATCTTCCCCTCATTCGTCTCCATACCCAGGCAGGTACAGCATCCCATCGCCTCTGCCGCTGCCGACGGCTCTGGTAAGCGGCGCTGGAGAGTGGCGAGGGGCCCTCTCCCACCGCCGATAAAAGTGATCTTTTGGCGAATCCACTCCAGAGACCACTTTTATCTGAAAGCGGACTCTTGAAGAGGGTACTGGGTTATGGTAGCTAGCTGCTACCATAACCCCGGTACTCCTCTTCAAAATAGCGACGTATTCGTGAGGCGGGTGGTCCATAAGTGGTTAAGGTCAGAATCCACCCGTCAGCAGTTGCCTGACCAGCAACTGCTGACGGCCTGAGCCAGTCGCTCCTACTCCTTCCACAGCCCAGCACTCCAGTGAGCACTGGTGGAGCAAAGGACAGAACTGATCAAAATAGCAACAATAAAATATAAATAATCAGCTGCGACAGTATAAACAATGGACTAATAAAAAGTGTCCAAATACTTTGAAAAGTGTACCACAAAATAGATGTGAGAATAAACTCATAAAATCTTTAAAATGGCATCATCATGTGACAAGTGCAACCATAAATAAATATATTCACACTAAAATTCCATAAAATGAAAAAAAAAACGAATGTAAAAAAAATGCAGTGCAGATAATGTCCATAAGGTGCAAGCTGGGTGGATGGCTGTGTGTGCACAGTGATCAGGGTGAAGGTGCTGGTGCTAGTAGCCAATCTCTGGTATCGAGTGCTACCGATAGGTGGTTACTTGTTCTCCGTGTAACTTACGGTATAGATGTCCCCGTACCTTACTGCTGTAAGGTAACAGCGTATGAGTGTGTCTTTCAATCGCCTGGTGGCTTCTGACGTCTCAGGCTCTGCTGATATGTATCTTTACTTTGGCATCAAAGTCTCCTTTAGGTGTCCCTGGTGTATCTGTATCAGATAGCCTCACATTGGGGCATGGGGGGATGTAAAGAGGGATGCTCGATAGTGTAGTATTTGAAACATTTATTGGAGTCAGCAGCAATAATAAAAACAGGTACTTACAATGTGAAGTATCAGACAGGCATATCAAAAACGAGTCGCAAACTCGTCCAATGTCACTTCCGGTGCCCTGCGTTCCCGCACATGTTCGTTACAGTCACGTAACTTCATCAGAGGATGAATAAATGTTTTAAATACTACACTATCCAGCATCCCTCTTTACATCCCCCCATGCCCCAATGTGAGGCTAACTGATACAGATACACTAGGGACACTTAAAGGAGACTTTGATGCCAAAGTAAAGATAAATACCAGCGGAGCCTGAGACGTCAGGAGCCACCAGGAGATTGAAAGACACACTCATACGCTGTTATCTTACAGCGAAAAGGTAAGGGGACACCTATACCCTAGGTTACACGGAGAACCAGTAACCACCTATCGGTAGCACTCCATACCAGAGATTGACTACTAGCATCAGCACCTTCACCCTGATCACTGTGCACACACAGCCACCCATTCCAGCATGCACACACATCAGTCCATCCAATGAGAATGATCTGATGGACCGTTTTCATCGGTTAACCGATGAAGCTGACTGATGGTCTGATGTGCCTACACACCATCGGTTAAAAAACTGATTGTGTTAGAACGCGGTGACGTAAAACACAACGACGTGCTGAAAAAAATGAAGTTCAATGCTTCCAAGCATGCGTCGTCTTGATTTTTAACTGATGGTCGTGCCTACTAACGATCAGTTTTGACCTTTCGTTAGGTATCCATCGGTTAAATTTTAAAGCAAGTTGGCTTTTTTTTAACCAAAGGTTAAATAACCTATGGGGCCCACACACGATCGGTTTTGACCGATGAAAACGGTCCATCAGACCGTTGTCCTTTGGCTATCCTATCGTGTGTACGAGGCCTAACAGTCATCACTCTCTGCTCAGTGAAGTCAGAGAGTGATCAATGGTCATGTGGTAGCTCAGTTCTCAGTCTTTGAGCTTGTGGGACTGATGCTGCAGCCATTCCGGTGATTATGTATGTATGTTTTTTTTTTTATTACTTGCACAATAATTCAAAACACAAAATTTATGAAAAGTTTTTAAAGTAAGTTTGAAAGCTTTCAAAAACGAATTCTAAATAACAGTCACTAAAAACAATCACACTTCATATTTAAGCACTAAATGAACGTATTGGCGATATTGGTTACTGCGACCAGTTGCTTGTATAATGAGATATTTTAGTTGCCTTCCCCGCAGCTTTTTCATGCAATCCATTAGAGCACATCCTCTAGTTAATCGTTGAATAAACAATGCCACCAAGAATTAATGTAATAAAGAGAATACACTGCTGAGCAGCCCCTTGGGTAATTGTTACGAAGTCGCTACCAAGACATTCTCTTAATAAACCGCGCCACTAATTTTAACACATTATGATATTCTGTATTTCTATATATATGACATATTTTTCTGGAGACTAAACAAATCGTTAGTAAGCTGCAGTTCAAAGTTTGTTTTAAAGTTGAACTTTACCTATAACAACTTGATAAAAAATGATGTTCTTTAGCAAGGAATATACATTCCATATTAGTAATTATGCTACCAAAATTAATGTGTGCTGTAAATTGCCTTCCAGCATTGCTCCATGGCAGTGAGAGAAAAAGGTTGTCTGTAAAAAAATATGGCTGTGACACTGGCAGAAACCATCTCAGTTCCTGCTACAGTGTGTTTAGGTGGCACCCACCAGGGACGGGTCTGTCAGAGGTGGTGCCAGAGACAAGTCCTCTCCTGCAGCTGGGCTTAGTTCGGCAGTTGGCTCTCAGCATTGTCTCCCAAAATAAGACATCCTTATCTAGTTCTTCGGTCTGCCTGCAGTTTACCCAAAGGAAGTTTCCTTCTATTGGTTGGATGTAGTCATGATGGAGAGTCTATTTCCCCGTCTCTACTTTATTTTTATTTTTCAAGATAGACCCTGTACAATTTCTAGTTCCACCATGTCAAGTTGACCATCATCTAACCCCATGGTCTAGATTCAGGTTCCATCCTTTCCTGACAGAATGCCCTTTACTAAATCTATGAGTGCTCCCTGATCTTTTGGCTGGTTTTGTTTCTTAGGTCTGTAAGGCTACCACCTAGGCTTCTATCCTATTGTTTGTCTATGTTCTACCAGATGCTTGAGATGATTGTAGATGTTATAGTGCACTTGCAACAAGAGTGGTTGGGTGCTGTTCGTTGTGCTTTTTTATTTGCCCTGACATCCAGTTTTTTTGGGGTGTGCTCCCTTGATGGGAAGGGGGTGCACCACAGGGGACTTGTCCTGGGGATTTGGATGTTGGTGTGGATATCATAAGGGTATGTATCATGAATGGTTGCATAAATGGACAAACATTTTCTTATAGTGTGTACGAGAATTTTGACTTTGGAATCACTTTAAAAAAAAGGTCTTGCCTAAAGATATGTTTTAATGGGTAACTCCATATACAGCGTATACAATTGTGATACAAGTCATATTGTAAATGAATGTTATTAAAAATTACTGTTCTTTTTCAATCTATAGCTCTGAACTCTTCTGTGAAATGCAATGCAATATGGCTACCTGGAAGTGTTCTGTACACAGAGGGCTAGATTCCGGTACAGCGGCATATCTTTGTGCAGGCGTAGTGTATCTTCTTTATGCTACGCCGCCGCAATTTAGAGAGGCAAGTGCTGTATTCACAAAGCACTTGCTCCTTAAGTTATGGCGGCATAGCGTAAATGGGCCAGCGTAAGCCAGCGTAATTCAAAGTAGCAAGGCAGTGGACGTGTTGTATTGTAATGAACCGTGACCCCATGCAAATGATGGGTGAACAAACGGGGCATGCGCCGTCCGTGGACTATCCCAGTGCGCATGCTCAGAATCAGGTCGAATAGAATGCCTAAGATACACGTCGAACTTAACTTACGCCCAGCCCATTCACGTACGACTTACGTAAACAACGTAAAATTCGACAGCTGTTCCGACGTCCATACCTTTGCATTAGCCGCGCCTCATTATAGCAGGGGTAACATTATGCCGAACGTAAGCCTTACGCAAATCGCATATATTAATGTGCCGGGCGCATCTACGTTCATGAATCGGTGTATCTTGCTCATTTGCATATTTTTAATGGGAACGGCGAATGCGTCCAGCGTAACTATGCGCCCACGATGCGCCGGCGTAGGCAAGTTACGTCGGACGACTGAAGCCATGTTTTTCAGGGTAACTTGCTTTGTGAATCGGCACAAAGATGCGACGGCGCACATTTGTACTTACGTCGTCGTATCTCGAGATACCCTGGCGTAAACCTTTCTGAATCTGGCCCAGCATGTGTACAGAAAGTCCCCCCCCCCCCCCCCAAAAAAATAAAATAATTTCCTGCATATGTGATTGGCTCACTAAATTTCCCAAAAGTCTACACTACGATTAAAGATTCAGGCCTCGTACACACGATGAGATATGTCCGCTCAAACTTGTCCGACGGACAGTTTAGAGCGGACATGTCTCATCGAATTTTGGTCAGATGGCGTGTACACACCATCGGATCAAAATCCCCGCCGGCAGACAGCGTGGTGACGCGGCGGTGACGTTGACGCCGCCACGTCACCGCTACGTCACGCACCAGGAAGTAAACACTTCCGCGCGAATGCGTCGGATCCATTCACAGGATACGACGCATGTGCGGGAGGATATGTCCGCTGGTTTCCCGTACTAACCAGCGGACATATCCGACGGACAGGTTTGTAGCGGACAAATTTCAAAGCATGCTTTGAAATTTGTCCGATGGACAAACCTGTCCGCTAGCCCGTACACACGATCGGATTTGTCTGCTGAAACGGTCCATCGGACCGTTTTCAGCGGACAAATTTGATCGTGTGTACGCGGCCTAAGGCATCCCTTGCAACAATTGTTTTTTTTTGGTGAGATACTTTTAATAGGAAATCACATCTAAAGTGATGCAGACCCAGCAATTTGCCTCAATTTGCACCGCTAATTGATAATTATGAAACCACTCCCATTAGATTTACTGAACTCATGAACACAGACAAACACACATGGATTTCTTCTGAATGATAAAAGTTAGGAATCTGCAACAAAGTTTGTTAAAATTACTGCAATGTAATAAATTATGCAGAGGGGAGTGTTTTTTTCTCAACAAAAGTGGAGTTATGCTTTAAGTTATGTTTTCATACAACTGACCTGCCTGAAACTATCTTGATATGGGCTTGATATCAGATACCTGTGTATCTTAGGCCCATACACACGATCAGATATTCCAACAACAATTGTGTGATGGAAATGTTTTGTCGGATAATCTGACCGTCTGTATGCTCCATCAAACAATTGTTGTAGGAATTTACAACAAAAAAGGTTGGATAGCCATGCTCTCAAATTGTCCGACAACAAATGTGTTTCCGTTGGATTATCTGACCGTCGGACTAAAATCCAAAGTACAAACACACATGCTCCAAACCAATGCTAACCATCAGGCAACATTAGCAGAACTTGGCCAAAGGGTGGCACCTAAGAGCTGAAAAACAACATCGTTTTGTGTATGTTGGTTGAAAAATGTCTGCCGTCTGTATGCAGAACAAGTTCACGGCCAACGCCCTTTGAACAAAATACCACAAATTTGTACGATGAAAATTCAATCGTGTGTATGAGGCTTTAGTCTGCTGCCGAAGGGTTGTATGGTTGGTGGGAGCAGGTGCAGGAAAACAGCTAGCTGTAACTCTTCTGAGCAAGCTTTAGTCCTGGCTGAGACAACTGATCACTGGTTATTATATGTAATTATAGGTTAGCTCCGATCAGTCTCTACTGAAATGACATGCAAGTGTGCTTTCATTAAATTAGATCTTTGCATCTCAATTACTGAAACACTGTGTTTTATTTCCATGACATTTATTTATTTGCTTTCAGATATATTAGATAAACATTGCTTATTTCAGGAAATGAATACATTCTGATGTGCCTCTGACACATTGCTTACAAATCATTCAAGCAATATAGACCCTCTGTTTTATTAGCGCAATTAGAAATGAACTGTGTGAAGACTGTGTGCTTGCTTCAGAATATGTAGATTAATATTTATATCATGTATTCATTATGGGATAATGTGCCATGTACTCTTCCAGAATTGTTATTACAAACAGAGCTAGCATCACAACAGAAAAGACACATACATGCCTGAGGCATGTATATAAATATATAAAAAAATAATAAGATAGATAGATAGATAGATAGATAGATAGATAGATAGATAGATAGATAGATAGATAGATAGATAGATAGATAGATAGATAGATAGATAGATAGATAGATAGATAGATAGATAGATAGAGATAGAGATATATATATAAAAAATAATGATGACAGCCTTGAGCTCCTTAATGCACACATCAACTTAGGCCCCTTTCACGCTAACGGACCGATCAAGCACGCCTTCAGTTTTTCAAGAGGACCCAATTATGTAGTGGCGGGTATAAACTGACATCAGTCCTTTTAAACCCATCGACATTTGATCCAATTCTATCTGCTAAAAATAGACAGATGGGGATCCACCCCCCATCTGTCTGGTGGATCGTATCAGATGGTAGTTGAGTGTAAATGGACAGATAGTCCATTTACATCTGACCACCCATAAAGGAGAGCAGGGTGTGTCTGTGTCCACTCTGTGTAAGCGGAGCAGACACGGAGCAGCCACACGCCTGATCAGTGGGGATCAGCAGACAGATTATCTGTTGAGCAGGTGGACTCCAACAGAGCCCAACTCATGTGGAAGGGGCTTCTTTTAACAAAGAGATTGTCTCAATGACAGCAACTCATCCAGTGTTCATATAATTAAATATATATTGTGACAGTGCAGGGCTCTGTCTTTGTGGGATTGGTCAGGAAATGGACAGAGGGTTTGCACATTGGATGAGTGCAGGACTACGAAGCATAGATTTTGAGTGGAGAAAACTGCCTTCGCACCCTCCTCCGGATGTTGGTATTTCCGGATGTGGTTCTGTAGTTTTGAGATTCAAAGTGCCTTGGGAGGGAAGAAATCTCGATCCCAGTGTTCGGTTGTTGTGGACACAGATGCACACAAACCTTATAATAATGGTCTGTTGAGAGTTGCAGGTGGGGGGGGGGGGGAGTTGCTGTCATTAAGACAATCTCTGTGTAGAAAGAAGCCCCTTCCACATGAGTTGGATGAGTTGGGCTCTGTTGGAGTCCACCTGCTCAACAGATAATCTGTCTGCTGATGGGGTGGATCCCCATCTGTCTATTTTTAGCAGATAGGATTGGATAAAATGTTGATGGGTTTCAAAGGACTGATGTCAGTTTATACCCTCCACTCCATAAAGGAGACTGAAGGGTCCAATTGGGTCCACTTGAAAAACTGAAGGCGGGCTTGATCGGTCCGCTAGCGTGAAAGGGGCCTAAGTTGATGTGTGCATTAAGGAGCTCAAGGCTGTGTGCATGGAAGAGCTGATGGTCTGAGGGACCAGTACCTATAGCAAGAGTAACCAGTTGGGCTAGCATTTTCATTTGTATTTTGCTTGAGAAGAACCCCTGTGTGGGAAACCTTATGTTATACAGACTTTGTTTTCCTTTTAATAGAAATGGGCTGACGTAAACTCACTTGGGAAAGCTTCTACCACTAGAGCTATACTTTACAGGGCTGAGACCACAAAGCTACAAACAGTACATCTACACAATGGGAGCTTGATCTGCGTGAAAGTTGCAGCCTTTCTCAACCAGGATTCTGCGGCACCAGTGACAGCCATGGATGGCACCCCGTGGGCTGTGCTAGATGCATACATTTGCAATACATGTCTGACCTTAAGATTTCATGGCATCTCCCCAACTCCCCAGGACTTCTACTTGTCACTTGCATCTCATCATTGTTACATTGGCTTCCTCATAGACCTGTGCTGTTCGTTTTGTTCCAAAAAAAATATTCGGCTAAAATTTTCGTTATTCTGAGATTTGGCTATACCCCAATTACCCAAATTACAGTATAAACAAAATATAACGAATGCTCCATGTGACGAAACTAAATTTGTCAGAATTTCTGAAATTTCTGAAATTCTATGTAAAATTCAATTCAAATTTCAATTAGAACTCCAGTCGAATTCAAACATATTTCTGAAATCTGCAATATAATATGAAGGGCCAGATTCAGGTAGATTGGAGCATCTTTGCTCTGGAGTAACGTTTCTCATTTACGTTACGCTGGCAAAATTTTAGGAGCAAGTGCTGTTATTCATGAAGCACTTGCTCCTAAAGTTGCGGCAGCGTATCGCAAATGAGCCGGCGGAATTCAAATTGGGCGGGTACGGGGCGTGTATTATTTAAAATAAGCGCGATCCCGCGGCGAACGTACTGCGCATGCGTCGACTGTCAATGCATCCCAGTGCGCATGCTCCAAATTCTGTCAATGAACGTCAATGACGTCAAATCCCCATTCATGGATGTTTTATGCAAGCGACGCGATTTTTTTTTTTTTCCGACGCGACGCGTGACTTAACATAGGATACTCCACTAGGGGGCTGCTTTATCTTTACGCCGCGTATCGCTTACGGAAACGTCAGAAAGTCACTGCGTCGCGCCCGAATACGATCGTGAATTGCCGATTCCCGCTGATTAACATATTTTTTCAGCGTAAATCAGCGGGAACGCCCCCGGCGCCATTTTTAAATTAAAGTTGCGATGCGAGGGCAAGTAATGGGCACCTGCATTTCAATTTGTCTGGAAACAAGCTTTAAGCTACTCTTCATTCCTCGTTGTAAGTCAACAGGAATGCATTGTGTACAAATGTTAAAGGCATTTTAAGTACTATGGAGATACATCTGAAATGGAAGCCATTTTCCCTAAAAGCATACAGCACTTGACTTGCTGCCAACTCTGACATCTGCGCACATTTATTTTTAAGTAAATAGAGAAGGACATGTAAACTAAATGGGTGCTTTAAAAAATATGAAGGATGCCATTACTGAGCTAGTTGCCTTGCTGTCCTACATATGGAATATCTTCATTACTTTATGAGTTGCTAGTCTGGAACAAGTATACAGATCACAATCCTAACTTTACTCATGTCTTCTCTGGCTGCGTTTGATGTTGAGATCTTAGGAATGTATGCGTTCGGTGGCTGGATTCCTTACTGTTCAATATAGAGGTTTCCATTCAACAGAATCGGGTTTAGTGCTTAAGTCATTTAAGGGGTACATTTTCTTGGTATTAGGATCAGTATAGTGGTTAGTTTAAGTGTTTTCTTTGTGCAGTTAAGGAAGTATGTGTAAAGCTTTTTTGGCCATACCTCTCCTAAGGTTCTGCACTCCTGTGACCCATTTTCAGCTGACTGCAGGCTAAGGCCCGATATCAGCTGATGTCACAGAGCCGAACCAGGATCTGAAAGCTTTGACCAGCTGATGGCTCAGCCTCTCAGCCATCTGCTGAAAGCCTGAGTCAGCCCCACCCGCCCCCTCCACAGCCCATCTCTCCAGTGAGCGCTGGAGGGGAGAGCAGAGGGCCACTGACTGACTGTTCTGGCTCTCTGCTCAGAGCAGAGGGGGACAACTGAGTGATCAGCGGTGTTTGATTGCTTAGTTCTCACTGCAGAGCTGGCAGGGGACAGATGCAGCATTGGATCGATGCTGCATCCACATGAGAATAATTAACTTCTCTTTTAAGCACTTGCTCTTTTTGGTTATTTCTGTACCCCATAGTTATATAGGAGTTGTGGGAGGAACTACTGAATGAAGCAAGGGACACAGAAGATTGACACTTCAGACACAGATTGACTGAAATTGGGAAAAATATTTGGAGGTAAGGGCAGCAGGATAGGTAAGTATCCACTTGTTTCCTTTCAAACAGATATGAGTTTTGTACATGTAGCAGTACCCCCGGAGGAGCTGCACGTTACCTCTATATTCTCGCTGTCCAGGGTGAAAAGAAAGCCTGAAGAATTTCATTATCCACACAATGCACTTCTTTTTCTTGGGTTTATTTTGCAGAACTTCAGTAGAAAAGAAGGACAAGGGGTGGAAAGGTAAATAGGTTCAGGTGCATAGTCACAAATAGGGAAACATTTCTGCTTCCAGCAAACAGTTATCGTCGCCACTCTAGCCAGAGTGGGTATTGCTCACCCGGATAGGTCCCTCTCACTGGCCTAGCAGCCGGGATAGCGCATGAAGTAAAGTACAGTTTCTGCCACAGATCTTCCTTTATGAGGAGACACTTTTGGTCCAGAATCCTCTGCCACAGGATTCAGCACCCGGATCTCTTTAGCTTAGCTTTGGTAGAACTTTTAGGCCTGACAGGCGACACTGTCCAGCCTCTCAGTGTGTGGTGCATCCTTCGATGAAGTTTCCAGGCCTTATAAGGTACCAGCCTCTTGCGTGGCTCCCTCCAGGATAGGTCCTCACCTGGCTTCCTTCATCAAGTGGTTTCCTCCCGCAGGATGGACAGCACAGGATCACCTTTTGCAAGGCAAGCCCAGCCAGACTACTGGGCCCACAAACGAAGTCTCAGCCCCCGGCCAACGTGGTCCTGGAACCAGGATTCATGATGACAGACCCCGACGACCTCACCCTAATGGCGTCTGTCCCTTAAGTACACCTCCCCAGCATGCACAGTGAGCAACCACTCCCACCCAATGGGCCTTGACCTTGATGCTGCCACCCTTGGCCTGGGGTGGTAATGACACCCCCAGACGAACAATAATGGATACTCCCAGCACAGTCATGTCTGAAACAGAAGCTAAATTCCCCTAATCATTCTAGTCTGAGCCAATAACAGCTCAGACCCCACTAAATCAAAAAGCAGTGCCTGATCAACAGGAGCAGGTCGCTACACACTCCCCCCCCCCCCCCACTACAAAAAGACACTGTCTCCAGTGTCAGGAACAAGGGCACTCAAGCCTGGGTGCCAGCACCTGAACCTTAACTTGGATGGGAAAGGGAAGAGAAGAGAATAGGAACACAGTATATATTATCACATTATAACAAATTGACATTATCATTACTTTCATATCTATCTAACCTGCCATTCTCCGGCAGTCTTGATAGAAGATCGGCTTACCTAAAAGAAAACAGAAAGAGAAAAACACACATAACAATACTATACCTGATATATACAGTTAAGGCAGAGCAAAGCTGCACCTTCGTGAAGGTGGAACTTTCCTCCTTCCTTCTAGAGAACACAAAAGCTAGGCTTAAAAAGTGGCAGAAATCACAATCAGAAGTTTAAACAAATGCTTGAGCAAAAATAAGGCTTGATCAGAGGCCCTCGTCCTAACTGACTAGTTCCTCCCCTCCCAAGTTCAAACACTTCAGCAGGTAAAGGAATAAAGCTCCTTCATGGAACTTCTTTAAAGGAAAACTTTCAAACAGGTCATGCCAGTCTTCACAAATAAAGCCGGGGATCCGGCAGGGTCAGTGATTTTCCATTCTTATCAAGGATGGTGATAAAATACACTCTGTCATCCTTGCCAGGCCTTTGGATTACCACCCTACCGGAATAAATGTGTCGGCCATAACTCCAAAGCAGCCGACATCCCTCAAATCGGTGAGCCATAATAAAAGAAAAGTCCAAGTTCCGGGATGGTTTAGGCACTTTTAAATAGCCCTGTGACAGGAAGTCAGGTAAATCTGTGTGTGTTGTCACAGACGGGAGATACATTTCTGCCTTGTTTAGACAATACACCAATTACTATTAGGCGTCGGCTTCAGAAATAGCCAGAAAGGTTTAGGGCGTTCAAAAACTTCAGCTGTTCAGAATGAGGTAATTAAGGCCTCTATAAAGACATCCAAAGGATAGCTACTGATTGCTGCATCCTGAGGCTTTTGAGTGAAGGAGAGCAGTGACTTCTAAAGAGGTGAGGTGCTTGTTGATATTTCTGTGTGATAAATATCAAAGTGACTTTTTGTTTTCTGCTGTATGACCAGCAGTGTCTGCCCAGCAGTAGGCTGTGCCAGACTCCATTGGTAGGTTCCTGTGTTGGGAAGGTAGACGCCCCAAGTGGCAAGGGTTTATTTTATGGTTTTTTTATGCTGTTTTGATGCTTGCACTTGTATTTAGCAATATGGAAAAATAAACCATATCCTTTGTTTTCAACCATCCTCAACTGCCTTTCTGTACAGTTCAGCGTGTAGTGAACCCATCCAGGGGGTCACACACACCCGCTATCAAGCTAATTCCTCACACATGGTGGACAATGCGGGCAGTTATAGTAAACCCAAAATGGAGGAGATACTAAAACAGCTGGCTATAGCAAATGCAAATCAACAGCAGATGAATGCAGCTTTTCAGCGGAGCCTTGCAGCTCAACAACAAGCTCACGCAGCTCAACAACAGGCTCACCAAGAGAGCCTTGCAGCTCACCAAGAGAGCATGGCAGCTCAACAGGTTTACCAAAAGAGCATTGCAGCTCAACAACAGGCTCACCAAGAGAGCCTTGCAGCTCACCGAGAGAGCATTGCAGGCTTGGAACAGAGACACCAGCAGCAAATGGAGGCTATCGTGAAACAGCTTCAGAGACAGCAGACCGAGGCTGGGAGTCAGGCCAGTAACATATCGACTTTTCGGGGTAAGCCACTTATTGCCAAAGATGACTGCAGATGATGACCCTGAGATGTTTCTGACCACGTTTGAGAGAACAGCGGAAAAAGAGAGTTGGCCTAAAGAACAGTGGGCTGGACTAGTGGCCGTCCTATTATCTGGAGAAGCCCATTTGTCTCAACAGAGGATTTACAATCGTGGGGCCCAGGTCCGTTCCTTTGCACCTGGTGATAGGGTGTTGGTGTTGGTCCCCACGGTCGAAAGTAAATTCCTAGCCAAATGGCAGGGTCCTTATGAAGTGTTGTAGAAAATGGGGGTGGTGAATTATAAAATTAGCCAACCCGGAAGTCGAAAACCTGAGCAGATATATCACGTGAACTTGTTGAAACCATGGAAGGATAGAGAGTCCTTGGTCGCTGAGACTACCCGATTTTCTGCTCCTTTTAACCTGGCTGTCCCTGAAGTTGGGATAGCGGAGACTCTGTCCAAAACTCAGCGACAGGAGGCTAAAGAATTTGTGCTCCGTAATAGGGAGAAGTTTTCAGATTTGCCAGGTTGGGTCTCCGGGGTTGAACATGACATTATCACCACACCAGGGGAGAAGGTCAAGTTGAAGCCTTATAGAATTCCAGAAGCCCGACAGGCAATTCGCCAGGAAGTAAAAAAAAATGCTTGAGCTGGGGGTGATAGAAGAGTCAAATAGTGATTGGTCCAGTCCCATTGTCTTAGTGCCCAAACCAGATGGAAGTTGGCGGTTTTGTAATGACTTTTCGCTGCCTGAATAAAATCACTAAGTTTGAGGCCGCGTACACACAATCGAATTTGTCCGCTCAAACTGGTCCGACGGACCAGTTCAGCAGACAAATCCGATCGTGTGTATGGGCTAGCGGACATGTCTGACCGGCGGACAAATTTTAAAACATGCTTTAAAATTTGTCCGCCGGAGACATGTCCGTCGGATATGTCCGCTGGTTAGTACACTAACCAGCGGACATATCTGCCCGCACAAGCGTCGGAAGGATGTGACGCATGCGTGGAAGTTTTTTTACTTCCTGGTGCGGTGACATGGCGGCGTCAATGTCACTGCGCTGTCTGCCGGCTGGGATTTTGATCCGATGGTGTGTACACGCCATCGGACCAAAACCCGGAGGAGACATGTCCGCTGGAAACGGTCCGTCCGTCCCCTCCGTGTGTACGAGGCCTGACACCTATTCTATGCCCTGCATAGATGAACTGATTGATCGCCTAGGCACGGCTCGGTACATGACAACGTTACACCTGACAAAGGGTTATTGGCAGATTCCTCTCTCGGAGTCGGCCAGGGAAAAAACAGCATTTGTAACTCCAGATGGATCTTTCCAATATCGGAGGATGCCTTTTGGGTTACAGAATGCTCCCGCCACATTTCAACGCACCATGGATAAGACCCTTCGGCCTCATCGAGCCTATGCTGCTGCATACCTCGATGGCGTTGTCATCCACAGTGAGGATTGGGAATCAGGCCTCGTACACACGAGCAGACAGATTTGTTCGAATCTGTCTGTCTGACAGATTTGAACAAATCTGTCTGCTGGGATTTTGGTTTGCTCGCGTGTACACACGAGCAAACCAAAATCCCTGCCAGCAGACGGCGCGCTGACGTGTCGGTGACGTGGCGGTGATGTTGACGCCGCCACGTCACCGCACCAGGAAGTAAAACACTTCCGCGC
Organism: Rana kukunoris; assembly: GCA_029574335.1. Taxonomy (NCBI): domain Eukaryota; kingdom Metazoa; phylum Chordata; class Amphibia; order Anura; family Ranidae; genus Rana; species Rana kukunoris. Next base: position 659,503,740 of record CM056049.1, read on the forward strand.
ATTCGCCGAATCCATTCGGCGGCGGTGCGGCGGCGGTGCTGGACGACATGTCTGCTGGTAAGTGTACTAACCAGCAGACATGTCGGGCGGACGGATTCCCACCCGATAGATTTCAAAGCATGCTTTGAAATCTGTCGGGTGGCCAAATCTGTCGGCTCGGCCGTACACACGATCGAATCTGTCTGCTGAAACGGTCCAGCAGACCGTTTCCAGCGGACAGATTTGATCGTGTGTACGAGGCCTCACACTTTCCAAAAGTTCAGGTTGTGTTGGATTCCATCTGGAAAGCCGGGTTTACAGCCAATCCAAAAAAATGTACTCTTGGGCTAGAAGAGGCAAAGTATCTAGGGTATACCATTGGGAGAGGTCTAATCAACCCCCAAATAAACAAAGTTAAGGCTATTCAGGATTGGCCACGTCCCACCAACAAGAAACAGGTTCATGCATTTTTGGAAATCGCGGGATATCGCCGCTTTATCCCCCAATTTGTCTCACAGGCTGCTCCCCTGACCAATTTGACCAAAGGGAAGGAGTCTGTCATGACCAAATGGACTCCGGAACAGAAGCAGCTTTTCAGGCCTTATGTAGTCAGCCAGTTTTAAAATCGCCTGATTTTTCACAGGACTTTGTGGTTCAGACAGATGTGTCAAATGTGGGGTTAGGAGCTGTACTGTCCCAGGTTATCAATGGGGAGGAACACCCTGTTATGTACCTTAGCCGAAAGTTAAAGGCCCATGAAGAGAATTATGCCACCATTGAGAAGGAGTGTTTGGCAGTGAAATGGGCTTTGGATTCTCTCCGGTACTACCTCATGGGTAGACAGTTTGAACTGGTGATGGATCATGCCCCATTGAAGTGGATGGCACAGAACAAGGAGACCAATAGGAGAATAAATATGTGGTTCCTGGCCCTTCAGGAATTTAGTTTTGTCGTCACGCATCGCCCCGGTGTTAAAATAGGGAATGCAGATGGTTTGTCCCGAGTGCATGCGTGCCTGGCAACCTGTGTCCCAACCCTAGGGTTGAAACAAGAGGGGGGGGGGGTATGTGACAGGAAGTCAGGTAAATCTGTGTGTGTTGTCACAGACGGGAGATACATTTTTGCCTTATTTAGACAATACACCAAATACTATTATGCGTCGGCTGCAGAAATAGCCAGAAAGGTTTGGGGGGTTGGAAAACTTCAGCTGTTCAGAATGAGGTAATTAAAGCCTCCATAAAGACATCCAAAGGATGGCTACTGATTGCTGCATCCTGAAGCTTTTGAGTGAAGGAGAGCAGTGACTTCTGAAGAGGTGAGGTGCTTGTTGATATTTCTGTGTGATAAAAATCAAAGAGACTTTTTGTTTTCTGCTGTATGACCAGCAGTGTCTGCCCAGCAGTAGGCTGTGCCAGACTCCATAGGTAGGTTCTTGTGTTGGGAAGGTACTGTAGATGCCCCAAGTGGCAAGGGTTTATTTTATGTTTTGTGTGTTTTATGTTTTGTTTTGTTTATGCTGTTTTGATGCTTGCACTTGTATCCAGCAATATGGAAAAATAAACCATATCCTTTGTTTTCAACCATCCTCAACTGCCTTTCTGTACAGTTCAGCGTGTAGTGAACCCATCCAGGGGGTCACACACAACCACCACAGAGCTAATTCCTCACATCCCATATGGCTTCTGCATACCACTTTTCATGGTTAGCTTCAATCTCCTCCATAGTTGTCTTTGGCACATGGGGAAACTCCAAGCCATAGTCAAGAGCTACCCTTTTCATCAATACCCTTTGCAAGCGGGTGAGTTTGGGTAGTGTGCGGGAGTGTCCCAGTCCCGGCATAACACATGCCTCCGGAGATCTTTTTAAAAGAGGTGTAATAGAAGGTAGTGAATCTTTTCGCCCAGAAACAGTTTCTGCGTCAACGACAACTTCTTGAGTACCCAGAGTTTCCGCCCGGGGCGTTGTCTCCCCAAATTTAAAGCAGCAACTGATCAACAGGAGGAGGGCGCTACATACTGTACATCTCTGCAAATCATGAACATTTCCACATTTTATCACTTATGCCGCGTACACACGATCATTTTTCGGGTTGTAAAAAATGCTGTTTTTTAAAAATGTAATTTAAAATGATCGTGTGTGGCCTTCAGAGCATTTTTCGGGTTCTGAAAAACTGGCAAATTTTTTTTCGAACATGCTCTATTTTTTCATGTTTTAAATTATGTAATTTTTCGGGTTGTAAAAAATGATCGTGTGGGGGCTTTAACGACGCGAAAAACCCACCCATGCTCAGAAGCAAGTTATGAGATGGGAGCTCTTTCTGGTAAAACTCGTAATGGAGTAAGCACATTCATCACGCTGTAACAGACAGAAAAGCGTGAATTGTCTTTTACTAACACAAAATCAGCTAAAGCAGCCCAAAGGGTGGCGTCATCCGAATCGAACTTCCTCTTTATAGTGCCGTCGTACGTGTTGTACGCCACCACGCTTTGCTAGAGCATTTTTTTAACAATTGTGTGTAGGCAAGGTCGTTTTTTTCTAGAGCCTGAAAAACTTTGTTTTTTACAACCCGAAAAATGATTGTGTGTACCCCTCATTAGGCTTGGTTTACGTTGGTGCAATGTCAGACATTGCATGTGATTCGCACCGCACTGCTGTGCACTAGTGTTGATCAAGAATATTCGCATTGCGAATATTCGTTACGAATATTGCATATTAGAGTATTCGCGAATAACTCGAATATCGCGGTGAATATTCGCTATTGCGAATATTCGTATTTTTTCAAATTTATTTTTAAAACAGATCACATCCTAGTGATCTCCATCGACGTCTAAAAGCATTGCTGGTATGATTAGAGACCCTGGGCCGAGTAGCTGAGGCGATCCTTTTATGTTGCCGAATATTCGCAATGCGAATATTCGTATTACGAATATTCACGAATACTTTCTCTCAGGGCTTTTTTTCAGGGGGAACTTGGGGGAACTCAGTTCCACCACCTCTGGCTCAGACCCTTTGGTGCCTGCTCACCACAATCACTCTTAAACACAGAAGTCTGGTTTCTGTGTTTACAAGTGACAGCTTTGTAACCCCCTGAACTCTGCACTCTGTATGTAATGCAATCCTGGTATTTAATGCCCCTTTAAGACCCTTCTACTGTTTGTGAAATTTGAACGGGTCGTGGTTGAGTTCCTGCACCTATTTTCTGAGAAAAAAAGCTCTGCTTTCTCTGCCCTTCTTTTGCATCAGAGCCAATCAGAGTTCTCCTACCACAGTTGTCAGAGGTTAGCAACCTCCATAGCAACCAATAGGAACCTGCCTCCACGACCATTATATAAGATCACTCCCAGCAGTATTTCAGTGCAGATTTACAAGGTGGCTAGAGAGAGTGGAGTTAGAATCAGATGACAACTCTCTGGATGACAGTTCAAATGAAGACCTTGAAGAGTTTGAAAATGAGGATTATCAGGATAGAACAAGAACAAGATTTGTAACATCTCCAGAACTAGTTACCAGAACTCCATCCCACAGGCATCAACACCTTCGATCACGCCTGGAAACAGGCGACCAAAGGCGCCAGCGTGGTGCGGGGATGAATGCACTTCATGACACCCCGAGAAGATTTAGATCTCCGAATACTAGATACAGTACGAGAAGACCGAACCCCACACAGAGAAACTGGAGGGAAGAGGGGGGTTTTCCCAGAGGGGGTTACAACAACAGACCTCCTGGCAGACAACAACCCAGAATCACCTACAGGAATCCCAGATGGGGACAATACACCAGAAACCAAGGAGGTGCCACTGGATGGGAAAACACTCCAAGAGACAGGGAAAGACATCAGGAACCTCTGAGTCATCCCACTTATCGGAACCAGGAACCTCATGGGAGACAGGTGAGGCCCCAGGCTTGGGAGAGAGAAGACAATATGACAGATCGGTATCAACAAAGAGGAGAAGAACCAGAGGGAAGAGAGGGGGGCAGAAGAAAAAGGCAAAGAGAACATTAGGAGAGGGAATATACAACCTGAGTAATGCCATTTTCACGGACGAGGAGTGGCAAGCCCTAGATTTAGGCCTAAAATTTGCACCTGAAAAATCCCTAGACAAATTTAATACTTACATAGACCTACAAAAGTTCATGAGAAAATTGAATCTGAAAAAACATTTTGCTCTGAACAGGGATGAAAGACTACCAGAGGTATCAGCATATATACATACCACACTGAAAAATAAATCGCTATATAATCCAAAAACTCCAGGAGATCAGTGTTTGAATGCTTTCAGGAAAATGGTTGAAAAGGACATTGAAAATTTAGAAAGAAAACAAAATCGAGGAAACAGAAATATATGGAAGACGATCAAACAAATCGGAGAGAAAAAGGGAGTGGTCATCAGACCTGCGGATAAGGGGGGGGATTGGTCATATTAAATAAAGTTGATTATGAAACTGAAATGGAAAGACTGTTACAAGTACCTGACACATATGAAAAACTAAAGAAGAACCCCACCTCTATCTACAAAAAGCAACTAACGAAATATGTCAAGAAAGGAGCTCGACTTGGGATCCTTAATGAAAAAGAATCCACGTATTTGATATCAAAATCCACAAAAACCCCGGTCATCTACCAGGTGCCTAAAATACATAAGAGGCTGGATAAACCACCAGGAAGACCTATAGTAAGTGGTATCAACTCTATTTTCTCAAGGTTAGGAGAATACTTGGACAAATTCTTAAGACCCTTAGTCACCAAAGGGAGATCACACTTGAAAGACAGCACCCAACTAATAAATGAATTACGTGACATGGACAGTACGAAGAACCTTCTCCTGGCGACCATTGACGTGGACTCACAGTATACCAGTATAAGACAATCTGATGGTCTAAAGGGGGTAGAAATGGCATTACATCTGCTAACTGAGATGAAACAAGAACAAATCTCATTTATCCTGGAGGGATTAAAAATGGCCATGGCGAACAACTACTTCTGGTACAAGAAAGAGTTCTACGTCCAAAAAAGAGGAGTAGCTATGGGGGCACGTTATGCCCCCAGTGTAGCAAACCTCTTTATGGACATGTGGGAGGATGAATATATTTATGGCCAAAATATACCGCAATTAAGGTTCTATAGGCGCTACATAGACGACCTGATTATCCTATGGGATGGTCCGGCGGATTCTCTTGAAGATTTCATGAAGCAACTCAATACGAACATATATGGCATTACCTTCACAGGCAAGTGGCACACAAATAACATTGACTATCTGGATTTACAAATCTTTAAGGAAGAGGGCGTGCTGTGCACTAAAACTTTCTTCAAAAAGACAGATAGGAATGGGTACATACCCACATCTAGCTGCCATCACCCAAAATGGATAGGGAATGTACCCAAAGGACAACTATTACGGGTCAGGAGGAACTGCCATAGAGTGGAGGATTTTGACATTCAAGCAGAGGTACTGATTAAAAGATTCTTGGAAAAAGGTTATAAACAAGAAGTGCTCACGACACTGAAAAATAACATCCGAAACTTGGACAGAAGTGAGCTGTTAAAAAGTAAAAAAACACAACAAGCCCCTGCCATGGATATAACCTTTGTCACGGACTATAGCAATCAGTACCAACAAGTTGAAAGAATCTTCAAGAGATACTGGCCAATCCTCAGAGAGGACAGGACACTGGCTACTATACTGCCCCAAAGACCAAAATTCGTCTATCATAGAGCACCCACCTTGAGAACTCATCTCGTTCATAATGTATTGGACCCCCCAAAACAATCTAACATCTGTCCAGAGCTCAAAGGGTTCTACAGATGTCAAAGATGCCTACCATGCAAAACAAACAGACCTCAACCAAGGAGAAAAACATCTTTCAAATCTCATACGTACAATAAACAGTTCCAGATAAAAGAACTTATTACATGCAACAGTACGCATGTGACCTATGTCATTGAGTGCCCGTGTCGCCTCCAATATGTGGGCCGTACCACCAGACCCTTACGTGTGAGAATAAGGGATCACATTAAAAACATACGAAAGGGGTTCCCTAGACATAGTCTTTCAAGGCATTTTGCTGAAAAGCATAACAAAGATCCTACACTCCTTACCTTCTACGCCATTGATATTATTAAGGATCATTGGCGGGGAGGTAACAAGTAACAATTGGTCTCTCAAAATGAGACCCGATGGATACATAGGCTGGGGTCCCTAGCGCCAAGGGGCCTCAACCTGGACATTGACTTAAATTGTTTCATTTCTAACTTCTGAATAATTACTTTACCGTAACCATATTCTCCTTACCGTATACCCTCTCTAGCATATGTAGTAGTTGAATGACCTAGTTTTTGTCTCAACTTTGAGATTATCTTCCCAACTTAATTACAACTTGAAAAGAAGCACACACCCACAGAGAAATATCCTCCAACATTCTCTATAGAAGACAATATACATACAAAATACACTAAACCTTCTTCTATAGCTATAAAATTCTCTCCAATTAGGTCCTTATCCCATTACCTTCACCACAATATTAGATACGGTGTGAAATATTCACTCCATAGTATCCCTATACACCTTTAAAAAAAAAACCTTAATGGAGAAATATGCCTCTAAAATATATATCTTCCTCTGGAGAAATATGTAAGGGATGATGTGAAGTCCTCACTCACCCATTTCCAGGGTTATGCTAGCTTCTAGATGACCCAATTATTTTTGTGACCTGAAAGGAGTCTTCTGTGACATAGGGCTTGGTCATAAAGTTGAACATCAGGTCTGGGACCCTCTATTTTGACACATTTGGTATTTATATTGCATTGGGATAAACATAGTTATCATAGATGATGACAGGACACACTGTATATCCAGGTTGGAATAACAATGTATCAACTGTTTGGCCTTTTACATCACCAGTCTCTTCTCTTTTCTCTCTTTTTTCTATTGATTAAAAACCTATCACTGCGGGTTCATCTCCACACACAGTATTAAAATGTCATGGGGTTCTATATTATTTTCTTTTTATACATTATTCTTTTCACATTTATTTCTGTGCATTCTCTTATGGCGGAAATAAGGAAAAAGAAAGAGAGAAAAAATACCTCATTAATTAATACATACTATTGTCAAGGACAGTGATCCTTGTGAATGCAGATTTAAAATCGTTATCCTTTGCTTATATAGCTCTGTCTGCTATTGTTGGTGTTTTTTTCATTATTGCATGCAGCGGCACGCAATCATATATCCCTTCATTTTTTGCAATTGGCACTGACAGGGGTTAATGGAGGGAAGGCAATGCTGGACACACCCTACTATCCACAACCTATCACACCCATCAACAGGATGAGGGGAGTGCCTGCCGCTGCATACAAAAAACACATCGTACGTACGTTGCCCATATCACCTTTGAAAACGTCATACGACGAAACGCGTCAGATGACCACCACGTCAGAACGTACGTACGCCTAGTACGCTCAGCTACACAGCTACACAGCTGATCCACACGCCGCGCTGCGGGCTAGCGAGTTACCGAGGACAGGACACCACCACCCACGGATCACACACTCCGGGTGCAACGGCGGACTCGTTTCCATAGCAGCCCGGCTTAGGGGCAGGTGGACAGCACAGATAGCTGCGGCTTACACTCGTACTATCCAACTCTGTTTTGTTTTAAGTTTATCATTTCATATATTTTTTTTTACCAGCCCAGGTGCCTCTGGGATTTTAAGTGGAAATGACCGCTTATAGCAGTTTTTTATAATAAATGCACTCAGTGCTTTTGGAAACATACTACACTATGTGGATACTTCACTTTTTGTCTCTCTGAGTGACACCGGAAGTTCATCACTGCAAATAACGTGAGGATACCCCTACAGCTGACAGCAGGTGCTACGCGGATAAAGAGATTCGTGGAATAGTAACAACTAAGGTACCACCACCATCTGCCCTTAGCCCCTGGAGGGTGCCATCATCTGGTGAGTGGGGACCCACGTGGGGGAGCACTGAAGTCACGAAGCAGCATCTTAATAGGAAAATAATTGCACCAAGTCACCTATAGACTTTTACTCTCTTTTTCTTCTTTTATGTATGGTCTGCAAATGATTCTCCTTGTTTGAAGTTTTTTATATGCATATATATATATATCAGCAGCTCACAGCATTCATATATCTTACCTAGTGGCTCGCACAGTGTCCTGCCGATACTGTAGATCATACCTGGGTTATACATGTTGGGAGAATATTTGTGATTTATTAGATCACCTGACATATATCCCTGTTTGGGATTTGTCGTTTTGTTGTGTTTGTTTAATTTGATTTGGAGGAATCACTTAGTGCGGTCAACAGACCCACCACCTTGGATTATTAGAATCTATATTTGGCACATTAGTCACAAGTTCAACACTATTATTGGAAGGTATTCTTCCATTTACCTGCACAGAGTCCTGACCAAAAAATTTTGGTTTTCTTATTTATTTATTTTGGGTACACATGCTCATTTTTTAGGAATCACTCCATACACATCAGAGGACACCACCTAGTGGTGGGAGTCTCCAGCACTCACTAAAACAGGACATTTAGTCAGTCCATATTATTAAAGAGGTAACTATAAAAGCCTTTCTGAGAGGCCAAAAAAAAGGGGTCTACCTTTTCTCTTGGGACTCCCCTTTTACAAGTTACCCAACACTTTGTCTATTTAGACGCTTTGTACACTTGACGCATATAGCAGCGCCACCATCCCAATATTTGCACACTTATGATTTGATCTCCAAGGAGATCCTTAGGGAGGCAGCAGCTACATCACACATCCAAAGCGCGGATTCTTCATTTTATCAGAGAGAGTGGAGTGTTTCTGTGCGTTTTTCCTGTGTATTGCGATCTTAGAGCTTAGCATTGTGCTTCCTATAGTGCTTTCAGTTCTGAGTTTCCTGCTTCTAAAACCAAATGCTTTTTTCAAAGCAAAAGACCTAACAGCTTTTCTAAAAGCTCAGATTTGTGTTGTTTTGTCCAGGTTAGTGTAGCTCAGGCCCCGTACACACGGCCGAGGTTCTCGCCAGAAACCAGCGAGAACAGGTTCTCTATTTGCTCGACGGCCCGTCGGGATGAATGGCTGTTTGCCATTCCCGACGGGCGGGTCGCAGATTCTGACGGCCGGCAGAGAACCTCGACGGGCGGAACGATGTGTTCCGCCCGTCGAGGTTCCCTGTCGTGTGTACGGGGCTTTAGTGTTAGATAGATTTCTGTGTAGTTAGTGTAAGTGTACATTTCTTTAAGGTAGCTTAGTTTAGTGTGTGTTTAGTCTCTGTGTCTTGTGTATAAAAAAAAAAAAAAATTAGCTTTAGTTTAGTCATATAAGTTTGTGTAAGTAGAGTTAGTGTTTAGTGCATATTCGTTTAGTATTTGTAGTCCTCATCCTTGTCTGCAAAAAATAGACTGGCTAAGATCCAGGAAATGATCTCCGTTTTCGCGTGTTGTTCGCGTGCATGCGCGGACGAGAATTTCGCAATCAATTTCGCATTCGCATTAGCGAAATTTCGCAAAAAATGTTTTTGATAAAATATCACGAATATTCGATATTAACGAATATTTCACAAATATTCTTCTATATATTCGTGAAATGTCGCGAAATCGAATATGGCGTATTCCGCTCAACACTACATGTGATGTCTGTGCGATGCGAATCCAGCCATACAAATTCTGAATTTGCATCACATTTGGACCAAAGTTGTGCAGGACCCTTTTTTTGGTCTGCCCCATGCGATCTGATTCCTGTCCAAATTAACAGTTCACACTGCGATATGCAAACCGATCTGGGGCTGTCATTAACTTTGTATTGACCCTCCCAGCGATTTGCATAAGGCAGTGTGAGCTGCCTGCGAGTCAGGTGTGAGGTCAGGTGTGATGCCAGAAACCCGCAGTAGATTCACAGGGGTTGTATGCATACGGTGAAGAAACATCAGAGGATTTGCGGCTCCCGAGCCCCCGTTTACTTACCTGACCCCTCGAAAGTCCCGCACCGTGAACAGCACGGACTTCTCGGCTCATTGGTTGATTGATAGCAGCGCAGCCATTGGCTCCCACTGCTGTCAATCAAATCAATGACGCAGGGCGCCGAGTGATACAGTCAACTTTAAACATGCTGCAAATACAGAAGAACAACTCTTGATGCACCAAAAATACAGTATGCTCCCATATTCCTCTTTGACTGGCCAACACAGTGTATTTTTGACTCTCAAACTATGTGTTGTTAGCCCTGCCTAATTCACAGGCCAGGTCTATAACTTCTCCTTATGCACAGACGGAAGGCATAGGAAGTTATGAGCTCACCAGATTTCTGGCAAAATCAACAGGTATTTTTTGCATTTGAGCAAAAATTTTGCATACAACATTCTTCACAGGCTGACTTCTCTACTTCAGTTGTTATGTCTTCCTGTATAGCTGCCCTCATGCAAATCATATATTTAAAAATATTTGCATTGTAGCAGGTGTTGGAACCTTCTCTCTGCATGCTATGTCACACCTAGAGTTCAATGGATTCTAGACCTGGCACCATCTCAGATGCATTTTTAGAAAGGAGTGGTAGGAATATGTGTTATGTCTGTAGCTCTAGGTGCTGTAGGTGCTTGGCTAGAGATGGAAAGTGATTTGGGACACAGTGGTGCAGTGCTTTCTATGCTCCCAACGGACTTGGGTTAACACTACCTCACTCCATCCACCAAGGGGGCTGACAAGCAGAAGAAGCTCAAAAGGCTTATTAGTTGGCAGCATTGAATAATGAGAGATGGAAGTTTGGGAGAGAAACTTTACTATGGCAGTCTATGGGCCATTGGACTAAACTTCCCAAGCTGGGTATAAAGGGAGAGAGATTTATATTTTCTTAGGCTAAATACCTAGGAGATTCTCTGCTATGAGTAATTGAGGTGGGTACACTGCTATTCATGTTCATAATACCCACATCAACCTGCTACAAGCCTGTGGTCGTGTGCTGAGGACCTGAATCACTCCAGACATATCCACAAGTGAGCTGACATTTGAACAGTGATACCCTTGTTGCTGTATTATTTGGACTGGTAAGAGGACACTGTTGCCATTTACCTGGTGCTGTTGCTGCTGCTGCTGCTAGCAGAGACTGAGCTCCTCTAACTAGCAGCATTATTTACTGCATGACTTTACTGGGACTGTACTTATATGCACCATCATAATTACTGGGCCCCAACTCTAGCTGGCTGAAGAACTAGGGCTAAAGCCAGCTCACTCAGATAGCGGCTTCACAAGAACTTTACCTATTCTTCATAGTAAAAGGCTTCTCTTTAGGGAGTGTTTACCTTCATCATTGCTATTCATACAGAAAGCACTCTCAAGTGGATATAGCCCATTGTTTATGGCAGAGTTATGGCAGTATTGATTTTCATTGCTGTTACTGTTTTCTAATACCATTGCTTATTGTTGATTTTGTGGATTACCAGGTTTACTCTAATTTAGCTGCATAGAACTCAATTCTATGCCGCTATAGCTCAGTGAACATATTGGTCTAGATTCAGGAAAGAGATACGATGGCGTATCTCCAGATACGCCGTCGTATCTCTGCGTCTGAGCCCTCCTATCTATGTGACTGATTCATAGAATTAGTTACGCATAGATTTCCATTAGATCCGACTGGTGTAAGTCTCTTATGCCGTCGTATCTAAGTTGCATTTTTACACTGGCCACTAGGTGGCGTTCCCGTCGATTTACACGTCAAATATGCAAATTAGATAGATACGCCGATTCCCGAACGTACGCCCGGCCTGTGCATTTTTTTACGTCGTTTGCGTATGCGTAACTCCGGCGTAATGTTACCCCTGCTATATGAGGTGCAGCCAATGTTAAGTATGGACGGCTTGCCGGCGTTTTTTTTTCACGTCGTTTACGTCGTTTGCGTAAAACGTTCGCGAATAGGGCTTTGCGTAAGTGACGTTCACGTCGTTTTCATTAAGTATTTGCGTGGTGATTTGGGGATCATAGAGGGGGCTAAGAGAGAGCGGTGGAGCTAGGAGAGAGGGTAGTGGATAGAGAGGGGGCTGAGAGAGAGAGAGAGAGAGAGAGAGAGGGGGGTGAGGCTGAGAGAGAGGGGTGTGAGGCTGAGAGAGAGGGGGGTGAGGCTGAGAGAGAGGGGGGTGAGGCTGAGAAAGAGAGAGGTGAGGCTGAGAGAGAGAGAGGGGTGAGGCTGAGAGAGAAATAAGGCTGAGAAAGAGGTGAGGCTACGAGAGAGGTGGGGCTGAAAGAGAGGGTAGTGGATAGAGAGGGGGGCTGAGAGAGAGAGGGGCTCAGAGAGAGGGGTGAGAGAGAAGGAGGGAGGTGGGGCTGAGAGAGAGAGAGGGGCTTGGAGAGAGGGTAGTGGACAGAGAGGGGCTGAGAGAGAGAGGGGCTCATAGAGGGGGCTGAGAGAGGTGGAGCTGAGAGAGAGGGGTGACACTGAGAGGGTGATGCTGAGAGAGAGAGAGGGAGGTGACACTGAGAGAGAGAGGGGTGACACTGAAAGAGAGGGTGACGCTGAGAGAGAGAGAGGGAGGTGACGCTGAGAGAGCGAGAGGTGAGGCTGAGAGAGAGAGAGAGGTGAGGCTGAGAGAGAGATGAGGCTGAGAGAGAGGTGAGGCTGAGAGAGAGGTGGGGCTGAGAGAGAGAGGGGGTGAGGCTGAGAGAGAGAGGTGAGTCTGAGAGAGGCGGTGACACTGAGAGAGAGAGAGGTGAGGCTGAGAGAGAGGTGAGGCAGAGAGAGAGAGAGAGGTGAGGCTGAGAGAGAGAGAGAGGTAAAGCTGAGAAAGAGGGGGTGAGGCTGAGAGAGAGAGGTGAGGCTGAGAGAGAGAGAGAGAGAGGGGTGAGGCTGAGAGAGAGAGAGGGGTGAGGCTGAGAGAGAAATGAGGCTGAGAAAGAGGTGAGGCTGCGAGAGAGGTGGGGCTGAAAGAGAGGGTAGTGGAGGGGGGCTGAGAGAGAGAGAGAGGGGCTCAGAGAGAGGGGTGAGATAGAGGGAGGGAGGTGGGGCTGAGAGAAAGAGAGGGGCTCAGAGAGGGTAGTGGACAGAGAGGGGCTGAGAGAGAGGGGCTCATAGAGGGGGCTGAGAGAGAGGTGGAGCTGAGAGAGAGGGGTGACGCTTAGAGAGAGAGGGGTGACACTGAAAGAGAGGGTGACGCTGAGAGAGAGAGGAAGGTAACGCTGAAAGAGAGACAGGTGAGGCTGAGGGGTCACGGTGCTGACCTTCACGCTCTCTCCGAGTCCTCAATGTCTTCTCCCGTCTTCTGTTATGATTGGATGCCTGATAGGCGTCCAATCACAGCACCTGTTTCTTCAGCCAATCAGGTGACAAGTAACCAGATCTGGTGCACCTGATTGGCTGAGAGGCAGGTCAGTGTTAGGGAAGTGATTTATTCACTTCTCTAACACAACACTGTGTAAACCGCAAACACTGAAAGAGAGGGTGACGCTGAGAGAGACAGGTGACGCGGAGAGAGAGACAGGTAAGGCTGAGAGAGAGAGATGAGGCTAAGAAAGAGATGAGGCTGAGAGAGAGAGGGGCTCAGAGAGAGGGCTGAGAGAGAGGGAGGTGGGGCTGAGTGAGAGAGAGGGAGGTGGGGCTTAGCGAGAGAGAGGGGCTCAGAAAGAGGGCTGAGAGAGAGCTAGGGAGGGAGGTGGGGCTGAGAGAGGGGGGCTCGGAGAGAGGGTAGCGGACAGAGAGAGGGGCTCATAAAGGGGGCTGAGAGAGAGGTGGAGCTGAGAGAGAGGGTAGTGGATAGAGAGGGGGCTGAGAGAGAGAGGTAAGGCTGAGAGAGTGAGAGAGAGGGAGAGGGCGACACTGAGAGAGAGGTGAGGCTGAGAGAGAGAGGTGGGGCTAAGAGAGAGAGAGAGAGAGAGAGAGGTGGAGCTGAGAGAGAGAGAGGTGGGGCTGAGACAGAGGGTAGTGGATAGAGAGGGGGGCTGAGAGAGATATAGGCTGAGAGAGAGAGGTAGGTGGGGCTGAGAGAGAGGGGCTCAGAAAGAGGGGAGAGAGAGAGGGAGGAAGGTGGGGCTGAGAGAGAGAGGGGCTCGGAGAGAAGGTAGTGGACAGAGAGAGGGGCTGAGAGAGAGAGGGGCTCATAGAGGGGGCTGAGAGAGAGAGGTGGAGCTAAGAGAGAGGGTAGTGGATAGAGAGGGGGCTGAGAGAGAAAGAGAGGGGGCGATACAGAGAGAGAGAAAGGTGAGGCTGAGAGAGAGAGAGAGAGAGAGGCTGAGAGAGAGAGAGATGGGGCTAAGAGAGAGAGTAGTGGACAGAGAGAGGGTAGTTGACAGAGTGGAGCTGAGGGAGAGAGGGGCTCATAGAGGGGGCTGAGAGAGAGAGAGAGGTGGGGCTGAGAGAGAGAGTAGTGGACATAGAGGGGGCTGAGTGAGAGAGGGGCTCAGAGAAACCTAACTTACCTCCTCCTGTCTGGATAACTTAAGAACACATTATAACACAGAGTTCTCTAGGCCATGGTTTTCCGGCAGCCCAAAGTAACACCACCTATGCATTTTTTAGCGTGTTTTCAATTTTGTAGGAACACATTACAGTCCATTTAACGTTTTCCTATGGACAGTGGCGGTTGGTGCTCAACATTTTTGGGGTGGTGCAAACAAACTGAAAAAAAAAGCCCATCAATTGTAGCCACTGTACCCATTAAACGCAGCCACTGTGCCCATCAAGCGCAGCCACTTTACCCATAAATTGCTGCCACTGTGCCCCATCAATTACTGCCAGTGTGTCCCATCAATTGCCGCCAGTGTGCCCCATCAATTGCCGCCAGTTTTCCCCATCAATTGCGGCCAGTGTGCCTCATAAAATGCTGCCAGTGTGCCCCCCCCCCCAGCACTTGCCTGTCTCGGGTCACGGTGCTGTCCTTCACGCTCTCTCCGAGTCCTCAATGTCTTCTCCCGTCTTCTGCTATGATTGGATGCCTGATAGGCATCCAATCACAGCACCTGTTGCTTCAGCCAATCAGGTGACAAGTAACCAGATCTGGTGCACCTGATTGGCTGAAAGGCGAATCAGTGTTAGGGAAGTGATTTATTCACTTCTCTAACACAACACTGTTCAAACAGCAAACGCACTGTTTACCAATTTGGAAGCCTATTGGAGAATACGGCCGGACACCTGAATAGCATGAATCTATCTATTGGTGATAGAGCGGTGCAGGAGAGAGGGGGCGACGCTCCTGCGCCCTCTATGGACACACCGCCACTGCCTATGGATGTAGTTCACATCTGTGCATTTTATGGAAAGGGACAGGGACTTTTTTTCTGGTTTTTGGTTCTATAGACTACAATGTATGAAAAGCATGTATTGAAAAACTTAAAATGCACCTGCAATATGCAAACTGCAACCTGCATACATATGAATCAGGCCTCATACTGAAATAATACATTATAGACCTGTTTAGCGCAATCTAAAATATTTTTTCAACCATGGAAATAACACAGTGCATTAATATGTCAGTACTAGCAACAGAGTTAAAATGCACATTGATCTCACGTGAAGGTTTGTCCTTAATATTAGTTATGCAGATGATAAGTCTGATGTTAAGTGATTTTCAAAAGGAAGTCTTTATCATTTAGGAAATGATTCAACAAGCTCTGCTGTTTGTTAATGCTTTCATTAACTCCATGTGAATTCTAAAGGCAGTTTATCATACCAGCACATGAGAAAACCTGAGTCATCCTTTTTGCATGAATACGGTTCTTGAAATCATGTGAAGCTCTGAACTAGCAGAGATATGAGTTTTATTATAGTGATTATCCAAACCGCTGGTTCGGGTAGATTTTTTATTATTTCAATGGGCTTTACTATTAAAAATGAATTAAAAACCTTCACTTATGGTCCAATGAAAGGCATTGCCTTGCTCAGCCTCAGCTTTTTTCAAGACTTGTAAAAGCAACCTTAACTTTCAACTCCAGCTTTGCTAATGATTTATCGTCCTTTTGTCCTATTGTCCTATCGTCTAGGAGTACTGTGAGCCCAGGCTGTGTGATGACGATGCCCCAGTGGTGGTTGAATGACAGCCTGGGCTCACAGGAAGTAGATTGAATTATGCTGACTGTCATTCAGCCTGGAAGGGAACAGATGGCATCAAATGATGGAGAGATGTACAATTCAAATTCCAAAAAAGGTTGGTTGCTGTTTAAAATCGACATAAAACAGAATGCAATGATTTGCTAATCTAATAAACCCATTTTATTCATAATAGAAAATAGAAAACTTATCAAATGTTTAAAGTTAACTTCCTCCATCATCACTGACTGCAGATATACATCATCTGTCCTGCATACAGCTATATATACAGGGCAGAAGATGTATATCTGCAGTCTTTGATGATGGAGGAATACAGGAAGGAAGATGGGTGTATATAGCTGTATACAGGACAGGACAGATGATATGATCTTTCCTATATCTGGCACCCCCCCTTCACTGATCATGTCTGTATGCACTCAGCTACCCCCCCCCCCCACCTTTATACAGTATATGTCAGGCCCCCACACACACATCTGTAAGCACACACAGCTCTACCACCTCTCGGAAGTCCGCTGGACCTTAGATAGAGGACCTGTTCTCTTTCTGTCCGTCGGACTTGCGACAGACTCACGGCGGACTTTTGCACGGTCAAAAGTCTGACTGTGTGTACAAGGCATTACAAACACAGAGAGCCAGCACAGCTACAGATGTGGTGACGACAGACCCTTGCCGATTCCAGGGGGGTCACTTACCCCCCTTACCCTTACCTGCGGACACCCATGGCTATAGGTAACCTAATTTCTTTTTTTTTTTTTTTTAAGTACCCAGATATTTCTAGCCTAAAAGTTTTTTTTTTCTCCAGAATTTTAATTTTATCAGCAGGTCTATGAAAATGATCAATGGTTGATTTACTAGTGGCTTGATTAAGGAGAAAAGCAGTTATTGGAGAAACACCTGAAATACAATTTTGATTGAATATCTCTTTATTATGAAATGTTAGAACTTGAAAAATTGCATTGATCATTTAATTTCTCCATTAACAATAATTTACCATTAATATTTATGGTACTTTCCTATCACTGAGGTCTAATTAATTCTGCAAGGTTCAAGCCTCCCGTTTTAGAGTGAACACAATTAATCAAATACCTACAGTATGTAGCAAATCTGTTTTATCATCCTAGTAGTTCAGGGTTTCAGTCATCTCTGTTTTAATTGATTCTGCCAAAGATTTGTTTGCTTTTCCCTTGAGCAGTAATGAACTTACTATGTATTATATTTAAGCAACCTTAAAAAATATATCAACCATTGTAATTAACACTTTAGCATTAATAAATAGTGTTGAGCAGAATATGCCATATTCGAATTCGCGATATATCTCGAATATATAGTCGAATATTCGACAGATATTCGCTAAATACGAATATTCGTGGTATATTTTCGAAATGAAATGATTGCGAATTTTCGCTATCGCGAATGCGAATGCGATTGCGAATTGCGAATTGCGATTGCGAATATTCGAGAAATGCGGAATGGAGCACTCTGATTGGCACAGAATATTCGTGATATATTACAATATAAAATAATTGCGAATATTCGAGAAATGCGGAATGGAGCACTCTGATTGGCTCAGAATATTCGTGATATATTACAATACACAATAATTGCGAATATTCGAGAAATGCGGAAGGAGCACTCTGATTGGCTCAGAATATTCGTGATATATTACAATACACAATAATTGCGAATATTCGAGAAATGCGGAAGGAGCACTCTGATTGGCTCAGAATATTCGCGATATATTACAATACACAATAATTGCGAATATTCGAGAAATGCGGAAGGAGCACTCTGATTGGCTCAGAATATTCGTGATATATTACAATACACAATAATTGCGAATATTCGAGAAATGCGGAAGGAGCACTCTGATTGGCTCAGAATATTCGTGATATATTACAATACAAAATAATTGCGAATATTCGAGAAATGCGGAATGGAGCACTCTGATTGGCTCAGAATATTCGTGATATATTACAATACAAAATAATTTCGAAATTTCGAGAAATGCGGAATGGAGTACTCTGATTGGCTCAGAATATTCGTGATATATTACAATATAAAATAATCGCGCGATATCGCTATTTGCCGAATAATCGCATTGCGATTTTTCGGCAATATAAAATGAGCGCTGCAGCTACTCGGCCCAAGGTCTCTAATCATACCAGCAATGCTTTTAGACGTCGATGGGGATCTCTAGGATGTGATCTGTTCTAAAAAAAAATTTAAAACATTCGAATATTCGAAATAGCGAATATTCGCCGCGATATTCGCGATATTCGCGAATACTCGAATATGCAATATTCGTAGCGAATATTCGCAATGCGAATATTCGTGAGCAACACTATTAATAAACTGTTCTATATGTAGGGGCACAATGCATTTTTTTCTCAGCTACTTCACCATGCTGAGATTATTTCTCTACGTGCACAGTGACAAAATTTCTCTTCCAATGGCCTTGGTGTAAGGCCTCGTACACACGAGGCAATCTATCTGTTCAAATCGGTCAGACCGACCGATTTGAACAGATCTGTCTGTTTGGATTTTGGTTTGCTCGCGTGTACACATGAGCAAACCAAAATCCCCGTCAGCAGACAGCGCGCTGAGGTGGCGGTGACGTGGCGGTGACGTTGACGCCGCCACGTCACCGCACCAGGAAGTAAAACACTTCCGTGCATGATTCGAAACCATTCGGCGCGTGTGCGAGAAGACATGTCTGCTGGTTAGCGTACTAACCAGCAGACATGTCGGGCGGACGGGTTCCCAGCCGACGGATTGGTAAGCATGCTTTCCAATCTGTCGGGTGGCCAAATCCGTCTGCTCGCCCGTACACACAATCGAATCTGTCTGCTGGGACGGTCTAGCAGACCGTTTCCAGCAGACAGATTTGATAGTGTGTACGAGGCCTAAAGGTTAAGCAACATAAAAGACAAGGGGGTAAATTCACATAGATCAGCGGATCTTTTGATCCGCGTGATCTATCTTATTTACGATCCGCCAGCGCCAGTTTTTGAGGCAAGTGCTGTATTCAGAAAGCACTTGCCTCGTAAGTTGCCCTGGCGGATCGTTAATCCCCCGGCTAGGGGGAGTTTACTATTTAAATCAGGCGCGTCCCCGCGCCGATCGTACTACGCATGCGCCGCCGGCTAAATTTCCCAGCGTGCATTGCTCCAAATGACGTTGCAAGGACGTCATTGTTTTCGACGTTAACGCAATTTACGTATGGCCGTATTCGCGAACGACATAAACGTAAACGACGTAAAAATTTCAAAACTCGACGCGGGAACGACGGCCATACTTAACATAGGATACGCCGCACTTACCCCTCATATAGCAGGGGTAACTATACGCCGGAAAAAGACGAACGCAAACGACGTAAAAAAAAGACGGCCGGGCGCTCGTTTCTGAATTGGCGGTTCTCCTCATTTGCATAGTCATCGCGTAGAAAAACGGAAGCGCCACCTAGCGGCCGGCGGGAGATTGCAGCCTAAGATCCGACAGTGTAAGTCACTTACACCTGTCGGCTCTAAGGGAGATCTATGCGGAACCTGATTCGATGAATCAGCCGCATAGATCCGATCGTCGGATCTCAGAGATACGACGGTGTATCAGTAGATACACCGTCGTATCTCTATGTGAATCTACCCCAAGAAATTTGGGAGACAAGAGGTCACAGGCCTCGGGACTTTAAGGGTGTTATGTGTAGGTAGGTAATTACTGATATAGTATATAAAAAAGTAGAAATTGTATTACAATATTAAAAAACATGAGGACAATTTCACACTAAATTCAAAAGGTCACTTGTTCCATAGAAGCTTACAAAACAGACACTACCACTCTCTACATGTTTCGCTCAGTAAAGCTCACTAAGGAGATCCCCTTGTGGAGTTTATGCTATAGATGACAAGAAAAAAAATGAATGCTCATGTTGATATGTAGTTTGCACAAAAACATGTGAAAACACATAAGTTGGCATATATATAACGTATGTAGATATATTATAAAGAAGTATACAAAATCTTGAGTAAAGGGACATAAAGAAAAGGTCATTATGGATATTGGAAGAACCTTACCAGAAACTGCTCTATATCAATATGTCACTTGGAATTTAGGTAGAAATGCAAGATTCATGTGTGCGCAGAGCACCCCGTCTGTTTAAAAGAATTTCTCCCAGAGTTTGCAGAAGAGTTTCTTTACCTAAATTCCAAGTGAAATACTGATATAGAGCAGTTTCTGGTAAGGTTCATTCTTCTGATATCCATATAGACCTTTGCTCAAGATTTTGTATTCTTCTTTAAATTATATCTGCATATGTTATATATGCCAACTTATATGTTTTCACATGTTTTTGTGCAAACTACATATGAGCATTCATTTCATTTCTTGTTATCTATAGCATAAACTCCACACCGGGATCTCCTGATGAAGCTCTACCGAGCAAAACATGTTGAGAGTGGTAGTGTCTGTTCTTTATGCTTCTATGGAACAAGTGACTTTTTGAATTGAGTGTGAAATTGTTCTCATGTTTTTTTAATATTATAATAAAATTTCTACTTTTTTATATACTGTATCGGTAATTTCCTACCTACCCATAACACCCTTAAAGTCCAGAGGCTTGTGACCTCTTGTCCCCCAAATGTCTTGTCTTATTCATACATTGGGATGTTGTTTTTCGTAATTAGATCTCTCTGTCTTACTTTCTTATTAAGCAACATATACTCAATGGCCAGATTCAGGTAGAGTTATGCCGGCGTATCAGTCATACGCCGGCATAACTCTGAATCTGCGCCGGCGTATCTGTTTTCTGTATTCAGAAAACAAGATACGCCGGGTTGCAGCTAAGATCTGACCCGCGCCATCGGATCTTAACTGCAATTTTAAAATGGCCGCTAGGGGCGGTTTACGCCGAGAATATGTAAATCAGCGAGATACGCCAATTCACAAACGTACGCCCGCCCGACGCAGTGACTTTACGCCGTTTCCGTAAGGGGTTTCCCGGCGTAAAGATAAAGCAACAAAAAGATAGCCGATCCTATGTTTTTATTTATTTATTTATTTATTTTAAGTGTATTTTGTGCGTGTACTCGAGAGAGGAGCCGGACTGCAGGAGTTTGGGAGTAGGCAGACCTCCCCCAGAGGCAATCTGCCATCTTTCTCCATGCCCCGGGTGGCAATGGCGGGTGTGAGGGGGTCCTCCCACACAGCCCGCCCTACCTGCTCCGCTTTGAAGCCCAACGGGGCAGAGGGACTCCCCTATGAGGGAGTGAGAGGATCTAGCCCGCTCAGCCAGCCCTGTTAGTCCTTCGCCTCACTTTTTAGAGACCGCGTGGCCAAAGTGCGTGCATGTTAACCCAATTTTGAGTGCGTGTAAGTGTGGTAGTTTTGTGGGAGGGGGGTGGGCGTACTAAGTGCAGGCTTACCTCGCATAGCACACCCACCGGGAGCCGGGCTGAGACCACAAACTCAATTCACATGCAGCCGAGACCGGGATCCGAACCCTTGGCTGCAGAGGTGAACGGCTTGTCAGCGCAGTGCCAATCGCGTTGAGCCACCGCAGCTCCCCGCCGATCCTATGTTAAGTATGGACGTCGTGACCGCGCTGAATTTGAAATTTTTTACGTCGTTTGCGTAACTCGTCCGTGAATGGGGATTTACGTCATTTACGTCATTTACGTTTACTGTCGAAAACACAGTCATAATTTGGAGCATGCGCACTGGGATACATTGTCGGCCGGCGCATGCGCAGTACGTTCGGCGCGGGATCGCGCCTATTTTAAATACTACACGCCCCCTACCCGCCGCATTTGAATTACGCTGGCCCATTTACGCTACGCCGCCGCAACTTTACACGCATGTGCTTTGTGAATACAGCAGTGAATAAAGTTGCGGCGGCGTGACGTAAATGGGAAACGTTATGCCGCCATAAAGATCCGCTCTCCATCCTGAATCTGGACCAATGTGTAATGATTCTGAGTGAACAAAAAAGCACCAGCAAATTTTACGCGGTCCCGACGTCCATACTTAACATAGGATGCGCCATCTTTTTGGTGGTTTATCTTTACGTCGGAAAACGCCTTACGTAAATGGCGTAAATTCACTGCGTCGGCTGGGCGTACGTTCGTGAATAGGCGTATCTCGCTGATTTACATATTCCAAGCGTAAATCAGCGGGAACGCCCCTAGTGGCCATCTTAAAAATGCAGTTAAGATACGACGGCGTAATACAATTACGCCGCTCGTATCTTAACTCAGTCCCGGCATATCTTGTTTTCTGAATACAGAAAAAAGATACGCCGGTGCATTTAAGAAGTTACGCGGCTTATCTAGAGATAAGCCGCGTAACTTCTTACTGAATCTGGCCCTTTAAATTTAATCATTTCAAATTCACTCACTTATGGACTTGGCTTGTTATTACCTATTTTTGACCACTGGAAGAACATTTTGAACATTTATTTTACTATTATTTATTTAATTATTTTAGTTTTATCCAATATATATATGAATTATACTTTCCTGACTGGCTCCATGGCAGCATACGTGTGGGTAGGCCCCCGCCTCCTTAACTACCCATTAGGACCCCTCCCTATAAATTTCAGCTGTGGGCTCTCAGCCGTGTTCCTTTTTTGTCCTCCTCCGTAGGACCATGTGTTATTGGTTCTCCTACCTGAAGACGATTGTTCCTACGATCAAGATCGGCCGATGATGATGGTGTCTCATCCCTCCGATAAGCCTTGACTGTTAAGCAGGGTATGGAGTATATTGCAGAGTAGCGCTGAAGAGCTGGATTGTGTCTTCCACTGGAGAGACGAGCGCACAGGCCTGAATACCTAGCAATGTGCAGGTGGCCATTATCTGCTGAAAGCCCGGTTTGTGTATGGATGCGGTGTCCCTGGCCGAATCGATCGTAGGTGGTGGTAAGCAGTATCGCCTTCATGGCAGCAGTGTTTATGTTTGTTGTTTGTTTTTCTCTGTTTTCCATATGCTGTGTTTTTCATGATTGCATGCCCAGTGAGCGTCTGGTTACTGTGCGTTCCAGCCGCCGCTCCCTCTTACTTCCGGGTTTCCGTCTGCGTTCTACGATCGGACGGACCCGGGAATGAAAGCGAGGTTTGGTTCGCACATGCGCGCGAGTATCGCCGTTGTTAAAAAAAAAAGGGGGTCGGGAAATCTGTGAAGCTCGGGATCGATCGTTCAAAACGACGGTTTCCTGGTACATTTACAGAGACTACCTTGGGTATGTGCTCGTTCAGAACAGTCGGACGTAGCATGTGTTTTAGTCGTTTGTATCTGGTGTTTGATTCTCCCACCTGCAATGTGTTTCTGCTATAATGGATGCTTTGCTGCCCCCTAGTGGTCAGCCCTCTCTCAGCAAGTAAAAAAATTGGAAAACTATGTTTTTCTTTTTCTGTTGGGGGGGAAGAGAGTGGAGTGTAGGGCATTGCCATGACTATGCTTGTCTCTCTCTCTATTCTTTTTTTCCAGCCCTTCTAGGTCTGACCAACATCACAGCGAGTCCCGCAGATGCAGCGGGTCCTCCAAATCGCACCACCGGCACTCATCTTCTAGACACCATAATTTGTTTAAAATCCGGCCATCCCAGTAGGGATACTCCTCACACCCCCTCATCTCACAGCACGAGTTCAGAGAGATTTTGTTGGGGATGCAAGGCTCCGGTTCCTGCTAGCAAGTCCCTTTGCGTTTGTTGTTTTTCAAAGGCAGCCAATGAAAGGGAAGGTGCAGACAAACACCTAGAAGCATTGGTTAAGCGGGTCATGGACAAGTCGCTACAGGAGAGAGATGCCAGAGTGCAGCACGATTCTCCTCCAGACCCAATGATTCCCTTGTTGGATCAGGGACAAATGCATGAGACTTTTTGAAGTCGCTCAAACCAGCCATCCCTCAGAGAGTGGGTCAGAAGTGGTTGATCCAGGAATAGGCTCTGATTATGCCCTAGTTCCTGCTTTAGTGAAAGCAGTCAAGGAAGTTTTAAAATTGGAAGATCCAATTATCTCTCCTCTCAGACAAAGAAAACTTTTAAAAGTTTAAAAATATATTGCGCTAAACGATTCAGTGTAAATATATAGTGTAAATATATAGTGTATAGGCAGCCAACACCACAGTGGATAAAGTGTAATAGAAAAAAGAAAAAAAGTGTAGCGCCAAAACTATATAGATGTAGGAAAAAACATAAATGGCCAGGGTGATGTAGCTACCAGCCAAAATCCAGTAAGACCTAAGGTGCAGCCTTCGTGAAGAAGATCATAGACTATAAGCTATGAAACACCAGCTATTGAGCTGGGTGAAACAAATAACAATATTAAAAAAAAACACAAACTGAAGGTTATGTGAAAAGTGTTGCAACAAAATAAAATGCAGCTGAAAACAAATGCAAGAGGTCCTGAAAACAGCAAAAAAAAGGGGGGAGGGGGGATAGGTGTAGGTTTGAGGATGTTGATATTCCAGTTTCCCCAAAACAGACGGATTGTTCATTCAGTTTGAAACACCTCATCCATATACATGGGCAATCCTTTCCCTCAGAAACAGGTCATCTTCCCAGGACATTCCTTGGCATATATATATTAAGGTACTCTTACCGACTTTTGTTGACCCACGGCTCACCGTATGGTGGGTAGGTCTTCAAAGCTTGTATAGGCTAGCCGCCCTCCGATCATCCCAATGGGTAAATCGATGTCCCAGGTTGTGATGCTGTAGGCAGATCCCAAAAGGAGAGCAGGTATCGCTGGCCTCAGGAACGTCAGACAGAACAGTGAAGATGTGAGACTCCGTATTTCATGGAAGATATGAAAAAAAGAGGGCGAGAACACCTCCTCATCGTGTAGAAATTTATTAAAAGTTGATCAAAAAGTATTGACACAGCAAAGAGATCTGCAAATCTCATTAAAAATTCCAAGCAAGGATACAGTCCATGTACCAAAATATAAAAGCAAAAAAAAAAACCAAAAGATAAAAAGTTCCACACTGCACATCAAGGAAACCACAGCAAGCAAAAATCCTGGTAGTAACGCAATAGTGGTGATAAAAGTCCAGTTAACCGACCGGTTTCGTCTTCACAGACATCTACATGTCTTCCAGAGAAAAACCTTGCAGTTCCCCAGAGGTCCAAGACATACTCAGTTTTTTACAAACGGGTTTGGATTTACCGTTAGCAGTCAGTTCTCTCTGAGTAGAAATCTCAGCCATCTCTGCATTTTCTGGAATCTCTTGGGCCAATCATCCTTTGGTCTGCCAGTTCTTCAAGGGCGCCATCCGGCTTAGACCCCGGAGAATGCCGAGGTTCCCTAAATGGGATCTACCTCTTGTCCTGGACTATCTTACCACGATCAGCTCTGATCCGGATAAACCACCATCAGCTAAGGATCTTACACTCAAGACCGTCTTTTTAGTAGCGGTCACTTCAGCTAAAGAGTCTCTGACATCAGAAATCTGGGTTCAAAGGAACCATTATTGACCTTCTTTCCAGATAGAGCAGTATTAATTCCTATGCTGGGCTCAAATCCTAAAGTTACATCCATTTTCCATGAAAATCATGAAATTGTGCTGCCCACTTTTGGATTGTCTGAAGATCAAACTGTGCATCCCCTTGATGTAGGTCACACATTATGTCAATATCTGGAAATGACAGAATCTTTTAGGAAAACAGACTTTCTTTTCATTCTTCATGTAAAGAACAAAGGGAAACAGGCTTCAATCAGATCCATTGCAGCATGGATAGTTCAAACCATCCAGAGGGCATACAAAGCCAAGGGCATGGCTCCTCCAGAGGCAGTGTCTGCACACTCAACTCAAAGCATTTCAACTTCCTGGGCAGCCTCACGTCATGTCGCACCTGATGTTATATGTAGAACGGCTTTGTGGTCGTCAATCAATACTTTTGTTTCTCACTATTGTGTTGAGCCGGCTGCTTTATCTTCACTAAATTTTGGTTTACAAGTGCTGTCAGTCGACAGTGTTAAATACAATTTTATTGCCTCAGCATTTTGCCCACCCGGGTGTGTTTGGCGAGTTATTTCCCACACGTATGCTGCCATGGAGCCAGTCAGGAAAAAGGAAAATTTACTATCAAATACTTACCGTAATTTTCCTTTCCTGATAGGCTCCATGGCAGCAGGAGTCCCTCCCAATGCTTGGAGTCGGCTAGTTACGGAACACGGCTGAGAGCCCACAGCTGAAATTTATAGGGAGGGGTCCTAATGGGTAGTTAAGGAGGCAGGGCCTACCCACACGTATGCTGCCATGGAGCCTATCAGGAAAGGAAAATTACGGTAAGTATTTGATAATAAATTTTCCTTTTTTTGGTATATGTGTGATAAACTTTTCACAAGGTGATTCCCAGTCTTAGTCTGTAGGATTTAATATTTGGCCCTCCCATTGCAGCTATAACAGCTTCAACTCTTCTTAGAAGAAAAAAAAAAAGAAGGCTGTCCACAAGGTTTAGGTTTAGGCATCAGCATTCCAAGACATTTTAGACAATTTCATGCCCCCAACTTTGCGTCAACAGTTTGGGGATGACCCCATCCTATTCTAACATGACTGTGCACCAGTGTGCAAACAAGGTCCTAAAGACATGGATAAGCGAGTTTGGGGTGGAGGAACTTGACTGACCTGCAGAGAGTCCTAACCTCAACTCCATAGAACACTTTTGGGATGAATTTGAGCGGAGACTCTAAGCCAGGCCTTCTTGTCGAAATCAGTGCCTCACCTCACAAATGTGCTTCTGGAAGAATGGTCAAACCTTCCCATAGACACACTCCTACACCTTGTGGACAGCCTTCCCAGAAGAGTTGAAGCTGTTATAGCTGCAAAAGGTGGGCCAACTCAATATTGAACCCTACGGACTAAGACTGGGATGCCATTAAAGTACATGTGCGTGTATAGGCAGGCATCCCAATACTATTCGTAAATAGTATATATCTGTATATGTAACAGCAGGTGTCCCAATACTTTTAGTAATATAGTGTATGTGTATATGTAGCGCTCACCCCTGAAGGAGCCACTGATTTGATTTGGGATCGGCAAATTAAGTTACCCCAGCTTGGTCTAGGGATGCACCAGAAGGATCTAGCAATAAACGGAGGTCCACACAGTGAATAAAGATTTTCTCAATGCTTTAATTCCAGGCCAACATTAGCCAACATCAACTTTGGTGAAGGAAGAATAGGTTGATGAGAGAAGAGAAACTTTCGATGTCAGGCCTGGATATATGCAAGGCAGATCAGCCCTTAACAGCACAAAATTTTACACGTCGCCACTCCTATGAGATTGAGTGGGTAAGGTGCCCCCGGACAGGTGTCTCTCACACAGACCTGGCAGCCGAGGCGCCACCTCGAATCTTGGCTGGGAGGAACGGGTCTCTCTCACAGGCCCGGCTCTAGGCCTCTGCCACAGGCTAGTTGATTTGGATAGACCGAATGTGCGAACAGAGCAAATCCTGCCAGTAGTTTCTCCGCACAGGACAACGGGCGGCAGTAGAGCGTACCTGCTAGCATCCCAGTCACCGAATCCCCGTCTGGGATTCTCTTAAGCTTCGGGGACCCAGTAAATCACTGGGGCCCCTTGATTATTGTCTCTGACTGAGACTCTGGAAGGCCCAGGAACTTAGCCAGGAGGGCCACGCCGGCGGGGTCCATGGGCACGCACACCCTGAAGGTGGATGCCGCACCCCGAAGCACTGACCTAGGTCCCAGATATACCCCTCCCAGCATGCCCAGCGAGGAGAAAACTCTCCAGCTGACTGCTGAGGAAGACTCCATCCGCCAGAAATCCCGCTGGCTCCCACTGCCGGCCAAGGATGAAACGACATCCCCAGAATGCATTCCGAGCCAGTGGACCTTTCCGGAATGACATAGGTCAATAACCTAGACAAATCACAACTGGGAGCAACTTAGCTCTCCCAGTCCAACTAGTTTTAAACGCAGTGCCCATGCAAAAAGCAAGGGGACGCTACATATAATATATATATCAATACTGCTTCATCACTTTTAACTGCTTGCTGACCACCCGCCGTCATATTACTGCGGGACGGCGGCACTCCTGGGCGAGAGCCCGTAGCTACGCGCGCGCGTCCCCGCTCGCCCCCGAGTCCCGCACGCGTGCCCGGCGGGGACGATCGCCGCCGGTCACCCGCGATTGCTCGTTACAGAGCAGGGAACGGGAGCTTTGTGTGTAAACACAAAGCTCTCGTTCCTGTCAGCGGGGGAAACACTGATTTTCTGTTCATACAATGTATGAACAGAAGATCAGTGATTTCCCCTAGTGAGGCCACACCCCATACAGTTGGAACACACCAGAAACACACTTAACCCCTTCCCTGCCCCCTAGTGTTAACCCCTTCACTGCCAATGGCATTTTTATAGTAATACAATGCATTTTTATAGCATTGATCGCTATAAAAATGCCAATGGCCCCAAAAATATGTCAAAAGTGTCCGAAGTGCCCGGCATAATGTCGCAGTACTGAAAAAAAATGCTGATCGTCGCCATTACTAGTAAAAAATAAATATTAATAAAAATGCCATAAAACGACCCCCTATTTTGTAAACGCTAGAACTTTTGCGCAAACCAATCAATAAACGCTTATTGCAATTTTTTTTAACAAAAAATATGTAGAAGAATACGTATCGGCCTAAACTGAGAAAAAAAAACAATTTTTTTTATATATTTTTGGGGGATATTTATTATAGCAAAAAGTTAAAAATGTTGCATGTTTTTCAAAATTGTCGCTCTATTTTTGTTTATAGCGCAAAAAATAAAAACCGCAGAGATGATCAAATACCACCAAAAGAAAGCTCTATTTGTGGGGAAAAAAGGACGCCAATTTTGTTTGGTAGCCACGTCACACGACCGCGCAATTGTCAGTTAAAGCGACGCAGTGCCGAATCACAAAAAGTGCTCTGGTCATTGGACAGCAATATGGTCCGGGGCTAAAGTGGTTAACCAATATGTAACAATGAATATATAAATATTGGGGAGATGTGTACAGCCTTCATAAATGCTTGTGACATTTGTTCAACAAATATTTTCATAATAGAACAATCTTTAAAGAATATTAAAAAAAAAAATTGAAACATACAGCATGATTAGTAACTAGTACAATTTTTATTATTATTTTTTTATTATTTAATCTCTCCTGTATTTTTAATTTATAGATTGCTATAGTCCAAATAATAAAATAACCAGCTTGGCCTGGCTGCTATAGGCTGCAGCAATTTTGTACATTGTTTTTTTAATAAATGCATATTTAAGTCACTGTGTACTGCTTTTTATATTAATAAACACTTCTAATGCCGCGTACACACGATCATTTTTTGTGATGAAAAAAAAACGACGTTTTCTGTGAAGTAAAAAACAACGTTTTTGAAACGTCACTTTTCAAAGACGATGTTGCATACACACCATCGTTTTTTTCACAAAAAGCGAGGTTACGTTCACCACTCTTTTCCATTGAAGCTCGCTTCATAACTAGCTTCTGGGCATGTGCGGGTTGAAAAACGTCGTTTTAAACAACGCTTTTGCTACACACGGTGACTTTTTGTGAAACAAAAAACAACGTTTTGAAAAACGACACAACAAATTCAAGCATGTTGGAATTTTTTTTGGGTCGTTTTTTTTAAGACAAAAAACGATGTTTTGCCCACACACCATCAATTTAAATGACGTTTTAAAAAGCGTTTTTTTTCATCGCAAAAAACGACCGTGTGTACGCGGCATAAGAATGGCTCATATGAGGTTCACATACTCGCAGACCTGAAAAACTACAAATCATATGTTAAAATGGTTAAAATAAAATAATACAGTACAAATAGGGCAGCCTCAGCAAATTGAGACATAACAGGCTACAGATTAATAGGCCAATATTCTAAAAGCATACAAAATCCATATTGGTATTGATTCTTATAAATTTGTAACTAATCATTCTTATGTGTCCTGCACTGCAAATCACAGAAGATTATTTGCTGATGGCAAACCTTTTGATCAATAAAACTTATGATGTAATGCAGTTTGCCAGTAGAAAATGGCCATATTGCTAGTACACAACTCATTCATTGATGATAACAGAAAAATAAAACTATACTTACCTGATAATTCTATCTTTAAATGGATAATAAACTAGGCAAGGATGCAGATCAATTCGTGCAGATTTTGTATCATGTTACTTTATGTATACTTGAACTCAGACCATAGCATGCTTTAAAGGGGTTGTAAAGATATTATTATTTTTTTCCTAAATAGCTTCCATTACCTTAGTGCAGTGCTCCTTCACTTACCTCATCCTTCCATTTTGCTTTTAAATGTCCTTATTTCTTCTGAGAAATCCTCACTTCCTGTCCTTCTGTCTGTAATGCCGCGTACACACGATCACTTTATGTGATGAAAAAAAACGAAGTTTTCTGTGAAGTAAATAACAAAGTTTTTGAAACTTCAATTTTCAAAGACGATGTTGCCTACACACCATCGTTTTTCACAAAAAGCGAGGTTACGTTCACCACTCTTTTCCATTGAAGCTCGCTTCATAACTAGCTTCTGGGCATGCGCGGGTTGAAAAACGTCGTTTTAAACAACGTTTTTTGCTACACACGGTGACTTTGTGAAACAAAAAACAACGTTTTGAAAAACGACACATAAAATTGAAGCATGCTTCAATTATTTTTTTGTCGTTTTTTACAAGACATAAAACAACGTTTCCCCTTACACACGGTCAATGAAATTGACGTTTTTAAAAACGTCTTTTTTTTTCATCACATAAAGTGATCGTGTGTACGCGGCATAACTCCACACAGTACTTCAAGGCTTTCTCTCTGGTGTGGAGTGTCATGCTCGCCCCCTCCCTTGGTCTACAGGAGATTTAGGATGCTCTCTACTTTGCAGATACAGAAAAGAGCTGTGTATTAGTGGGCGTCCTGTCTCTCCTGTAGTCCAAGGGAGGGGCAACCATGACACTCCACACCAGGGAGAAAGCATTGCATTTTTGCGGTTTTGTGGCTGCCCCATTCATCTACCTAGAATGGAGCATGGCTGCTGCTAGAACTACCTGTCCACATTCTACTGCTGGAGATCGGTGGACTGTGACATTGCGGGGATGTGGATTATAGCATTACTGACTGTTACCAGTTTTAGTCCTACAAAATGTTTACAGAATGCTTGTGGTTGGTAGCAGGGGCGGACTGACCATTGAGTCACTCAGGCACTACCCGAGGGCCCCATGCCACTAAGGGGCCCCATCAGGGTTGCCAGGCTCAGTAAAACCAGGGACAGTATGTAAAAATCTGTGTGTTTTTTTTTACATCTGTCCCTGATATGTCTGAAACCGACATGCTTTTGATGTGAAAATCCAGAGATTTTAGCTGCTCCGCCTCTGCACTGCCTCCTGGCGTGGTGGCCATCTGTAAGCCCAGGGGCCCCATAATCTTCGATTGACCGGGGGCCCCATGAGTTGTCAGTCCGCCCCTGGTTGGTAGTCACTATTTTTTGTAAGCTGTCTGTAGTTTTAAAGAGACTCTGGGCCAGATTCAGGTACATCTGCGCATTATTGGACCGGCGTAGCGCACCGCCTTTACGCTAGACTTGCGCAATTTTGCCGCGTAATCCCC
Source organism: Rana kukunoris (assembly GCA_029574335.1). Taxonomy (NCBI): domain Eukaryota; kingdom Metazoa; phylum Chordata; class Amphibia; order Anura; family Ranidae; genus Rana; species Rana kukunoris. The sequence continues at coordinate 659,535,359 of CM056049.1, forward strand.
CTATTCTCGTAGCTTTTGCGCAGGAAATTGCGCATGCGTAACGTTTTTCCCGAGGCGTAAGGAGGAGTAATACAAATTGGGAAGGACGTGGGCGTGTTACATTGAAATGAGCCGTGACCCCATGCAAATGAAGGGCCGGCCAGCTCGCGAATGCGCGCTTGAAGGAGACCATGGTCAGCTCCGCTGTGCGCATGCTCACAACTCGGGAGCGGCGCAATCAGTGAAATTGGAAATGGACTAGGGCAACGTTGTGAACTACGCAAACAGCATAAATAGACACACACAAACGCACTTGCATTGCAAAAGTACATCCCTTTGTCCCTTCCCATTTAACCTAGTGCTTTTGTCCTGTTGTTTGTTGCGGTGTGTTTTGTAGTTGTCAGATTAGTGTTCTGTGTGATCAAGTGTTTGTTAGTAGATCTTTGAAAGTGTTTTTTGATAAGTGTTTGAGAGACTGTTTGTTTGATTGATCTATTTCTGTTTGTTTGTTTTCCTGCTGTATTTTTGTTTTGTTTTTTTGTGACTGTTTCTTGCTGAGTAGTTTTCTCTTTGTGTGTGTTCTTGCTTGATTGGTTGTGCTTGTTTGTGAGAGTGAATTTTGTTGACTGGGAGTGATTTTTTTGGGAAGTATGACAGAGAGAAAGAGAAAGCTCAATTTTACAGTTGGGGAAAAACAAATTCTTGCCCGGGCCATTAGCGAGTATGGGCGTTTCCTCCACGGCCCAGACAGTGCCAACACCACCCCAGCCAGGAGGAGGGAGATTTTGGAAATGATCACTGAGCAGGTCAATTCAGCGGGGCAGGGGGAGACACGGACCCGGTCTGGGATTGACAAAAAAATCAATGACCTCCGGCGTCTGGTCAAACAGAAGCTGGCCAGAATGCATGCCCATGCCAGGGGCACAGGAGGGGGCCCACCATGCCGTATTAGGCTGACAGCGGAGGAGCGTGCGGTGGCCCTGACCTTTCATCGGCATGAAGTTGAGGGCCTGCCTGGCTTTGACTCAAGTCCGGAGCCCGTGGTGCCAGGTAAGTTTTTTTTTTTAATATCAGGTGTGTAGCATGTGTGGGGGAGGGGGTGAAAGGGAATATGTGGCAAGTGTGTGGATCATCCAACCTGTGAATGTTTTGTGTCATCCACAGATGTGCAGGAGGGTGCAGGGCCATCTGGCCTAACCGCACCAACCCCAGGACAGCAGCCTAATGAGGCCCCCCCAACAAGGCCGGAGTCCGCGGAGGAGGTTCAAGAGGAGGAGGAGAATCATGAGGAGGAGGAGAATCATGAGGAGGAGGAGTCCATGTCAGGCACTGGACGTTTGGTTTTTGAGGACTCCTCCCCTCTGGCTGGCAGCAGGCAGCCCTCCCTAAGGGGGACCCCCCCCTCCTCCCCCAACATGGCTCCCCTCACAAGGGCCTCCCCTTCTCCCCGGCCACAAGCATCAGCTGGAGGCAGGATTTCATCCCAGAACACCAGGGGGGTGGCCGATCTCCTGCCCGCCACTCTGAGAAGGGACCAGTTCCTCCAGACCCGCCATCTGGGACAGGTCAGCCAGACATTGGTGCGGATGGAGGAGAGCCTGTCCTCCATCAAGGATACGCTGGGGAACCTGGACTCCCACTCCCGGACTTTCACAACCTGCCTAAACAAACTGCAGACAACATCAGCAGGCGTTGGGCAGGATGTGAGGGCCCTTACCCAGGCTATCCAGGCCAACACGGCAACACTTGGTGCTGCCCTGGACAGAATAGCCGTGGCCTTGGAGGGCAGGCCGCCAGGTGGGCAGAGATCAGGGGCTGCTCCTCCTTCCCCGGTTTTACCCCTCCCCCATGAGTCTCCCCTGAGAAGCCGGGGCCGTGGCCGGGGGCGCCCCAGGCGTGGCTCACGCAAGGGGCAATAATTTGTTTTTTCCCATTTTTTTTTTTTTTTTTGCTGGAAAATTTTTGCTTTTGCAGGTAATTTTTTTTTTTTGGGTTGTGAATGCTGTTTGAATGTGGGGGTGACATTCCTGCCGGAAAAGGGGTGTCACCCTCAATTTTGGTGGAGTAGGGTTCCCCACGACCAGGGAGAAGTGATCCCCAGGTCCGTGTGAATGGTGTATGAATGTACAGTGACATAATTGGAGCCTTGGCGTGGCGTTGCTGCTCACAAGTCCAGCATGGTGGACTGGTGCCAATCCAATTTGATGTGGATGTGATGTGTCTGTGCTAGGGACCACAGTGGTGTGCATGCATGCATTCTCATTGTGCCATGATTAATGTGTGTGTTTAACGTGCAAAGATGCCCAATGTGAGTTGTCTCCTGGTTGCTCTTCCCTCAGAAGACGGGGTAGCCTCGGTTAGGGGGGGGATTGTCTGGTTCAGGGGTCAGGTCATCACGTAGGGCAATCTGCAGGCCCTTTCTTACTGCGAAGTTGTGCAGCATGCAACATGCACCGATGATCTGGCACACGAAGTTTGGGGAATACAAGAGGGTACCCCCAGACTTATCCAGGCATCGGAAACCTGACTTTAGTAGGCCAAAGGTGCTCGTGTTTGGGCATGTGCTTGATTGTATCTTTCCTCTCCTGGAGTTTGGGGGTTCCGGATAGGAGTCATGAGATGGGGTCCCAGTGGATATGCAGAGTCACCTGTAAGGGAAAAGACAGGAGGATGTTAGTCATGCATGTGGCCCTTGTGATGTGTGCATCATGGGAGGGGATAGTCATGCCTGACTCCCATGTCACTCACCAACCAGCCAGGTGTCCCCATACACGTTCTGATCGAATTCCATTCGGATGTGGCATTGATTGTATATGAAGCTGTCATGGCTGGACCCTGGGTGTTTGGCACGGACGTGCCATATGAGGCCTTGGGCATCGACTATCACCTGTACATTGATGGAATGCCAATGCTTCCGATTGCGGTACATGTGCTCTGTCTCCTGGGGGGGCTGGAGTGCCACATGTGTGCAATCAATGGCCCCCACAGTGCGTGGGAATCTGGCAATTCTGTAGAAATCTGTCATTGCCTTCAGTCGCAGCTCCTCAGTGGTGGGTTTGATGATTTGGTTGGCCATGCGTCTGAGGATTGCAGGGACAACCTGGTGCACACATCTGCTCATGGAGGATTGTGACATCCTAGCCACCACTCCACTTGTTCTTTGAAAAGAGCCACTGGCAAGGACATGGAGTGTTGCCATGACTTTCACCAGTGGCTGCACTGCATGTGAGCGTTGTGTTCGGCTGGTGATGTCCTCCTGCAGGGTTGTGGTTAATTCCAGGATGACATGAGGGGTGAATCTGAAGATGCGAAACACCTCAGAATCACTCATGCCAAACAGGTCTATGCGGGTGCGGTATATCCTCTCCCGTGCCATCCTCCGTGCCATCCTCCGTGCCCTCATCCTTCTTTGTTCATCTAAAGTCAGTAGTATAGCTATGCGCGACGATGCCCCTGGCATGTTGGCATACAGATTGTTGTGCAACACATGTGACTGCTGAGCTCCTCACTAACAGTGTTGCTTTATCTAACAAGTAGACTTTTTTTCTCTTTTTAGACCAGCTTTTATATGGTCTAATTTTAGACAGAACATTTTGCTGTTGCGCACACTGCGTCGCCTGCGCTGCCCCAACGTTCTTTTGTGGATCCCCGTAAGTCCCTCATTAGCATATTTGACTAGCAAATCAATGGTCTGTCTAGCGCACTTTTGCGCGGACGGATGTGCCAGTCTAACGAAACGTATTATAAGTACAGTTAGAAAACTTCTAAATGACCTACAGTAAACAGTTTGGTAGTGCACTGAAACACCAGAGACAGTTCACAACTAATTAAATAGGTTCATTGAAGTCTATTGTAAAAGATGGTTCCTTGAATACAAAACCTAATAACAGGTTGCCACTAGTGTTGCTCATGAATATTCGCATAGCGAATATTCGCTACGAATATTGCATATTCGAGTATTCGCGAATAACTCGAATATTGCGGCGAATATTCGCTATGGCGAATATTCGTATTTTTTCAAATTTATTTTTAAAACAGATCACATCCTAGTGATCTCCATCGACGTCTAAAAGCATTGCTGGTATGATTAGAGAGAGACCCTGGGCCGAGTAGCTGATGCGATTCGGCAACATAAAAGAATCGCATGAGCTACTCGGCCCTTCTTTTGCATCAGAGCCAATCAGAATAACTTGAATATTCGACAAACGGAATATTGCGCGATTATCTTCTCCGCCCTTCTTTTGCATCAGAGCCAATCAGAATAACTCGAATATTCGGCAAAAGGAATATTGCGCGATATTCCTTTTGCCGAATATTCGAGTTATTCTGATTGGCTCTGATGCAAAAGAAGGGCGGAGAAGATAATCGCGCAATATTCCTTTTGCCGAATATTCGAGTTATTCTGATTGGCTCTGATGCGCCCTTCTTTTGCATCAGAGCCAATCAGAATAACTCGAATATTCGGCAAAAGGAATATTGCGCGATATTCCTTTTGCCGAATATTCAAGTTATTCTGATTGGCTCTGATGCAAAAGAAGGGCGGAGAAGATAATCGCGCAATAGGAATATTGCGCGATTATCTTCTCCGCCCTTCTTTTGCCCCCTTATTCTCCTTTCTTTTAAGTAGAGTTAGTGTAGAGTGAGGCCTCGTACACACGAGGGGATATGTCTGCTGAAAACGGTCCGATGGACCGTTTCAGCAGACATCTCCGATCGTGTGTATGGGCTAGCGGACAGATTTGTCCACCCGACAGATTTCAAAGCATGCTTTGAAATCTATCGGGTGGAATCCGTCCGCCCGACATGTCTGCTGGTTAGTACACTTACCAGCAGACATGTCGTCCCGCACCGCTGCCGCGCCGCCGCCGAATGGATTCGTCGCATGCGCGGAAGTGTTTTACTTCCTGGTGCAGTGACGTGGCGGTGTCAACGTCACCGCCACGTCACCACGCCGTCCGCCGGCGGGGAATTTGATCCGATGGTGTGTACACGCCATCGGATCAAACTCCAGATCGGACATATCCGATGGAAATGGTCCGCGGACCGTTTTCATTTGGATATGTCTGATCGTGTGTACGAGGCCTTAGTGTTTAGTGCATATTAGTTTAGTAATACAGGAAATGATCTCCGTTTATGAGAATTTCGCAATCATTTTTGCATTAGCGAAATTTCGCATTAGCGAAATTTTGCAAAATTTTTTTTGGATTAAATATCACGAATATTCAATATTAGCGAATATTCGCGAATATTCTTCTATATATTCGCGCAATATCGCGAAATCGAATATGGCGTATTCCGCTCAACACTAGTTGCCACCATGGAGGATCTGTTACCTAAGCAGATGTAATAATGTGCGCATGTTTTTTCTGTTTGAATATTTTATTATGTTTGAAGTATATAGAACCAAATGTAAGGAGTATTCCTTAGTGTAACATTTCAGTTATCATAACAATTTAGTGATGTTATTCTAGCTATCATCAATAAGGCCCCTTTCACACTAGGCGGACTCCTAGTCCGCCAGCTCAGCGGGAGGTCTCTCTGAGCTGGGAGGGGCTTGTGCAGCACCGCTGTCTCCTATGGAGCGATCTGATGAAAACGGACAGCATGTCCATTTTCATCATATCTCATATCTCGCCATCCGTCTGATTTTAGCGGATCGGATGTCAGCGGAAATGTCTCCGCTGACATCCAACGCTCCATAGAGATGTATGGAGCGGCCGTTCAGGTCTGCCGACAAATATGACAGGCAGACCTGAACGGTCTGACTGTGTAAAAGTGGCCTAACAATCATATATAATGATAGGAGAATATAAAAGGTAATATTTAGTTATAGCGAAAATGGAAGAAGATAGTGTTTGCTTGATATAGCAGGTCAAAATAACCTAAAATAGTTAGGAGAAATTGATGGACTATTCAAGGTCCAAGTTCCTGCTAATTGGCTTGGCATTATCTGGAGATTAAGTAATATTCCTAACTATCCCAGGTGACCTTTGTTTTAATAGTTAAACTTGTTTGTAAAAAATATAAAGTAAAACTAAACCAGTTTGAGGTAAGGGAACGATAGAGTGGAGAATGAAAAGTATTTCCAGAGAGGCTATTTATAGGGCAATCTCCCTCATAGAGCCAACAATGTTTTATCAAAACCCGGAGGTAGAAAATGCTCAAACCATGTTCTCCACAAGGCTTCATATTTGGACATTTTGTCGAGAAATATTGCTTCTGTTTTTGCATGAATCATGGATTGAGTAATCCTGTTTTTGACTGATAAAATACATAGTACAGTAAGTCAGATTTCCATGCTGTTGCAATAGGCTGCTTTGCTGCTGTGGTTATGAAGAGCATTTGTTTAAATTGACGATGTGATAGGGTGTGGGGTTTACTGTTCAGGAGTGCTGTAGACGGATCAGGCGGTAGAATAGTGTTAAAGGGGCACTAAAGGATTTTTTTTTTTTTTTTTTTGCTAAATAGCTTCTTTTACCTTACTGCAGTCCTGGTTTCATGTCCTCATTGTTCGTTTTTGCTCTGATGTTGCTGTAATTCTTCTCTGTTCTGGACACTTCCTGGTTGTCTGTTTTCTGAGGACCAAAGTACTGGGAGCTTCTAGTTTCCTTTTTTTAAACCATCACCGCTCTATGGCTCTGTACAGTATACCACAGATACAGGATAACATGTAAAAACGAAACTAGATGCAAAAACAAACTAAAAAACTACAGGTACGTTATATGATTGATTTGTATTAATTTTTAAAAAGGAATCAGTTAACTTTTATGTCCCTATACCCTGTAAACACACATTTCAGCAAAAAAAAAAATTCTTTACAACTCCTTTACGGATTTGAAGGATGTCACTATTAGAGACCCCCTTTACTTTTGATGTCCCAATCAGAGTCCTCCTTTAAATTAGATATTCCCATTAGAGTCCTCCTTTACATCAGATGTCACCATCAGAGTCCTCCTTTACATTAGATGTCCCCATCAGAGTCCTCCTTTACACTAGATGTCCCCATCAGAGTCCCCTTTTACATTAGATGTGACCGTCAGAGACCCCCTTTACATGTCTTATGTGGGTGGTGCTCTGCTCTCCTAGGTGTCCTCACTTCCAGTCTCAGATTTCTGCTGGAATGGTCTCTTCTCCAGCTGGTTGACAAATATCAAGACAGAGGTGCTCTCTCTCTCTCTCTCTCTAACTTCTTTGGTGCCAAGAGGAAAAACTTTCCAAGGTAGTTTAAAAATAATCATCTCTCCACTCCTTCTAGTGGGCCTATTGCAGAGGCGTATCTAGTGAAAATAGCGCCTATGGCAAGCACTGAAACTACGCCCCTGTCGAAACATTTGAAACCCATCTTTTGGATAACCTTAACAAAAAAAACGGCTAACAAAACTCGTGATATATTATCATCCCTTGTGATTCCTTGGGTAGTGACATATCCTCTTTATGGAGAAATCTGGGGTTTATTAGACCCCTGATCCCTCCTCTGCCCTCCAAGGCCAGGTTAATGCAGAACCAATACTGGAAGTGATGAAATCTTCATCACTTAAGGCCTCAGTTTTCACAGAGGAGAGGGAGAAACTGATGTTCCTCCTCCTTATTTGTGCGCTGCCAATCCGACCAGATGGAATGGGAAAGCTTGGGAGAACATGGGAGGGCTGTGGCTGAACACAGCTGGGATAGCGCTGTCATTGTCCATTAGGAAAGGTGCTGAAAAGGAGATCCTGCCTATGCTCGGGAGGAGGGAAGAAGACATCCTCAGACCCTGGTCAATGCCTTGCTGCCCAGCTACTCAACAGCGCCCCCTTCATATGGCGCCCATGGCACTTTCCATGGCTGCCATACCCTAGATACGCCACTGACCTATTGGAATCTGTAGTGCAAGAAGTCTTTGTCCCATTATATGGCTGCCATCTTAGAATACAATAGTGTTGCTCACGAATATTCGCATTGCGAATATTCGTTACGAATATTGCATATTCAAGTATTCGCGAATAAATCGAATATCGCGGTGAATATTCGCTATTGCGAATATTCGTATTTTTTCAAATTTATTTTTAAAACAAATCACATCCTAGTGATCTCCATCGACGTCTAAAAGCATTGCTGGTATGATTAGAGACCCTGGGCCGAGTAGCTGAGGCGATCCTTTTATGTTGCCGAATATTCTGTGTTTTGTGTATAAAAAAATAAATAAATTAGCTTTAGTTTAGTCATATAAGTTTGTGTAAGTAGAGTTAGGCCGCGTACACACGATCAAATCTGTCTGCTGGAAACGGTCTGCTAGACCGTCCCAGCAGACAGATTCGATCGTGTGTACGGGCGAGCCGACGGATTTGGCCACCCGACAGATTTCAAAGCATGCTTTGAAATCTATCGGGTGGGAACCCGTCCGCCCGACATGTCTGCTGGTTAGTACACTTACCAGCAGACATGTCGTCTCGCACCGGCGCCGAATGGATTCGGCGCATGCGCGGAAGTGTTTTACTTCCTGGTGCGTTGACGTAGCGGCGTCAACGTCACCGCCACGTCACCGACACGTCAGCGCGCCGTCTGCTGGCGGGGATTTTGGTTTGCTCGTGTGTACGCGCGAGCAAACCAAAATCCAAACAGACAGATTTGTTCAAATCGGTCGGACAGACCGCTTTGAACAAATCTATTGCCTCGTGTGTACGAGGCCTTAGTGTTTAGTGCATATTAGTTTAGTAATCCAGGAAATGATCTCCGTTTTCGCGTGTTGACGAGAATTTCGCAATCAATTTCGCATTCGCATTAGCGAAATTTTGCAAATTTTTTTTTTGATAAAATATTACGAATATTCGATATTAACGAATATTTCGCAAATATTCTTCTATATATTCGTGAAATATCGCGAAATCGAATATGGCGTATTCCGCTCATCACTAGAATACAACTCCCAAGAGACTCATTGCTCAGCATAGGAGTCTATAGGTGTTCTTAAGCCTCGTACACGCGATCAGTCCATCTGATGAGAACGATCCGAAGGACCATTGTTATCTGTTAACCGATGAAGCTGACTGATGGTCTGATGTGCCTACACACCATTGGTTAAAAAAACGATCGTATTAGAACGCAGTGACGTAAAACACAACGACGTGCTGAAAAAAATTAAGTTCAATGCTTCCAAGCATGCGTCGACTTGATTCTGAGCACGCGTGGATTTTTAACCCATGGTCGTGCCTACTAACTATTGGTTTTAACCTATCGTTAGGTATCCATCGGTTAAATTTGAAAGCAAGTTGGCTTTTTTTAACCAAAGGTTAAATAACCTATGGGGCCCACACACGATCGGTTTTGACCGATGAAAACGGTCCATCAGACCGTTGTCCTTTGGCTATCCTATCGTGTGTACGAGGCCTTAGCTTTAGCTTTCAACTTGCTGGTCATAGAAGAATGGTGCAGCATACCATCAGTATCTCAGTAGAGGGAGAGAAGAATAAAAGGCAATGTCTCTGTTCCATATTGCTGTAGCCCAGCACCTGGCTACATGTCTTTCTGTCTCTTGGGTTAAAGCATATCAGTTGATATCCTGTGGCCTGGCTATGTATGATTACCCTTTTGGTGTGTTGGGGTGGAAGCTGAAACTGTGGAGATAGTTGTATCGCATTGTGGGTTCTCTGTATATGGATGGAGAAGGGAAAGTCCAGAAAGCTTGTCTTGAAAATGTAGTTGTTCAGACAAAAAAGTATCACATACAGTACTCGACCAATGATTATTATTTAAACATTTTCAAGAAAACAATTTTTTTATGTTGCAATACATGGTATTTGTACATTTTACATATATATAAAAAAAGACTTGCGTCTTTATATAAATTACTTTCTTTTTATTGCAAGTATTTTTTTTCAGATCAGATATATTATACCATTCTAATGTTATATTTGTATTTATGCTTACTGTATGTACCTAGATTAATTACTCATTTTGGTAACATTTACTTGTTTTGCTTTTGTACAGTATTCAGTAAAGTATATCTTAAATAGCAATAAATGTTACTGCATATAATTGCATATAAATCATGTCTAAAATACACCACACACCAATGGCAATGTATAAAACCCACAGAGGTGTGAAGGCAGCCAAGTGTTTTGATGGCCTGTCAATGTTTATGTTATAAAACCTGAAAAAAATTAATTTATTAGATATGCTTATATACAGAAGCACACCTTGGTTTCTTCTTTCCTTGGTCTTATGATAAAATGATTTTCCTTAATCCTTTTATTATTGCACTTCAATTAATATATATATGAAAGGTGTACTTTTAATTATTTTCACCTGTCCTAAAATCTTATTAAAATACAGCAGGCAATTAAAATGTAAATCTGGCTTTCAAACAAAAATACAATTGCAGTTCCAATGAACATGTGTCCTTTTAGTACAAGTTAATGTCAATCAAATAAGGTGTTAAGATACAGTAAACCTTTCTCCACCTTTTGTCACCTTTGCTTAATTATGACTATTATTATTACCATTCCTTGCGTTATTATTTTTCCTTACCTATGATTGTTTTTGAAAAATACTTTTAATTAAGTGGAGATAATCAGTTCTTATCTTCAAACCTGGTTTTGTTGGTATAACAGTATACTGTTTATGTATTATTATAATAAAACTCGGTGTATACCACGCACTTTTTTCCCCTTAAAATCAGGGGAAAATCGTGGGTGCGCGATATACGCCGTTCCCCGCTTCCCGCGCTGTGTTTGAACCACTCCGCCGACATATACCGAGCGCAGTACACTCGAGTACACTCGGCCAGGCTCGGCTCCATTCGCGGTCACATCCTGTGCGTCATGTACGTCCTTTACGCAAGAGGAGCCGAGCGTCCCCGAGTGTACTGTGCTCGGTATATGTCGGCGGAGTGGTTGAAACACAGCGCGGGATGCGGGGATCGGCTGAAAAACACAGCGGGGAGGACACCACGATGGCCGCAGAAGGACGCCGGACCGGACAAGGCTGCCAATGGACGCCGGGCAAGACACCGACGAGGGGCATCCAAACTGTAAGTATTTCTTTTTTCTCCAGGAATTTTCCTTCTAGGTTGGGGGTGCACGCTATACGCCGGGGCGCGTTATATAAAGATAAATACGGTAACCACAGTCATCATCTAATAAGTAATATATTTTATTTAGATAAAACACATCTAATCCTTCAAAGCATTTACATATTCAGTGACACTTACAAAAGGTACTAGATGAAGATGAAATGGGTTGTAAAGGTAAAAAAAAAAAAAAATCCTTAAATAGCTTTCTTTACCTTAGTGCAGTCCTCCTTCACTTACCTCATCCTTCCATTTTGCATTTAAATGTCCTTATTTGTTCTGAGAAATCCTCACTTCCTGTTCTTCTGTCTGTAACTCAACACAGTAATGCAAGGCTTTCTCCTTGGTGTGGAGTGTCGTGCTCGCCCCTTCCCTTGAGAGGGGAGGGGGTGAGCAGGAGAGTCAGGATGCTCTCTACGTTGCAGATAGAAAAAGGAGCTGTGTGTTAGTGGGCATCCTGACTCTCCTGTAGTCCAAGGGAAGGGGCGAGCATGACACTCCACACCAGGGAGAAAGCCTTGTATTACTGTGTTTTCTATGTAGGCAGTGGATCAGCAGGCACCAAGAAGGGTCACTTGATGGCAGACTCAGTTAAGTAAAAACAGGCTTCAAAACATGGGACTGGAGTTGGAGGGAAGTGGGCTTTATTAATCATGTTTAAGGGCATTACTCCTTCTAGTGCATTTTTTATAAAAAAATATATAATTTTGATAAATGTTTGCACAAGCATCAAAGTGTGTACAAAATGAACTATACTTTTTTTTAAATGATATACAATGCCTTGAAAAAGTATTCATAACCCTTAAAGGAGTTGTAAAGGAAAACATTTGTTTTTCTGAAATGACTGTTTACAGGGTATAGAGACATAATAGTTAACTGATTCCTTTTAAAAATTATTAAAAATAGATAAAAATCAATCATATAATGTGTCTGCAGTTTCAGTTTAGTTTTTCATCTAGTTTCATGCTTCTGTGAAGGACAGAGACACAGAGCCAATACAGGGCAGTGTTTGTTTTTAAAATGAAACTGATTGGTTCTGAGGGGTTTTAGACACACAGTAATCACACCCTCTTGATTAGAGACCACAGAGAGAAGCTCCCAGTACTTTTTTCAAAAGGAAACAGACAACCAGGAAGTGTGCAGAACAGAGAAGGATTACAGCAAAAACGAACAATAAGGACTGCATTAGGGTAAAGGAAGCTATTTAGCTAAAAATTCCTTTAGTGACCCTTTAACATTTTCCACATTTTGTCATGTTGCAACCAAAAACGTAAATTTATTTTATTGGGATTTTATGTGACAGACAAAGTGGCACATAATTGTGAAGTTGAAGGAAAATGCTAAATGCTTTTCAAAATGTTGTGGCGTGCTTTTGTATTCAACCCCCTTTGCTCTGATACCCCTAAACTAGAATCTAGTGGAGCCAATTGCTTTCAGAAGTCATCTAATTAGTAAATAGAGTCCACCTATGTGTAATGTAATCTCAGTATAAATACAGCTGTTCTGTGAGGCCCTCAGCTACATTACCTAGCATGAAGGTTGGGTTCCGACACATACTAGAGATCTTAACCATTTTAGGACTGCCCCACGTACATATACTGTGGCAGGGCAGCCCTTAAGCGCAAAATCACATACCTGGTCTGGGGAGCGATCGTGTGCCATTGGACATCCGTTTCCAATGTGATTGGAAACAGCGGGAGCCAATCAGCGGGTCCAGAGGACGCGATGTCTGACGGGAACCCTGCAGTAATTTGGAGTGAGGCAAACAAGGCAGACCGCTGTTCTGCCAGAGGGAAAAATGGAGATCTTGGGCCAGATTCACAGAGCGATTACGCGTGCGCAACTGCTGTTGCGCGTGCGTAAGTCTAAATGTGCGCGTGCGTATAGTTGGACGCGATTCACAAAACAATATACGCCAGAAATCTACGTTTTTTGGTCCGGCGTAATTGAGTTAGACATTCGCTTCCCTTCGCGCAAAACTGCGCTAGACACACCATTGATTTGCTAGTCAAATATGCTAATGAGGGAGTTACGGGGATCCACAAAAAAACGCAGTTGCTGCGCAGGCTACGCGATGTGCGCAACTGCAAAATGTCCTGTCTAAAGTTAGAGCACATAAAAGCTGATCTAACTTTTGAAAAAAAGTCTAATTGTCAGATAAAGCAACACCGTTATTGAGGAGCAGACCACACACACGTGTTGCACTACAATTTGACTGCCAACATGCTAGGGGCATCGTCGCTCATAGCTGCACTAGTGAATATAGATGACCAAAGAAGGAGGAGGGCACAGAGGATGGCACGGAGGATGGCACGGGAGAGGGTATACCGCACCCGCATACACCTGTTTGGCATGAATGATTCAGAGGTCTTTCGCATCTTCAGATTCCCCCCTCATGCCATCCTGGAATTAACCACAACCTTGCAGGAGGACATCACCAGCCCAACACAACGCTCACATGCAGTGCAGCCACTGGTCAAGGTCCTGGCAACACTCCATGTCCTTGCCAGTGGCTCTTTTCAGCGTACAAGTGGAGTGGTGGCTGGGATGTCACAATCCTCCATGAGCAGATGTGTGCACCAGGTTGTCCCTGCAATCCTCACACGCTTGGCCAACCAAATCATCAAACCCACCACTGAGGAGCTTCGAATCAAGGCAATGGCAGATTTCTACCGAATTGCCAGATTCCCACGCACCATCGGGGCCATAGATTGCACACATGTGGCACTCCAGCCCCCCCATGAGACCGAGCACATGTACCGCAATCGGAAGAATTGGCACTCCATCAACGTACAGGTGATAGTTGATGCCCAAGGCCTCATATGGCACGTCCGTGCCAAACACCCAGGGTCCAGCCATGACAGCTACATCTACAATCAAAGCCACATCCGAACAGAATTCGAACAGAACGTGTATGGGAACACCTGGCTGGTTGGTGAGTGACATGGGAGTCAGGCATGACTATCCCCTCCCGTGATGCACAACAGAAGTGGCACATGCATGACTAACATTCTCCTGTCTTTTCCTTTACAGGTGACTCTGCATATGCACTGGGACCCCATCTCATGACTCCTATCCGGAACCCCCAAACCCCAGGAGAGGAACGATACAATGAAGCACACATCAAAACCCGTGCAGTGGTGGAGCGCACCTTTGGCCTCCTGAAGTCACGTTTCCGATGCCTGGATAAGTCTGGGGGTACACTGTTGTATTCCCCAAACTTCGTGTGCCATATCATCGCTGCATGTTGCATGCTACACAATCTCGCAGTGAGGAAGGGCCTGCAGGTTGAGCTACGTGATGATCTGACCCCCCAACCAGAAAATCAACCCCTAACCGAGGATACCCCGTCTTCTGAGGGAAGAGCAGTCAGGAGGCAGCTCATATTGGGCATCTTTGCACGTTAAACACACACATTAATCATGGCACAATGAGAATGCATGCATGCACACCACTATGGTCCCTAGCACACACACCCCACATCCTCATCAAATTGGATTGGCACCAGTCCACCATGCAAGACTGGTGAGCAGTAACGCCACGTCAAGGCTCCAATTATGTCACTGTACATTCATACACCATTCACACGGACCTGGGAATCACTTCTCCCTGGTCCTGGGGAACCCTTCTCCACCAAAATTGAGGGTGACACCCCTTTTCCAGCAGGAATGTCACCCCCACATTCAAACATCATTCACAACCCAAAATATGCCAAAAAAGTCAAACAAACAAAAATGCATTGAAAAAAAAAATGCTTAGAAAAAACAAAAAAAAGCAGAGAACAAAAATAAAAAAGCTTTCAAAACAAACAAAAGGGGGAAAATAAAATTATTGCCCTCTGCCTGAGCCACGCCTGGGGCGCCCCCGGCCACGGCCCCGGACCCTCAGGGGAGACGCATGGGGGAGGGGAAAAGCCGGGGAAGGAGGAGCAGCCCCTGAGATCTGCCCACCTGGCGGCCTGCCCTCCAAGGCCACGGCTATTCTGTCCAGGGCAGCACCAAGTGTTGCCGTGTTGCCCTGGATAGCCTGGGTAAGGGCCCTCACATCCTGCCCAACGCCTGCTGCTGTAGTTTGCAGGTCATTTAGGCAGGTTGTGGAGGCCCGGGAGTGGGAGTCCAGGTTACCCAGGCTATCATTAATGGAGGACAGGCTCTGATCCACCCGCCCCATAGTCTGGCAGAGCTGTCTCAGAAGGCGGGTCTGGGTGGCCAGGTTCCTTCTCAGACAGGCGGGCATGAGATTGGGCGCCCCCCTGGTGCTTGGGGATGACCTCCTGGCTCTTGCTGATGGTTGTGGCCGGGGAGAAGGGGAGGCCCTTGTGAGGGGAGCCATGTTGGGGGAGGAGGGGGGGGGCTGACCCTTAGGGAGGGCAGGCTTCTTGCAGCCAGAGGGGAAGAGTCCGCAGAAACCAAAGGGCCAGTGCCTTCCATGGACTCCTCCTCCTCATGATTCTGCTCCTCCTCATGATCGTCCTCCGCATGATCCTCCCCCTCCTCTTGTTCCTCCTCTGCGGACTCTGGCCTTGTTGGGGGGGCCTCATTAGGCTGCTGTCCTGGGGTTGGAGCGGTCAGTCCAGATGGCCCTGCACCCTCCTGCACAGCTGTGGATGACACAAAACATTCACAGGTTGGAGGATCCACACACTTGCCACATATTCCCTTTCACCCCCTCCCCCACACATGCTACACACCTGCGAGAAATAAAAACCTTACCTGGCACCGCGGGGACCGGACTTGTGTCAAAGCCTGGCAGGCCCTCCACTTCATGCCGGTGAAAGGTCAGGGCCACCACACGCTCCGTCTCTGAAAATCTAACCCGGCATGGTGGGCCCCCTCCTGTGCCCCTGGCATGGGCATTTATTGCGGCCAGTTTTTTTTTCACCTCACGCCGGAGGTCATTTATTTTCTTTTCTATCCCAGAGCGGGTCCGTGTCTCCCCCTCCCCCGATGAATTGACCTGCTCCGTGATTATATCCAATATCTCCCTCCTCCTGGCCGGGGTGGTGGTGGCACTCTGCGGGCCGTGGAGAAAACGCCCATAGTCGGTAATGGCCCGGGCAAGAATTCTTTTTTCCCCCACAGTAAAATTGAGCTTTCTTTTTCTCTCAGTCATACTTCCAAACAAACTCACTAGCAGTCACCAAAAATCTGTCACAAATACAAGCACAACCAATCAGACAAGAACACACACAAAGAGAAAAAGAACAGCCAAAAATCACACTAGCACTCAGCAAGAAACAGACACAAAAAAATCAGATGAAAAAATAAAGCAAGAAAACAAACGCTCAGAAATATATCAATCAAACAAACAGTCTCAAACACTTATCAAAATACACTTTCACAAAACTACCAACAAGCACAAGATCACACAGAACACTAATCTCACAACTACAAAACACACTCTAACGAACAACAGAGCAAAAGCACTTGATTCAATGGGAAGGGACACAAAGGGATGTACTTTTGCAATGGAAGGGCGTTTGTGTGTGTCTATTTATGCTGTCTGCGTAGTTCACAACATTGCCCTAGTCCATTTCCAATTTCAATGATTGCGCCGCTCCCGAGTTGTGAGCATGCGCACAACGGAGCTGACATGGTTTCCTTCACGCGCGCATGCGCGAGTCGGCCGGCCCTTCATTTGCATGGGGTCACGGCTCATTTCAATGTAACACGCCCACGTCCCTCCCAATTTGTATTACTCCTCCTTACGCCTACGGAAAAAACCTTACGTTTGCGCAAGCTCTTGCGTAAAAGCTACGTGAATCGCCGGATTACGCGGCTAGATTGCGCAAGTCTAACGGAAAAGTGGTGCGCTACGCCGGAATGATAATGCGCCGATCTACGTGAATCTGCCCCCTTGTGTTTTTAAGCAGAAACACGGATCTCTGTTTTCCTTTAGTCAAAGCACATCCCCCATAGTTAGATAGCACCCTCTAAGGACACATTTAACCCTTTGATTGCCTCTGATGTTAACTCCTTCCCTGCCAGTTCATTAGTACAGTGCCAGTGCATTTTTTTCAGCACTGATCAAAGTATTGGTGTCACTGGTCCCTAATAGATGTCACTTAGTGTCAGACTTGTCATAGTCCTGCTAAAAATCTCTGATCATTGCTATTAGTAGTAAAAATATATAAAAATAAATAAAAAGTCCCTAAATCTATATCATTGTTTGTAGATGCTATAACCTTTGTGCAAACCAATCAATTTACATTTTATTGGGACTTTGTTTTTTACCAAAAACTTGTAGCAGAATACATATTGGCCTAAACTGATGAAGGAATTTGAATGTTTTGTTTATTATTTGATAGGTTTTATAGCAGAAAGTAAAAAATATAATATTTTTTTTTCAAAATTGTTGGTATTTTTTTGTTTATAGCGCAAAAAATAAAAACCACAGAGGTGATCAAGAAACCGCCAAAAGAAAGCTCTATTTGTGGGCAAAAAAGGTGCTGTAGACAGGCACAACGCTGGATCGAATAAGGGCTCAGTTAAGTAAAAAGAGGGTGGGGGGGCGATACTGATGCCTTAACATTTTTTACCTTAATGCAAAGAATGTATTAAGGTAAAACATATTTAGGCTTTATAACCACTTTAATAGAAGGAAAAATATTATGGACAGCCGCACTCCAATGGATGTAAAACTAAAGTATCGTTTTTTAATAAGGTAAAAATAAAAGCACTACAAGAACCAAAACAGCAAACGGTGGGATAATACAGCTGACGTGTTTCACATTAATAGACAATGCTTAGTCATAGCTAAAAACAAGAAATAAAAACAATCTTATTTATAGGGCATATTTCAGAAACATTGTGTAGTCCGCCCAAACTGTGATTTGGTCTTCACTGATTCAGAAAATCACAACCATTTGTGAGTAGACACAGCGGGAGGGCTACACCCATTGAGACCAGGTGTAGAGATAATTAAAACTCAGTTAACAAAGAATGGTGACACGTACCTGTAAGGAAAGAATGGAATAAAAAGGAAAAATGAATAGAGAAAGTATAGTGGGGAAGCAAGAGAAAAAATAAAGAAAAGAAAAAATATATATAAATAAAGAAAGACATAACAAAGAAAAAATGAAACAAAAAAATACAAAAGAAGACAAAGAAAAATAAAATAAAATGAAAAGTGAAACATAATAAAATGAAATGAGATAAAATAAAATAAAAAATGTGAATAGAAGAGATGTCGAAGGGAAGAGAGAAAGTGAAATGAAAATGTGTATGGGTATGTATACTGAAGACCCCATAAATCTAGTGTATTTCAACAGCCCTAGTACTATCCCATGCATAAATATAAAAACATGTGAATAATGTTAATACGGAACATAAAATATGGTGTATTAGAAATGTCGCATGTATATAGGGAATATATAGGGAATAGTATATAAAAATACAGTTGAGAAGTGTGCATATTGTTCTCCGATGGAACATAAAGGTTGATATCATAGTAGGTGTAAAAAAATTGTAAATAATATATATATCTAAAACCTAGGGAGAGAGGGGGGGGGGGGGGGTAGTCAGGAAAGAGGTCACCAAAAGTATTACAGTGAAACAATGTGGAGGGTCAGTTATGTAGAAATGGCAGGTGTGTGTGTGTGTGTGGATAGAGAAAGGTAAATGACAACAATCCAAGAAAAGTTGAGTAGGTAAACCATCAGTGTACGTGCCGACAACAGAAGAAATGTGTACATGGGATGGATAGTCCATCTCTTTATGATAAGCAATGTTGTGTGTACAGGATGGGAGGAATTAAGTCCCTGTTTATATGGCAGGACTGATGTGTAAAAATATATATATATATATATATATATATATATATATATATATATATATAAATATATATACACACACATGTATATGTGCAAGAATTAAATTAATTTGCAAAACGCACAAAAAAATACATGTGTGCATATATATGTGTGTACATGTACATACTATAAAGCCAACAGCGTTTTGCAAATTAATTTAATTCTTGCACATATACATGTATATATATATATATTTTTTTTTTCACACATCAGTCCTGCCATATAAACAGGGACTTAATTCCTCCCATCCTGTACACACAACATTGCTTATCATAAAGAGATGGACTATCCATCCCATGTACACATTTCTTCTGTTGTCAGCACGTACACTGATGGTTTACCTACTCAACTTTTCTTGGATTGTTTTACATCCATTGGAGTGCGGCTGTCCATAATATTTTTCCTTCTATTTGTGCCCTGTGCATTGCCTGCACCCATCTGTTTTTGAGTGTATACCTATCACCGAGGTGCGCTCACCTGGAGCGGCAGTCTTTTTTCTGATAACCACTTTAATGATCTTTTTTGAAAAAATGTGCACCTGCACCTGCAAGGAATGCAATGACATTTTGTAAAAAGTGTTACATGGCTGTATTTACTGATTTCAACAGCTCTTCATTTAAATATCTTGCTATTTAATTGAACTGAAGTTCTTGTTTTATTTCTGTGCTATGTAAACAAAATTGTAATTTACATTTCTATAGCACAGAGCAATACGGAATATGGTTGACGAGCTAGGAAATATATTTGAGTTTACTTTGAAGTGGAACGCCGGGATAAAAGCACACTGGAAATAGATGTATCTATACAGTTTGACCTGGAAAAAAAATAGTTTTGGTAAACCATTCTTTTGATACATGTACTTTTGCTTATCCCATAGAAAACACTTCTTCTCTCTGGTTCGCTGGTTCCTACTCCAGCTCCTTTCTCACTGCACATTGGTAATGATAATGATTTTCCATACAGTAAGGAGACTGGAAGTATAAATTGACGCAGGAGGCTCAGAAAGCTGAAATGCTTATTCGGTAACTATTCAACATTGACTGTGCAGTTTTTACAGTGTGCATTAAATGACTAATTGACTGTACAGAATTACAAATACTGTGGAAGCTAAACAAATAAGCACATACTGTATGTATTTCAATTATGTATTTTGTTGATTTCAAGGAGTTTTGCTTTAAGACTTTTGATATTTTTCTTACCGCAGTCCCAAAAGTGTTTGAGGACTTATGCCGCGTACACACGGTCGTTTTTTGCGATGAAAAAAAACGACGTTTTCTGTGAAGTAAAAAACGATGTTTTTGAAACGTCACTTTTCAAAGACAATTTTGCCTACACACCATCGTTTTTTCACAAAAAGCAAGGTTACGTTCACCACTCTTTTCCATTGAAGCTCGCTTCATAACTAGCTTCTGGGCATGCGCGGGTTGAAAAACGTCGTTTTAAAAGACGTTTTTGCTACACACGGTGACTTTTTGTGAAACAAAAAACGACGTTTTGAAAAACGACACAAAAAATTCAAGCATGTTGGAATTTTTTTTTGGTCGTTTTTTTTAAGACAAAAAACGACGTTTTGCCCACACACGATCAATTTAAATGACGTTTTAAAAAACGTCGTTTTTTTTCATCGCAAAAAACGACCGTGTGTACGCTGCATTTGATAAAAGAATGCACATGAGCTAAGGTCTGTTAAAACTGTACTCTCCTTTTGAAAATGACATATTTTCAACTCTTTATAGAAACCTTCAGTTGAGTTCTTGTGATTTCTTCTCTCCATACTCCACAAAGTATATGGGGGCAGATTCACAGAGAAATGGATTATCGTAGCGTATCAGAAATACACTACGCCGCCGTTTTTTACCTTGCTCTACGTGGAATTCAGGTCGATTTTCTACGGTAAACGACGGCGGCGTAGTGTATTTCTCCCGTCACAATCCATCTGCGCGAGTAGGGGGCGTGAAACATTTAAATTAGGCGCGTTCCCGCGGCGATCGATCTGCGCATGCTCCGTTCGCAAATGTCCCGCCGTGCATTGAGCGAAATCACATCGTGACGTCATTCGTTGTTTATGTAGCGTACTTTACGGGCGATCCACGTCCCGACGAGTTACGTAAACAAAATAAAATTTTAAATAAATTCGAAGCGGGAACGACGGCCATACTTAACATGGGCTACGTAAAGTTAGAGCAGCAAAAAGCTGCTCTAACATTACGTATAAAAAAATAGACGAAAACGATTGCGACGCCCGCTCGTATGTTCGTGAATCCCCGTAAAAACACATTTGCATATCCCGACGCACCAAAACGACGCGAACTCCTCCCAGCGGCCGCAAATAGATGGCAGCGTAGATCCGAAGGCTTACGAAGACGTAAGCCTCTCGGATCGAAGCCCGAAGCCGGCGTATCATGGTTTGAGGATTCAAACTAGTGATACGCCGCGCGAAATTTGAAATTACTCCTGTCTAACCCCAGTTAGACAGGCGTAATTGTTTTGTGAATCTGCCCCATGGTCTGTTGTGCAAAGCTGAACTCTGGAAAGATTGGCGGTCTGGGTTCATGGAGTAACTGGAGATGAAAACATCTTATAGATAATCTGTGCATCTCTTTTGAATGCTGTTACCATGACCTCTTCCACTTCTTTTGTGAAAAAAATGTATTCAGTATGTGTTTCGTCGTCCATGTGTATTGTGCTGCACAAGTAATCCTTTCTTTAAGAGCACCAATGCTATTAAGATGTGAATTTTATTACATATTGAAGCTCTTTCAAGACAAACAGCTTATCATGTGTTTACTAGGGATGAGTGAATCTGCCCAAATTTGATCCCCAGAGGGTTTGTTGAATCACATTTTACATACAGTAACAGCACCCCAATATAACTAATTTCAACTTTTCAATACTTTTGGCTGCCTGTTTGTTTTGTTTTTTTTGTTTTTATCAGCAGTAATAGTCCTGAATTTATTAGTGGAAAAAGTACCAGCCACAACAGATCTAAACGCTTAATAAAAGTTTACGATATAAAATAAGCTAAAGTGCTCAACTTCCTAAAAATTGGTCAGTGACAAAAGAGATTTGTGCAAAATTTTCATGTTTGTGTTTTGTAAAAAACAGCTAGTATCAAGATAGTGTGCAAGCACATGAATAGACAGGAAATAAAAAAAAGACAAGACAAGACAGAAAGTATCTTGCAATACAAATTAGAGTGTATTATCTGAAATACAATAGCCACATACATTGTTCAGTGGCTGGACAGTACAGCATGTAAGCAGCTTGATTAGGGGGGCACAGTATAAGAGAGAAATTGCATGTTTTATCTTAAAATGGCAGTTAGAGTGCATGATGTGAGGGACAATAGCCACAGATATTGTAAAGTTACTGTACAGTATGTAAGCTACTTGGTAAGACCAGTGAGGGAAAAATAAGGCAGGTTTAAGCTTGACATAAATCGATCCTATCATTTGAGATACAATAGCCACAAATATTGTTCAGTGGCTGGACAGTTTGAAAGCAGCTTGTTAAGAGCAAACTATAGGAGGGAGAGACAAAGCAGATTTTATCCTAAATAGAAATGAGAGTGTATTGTGTGAGCGACAATAGCCATACTGTACAGTGTCTGCACAGTATGTAAGCAGCTTTGTAAGGCCATAGAGAGGGAGAAATTATGCAGGATTTATCTATTCATTAAATAGAAATTAGAGTGTAGTATTTGAGAAACAATAACCACAAATATTGTACATTGTTTAACAGTATGTAAGTAGCTTTCTAAGGCTAAAATTTAAGAGGTAGAGCTAGGGAAGGTTTTATCTTGAAGTACAAATTGGAGTGAATTATTTAAGATATAGAAGCCACAACTATTGTTCCATGGCTTGACAATAGGTAAGCAGCATGTTTAGGGCGCATTGCAAAATGGAAAGATGAGACTGGTTTTATCTTGAAATACAAATTGGATTGTATTATGTGAGAGAGAATAGCCACAAGTAATGTTCAGTGGCTGGGCAGTATGCAAACAGCTTGGTAAAACATAAGAGAGAGAGGTGAAGTCCCAATTTTAAAGCGCAGGAGCCTTTTCCCTACATCCTATTGCCCAAGAAAATGGGATTTTTTTTAGAGCATTTAAAAAATCTGCAAGCCTCCTTTATCAAAAGGGGGGCTCCTGATATCTGCCCCTCCCAGGGGAATGAGTACAGAGGTACACTGGTATCCCTTTCTCATTCCCACAAATAGTTAAAGGTAAAGACATCCACACCATGAAAAAGTATCCTATTGCCAAAAAATGTAAGTACTGTCTACTGATGGAAATGGAAGTTTATAGGGGGGAGGGCATAGCCAGGCAGGATCGGCCAGATATTTCAGGTGATATGGGGGGCAAATTACACAGCACAAGCACATGCTTTAAAAGAACATGATCCTTTTTTTTTTCTTTTTTCTTCTTTTGTAAGGGTAACAAACTTTAAGATGTATAAAGAACTTGAGAATATGATATAATGGAAACACATACTATACTCCCTCATCAACTTCTGAAGAACCCCATAAATACATTTCTGTAAAGGCATTAAAAACAAAAACAACAATTTTACTGCAGAGCCCATGAGGTTGATTTACAAAAAAAGAAGATAATTTTACAAAGTGAATGTTCAGTTAGCTTTGTAAAAGGGAAGTTATGGTAATTTCAATCATCCAATCCTGTGCAAGGAAAATATATATATATTTTTTTTATCTCTCTTGCACATGAATGGTTTTCAAAGTAAACACAGTTTTCCCACATTTAGCAAGCTAAGTGAACATTTACTTTGCAAGAACATTCACTTTATTAGGTGAACATTGCCTACAGCTTCTGTAAATAAACTCCAATGAATCTTCCAAGAACACCATGCGCATTTTTATTAACCTTTCAGAGAGTATACATCAAGACTTGGGTGGATACATACAGTACATGTCAAAATGTATTTAACCAAAATTAAAAAACAGTTGTAATTTTGTCTTAGTATTTTTAAGTTTTTATGTTTTTAAACTGTTGCCTATTTATATTTTAAATATATGTAGACAAACTTTGATTTACAAATAAATTGATGACAAATTATTCCCTAACCACTAGCAAAAGATACAGCACAGTAGGTTAAACTTGCTTTGAAGCTCCCTTTGGTGAAAACAAGCAGAGCTGTCCTTTAGCCCTGGTTCACACTGGTGCGATTTGACATATGATTTGATATGTCAAATTGGCAGCATTTCATGGCTTTAATGATGCTGAATCTGCGGTGCTGCATCAATTTCAAAAACTAGTTTCTGTACTACTTTTTGCAATTTCCGGCCTCGATTTATATTGACATCTGTGCAGAAACCTGCACAGATATCTCTGTAATCGCGGCTGAAATCAGGACTGACCAGCAGGAGTGAAATCGTGTTCATTTAAACTCTCACGGCTTTACTCCTGCAGCCCAGTGTAAACCTGGGCTCAAATCCTGGTTCACAGGTGTGTGGGTGGTTCCCACTGTGGTTCCACACCCATTCCCGCAGCCTCAACCACACGCAGAGAAAACACAGGAGATGCACTGAAAATTGCAGCAGCCACACTGAACTTTCCATGCAGACTGCGATTTCAAGAGGCACAGGAGCCCATTCAAATGAATAGGTTGCCGTGCCTACACAAGACACCGATCGCAGAGCGGCAGAGGTGTGAACCAGGACTAGATGAGCAGTCACTGATCTAAAGCCTTATTCAAATCCTGGAAACAAAGGCCCAGATTCACAGAGCGATTACGCCTGCGCAACAGGAGATGCGCGTGCGTAAGTCGAAATGTGCGCCTGCGTTTCGATGCACGGCATCCCCAGAACGAGATACGCAAAAAATCTACTTTTTTTTGTCCCGCGTAATTTCGTTAGACTGGTGCATCCGTCCGCGCAAAAGTGCGCTAGACAGACCATTGATTTGCTAGTCAAATATGCTAATGAGGGACTTACGGGGATCCACAAAAGAACGTTGGGGCAGCGCAGGCGACGCAGTGTGCGCAACAGCAAAATGTCCTGTCTAAAATTAGAGCATATAAAAGCTGGTCTAAAAAGAGAAAAAAAGTCTACTTGTTAGATAAAGCAACACTGTTAGTGAGGAGCTCAGCAGTCACACGTGTTGCACAACAATCTGTATGCCAACATGCCAGGGGCATCGTCGCACATAGCTATACTACTGACTTTAGATGAACAAAGAAGGATGAGGGCACGGAGGATGGCACGGAGGATGGCGCGGGAGAGGATATACCGCACCCGCATAGACCTGTTTGGCATGAGTGATGCCACATGCAGTGCAGCCACTGGTCAAGGTCATGGCAACACTCCATTTCCTTGCCAGTGGCTCTTTTCAGCGTACAAGTGGGAGTGGTGGCTGGGATGTCACAATCCTCCATGAGCAGATGTGTGCACCAGGTTGTCCCTGCAATCCTCAGACGCATGGCCAACCAAATCATCAAACCCACCACTGAGGAGCTGCGGCTGAAGGCAATGACAGATTTCTACAGAATTGCCAGATTCCCACGCACCGTGGGGGCCATTGATTGCACACATGTGGCACTCCAGCCCCCCCAGGAGACAGAGCACATGTACCGCAATCGGAAGCATTGGCATTCCATCAACGTACAGGTGATAGTCGATGCCCAAGGCCTCATATGGCACGTCCGTGCCAAACACCCAGGGTCCAGCCATGACAGCTACATATACAATCAATGCCACATCCGAATGGAATTCGGTCAGAACGTGTATGGGGACACCTGGCTGGTTGGTGAGTGACATGGGTGGCAGGCATGACTATCCCCTCCCATGATGCACACATCACAAGGGGCACATGCATGACTAACATCCTCCTGTCTTTTCCCTTACAGGTGACTCTGCATATCCACTGGGACCCCATCTCATGACTCCTATCCGGAACCCCCAAACCCCAGGAGAGGAAAGATACAATCAAGCACATGCCCAAACACGAGCAGTGGTGGAGCGCACCTTTGGCCTCCTAAAGTCACGTTTCCGATGCCTGGATAAGTCTGGGGGTACCCTCTTGTATTCCCCAAACTTTGTGTGCCAGATCATCGGTGCATGTTGCATGCTGCACAACTTCGCAGAAAGAAAGGGCCTGCAGATTGACCTACGTGATGACCTGACCCCTGAACCAGACAGTCCCCCGTCTTCTGAGGGAAGAGCAGCCAGGAGACAGCTCACATTGGGCATCTTTGCACGTTAAACACACACATTATTAATGGCACAATGAGAATGCATGCATGCACACCACTGTGGTCCCTAGCACACACACCTCACATCCACATCAAATTGGATTGGCACCAGTCCACCATGCTGGACTTGTGAGCAGCAACGCCACGCCAAGGCTCCAATTATGTCACTGTACATTCATACACCATTCACACGGACCTGGGGATCACTTCTCCATGGTCCTGGGGAACCCTTCTCCACCAAAATTGAGGGTGACACCCCTTTTCTGGCAGGAATGTCACCCCCACATTCAAACAGCATTCACAACCCCAAAAAAAATAAAAATTTGCCAGCAAAATCAAAAAATTTCCAGCAAAAAAAAGAGAGGGGAAAAAAAAATTATTGCCCTTGACGTGAGCCACGCCAGGGGCGCCCCCGGCCACGGCCCCGGCTCCTCAGGGGAGACTCATGGGAGGGGGAAAACCGGGGAAGGAGGAGCAGCCCCTGATCTCTGCCCACCTGGCGGCCTGCCCTCCAAGGCCACGGCTATTCTGTCCAGGGCAGCACCAAGTGTTGCCGTGTTGGCCTGGATAGCCTGGGTAAGGGCCCTCACATCCTGCCCAACGCCTGCTAATGTAGTCTGCAGGTCGTTTAGGCAGGTTGTGAAAGCCTGGGAGTGGGAGTCCAGGTTCCCCAGCGTATCCTTGATGGAGGACAGGCTCTCCTCCATCTGCACCAATGTCTGGCTGACCTGTCCCAGATGGCGGGTCTGGAGGAACTGGTCCCTTCTCAGAGTGGCGGGCAGGAGATCGGCCAACCCCCTGGTGTTCTGGGATGAAATCCTGCCTCCAGCTGATGCTTGTGGCCGGGGAGAAGGGGAGGACCTTCGGAGGGGAGCCATGTTGGGGGAGGAGGGGGGGGGCTCCCCCTTAGGGAGGGCTGCCTGCTGCCAGCCAGAGGGGAAGAGTCCTCAAAAACCAAACGTCCAGTGCCTGACATGGACTCCTCCTCCTCATGATTCTCCTCCTCCTCATGATTCTCCTCCTCCTCTTGAACCTCCTCCGCGGACTCCGGCCTTGTTGGGGGGGCCTCATTAGGCTGCTGTCCTGGGGATGGTGCGGTCAGGCCAGATGGCCCTGCACCCTCCTGCACATCTGTGAATGACACAAAACATTCACAGGTTGGAGGATCCACACACTTGCCACATATTCCCTTTCACCCCCTCCCCCACACATGCTACACACCTGATATAAAAAAAAAACTTACCTGGCACCACAGGCTCCGGACTTGAGTCAAAGCCGGGCAGGCCCTCAACTTTATGCCGATGAAAGGTCAGGGCCACCGCACGCTCCTCCGCTGTCAGCCTAATAGGGCATGGTGGGCCCCCTCCTGTGCCCCTGGCATGGGCATGCATTCTGGCCAGCTTCTGTTTGACCAGACGCCGGAGGTCATTGATTTTTTTGTCAATCCCAGACCGGGTCCGTGTCTCCCCCTCCCCCGCTGAATTGACCTGCTCAGTGATCATATCCAAAATCTCCCTCCTCCTGGCCGGGTTGGTGTTGGCACTGTCCGGACCGTGGAGGAAATGCCCATAATCGCTAATGGCCCGGGCAAGAATACTTTTTTCCCCCACAGTAAAATTGAGCTTTCGCTTTCTCTCTGTCATACTTCCAAAAAAACTCACTCCCAGTCAGCAAAAATCACTCACAAAAACAAGCACAACCAATCAAGCAAGAACACACACAAAGAGAAAACTAACACCCAAAAAATCACACTAGCACTCAGCAAGAAACAGTCACAAAAACAAACAGCAAAAAAACAGCAAGAAAACAAACGAACAGAAATATATCAAACAGTCACTCAAACACTTATCAAAAAACACTTTTAAAGATCTACTAACAAACACTTGATCACACAGAACACTAATCTGACAACTACAAAACACAACGCAACGAACAACAGGACAAAAGCACTTGGTTAAATGGGAAGGGACAAAGGGATGTACTTTTGCAATGCAAGTGCGTTTGTGTCTGTCTATTTATGCTGTTTGCGTAGTTCACAACGTTGCCCTAGTCCATTTCCAATTTCACTGATTGCGCCGCTCCCGAGTTGTGAGCATGCGCACAGCGGAGCTGACCATGGTCTCCTTCAAGCGCGCATGCGCGAGCCGGCCGGCCCTTCATTTGCATGGGGTCACGGCTCATTTCAATGTAACACGCCCACGTCCTTCCCAATTTGTATTACTCCGCCTTACGCCTCTGAAAAAACGTTACGCATGCGCAATTTTCTGCGCAAAAGCTACGAGAATAGGGTGATTACGCGGCAAAATTGCGCAAGTCTAACGTAAAGGCGGTGCGCTACGCCGGTCCAATAATGCGCAGATGTACCTGAATCTGGGCCAAAGGGTTCACTTCAGCATAATTAATGTTAAATAAATGACCAAGACTTTAATGCTCCATGTGCTGGCTGAAAAAGAACACTGCAAAAATGATTATGTATTAATTATTTGCCACATAAGTAAATATATATATATATATATATATATATATATATATGTATATATATATATATATATATATATATATATATATATATATAGTATTATTTATGTTATTATTTTATTAAGTGTGTGTATGTGTGTGTGTATATATATATATATATATATATATATATACACACAAAAATATATAATTTTCTTGATTTTTTGGTTATTTTAATAAATAAATATATATATATATATATATATATATATATATATATATATATATATATATATATATATATATATATATATATATGTGTTATTTTATTTAGCTGTGACCATAATAAATACTTATGTACAAAAATACAAAGGCCCAGATTCAGGTACATCTGCGCATTATTGGACCGGCGTAGCGCACCGCCTTTACGTTAGACTTGCGCAATTTTGCCACGTAATCACCCTATTCTCGTAGCTTTTGCGCAGAAAATTGCGCATGCGTAACGTTTTTTCAGAGGCGTAAGGCGGAGTAATACAAATTGGGAAGGACGTGGGCGTGTTACATTGAAATGACCCTTTCTCCCCGGCCACAAGCATCAGCTGGAGGCAGGATTTCATCCCAGAACACCAGGGGGTTGGCCGATCTCCTGCCCGCCACTCTGAGAAGGGACCAGTTCCTCCAGACCCGCCATCTGGGACAGGTCAGCCAGCCATTGGTGCGGATGGAGGAGAGCCTGTCCTCCATCAAGGATACGCTGGGGAACCTGGACTCCCACTCCCGGGCTTTCACAACCTGCCTAAACGACCTGCAGACTACATCAGCAGGCGTTGGGCAGGATGTGAGGGCCCTTACCCAGGCTATCCAGGCCAACACGGCAACACTTGGTGCTGCCCTGGACAGAATAGCCGTGGCCTTGGAGGGCAAGCCGCCAGGTGGGCAGAGATCAGGGGCTGCTCCTCCTTCCCAGGTTTTCCCCCTCCCCCATGAGTCTCCCCTGAGGAGCCGGGGCCGTGGCCAGGGGCGCCCCAGGCGTGGCTCACGTCAAGGGCAATATTTTTTTTTTCCCCTCTTTTTTTTTCTGGAAAATTTTTGATTTTGCTGGTAATTTATTTTTATTTTTTTGGGGTTGTGAATGCTGTTTGAATGTGGGGGTGACATTCCTGCCGGAAAAGGGGTGTCACCCTCAATTTTGGTGGAGAAGGGTTCCCCAGGACCAGGGAGAAGTGATCCCCAGGTCCGTGTGAATGGTGTATGAATGTACAGTGACATAATTGGAGCCTTGGCGTGGCGTTGCTGCTCACAAGTCCAGCATGGTGGACTGGTGCCAATCCAATTTGATGTGGATGTGGGGTGTGTGTGCTAGGGACCACAGTGGTGTGCATGCATGCATTCTCATTGTGCCATGATTAATGTGTGTGTTTAACGTGCAAAGATGCCCAATGTGAGCTGTCTCCTGGCTGCTCTTCCCTCAGAAGACAGGGGACCCTCGGTTAGGGGGGGATTGTCTGGTTCAGGGGTCAGGTCATCACTTAGGTCAATCTGCAGGCCATTTCTTTCTGCAAAGTTGTGCAGCATGCAACATGCACCGATGATCTGGCACACAAAGTTTAGGGAATACAAGAGGGTACCCCCAGACTTATCCAGGCATCGGAAACGTGACTTTAGGAGGCCAAAGGTGCGCCCCACCACTGCTCGTGTTTGGGCATGTGCTTGATTGTATCTTTCCTCTCCTGGGGTTTGGGGGTTCCGGATAGGAGTCATGAGATGGGGTCCCAGTGGATATGCAGAGTCACCTGTAAGGGAAAAGACAGGAGGGTGTTAGTCATGCATGTGGCCCTTGTGATGTGTGGATCATGGGAGGGGATAGTCATGCCTGCCACCCATGTCACTCACCAACCAGCCAGGTGTCCCCATACACGTTCTGATCGAATTCCATTCGGATGTGGCATTGATTGTATATGTAGCTGTCATGGCTGGACCCTGGGTGTTTGGCACGGACGTGCCATATGAGGCCTTGGGCATAGACTATCACCTGTACGTTGATGGAATGCCAATGCTTCCGATTGCGGTACATGTGCTCTGTCTCCTGGGAGGGCTGGAGTGCCACATGTGTGCAATCAATGGCCCCTACAGTGCGTGGGAATCTGGCAATTCTGTAGAAATCTGTCATTGCCTTCAGCCGCAGGTCCTCAGTGGTGGGTTTGATGATTTGGTTGGCCATGCATCTGAGGATTGCAGGGACAACCTGGTGCACACATCTGCTCATGGAGGATTGTGACATCCCAGCCACCACTCCCACTTGTACGCTGAAAAGAGCCACTGGCAAGGAAATTGAGTGTTGCCATGACCTTGACCAGTGGCTGCACTGCATGTGAGCGGTGTGTTGGGCTGGTGATGTCCTCCTGCAAGGTTGTGGTTAATTCCAGGATGACATGAGGGGTGAATCTGAAGATGCGATACACCTCAGAATCACTCATGCCAAACAGGTCTATGCGGGTGCTGTATATCCTCTCCCGTGCCATCCTCTGTGCCATCCTCCGTGCCCTCATCCTTCTTTGTTCATCTAAAGTCAGTAGTATAGCTATGTGCGACGATGCCCCTGGCATGTTGGCATACAGATTGTTGTGCAACACGTGTGACTGCTGAGCTCCTCACTAACAGTGTTGCTTTATCTAACAAGTAGACTTTTTTTCTCTTTTTAGACCAGCTTTTATATGCTCTAATTTTAGACAGGACATTTTGCTGTTGCGCACAATGCGTCGCCTGCGCTGCCCCAACGTTCTTTTGTGGATCCCCGTAAGTCCCTCATTAGCATATTTGACTAGCAAATCAATGGTCTGTCTAGCGCACTTTTGCGCGGACGGATGCACCAGTCTAACGAAATTACGCGGGACAAAAAAAAGTAGATTTTTTGCGTATCTCGTTCTGGGGATGCCGTGCACCGAAACGCACACGCACATTTCGACTTACGCACGCGCATCTCCTGTTGCGCAGGCGTAATCGCTCTGTGAATCTGGGCCAAAATATATACAAAACCACAATGCAGTTAGTTGCACCCGAAAACGGGGTAATTGACAGCTTCTAGTTATTATTAGAGTTCATTAAAGTTTTTATTAGTATTAATATTCCTCAGCCAATCGTCAATAGCTAATTTTATCCATATTCAGTCTTCATTTTTAGGTACTGTATTTACAAGAAGTTGAGTAAGTATTCAACAGCCAAGTTGCCTGTTATTCTAACAGATACTACACTCTTAACCAGTTTTTCAAGAGCGTGCTAGGCTCTCCACTTGAGTTTTTACTCAAAATTACATAAGTGCACCTGAAACTTGAAAAAGTCAACAACTAAAGTTGGCCCAAAGCCTAGTTCTTTGTTTAGAACACATTGCTTATTGTCCTTCAAAATCCAAGCCTAGCCAAATAATTTCTTTATTAATAAAGTGAGTGTTTAGTGCTGTTAGAGGCTGCACAAAAATAAAGTGAGCTTGTAAGTGTCTGAGAACTCTGCACTGTTACAAGCACTTCCCAGTTCACCTCAATGAACTACTCTATATAATATCTTACACATATGTTATGATGATGAGAAAGGGGTTTGGAGGTTCTTTATTCCAAAACACAGTGTATATAATTTGTTCTTGGATTTAGATGCAGTACACAGTGAATTGAGTATTATAATGTTGCCCAGTTCATTAGCCAAAAAAAAAAGCTTGTTAGTCAATAATGTGGGGTATTTTGGTAAACGTTGAGGACGTTGCAAAACAACCAAATTGATCCTGTCTAACAATTCACATTAAAAGGAGAGGGTATTGTTTAAATACATTTGCATACATGTGCATAAGCTGCAGCACTTATATAATTAGTCTACTAAATAGGAGCACATATAGCGGTGGATAGTTTAGGGGAAGGTGTGCCTGTAGGGAGCCTACTGCTCCTTAAAGTCACAGTCTCACATGTGACCCCCAGCAAGAGCACAATGGCAGTGAAGGAATCCATTGTGTCCCCAGACCCAATTCCACCAATAGTACAAAAAAAAACTGGCAACCACCCCAACCTATAGCTAGTCTTTGCAGTAAGATGCACATGGAAGGGCAATGAAAACATAGAAACTGGGGTGAAGAAACATGTCAATAGGAGCTCTGGACTGATGAGTCAACATTTTAGTTATTTGGTTGTAGCAGGAGGCAGTTTGTTTGCCGAAGGGAAGGATAGCAGTACAATAATGAGTGTCTGCAGGCAACAGTGAAGCATGGTGGAACTGACTTGCAAAGTTTTGGCTGCATTTCTGCAAATGGGGTTGGAGATATGGTCAGGATCAATGGTGTCCACAATGCTGAGATATACAGGCAGACAATTACCCATCATGCCATACCACCAAGGAAGCGTGTTATTGCCCCCAAATTTATTCTGCAGCAGGTCAATGACCCCAAACACTCAGCCAATGTCATTAGGAACTATCTTCAGCATAAAGAAGAACAGGAAGTCCTGGAAGTGATGGTTTTACCCCCACAGAGCCCTGATCTCAGCATCATCGAGTCTGCCTGGGATTACATGATGAGACAAGGATTTGAGGCAGCCATCCACAGAGGGTCTGTGGTTAGTTCTCCGAGATGTTTAGAACAACCTACCTGCCAAGTTAATTCAAAAACTGTGTACCTAATTATTGTGTGTACCTAGAAGACTTGATGCTGATTTAAAGCCAAAGGGTGGTCATACCAAATATTGATTTGGATTTCTCTTCTGGTCATTTACTTTCCATTGTGTTAATTGTTAAAAAGAAACTATTAACACTTCTATTTCTGAAAGCATTCTAAATTTACAGCAATATTTCACACCAGCCTAAAACGTTCGCACAGAACTATATATATATATATATATATATATATACTGTATTTATCAGCATATAACACTCACACTAATTATTAGAGGAAAGTTTCAGGAAAAAAACTTTCCACAGCCCCCTGCACATTACACAGGCTCCCTGCATGGGACACAGACTCCCATTCATTTTAAATCCACCCTGCACTCCCAGGAGACCCCCAGTCTCCTGGGTCAGCTTTGCCAGCATACTGTAAAGTTGAGACACTGCTCTTTCGTGGACCCGGTCATGGGACTTCTTTCCTCTGATGATTTATTAACAGTCACATGACTGTCCTCCTCCAATCAAAAGCTACACTTGAGGAGGCAGAGCGGGAGGAGGAGAGTGTCCAGAAAGGTGTTAATTAAGTTATTTAGAGGCTTACATTTACATTGAGGGTGGCACAGGAGGAGCGATGTATGAGAAAGGACTGGCAGTAAGATTTTTTGACTTCATGTTATGCTGACAGAGCTGTCCCAGGGCCAGGACAGGTGGGGCAGCCGGGCTGACACCCCCACCCTCAATGGGTGGCACCTGGGGGGGAATGCCCCCCATTGGTGATAAAAAAAGAATATTGACGTATAACAAGCAGCACAGTTTACCCTTTATTTTCAGGTTGGGAAAAGTGTGTGTTATACGCCAATAAATACAGTATATTAAATGTTTATTTTCTTAATTTTGGTCTTTTACAAAATCATGTATAAGATGTACACTTTATGGTATACATATTATCTACTAACAAGCCAGTACTGTGTGCCTCAGTATAAAGTAACCTGTATGTAGGTCATTTTCAACAGTCATTATGTTTAAATGTCATATATCTATATAGCTGTAAAAACAAATTTATCTTTTTCATTGCAACAGTAAAAATTTCCCTTTTTGTTATAACTCTAATTAATGCCACACAGATGAAACCTTATTGTGTCAAAGTGTAAAAGTCCATCAACACTGAAGGAAACAGCATCATTTCTATTTCAATGTATTAATTTGAACATTTGCAGTTATAACCTACTCTGTTTGGCAATTAAAGATTTCATATACTCTGTATTTGCTATTAATAACTATCACACTACAGTAAACTCTGCTATGTAATATTCAAGTCCTATTGAGCAGTTTGTTTCAGAAACACCCAGTTGTATTACATTCAGAGATAAGTTTTATAATACCAGAAGGAAGCGCAATAGAGACTTATTTAACCACTTGCCTACCGAGCACTTTCACCCCCTTCCTGTCCAGGCCAATTTTCAGGTTCCAGTGCTGTCATACTTTGAATGACAATTGCACGGTCATGTAGCACTGTAACCAGATGACATTTTTATATATTGTTTTTGATACAGATAGAGCTTTCTTTTGGTGGCATTTAATTACCACTGTTTTGTTTTTGTTTTTTTGCTGAACAAATGAGAATAGACCAAAAATGTTGATAAAAAAAAAAAAGTTTTCTTAGTTTTTGTTATAAAATCTAGCAAATAAGTAATTTTCCTTCTTACCTTATGTGTGCGAATGAGGCTGCACTGATGGGCACTGATGATGCTTGCATTAATGGACACTGATGAGACTGCATTGATGGCCACTGATAAGGCTGTACTGATGAGGCAGCACTGAAGGGCATTGATGAGGGTGGTACTGAAGGGAACTAATGAGGCTGCACTGATAAGGCAGTAATCAAGCTGTTCTATTTTATTGCAAGGTTACTCAAAATGCTCTTTCTATTGGGTCTATAGAAGAAAATGTAGTGCATTAAAGGGTAGATATGGCCAGGGTTGGCTTCATATTTGCATTAACCTCCTTAGCGGTATTCCCAAGCGTGACTCGGGGTGTTTTTTCTATGCTATTATCGGTAACCCCGAGTCACCTTTGGTGTAGATGTGCAGAGTGTGCAGCGGTGCGGCTTACCTTCTCGCAGCATCCACAGACAATTACTTACCTTGTCCCTGGATCCAGCGATGCATCCCCGCTGTGTGAGCAAGCCGGTCCTCGCTCAATTCACACAGTGTCCCCGTGTGCCGCCGATCTTCGTTCCCTGCGACATTAGGATGCACGGGGGCGAAGAGCGGCGCCAAATTCAAAAAAGTAAACAAACACTTTACATACAGTATACTGTAATCTTATAGATTACAGTACTGTATGTAAAAAATACACATCCCCTTTGTCCATAGTGGTCTGCCCAGTGTCCTGCATGCACTTTTATATAATAAAAACTGTTCTTTCTGCCTGCAAACTGGAGATTGTGTCCAAAAGTGTCCATTTATGTCAAAAGTGATTTTAGATCAGCTAGAAAACAGCGATAATAAATATAATCACTTGCAGAATTGAGCGATAGCGATTTGTGGGGAAATTTGTCATAAAAAATAAAAGTAATGACAGCGACAATTCTGCAACTGAGAAAATTTCTGTATTTTTGATTTGATTACATTATTGAATAATTTTTATTATAATTACATTATCATTTGTTATAATTATTGTTATTTATTATATTATAATTTATGATTTTGTTTTTCAAACTTTATCATACCTGGGATGTCTACTAGACTCTTGTTTGGACAGATTTAAGTGAGTTATTCCTAAGAATTGCAGGCCTACAGTATAAAACGCCAAATTTCCATGCAAAAAATTCCGGGCAGAATGATACCGCCAGGGAGGTTAATAGATGTCTGTACAGGTAGACCTCAATTTGAATATGCAGATCATTTTGGGCACCATTTCAAAAAAGGATATTGCTCTACTCCCGAGAGTACAGAGAAAGGCAACTAAATGAATAAAGGTCATGGAGGTGCTATGAGGAAACAGTAATTAAATATAATGTATTATTTTTGTAGAAGAGTCAACTAAGAGAGGATATGATCAACATAGTATACTAAGGCCGCGTACACATGATCAGTCCAACCCGATGAAAATGGACTGAAGTCCAGTTTCATCGTTCCAAACTGACCGTGTGTACGGCCCATCGGTCTGTCGTCCTTCAGACCAAAGTTTTAAAACTTGCTTTAAAATCGGACTTATGGACGTCTGACCATCGGTCCAAACTGATCACAAAAGCATCGGTCCAAAAACCTGCGCATCAAGTAGACAGAAGCATTGAACTTAGTTTTTTCAGCACGTCGTTGCGTTTTACATCACTGCGTTCTGACACGATCGGTTTTTGAACTGATGGTGTGTACGCACATCAGACCATCAGGCCACTTCAGCAGCGACCCGATGAAAACGGTCCATCGGACCATTCTCATCGGGTTGGACTGATCGTGTGTACGCGGCCTTAGAATACTTGGTTCAAAGTTGTTTACTTTAAAATCACTGTAAACTGCAAGTGGGCACTTGGAGAAACCAATGTTCAAGCTCCCCAGTGTAAACTGTAAAAACTGTAAAATGGACTTTCATAGTTCTAGCCTATATTGTTTAAAAAAAAAAAG
Organism: Rana kukunoris; assembly: GCA_029574335.1. Taxonomy (NCBI): domain Eukaryota; kingdom Metazoa; phylum Chordata; class Amphibia; order Anura; family Ranidae; genus Rana; species Rana kukunoris. The sequence goes on from CM056049.1 coordinate 659,572,124, forward strand.
TAGACTGTGTTTCTAAACACACTAAATATAAGTGGCTGGTGTTATTTGTAATGAAAAACACTGTAGATTGTTGATCTACAGAACATCTGATTGCCTTTAGACATATGCACACTGAAATATTTTGTTTCAAAATTTCGGGCTCGTCCTTGTTTCAATATTTAGTTCCGCCCGAAATTCGTTTTTATTTATTTTGCGTCGTTAAAAAATGCATTCGTCTGAAAATCCAAATGAATTTAGGTTGAATCTGTCAATTGAAGGCTTATGGTGTCTGTCGAATGTTCTAAGAAGATTTGACGAAGTAGCTAAACTGCACAACGCCGCAATCGTACATTTCCGGTCGAATGCTCTGCCCACAAGCTACAGTAGAATTCTAATGTTGTATGACACTAGTAATAATTATATTTATTTTTTATTATTACTAGTCAACCAACATTAGAATTCTTCTATAGCCTATGGGCGGAGCATTTGACCATAAATGTCCGCTCGTGGCGATCGTATGTTTTTAGCTGTTTCATCGAATCTTTATGTCTCTATAATGTCAAATCTTTCCTCTCTATGTAGAATAATCTAGGACTAATAGAGTTAGGTTAGGCACATTCAACCGCAGGTTCAATAGGCACAGATCGCTATTGTCACCGGCATGTCGAATCTTCTATCTATATTGAACTGTTGTCACAATGAAACGAAAATAAAGCATTTTTTATGTCGGATCTTTCGGATTTCTGATTCTGCGCGTTTGTTATAGTTTGTTAAAACGAATGCACAAATCCCCAAAATTCGGACGAAAATGCATTCGGACAAAAACGAATGCACATGTCTAATTGTCGTGGAAAAGAAGAAAACATTTTTTTTTCCCTGTTGGAGCAAATTGGACCATACATTAAAAAAGAATGTGCCCTCTTCTGAAAGGCCAGCTTGGGGTTGTAAGGACGCAGGTTTTTGTTTAACTTTTTTGCCTTTTGGGTTAATTCTAAAAGCATGTGCCACTGACCTTTTAGCAAAAACGTCTCAGCAGACATAAAATTACTTGCCATTGACATAAGATATATGTAAAATTTAAAACTTTTTAGAGGAAAAATTAAGATTTGATAAGAAAGTAATACGGGCTTCATATAAACACAGAAAGTATGTACCAAAAATTGTCATAAATTCTTACCAAGTTTGCATGTTTTTTGGGTAACCATGCATTTTCACAAGTGGATAAATCTGTATCTTAGCAGAATGTTTTAAAAAGGAAATCTGTACTGACAGAAATTTGTGGATAGTTATAGCTAACTTCCTTCTATAAAGATTACATGCCTGGCTTTAACACCTTCATGCCGAAGACTTTTTCTGACACTTGTTATTTACAAGTAGGGTTGAGCGAACCCGAACTGTAAAGTTCGGGTTTGTACCGGACTTTTGGATTTTTGGTACCCGGGCCCGAACCCGAACAATCTACTGTAAGTTCAGGTTCAGGTTCGAGTTCGGTGTTCGGCAATGTAATGTCGTGCTGCAGGGCAGTCAATCAACATTTGTTTAGCTCGTGTGACCTAGAAGCCATCACAGCCATGCCTACTAATGGCATGGCTGTGATTGGCCAGTGCAGCATGTGACCCAGCCTCTATATAAGCTAGAGGCACATAGCACAGCACGTCACTCTGCTTCAGATAGGGTAGGGAAAGGCTGGCGCTGCTGCTGCTCTGAGGGAGAGAATTAGATAGGAGTCAGACTCAGTCCTGCTTCTGAAATAAAATTACTCAGCGATCTACATAGCACAGCAAGTAACTCTGCTTTAGATACTTTAGGGAAAGGGTGCTGCAGTTGTTTTTAGGGAGAGAATTAGATAGGAGTCGGTCAGTCCTGCTTCAGAAGTCAAATTACTCAGCAATCTACATAGCACAGCAAGTCACTCTGCTTTAGATACTTTAGGGAAAGGTTCCTGGTGTTGGTTTTAGGGAGAGAAATAGATAGGAGTCAGTCCTGCTTCAGAAATCAAATTACACCAGCACTGCATATGTTACTGTAAGATACACCCTTTGGATACTTTTCTTCTATTGTGCTATTCAAAAAACATCCATTTAGGTCAACAACAAAAAAAATTTGCAGTGTTTCCACCATATCTGTATGTGTGAAATACACCCTTTAGATACTGTTCTTCTATTGTGCTATTCAAAAAACATCCATTTAGGGCAAAAAAAATATATATTTTGCAGTGTTTCCACCATATCTGTACATGTGAGATACACCCTTTAGATACTGTTCTTCTGTTGTGCTATTCAAAAAACACCCATTTAGGGCAAAATATATATATTTTACAGTATTTCCTCCATATCTGTACGTGTGAGATAAACACTTTAGATACTGTTCTTCTATTGTGCTATTTAAAAAACATCCATTTAGGGCAAATCATTTTGTTTGGTGCGTTTCCTGCATATCTGTACATGTGAGATACACCCTTTAGATACTGTTCTTCTATTGTGCTATTCAAAAAACACCCATTTAGGGCAAGATCCTACTTATGGACCTTGTCCTCCTAGGTCAAGATTTTTTTTTTTTTATGTATTTTATGTTATTTTAAGTTATTTCCCTATCCACATTTGTTTGCAGAGAACTTGCCATGCTCTTACCAACATTTTGCTGCCATTTGCAGCCCTCTAGCCCTTTCCATTACTTTTTTAGAGATATTTTAGTACTCAAAAGTTCTGGTCCCCATTGACTTCAATGGGGTTCGGGGTCAAGTTCGGGCCCCGAACCCGGACTTTTTTTCGAAGTTCGGCCGAACCCGTCAAACCCGAACATCCAGGTGTCCGCTCAACTCTTTTTTTTTTTTTTTTTAAAGTTAAAAATCAGTATTTTTTGCTAGAAAATTACTTGGAACCCCCAAACATTATACATATTTTTTAAGCAGAGACCCTAGAGAATAACATGGCGATTGATTTTGTCACACTGTATTTGCGCAGCGGTCTTTCAAATGCATATTTTTGATAAGAATTACAATTTCAGGAATAAAATAAATAAATCAGTAAGGTTAGCCCATTTTGCTTGTACAATGTGAAAGATGATGTTACACTGGGTAAATAGATATCTAACCTGTCATGCTTTAAAATTGTGCACACTCCATGAAATGGTGACAAACTGTGAGGCGGCGTACACACGGCCGAGGTTCTCGCTGGAAACCAGCGAGAACCTCGCTGGAAACCGCATTCCAGCGAGGACCTCGGCCGTGTGTACGCTTTTGGCTCGCCCCGCCCGTCGGGAATCCCGTCGAGCGAAAAGAGAGCACGCTCTCTTTTTGCTCGACGGCCCGCCTGGATGAATGGCTGGTTGCCATTCCTGACGGGCGGGTCGCCGATTTCGACGGCCGGCAGAGAACCTCGATGGGCGGAACGATGTGTTCTGCCCGTCGAGGTTCTCTGCCGTGTGTACACGGCCTCAAACATAAAAATCTTCTGATCATTTTTATTGCTGTCACAAGGAATGTAAACATCCATGTGACAGTAATAGGCAGTGACAGGTAATCTTTATGGAGAGATCTGGGGTCTATAAGACCACAAATCCCTCCTTTGCACTTTGGCAAGTTTGGCTGTTTTGAATGCTGTAGTTTGTTCAAATTTGGCACAAGTCTTCTGTGATGTCATGACATTGCTTTTGGGTTACTAGATCCGAGACCTGATCGAAAAATAATTCTTGCTTCATTTGAGTCTCAGGTCAGCCAGCAGATTTCTGGTTGCTCGGGCCTCCTGGTGGGACGGGCGAGCCTTAGAAGGAGCCCCTGATTATGATAACGATCGAGCGGCTACTTAGCTGCATCAATTGTTATCATAAAAAAGCCAACCCTCAGCTCTAAACAATGGTACTGTGAGGATGCGTGCAGCTGCAGGCATCACCCCGGTACAATCCCTTCAAGCCAAAAGCTGCATATTTGCATACAGTCGACATGAATGGGTTAATGATAATAATTTAATCTCAGACTTTAATACTTGCATAGTTACTGACCCAGAACAAGCATGTAGATAATAAGGACCCCTGATCTGCATAATCATTCTGAATATATGCCTCAAAGTTTTAAAACTAGTGTAGCGATATGACAAGCATGCAACTATAATCACTTTAAAACCTGAAGAAGGGGCCATGCCCCAAAACATGTAGTCTGTAGCTGCTGGCTTGTGTTCCTGTCTTACGCTCTTTTGGTTTCAACGTGCCTCGGACCACCCACCAATCCCAGCGCTGCCCAAAGTTTGAGGCCTGGCACCTACAACTTCCGCCAGTTTGTGACATCACTTCCAGGCAATGATCATCTTTTTCCCTGGAGGAGCAACCATCATTCCGAGGGTACCCTGGCCATTCTCATCCATGCTAGTGTCCTTGGCTGGCTCCTCCACTTCTGCAGGAACCCCACCTTGGTTCCATTCATCCATTTAGCTGGACATTTAGCTGGACAATGACAAATGTCCCAAGCTTTGAACATCTCATGGAGCACTGTTCAATCCATCATCCAAAAATGGAAAGTATGGCAAGAGGCCCATTGTCACTCTGGAGGAGCTGCAGAGACTCACAGCTCAGGTGGGAGAATCTGTCCACAAGACAACTATTAGTTATGCACTCCTCAAATCTGGCCTTTATGGGAGAGTGGCAGGAAGAAAGCCATCGTTGAAAGAAAACCATAAGAAGTCCTGTTTGCAGTTTGCAAGAAGCCATGTGGCGGAAACAGCAAACATGTGGAAGAAGGTGCTCTGGTCAGATCAGATCTAAATTTAAATTTTTGGCCTAAAATCAAAACGCTGTGTGGTGGAAAACTAACACTGCACATCACCCTGAACCCACCATCCTGCTGCTTGCTATTGGGGCACATTTGTGGAAGTCCCACATATACGTAGCACATATAGGGGCTGACCACGATACCCATGATGTCATCACGCTAGGTGGATTCAGTGTTCCTATGTGTTCCTATGTGATGATTGATATTTGTACTGCTCTTGATGCATGAGATGTTTTGGATGGAATATCATCATGTGCTAGGAATACAATGCTTTGTTAGTATATTTAACCCTTTGGTTGTTTTAATAAAATATATTTAGTGGAAAATATGTATTTTCTCTTTTTTATGGCAACTTGAACATGTAAGCATAATTGGGGTCAGAATTACCAAGTGAACCTGAGAGGTGCCCAACATTATATGTCCCTTAAAGGATAGACGTTGCTGTGGATAAGAGTTGCTAAGGAAAAGCAACAGTGCAGGGAATAAACTTCAAATTGTCCTCAGTTGTTCGACAGATTTCCAAGACAAGACATAGGCCCGGATTCACGTAGAACTTACGCCGGCGTATCTCGAGATACGCCGTCGTAAGTACAAATGTGCGCCGTCCTATCTATGCGCCGATTCCCTAATTTAGATATTTCGAAAAATAAGGCTTCAACCGCCCGACGTAACTTGCCTACGCTGGCGTATCGTGGGCGCATAGTTACACTGGATGCATATGGCGTTCCCATTTTAAATATGCAAATGAGTAAGATATGCCGATTCGCGATTTGCGTAAGGATTGCATCCGGTGTAAAGTTATTCCTCATATAGGAGGCGCAACCCATGCAAAGTATTGACCAGGGAAACGGATGCCGTCAAATTTTTCGTCGTGTACGCCGTTTATGTAGTACGTGAATAGGGCTGGGCGTAGGTTACGTTCACGTCGTAGGCAGTAATTTCGACGTGACTGTGAGCATGTGCACTGGGATGCGTCCAAGACGCATGTGCGTTCATTTTTAGTACTTGTTTGAAGCTCAGCCCATCATTTGCATGGGGTCACGCTTCATTTTAATGTAACACGCCCACTTCCAGCCCACTTCCACCTACTTTGACTTACGTCGGCTTACGCCGATGACTATACGCAACGTTGGGAGCATTTGCTTTGTGAATTCCATGCTTGCCTCTCAACGTTGCGCCGGCTTAGCGTAAAGAAGATACGCTATGCCCGCATAAAGATGCGCTGATGTATGTGAATCTACCCCAATGTCTCTAATGAATTTAAAAATGGTTTACGAATTACAGAGAGGACCAGATTCAGTTTTAATGGAGTCACAGGGGAACAAAAGTAGAGCTTGTTTCAGGTCTTAATCTAAAACAAGAAAGGAAGGAAAGAAACCTTTGATAGTGCTGAAGGCTAAATGCTGGTACAGACCCAGTGGCCATTTTCACAAATACTATAACTATTTTGTTAGCATTATTTGCAGATTTACTTTCTTAATCATTTGAAAAAAAAAAATTTTTCTCGTAATCCTGTCAAACAAAGGCAGGTAACTAAAATGCTTATAAGTTATCGTATCCTTGGATGAGGTGTCATGGATGTACCACTGGCTGAAGGTTGCCCAATATGTACTTAAAGTATTAGCTTGCCATGCTGCATGTGCCATGTCAGAGAGAATGCAGTGGTGGAAATTTGTGACCGAGAAGTTGACTTTTAATAAAATTAATCAGACCTAGATCACAGAGGGCTACCAAAAACCCTGTGCAGATGCTACTGCCAAAATCAATACATGTATTTTATACAGGGCTTTTTTTCTCAGACAATAGGTGCAGGAACTCCCCTTTTCCGAGTCACCCTTTTTCTCCGCCCCTACCCACCATCGAGCACCGTCGCTTGGTTCCATCCCCTACCCACCTACCAGTACTGCCCCTTTTAGACAATACTGAACCAAGTATCATTTTGTGGTGCTAAGTAATTTGTATGGAATTTGGTGATGATATCAATAAACGCAGTAAAATAGATCCCCTTCAGCCAGCAACAATAGATCCCCCTAACAATAATATACCACCCACCATAAAATTTCCCCCCAGCAACAATAGATCTCCACACAGCCAGCATTATTAGACTCTCTAGCAGCCATCAACAATAGATCCCCCTCCCCCAACAGTAGTTCTCCTTCAACTGACCCCCCAGAAACATAAGACCCACCCCCAGCAACAATAGGTCCCCCACCAGCAACAATAGACCTCCTCAGCAGCAATAGACCCCCTGCAAAAGCAGATCCCCCAGGATGAGCATCAATACACTGCCGCACATCCCAGCATCCTTTGCGATTACATACAGTCAGTCCAGGAGGTGCCGGAACTGCGCTCCCCCACGTTCCTGCTGAAAAAAAGCCCTGATTTTATATATGATTAACTAAAAGAAGACCAAACACTTGTTTGGTAAATGGCAAGGGGTTGTGAGGCACCGAAGAAGATGATGTGCAGAGTTTTGTGTGTGCAGTGTTTAACATAAAATAAATTAAACAATACAGTGAAGTGAAAAAAGACTACCAGCAACCACCTACTGTGATATGATCACCCCAAGATAAAAGCTATATTTAAAAGGAAAGGAAGACCCCAATTAATGGAAAAAAGGTATTGAAAATGTAAGCACTAACTATCAAACAATGCAATGTAAAGAACTCAAGCATAGTTTGTTAAAGTAGATATAAGCCCATCAACTAAAATCTCAATATATGCCTTATCATGATATTATATAAAAATCTATTTTTTATTTTAATTGCTAGCATTCAGCATTCATTAAAATAATGGCTGGTGATATAAACATAAAGGTCTTTGTTTGGGCACTTCGTGTTATGGGGTGACAATGCTTTGCCCCATGTTCCACAATCTGCTACTTGTAAGGCCGCGTACACACGATCAGACCGATCCGATGAAACTGGTACCAAATTGATCGTGTCTACGGCCCATCGGACTGTTGTCCATCGGACCAAAGTTTTAAAACTTGCTTTAAAATCTGTTCGATGGACGCCTGACCGTCAGACCAAAACGATGGTTATTACACAAAAGCATCGGAAAAAAAACCTGCACATGCTTAGAATAAAGTCGACGCATGCTTGGAAGCATTGAACTTAGTTTTATCAGCACGTCGTTGTGTTCTAAGTCACTGCGTTCTGACCTGATCGGATTTTGGACTGATGGTGTGTACGCACATCAGACCATCAGGCCACTTCAGCAGTGACCCGATGAAAATGGTCCGTCAAACCATTCTCATCGGAACGGTCTGATCGTGTGTACAGGGCCTAAGTTACCCTGTCACATGCTCCCCCAAAGGAAGCTACAAGCTTCTGCACTGATGCACATTGCCCAAGCATATTCCACTGTTGTCACAATTTAAAAAAATGCCTGCGAAAAAAAAAACAACTACAGCTAGCAACAACACATGTAGTCTGTTATCGCTGTAGTGCATTTAGACAGGGATAGGCTGTAAATAGGCTGTAGATCATCAGCAACATTAAAGCGGTTATAAACCCTGGTGAAAAAAAAAACCTGTAGAACAAAGGCATAATGAGCTAGTATGCATCAGCAGGATAAGCTAGAACCTTCAGAGCGCATGTGCCAATAATGTTCACAGTACCTACAGGTAAGCTTTACTATAGGCTTATCTGTAGGTGCAAGTAAAAACATGGGGCCAGATTCAGGTACACCTAAATTTGCGCAGCGTAATCGAAATACTCTACGCTGCCGTATTTTACCAGGCTCTACATCGAATTCTGGTAGATTTTTGCCCGTACAATACGGCGGCGTAGTCTATTTCTCGCCGCGTAATCGAAATACGCGATTAGGGGGCGTGAAGCATTTAAATTCGGCGCGTCCCCGCGGCGATCGAACTGCGCATGCTCCGTTCAGAAATTTCCCGCCGTGCATTGCGCGAAATCACGTCGTTACGTCATTTTTTGTTTGAGTAGCGTCGTTTACGGACATTCCTATTCCCGGACGACTTACGTAAAAAATAATAAAAGACGTCGGAAAACGTTGAAATTCGACACGGGAACAACGGCCATACTTAACATGGGCTGTCTAATATTAGAGCAGCAAAAAGCTGGTATAGTGTTACGCAAATAAAAGATGACTAAAGATGCCGTAAGAGATTGCGATTGAAGATCGTAATTTCGGGGATCGCCGGCAAAAGCTCATTAGCATACCCCGACGCGGAAAACGACGGGAAGTCCACCCAGTAGCCGCAATTTTATTGCAGCGTAGATCCGAAGGCGTACGAACACGTAATCCAGTCGAATTGAAGCCCGCAGCCATCTATTCATGGTTTGAGGTTTCAGACTAGCTAAAAAACGCGCGTAATTTGAAAGTACTCCAGTCTAACACCAGTTAGACAGGAGTTACGGCTCTCTGAATCTGGCCCATGTAGTTTACTTCCTCTTTAAGATGTAACAAATGCTGTAAAAAAAAAGGTGAAAGCCCTCCCCTCCCCCACCTTGAAAAAGCTCAAAGATACATAGCATTTTGCTTCCTACAGGGCATTCAGGGGCTTACATCTACTTTAGGAGACCAGCCCTACTCTAATCTCTCCCTATCCACTTTATCATTATCAGCAGCATTTTATATACTTTACCTATCACAGTTAACATGGATGCAGGGAACCCACCATTTCATAGCAAGGGTGGCACAAATTTAAATTGAAGCACCACAACAAAGATGTCCAGAGAAAGCTTTATTCCAATAAAAGATTCAAAGAATAGCTGGCTGCCAAACCATCTACAGACAGGGCCTGTGTTTGTAATCATACTAGAAGAACCCTGATAAAGGGGTAATTTTTAACACCAAAATGCATTGGCTACTACTACTTGGATTGTTCCCACTAAATTGTATTGAACAAAAAGATGTATCTGCACCTCCTAGCAGTGGTGTGAAGCTTTATTTTCCATTTTTGTTATGTTACACAACAAGCCAAAGAGACTGTGGAGATCCCCTGGGGTGTAGAAGCCACCTGCCTGGGAACTGAATTATTTACATCAATATCAATACTTTATGATAGCAGTATCAATAAGATAACCTTATGGGTCCAGCACTATATTTTCACTTTCTTCAACTTTTATAGCGAGGGAACTGGCTTATCCAAAATCCCCCATATTTGCTCTTCTAAGCCAGCTGACCTAAGTTCAAAGGCCAGACAGTGCATTATAATTAATATGGTAAATGGTAACTCCCATAATAGTTTGGTGGGTCCACGAACCTGCATAGTTTGTCTCGACAGTTATTTGTGGGAATGTTTCAACCTCTCCTGAATGATTTAATTTGACAGATAGTAACCGACGTTTAAAAACATCTGTTTTGCCTCATTTACATGCCACGTTTAGCTGCAGTTAGACGCGTTTTGCGTTTAGAAGAGATTTTTTTTTTTTTCAAATAGTCAAAAATTAAAAACTCCTCTAAACGAAACGTGGATAAACACGACTTACCGCGTTTACACACATTTACAAGCTGTTACAGGCGTTTGGTGTTTCAAATAATGCCTCTAAATATTCGTCCTGAACACATTATTTTGTTTTAAAAAAAATGCTTCTAAATTCAACTGCCTAGAAATGGCTATAAAAGACTCTGTGTACATGTACTGATAAGATAACATATAGGACAGTTCAGTGGCAATCTGTTTACCAGCAGCAGTGTACATGAAGCCCTAGTGGTTCTCAACTCTTGTCCTCAGGACCCACTAACTTGTCAAGATGCAGACTAGAATACTGCAATCACTGAGCAGCAAATGATATCACCTGTGATGTATTTTAGTTATCTTGCAAACCTGACCTGTTAAGCCACGTACACACGATCAGACCAAACCGATGAGACTGGTCCGACAGACCGTTTTCATCGGACCACCCCTGAAGTGGTCTGATGTGCGTACACACCATCAGTCCAAAATCCCATCAGGCCAGAACGAGGTGACGTAGAACACAACGACGTGCTGAAAAAACGAAGTTCAATGCTTCCAAGCATGCGTCGACTTGATTCTGAGCATGCGCGGGTTTTTGGTCTGATGCTTTTGTGTACTAACCATCGTTTTGGTCCAACGGGCAGGTGTCCATTGGACAGATTTTAAGGCAAGTTTTAAAACTTTGGTCCGGTGGACAATGGTCCGATGGGCTGTACACACGATCAGTTTGGTCTGATGAAACTAGTTTTCAGGCCAGTTTCATCGGACCGGTCTGATCTTGTGTACGCGGCCTTAGAGGGTCCTGAGAACAGGAGTTGAGAACCAATGCCTTTGAGAAACTGCAGATGCACTTATAATCAAGGTATAAAAATACCTTGGTGTAAGCAAGTATACCCCTTTTAATAGTACACAAAAAAAGAAAAACTCCCCCTTCCCCAGTATTTTGTGAAAAAAAAATAACCTCTACTGTCATATGGGGGATCAGAACAGAACATTTATTACCTGCCATTGTTACAAAATATGTCACTATCAAAAAATATATATATATTTTTAAGCTATCCGAGGCGCATAAAAGGCTTCACTTAATTGCATTTGTCGTCCAAAAGTTATTGTCAGTAATTCATTGCTTCAAATCAAATTCACTATCCACATAAGTAATAAAAACTGCATACAGAGTATGCAGAACATGATTAAAGCCATAACAAAAATATATAAATTCTAAAAACTCATAAATGTCAAGAACACTTTGTACAGGTACATCCAGCATGTTTCAAAGATATGAATTGCATCCTGCGCAATATGATTTTATACAATACAAAAGATGTTTAAATGCGAGATTTCACATAACCTTATGCAACTCATCACTTAAAGGAATGTTTTGACACATCTGTCTGTTTTTATTCTTCTGTAATGAAATACTGTGTCACTCAGTGGGAAAAAAAATACCATGGTATAGCCTTCCCATCTGTTGGCAAAAGAAGAAAAAATGTATGTTACATTTTTAACAGACTGAACACAACACGAAAACCTCAAAATAAAGAAATATGTGTGTGTGCAATTAAAATGGCAAGTGTTTTCAACATTTCACGTAACCTGAAAGAAATGCACAAGGCTCTCTGGAAACTGCTTCTCTTAGCCAATTATTATTTTAATTGCATGTCGAAGGCACACAGAACATAGCAACTTCTTAAATATTACAGATGGCTGGGATGAAATTGCTGGGTATCATGTTGCATTTTTTTAAGTGCTAATGAATACACCAAGGAGGGTGTCTCACAAACAACGTTAGCAAAATTCTAAAATTGTTTCTGTGCAATTAGGGTACAAAAATAAGTCTGTTGACACTCTTTTTCTCATTTTCATAATCGCTTGCTCCTGGAAAGACTGTTACAATTAAAGTTAGCTATACATACATTCTCTTTTTTCATGTACCATGTTCGTACATTTTCTTTGGATAGCTGTATTGTGTAGTGTAAGTGGTACAAACATAATAAATGCACATATCATTTATAAAATTGTTCAGCAGCATGCTGCCTCTAACAGCATTAGAATTAGAATAGGTTAGACTCAATGGTCCTTTGCTCTTTCTAATGTTAATAACTATGTTGCTATCTATGTTAGATCTCACTCATACTGGTTGTAATTTTTTATTTATTTTTTGTAAGTCATGATAGCTTACTTATGGAGCTAATGGAACCCATTTACTGACTGATAAATAATAGATGGATAATTATACGAGAAAATGATAAACTGTGAAAGAAAAAAAAAAAAAACACTGTAAATACATGCTTTTTAAGTAACCATGTTAGCAGGGCCATCTTGTTTTGAATTGTATTGTAACTGTACTGTCAGTTCCTTGAATCCCAATCCCATGTTGTACACAGAACCTCAACCTTTTGCCATGTTGAGATTACGAGACCCCTCCCACACTAAGCCCTCTTAAATTTAATTAAATGTCAAATGCCCAAAAGGACAGGGTTGCAACTGGCATTTGACAAGTCTTGGCCAAATTCACATGCACAGCCAGAGTTTAGAATCCAAAAAGTTCAACAAAGACACAGTGATTGATTTTACAACTAAAACACATGGTTTTGTAAGCATTCCAAAGTATCTTTACTTCAGCACGGTTATTACATAAGCACTTTTTAGATCAGGTTGGGTTTGCTTTAAGTGTAATTATTAATGAATGTAAAACTTTGCAGTCTTTGAGTACCAATCAGAAAGTTGTGGAAATACCAGAAAATATGATGCATTCAATAGTATGTCAAATCCAGTTTAAGTTTCTATGGCCTGTTTTGCTTCAAACAGCTTTGACATAACTGAACTAAAAAATGCCTAGGCCAAGAGTAGAGTAGTGCTTGTCTAAAACCATTACTGAGGTGGATGAAGTGGCGAAGTGGCATAATTTATATGGAAGACTAATTTATATTCCCAATCCAGACATCCACAATAGTAGACCGCACTCCTGATCACTAAGGCCGCCTACACACGAGGAGACATGTCCACTAAAACTGGTCCGCAGACCAGTTTCAGCGGACATGTTCGATCGTGTGTACGGCCTAGCGGACAGGTTTCCAGCGGACAAAAGTTTCTAAACATGCCTAGAAACTTGTCCGCTGGAAACCTGTCCGTCGGACATGTCCAATGGTTAGTACGCCCAACAATCGGACCGAAATCCCGCGCATGCGTCAAATTGATTGGACGCATGCGTGGAAGCATTGAACTTCCTTGTTTGAGCACGTCGGTGAGTTATACGTCACCGCGTTCTCTGTCCATGGGGATTTTGGTCTGATGGTGTGTACACACATCGGACCAAAAGATCTCTTCAGACATGTCCGATGAAAACGGTCCGTCGGACCTGTCTCATCGGACATGTCTCCTCGTGTGTACGCGGCCTCGTGTGTTTTACAGACTGCAGCACTCATGAAGACTTCACAGCTCTAATTAGAGCTGTGAAGTCTCCATATGAGTGCTGCAGTCTGTAAAAGGTTTTTCGTGAGGACCAGATTATTTTATATTTATGCTAGTCGAGCTGTTTATATGTATATCAAAAACAGTGTAGCACAACACCTCACCACATGCTAAAAATCAATATTATATCAATATAAATATATACTGTACATACAGGTGCATCTTATAAGTTTAGAATATCATCAGAAAGTACATTTATTTCAGTAATTTAATAGAAAAACTAAACTCATATATCTTTTTCTTTAATTTTAATGATTATGGCTTACAGCTAGTGAAAACCCCAAATTCAGTAACTCAAATTTGAATATTACATAAGACCAATAAAAAAAAAGGATTTTTAATACAGAAATGTTGGCTTACTGAAAAAGTATGTTCATGTACAGTACAGTATGTGCTCCATACTTGGTCGGGGCTCCTTTCGCATGAATTACTGCATCAGTGTAACGTGGCATGGAGGCGATCAGCCTGTAGCACTGCTGAGGTGTTATGGAAGCCCAAGTTGCTTTGATAGCAGCCTTAAGCTTGTCTGCATTGTTGGGTCTGGTGTCCCTTATCTTCCTCTTGACAATACCCCACAGATTCTCAATGGGGTTTAGGTAAGGCAAGTTTGCTGGCCAATCAAGCACAGTGATACCAGGATCATTAAACCAGATATTGGTACTTTTGGCAGTGGGGGCAGGTGCCAAGTCCTGCTGGAAAATTAAATCAGATGAGAGGAAGATGAGAGACACCAGACCCAGCAATGCAGACGAGCTGAAGGCTGCTATCAAAGCAACCTGCGCTTCCATAACACCTCTGCAGTGCCACAGGCTGATCACCTCCATGCCACACTGAAATGAGGCAGTGATTCATGCAAAAGGGGCCCCCGACCGAGAATTGAGTGCATACTATACTGTACATGGACATAATGTTCAATAAGCCAACATTTCTGTATCGAAAATCCTTTTTTTTTAGTCTTATGGAATATTCCTATTTTCTGAGATACAGAATTTGGGGTTTTCACTAGCTGTAAGCCATAATCATTGAAATTAAAATAAATTTTTGAAATATATCATTCCATGTGTAATGCATCTATATAAAAATATATGAGTTTCACTTTTTGAATTCAATTACTGAAATAAATTAACTTTTTGATGAGATTACAATTTTATTACATGCAGTCCTATGTTCGAAAGTCTGTGTTCAAATTTATATAGTACGACTTTCAAAAAAACATATAAAGAAGTAAAAAAAAAAAAAAAACAAGTAACAAAAAACACCACGTGTCTTCACTCTTCATGCATCAATGTACATTATCCACCAGGTGAAAAACCTGCTCACCTCAATAATATCACAACACGCTCATCAATATTATCTCCTTGCTGTTGTTCCTTAGGGTCCTCAACCTCAATTCTCCTCAATTATCACAGGGCAACCATCTTATCCACTTCCTGGCACAATATAAAGGCTCCATTTATATTTTATATAAGACAGAAAGGCACAGACATTGTGCAATCTGTTTTTGTAAATTTATTCACAATCCCAAATAAAAGTTACACTTGCAAGAATATAAATTAAAAGCGCTCCACATATACAGTCATTTGCTTGCTCACCACCTCACTCGACGAGACTCCGGTGTGATGCCATGGCCTCCTCCAATATGGCCATGTGATATTGATTTTATATCATACATTTAATGTCAAAAAATTATGAGGAATGTGTTTATATATTTCTTTATTTTTATAAATGCAGATTCTTTATACATCAGGGTCATTGGAGATCATTGACTAATATACGTTGTTTTGATTTTGATTCTTCTTTGTGATTTTGCTTTCATCTATTTACTTTTTATATGCATGTATTATTATATATGATAGTAAGGTGGTAGATTATTTCTGTGCTCATTTTTGCAGAATTTTTACTATATCCATGATTCAGTTAGTAATTATGTGTATGGACGAGACCTTGGTTTACATGCATTATGGAGACGTTTTAAATGTTTTGTTTTTTTATTAGATGTATTAACACTCAAGTAAGATTCTCTATGTGCCACACCTGTTTATTAATGTGCTGTAAGTAGTTTCCACATATCCTGCCTTTGATAGGGATGGGAGGGACTTTCCAATTAGTGCAATTGGGCTCATGGTGGTATAGAGCTTATAAGGGTGATTTATTGTATTTTTGTGTATGAGGTTATGAGTAAGCATTAGACAGAGCGTGAAACACATACATTTTTACTATATCCTGCACTGTCTGTGATGTCTTTTGCATGAAGGCTGAAGTGTTGCAGCGAATTCCAGATTCCTTTTGATTGTGTATCTGTAGGGGAGCTGTGCTAGCACCTTCACCTACACCCTGGTTATGCTGTGGATGGATGGCTGATGTGCTCACCTGGAGCGGCTTTCTCTTCAGTGATGATTAGGGGGATGAATTAGATAATTCACCAACTTGAAAATATATGGTCAAGCAAAAAAATAAAAAAAATCATATGCCATACATCTCTACAATACATACACATTTCTCCATGTTTTGTCTCTAAACAGTGTTATCATGCTTGCCTTAGTTGTCTTCTGCTAGACTACAAAACACCTTATGTTATGGAGATAAGGAGAGATAAAGGTGTAGTCCAGCAGGGGAAAACACGGGAAGGCTGACAACAATGCTTGGAATTTCAATGCAGCCAAGGCAGCTCACTAGGAGGTTAGGAGTTTACACTTGAAATGTTTTTAACCACTTAATACCCGCCCGCCGTCAAATGACGGTGGGCGGGATACTCCATTATTCTGACATCACGTCATATGACGTTGTGTCATTTTAAGCCGCTAGGTGGCGCGCACCCGTCGGGTTACTGACAACACCGTGCGCGTACCCGGCGGTCGCGGTGGCCGCCGGGCACCCGTGATTGCCGAGTAACTAAGCTGGGACGTGGAGCTCTGTGTGTAAACACAGAGCTCCACAACCTTTAGGGAGAGAGGAGACCGATCTGTGTCCCTTGTACATAGGGACACAATCGGTCACCTCCCCCAGTCACCCCCCTCCCCCTACAGTTAGAACACAAACTAGGATACACATTTAACCCCTTCCCTGCCCCCTAGTGGTTAACCCCTTCCCTGCCAGTCACATTTATACAGTAATCAATGCATATTTATAGCATTGTTCACTGTATAAATGTGAATGGTCCCAAAAATGTGTCAAAAGTGTCCGATGTGTCCGCTATAATGTTGCAATCCCGAAAAAATTCGCAGATCTCCGCCATTCCTAGTAAAAAAATTTTTTTAAAAAAAATCATAATTATGTCCCCTATTTTGTAGGCAATATAACTTTTGCACAAACCAGTCACTATACGGTTATTGCGATTTTATTTAAATTTTTTTTTTTTTTACCAAAAATATGTAGAAGAATACGTATCGGCCTAAACTGAGATAAAAAATTGTATTTACATTTTTTAAATGGGATATTTATTATAGCAAAAAGCAAAAAATATTGTGTATTTTTTCAAAATTGTCGCTCTTTTTTTGTTTTTAGCGCAAAAAATAAAAACCGTACGGGCGATCAAATAGCACCAAAAGAAAGCTCTATTTGTGGGGAAAAAAGGACGTCAATTTTGTTTGACCGCGCAATTGTCAGTTAAAGCGACGCAGTGCCGGAAGCTACAATTTTGTCTGGGTAGGAAGGGGGTGTAGGTGCACAGTAGGCTAGTGGTTAAGGAAACAAAGCATAGGAAACACACATGCATTACAGATTAGTAATGCATGTTTTTTTTTTGTTTCGCAGATATATTCTGTATCCTCCATTAATATAGGCATAAATGATAAGAAAGGCTGGATATGCCAAGTATCCGAAAAAAGGATACAAGGTCCAACTAGATGACAGCCATTTTGAACCACAAATTAGATTCTCCTCTACCGCACAGTTTTATTCCAAGTGTTCATTTCTTTTAATAGCTCCCTGGAGCAGCAAAGCCCATCTGGGATACCTTCACAGATTTGTCCAGCACCTGTTATTTTTTATTCTTTTTACAAATGCCCTCTGCATGTTACCAGCTGGTATTCATGTATTTGTAGCCACACATAAGGTCGATTTTGACCTGATTTGCAATACCAGGTGTAAGCCATATAAAATTTATGCCTGAAACAAGTTTTCTTTTAGATTAGTTACAAGTTTTACTTTAGCATTAGACAGTTTACATGAATACTTTTCACAACAGTTTCAAAACAGTTTGCTTATTTTCCACACAAAAAATAGTTATGTAATGCTGCATTTTCAGGAAAGCTTATACTGATTTGTGTGTTAGATGTCTGCAGAAACAAAGCACAAGAAACCACTTAACAGAAAGCCCCAGAAATGCCATTCCTTTTATTTTAGGTGACAATATTAAATTGCTCGAGAACAATATATTCTCAGCAGGCAATGTAAGAACATGTCATTACAAGATGGTTATCATTGTTGGCTTCTGCACTCTTGTGGTTTATATGTACGTTTTTGACACATTAGTTTCTAAAAGCAAAAAATATTAAGCTTTTAACTATAAAAATGGTTTACACAAAATGTTTGGCAGAGTCTCAGAAATATTTCTCACAAATACTTTCAACATTCATGCATTATTTGTTACAACTTCTTGCCGTCTCATTTTAGATAGGTGAAATATTTTTACCCCTTGGCGCAGGTGCCTCCCGCACCAGGAAGAGGTTTAAGATGCCGGGAGGTGGGGCTGTCACAGCGATCATATGATCGGAAAGCTCCCAATCGCAAACAGCGATTGGGAGCTTTCAGTTAATCTCCGGTAACTGTGCTCGGCACAGCTGTTTTTGCAATATTGCACACAAATATGCCGTCGCTCAGTGCCAAGGCCAACCCGACGAGAAGCCGCATATTTACATGCTGTCAGCGCCAAGAGATTAAGGAAAGGGATCTTGTAATATTTAAAAAAAGAATAACTAGTGGAAAGGATGGTTGAGGTGTTACCCAATGTTAAATGTGTTTCTTTTTTCTCTTAAGCCTTGTGACTCTTTAAACCCAAGATATACACTTCTTCATACACACTATGCCATTTTGTATTTTTTTTTTAAGTTGCATTTACAGAAAAATACTTGATGGTCCACCAGAAATTCAGTTCCTGACTTCCAGTAGTAAGTTAAATTTCTTTGCCTGCTGCATTAAAATCCCAAGTATCAAATAAGTTGCTAGTTTAAAAAAAAGGTAGTTAATAGTGTAGCATGCTATAGTGTGTGCTAGAAGTAAGAGTAGGAAAATGATAGTTTAGCTCAGGGCTAAGTCTGAGCTATGGAATCTGGGTCGAGGTTTTTCTAAGGTTCAGGGCTGAGTGACTCATCCTGGAAGCTCTCTGGTGCCTCCCCTGGTCTAGAAGGTTGGAGAATCTTCTAATCGATTCTCCAACCTAGGTGGAGGATAGGAGGAGCTGCCTTGAATATTTATGGAGACTCAGCCAATCCTCAGAGGTAGGCTAGCAGGGGGCTGAGACCACTCCATAACTAGACATAAGCCATGCCAGCAGGGGCAGTCGGGTGGAAGATGGAGATAGTGTTGAGAAGGCTCCAAAGACATGCTGGTAGGTTAATTGGATCTTGTCCAAATTGGACCAGTATATATGTGTACATATATGTGTACGTATGTGTGTCCCAAGAGTGTCAAGATCCTATGAGGTAAAATGACTACAGCAGCCAAGCAGACATTGGCTGCAAAAAAAAGCACCTTGAGGCGATTCAGTTTGCATTGTAGCGCTATAAAAGTCATTAACATCACACATCGAGGCCCACAGGTAAGACTGTGTTTATAAGCATTTCTTCAATTCAATTCAAGGCTGTCTGTTGACCTCAGGGGTTCCCCTTAGTCTCTGGGCGGTGGTGTGTTACCTTAAGCCAGGGCTCGTGTGCTGAAATAATCCTGCTAAAAAACAAATGCGGAAGTCTTCCTGGAGGCACAGGAGCAAGAGAGGACAAAGTGAGTAGTCAACACTGTTGAGGACTAACACATATAGCCAGTCTCCCGGAAGACAGCGGCGTGCTTAAGTCTTAATACTTCCTTGAGAGATCCCCAGAGAGTCAGCTGGTGGGCTGGTGAAGTGTTAGTCTAGAGGACTGGTGTGGAGAGTGAGCTTGGAGGGCTAGTGAAAGGGGCAGCTTCAGCCAGGTGGGTTGGCAGTGCTTGAAGAGGTGGGGCTAGGATCAGTGGCCACAGCGGAAGAGTTACAAGCTGTTTCACTACACTGTTCTACACAAAAAGAGGCTCTGTGTTCCTGCCTGTAAAGGGCCATTGCTAATCTGACTGGGAGCATGTCAGATAAATGAAAGTTATTCAGCTGGAGCAAGCAAGTGCTATGCAGGAGGAGAGTGAAGGAGGCTGTGTATAGGAAGATGTCCCTGTAGTTTTGCTGATGTCAAGTCGACATCCCATAACTTCCCATTCCTATCCAAATTATTAACTCTCAATTAATAACAAAAAACTATGTAGCGCTCACCCCCGAAGGAGCCGCTGGTTTGATGATGGGATCGGCAAATTAAGTCACTCTCATTTTTGTCTAGGGATGCACCAGAAATACAGGATAATGATTGAGTGTCCACACAGTGAATAAAGGTTTTCTCAATGCTTTAATTCCAGGCCAACATTGCTGAACATCAACTCGATGAAGGAAGAACAGGTTGATGAGAAGAAAAGAACTCTAGATGTCAGGCCTGGTGTAGCAGAGATTAGCTCTTGAAAAAGAACACGGAGCCCACACATCGCCAATCAGCACCCTGGGGTAGGCGAGGTGTCTCCCGGGCTGGCCTCTCTCTCTCAGACAGCAGCCAGGACGTCACCTTAAATTCTAGCTGGGAGGAACGAGTTTCCCTGACTCGACTCTAAGCCCCTGCCACGGACCAATAAAATGTAAAAGTTCCAGAACGTCCGAACAGAGCGAATCCTCCCAGTAACTTTCTCCTTGGAAAACATCTCCGGGTGACAGCAAAACATACCTGTCTATTGCCCGGACGCCGGATCTTCTCCATGGCAACGGGAACCCAGTGAGCCACTGGGGTCCCCTCAGTTTTGTCTCCGGTTGAGACTCGATAAGGCCTGAAGCCCGGCCATGTAGGCCACGCCAGCAGGGTCCCTGGAATGCACACACCCTGAAGGTGGGTGCCGCACCCCGACTCCGGGACCCCACACCGCAAAACGCCTATGAACACCTGACCTCCGTCCCAGATATATCCCTCCCAGCATGCCCAGCGAGAGAAAACCCTCTCTTATTGGCTGCTGGGGAAGATTCCATCTGCCAGAAATTCCTCTAGCTCCCACTGCCGGCCAAGGATGAACTCACATCCTCAGAATGCAGTCCGAGCCAGTGGTCCTTTCCAGAATAACAAAGGTCATTAACCCTGACAAATCACGACTGTAACTCTCCCAGTCAAACTAGCTTTTGGAAAAATGCCCATGCGAAAAGCAAGGGGGCGCTACAACTAAGTCATAGATTGTTCTCTGACTATGGGTGCTAGTGAAAATTCAGTGTGTCTGGCTGTGAAGGAATGGGGAATCCAAGTTCATCAGCAGTCCCTATGGGGATGTGCTACAATATTATTTACCCTCCTGCACCCATTTTCCTGCAATTTTCAGTCCTAAAGTGTTACCCTGGCAGGAAAATCTTCAGTATCAGACACTTCCAGGAGTGTCAGGTGCCTTAATGTGTTACTAAACCCACAACAGTAAAATCAGTCTGTATATGCAGTAAAGCATGCTTGTTATACTCACTGTGGAACCTAAGGGGTTAATCCTCCGCATTGTGTAAAAAGGCTGTATGATCTTGTCTTCTCTGATCCTCCCCTTCTCCCACAGTCCCCGATCCATCTCTTGACAAGACAGAGTCTTTGGAGGCACTCTGCACATGCTCAGTTTGGTTTGCACCGCTAGAGAGTGTATTTTTTTTTCTTGGGAGGGTAAAAGGCATCAGCACATGGCCAACCAACACTGTCCAGACAGAGGGTCAGGGGTCCTGCAGCCTCATGGGACAGTCAGAGTAGAATGGAATCTCCTCCTACAAGCTTTAACCAGACACTGCTAATGAGAAAAGATATTTAGCAGTTTATATTTACTAAAATAATTGCATTTCCATGTTCTGTGTACCAGATTAAGTGAATGCAGGGTTTAGTAACACTTTAACCCCTGCCGGGACCCCTGCTGCAAATCACAAAGGAGAAGGGACAAAAAAGGGGTCAGTGGAAAGATCCACAGTACACAATGGGAACCACGCACCTGGAAGTGTGTCAGATACAGAAGCATATTTATGACTTAGACAGTGAAGAACGGTGACAAGTGAAAATGCTTTGCGATGTAAGGATACAATTAAAAAAAAAAAAAATTGGGAATATCACTCACTTTTAGTCCTCAATGACCCATTTCTAGTGTATGCGTATTAAAGAGTTGTAAACTCTTGGAAAAAAAGAGCCTTTAAGACAAAGTCATAATAAGCTAGCATGCATCGCATACTTGCTCATTATGAAATACTTACCTTAGAATGAAGCCCTTTAGCGCAGAGGCGTAGCGTGGGGGAAGGGGGTCCGTGGCCCCGGGGCGCGATCATTTAGGGGGTCGCAATTCCGTGCCTTCTCCTATTTTTCACTTTCTGTGTCCCCGATCTCCGGCCACCATGTTTAGTGTCTGGCACCCTGTGATTGGGCGTATGGGGGTCATGTGTGGTGTGGGGCTGGCCTGTCCGCAATCTCTCTTGAAGTAGTGGTAGTGGTCGGTGTGCAGATTAGTGGTCAGTGTGTAGTGTAGTGGTCGGTGTGGTCAGTGTTTAGTGGTGTGTAGTGGTCGGTGTGGTCAGTGTTTAGTGGTGTGTAGTGGTCAGCGTGGTGTGTAGTGGTCAGTGTGTTATGCAGTGTAGTGGTCAGTGTATGGTGTAGTGGTCAGTGTGTGGTGTAGTGGTCAGTGTGGTATGCAGTGTTGTGATCAGTGTATGGTGTTGTGCAGACCTCAAATTTTCCACTCGCACTCACATTCTGCGAGTGGAAAATGAGGTCTGGTGAGTAGCTAGACTGCCTGGGAGTGGGGGGGGGGCGAGCATTTCCAGGCGGTCGGGGTTGATCGATCGGGAGCTGCGGGAGCAATGAAAAGTCAGAGCCTGAGAGGGGAAAGAGCTCTCTGACCACCAGAGAGGTGAGGAGTGACAGTTGCAACCCCGATGCGGCTGCGCCACCCAGAGGCTGTATTCCCCCAACTTCCTCTCCAAGCTTCGACAGTGGCCCAGAGGACAGGCAGATCGGGGCCCTGGAGGACCAGCGGAAGGTGCATGCAGCCAGGGACTGCTACCCTGCTCTCCCCTCCACTCCAAGCTCTGACAGCGGCCCAGGGACAGGCGGATCAGGATCCCTTCTCTCTCATCCCCAATCTCCTCTCCCTCATCCCCAATCTCCTCTCCCTCATCCCCAATCCCCTCTCTCTCATCCCCAATCCCTTCTCTCTCTCTCTCTCTCTCTCATCCCCAATTCCCTCTCTCATCCCCAATCCCCAATCCCCTCTCTCTCATCCCCAATCCCCTCTCTCTCATCCCCAATCCCTTCTTTCTCATCCCCAATTTCCTCTCATCCTCAATCCCCTCTCTCTCATCCCCAATCTCCTCTCTCTCATCCTCAATCCCCTCTCTCTCATCCCCAATCCCTGATTTCTCATCCCCAATCTCCTCTCTCTCATTCCCAATCCCCCTCTCTCCCATCCCCAATCGCCTCTCTCTCATCCCCAACCCCCTCTCATCCCCAATCCCCTCTCTCTCGTGCCCAACTGGTGGCGAATAACCCTCAAAGCCTGGCTAGTGGCTCAAGACTTAAAATTTTGAGCCCTGGTGTAGTCAGTGTGGTATGCAGTGTCGTGATCGGTGTATGATGTAGTGGTCAGTGTGTGTTGTAGTGCTTAGTGTGCAGTGGTGTGGCCAATGTAGGAATCAGGTAGGTCAGTGCAGTGGACAGGTAAGTAAGTGTAATGGTCAGTATAGGAATCATAAAGGGTCAGTGTAGAGGTCAGTGTAGTGGTTAGTATAGGAATCAGGCTGGTAAGTACTATTGTAGGAAGGGAAGGGACTCGGGGAGTGCACAAAGTTCGCAGGTTAGGGGGGGCGCAAATTTCTTGCCTTGCCCCAGGCGCTGACAACCCATGCTACGCCACTGCTTTAGCGTCACCCGCATACCTCTGAGACGGCAGTCATCTCCCCCAGTTTTTATAATCTTGGTTCACAGGCTCTTGTGCTGTGAGTGGCTGGAGCCGCAATGACGTCACTCCCGTGCATGCAAGCAGGAGGCACGGCAGGGTGTTCTGAAGAAAGAGTGACAGCGCCAGTGATTTATCTCCTAAACAATATGGACTAGATTCACGTAGCCCGCCGTAACTTTGTGCGGGCGTATCGTATCTTGTTTACGCTACGTCGCCGTAAATTAGCTAGGCAAGTGCTGTATTCACCAAGCTAAGTTACGGCGGCATAGCGTAAATGGGCGTAAGCCCGGGTAATTCAAATGTGGATGAGGTGGGCGTGTTTTATGGAAATGTGTTGTGACCCCACGTTTTTGACGCTTTTTTTGAACTACGCATGCGGCGTCCATGGACGTATACCAGTGCGCATGCTCCAAATTACAACGCTAAGACGCATTGGTTTCGACGTGAACCTAATTGACGTAAAGCCCCATTCATGGACGAGTTACGCAAACGACATAAAATCTGAAAAATTTTACGCGGTCCCGACGTCCATATTTAACATTGGCTGCGCCATCTTTTTGGTGGTTTATCTTTACGCCGGAAAACGCCTTACGTAAACGGCCGGGCGTACGTTCGTGAATAGGCGTATCTCGCTGATTTACATATTCTAGGCGTAAATCAGCAGGAACGCCCCTAGCGGCCAGCGTAAATATGCAGTTAAGATACGACGGCGTAATTTACGCCGCTCGTATCTTAGCTCAAACCCGGCGTATCTTGTTTTCTGAATACAGAAAAATAGATACGCCGGCGCAGTTTAGAAGTTACGCGGCGTATCTCGAGATACGCCGTCGTAACTAATGCTGAATTTGGCCCTACATGTTTAGGAGGTATTTACACTACCTATAGGTATGCCTTATCTCACTGAAAAATGATAAGAGGACTGCTCAGAGCTCGATTAAAAATGTTCCTCAGTTTAGGCCGATACATATTCTTCTACATATTTTTCGTAAAAATAAATCGCAATAAGCGTTTGGTTTGCGCAAAAGTTATATCGTTTACAAAATAAGGGATTGTTTTATGGCATTTTTATTAATATTTTTATTTTACTAGTAATGGCGGCGATCAGCGATTTTTATAGGTACTGCGACATTTTATAGGTACTGCGACACTTCGGACACTTTTGACACATTTTTGGGACTATTGCCATTTTTATAGCGATCAGTGCTATAAAAATGCATTGTTTACTATAAAAATGCCACTGGCAGGGAAGGGGTTAACACTAGGGGGCAAGAAAGGGGTTAAGTATGTTCCCTGGGTGTGTTCTAACTGAAGGGGGGTGGACTGACTAGGGGAAATGACTGATCATTGTTCATAGATTGTATGAACAGACAATCAGGCATTTCCCCGCCTGACAGGACTGGGAGCTGTGTGTTTACACACACAGCTCCCGGTTCTCGCTCTGTAAAGAGCGATCGTGGGTGCCCGGCGGTGATCGCGCCCGCCTGGCACGCGAGTCGGCGTGCGGGGCGAGCAGAGGGCGAGCGCCCCTATTGGCTGCTCGGCGATATGACGTAGATCTACGTGATCTCGCCCAGCAGAGCCGACCTGCAGGCGGCTGGTCGGCAATCGGTTAAAAGACAAGAGTAGTTAGGAATATGTAAGATATAACATATCATATAGAGCAGTGGTTCTCAACCTTTTAGTGCCTTGACCCCTTGATAAAATTTCAGAAGTTGTGGGGACCCCCAACAGTAAATTAATTTTCGTAGTGTGGGTTGTCAGCACTCAAGGCAAGACAAGTTAGTTGCTCCCCATACCCACGGAAAGTTAGCGCTCCGTGAATCCCTTCCACTCGTACATTATTAAAACCTCATATGGTACATTTTAGGATGTACCACTCTTTCCCTTTTATCTCTGGCTATCCTATTTTTTTTTTTCCCATCCCTCTCTCTAGCTATCTTTCTTGTTTTTTCTCCTATTCTTTCTCTCCCTTTTTCTTTCTTTCTGCCTCTCTTTTCCTCTCCCTTCCATGTATTCTCTATTTGTATTACTTCTCTTACTCTTTGATGGGGGGAGTTGGGATGAGTGGCAGTGCTGGGGGGAATTCTGACCAGCCAACTTAAATGCTCTTGATCAAGGTCATCTGCTGATCTGAGAACTGTAGTGGGGACTTTTAATGGGAACTATAATCACAGGTAGTGTTACCCACTGTGTCTCCGACTTTGTGGTGTCTCATAGCAGTGACACCAATGCTGAAATCAGGAGATAGAGTCTCCTCCAGCCCCTCCCACCTCACAATCCTGAACAGTCAGCGGACCTCTATTCTCTGCCCCCCAGCCATCCCGTGTAATGAATGGGCCGCTGCGAAGAGGCTGAGTGGGTAGCCGTGGGCTCCAGGAACAGCCCAGCTGGGCGGCCACAGGCTCCAGGGACAGCCCTACTGGGAAGCCGCATAAAAGATGGAAACAGTGCGGGCTTCAGGACAGCCCAGGATTTGCTGACCCGTGGCAAATCATCATTTGACTCCCGAGGGGGTCCCGACCCCCAGGTTGAGAACCACTGATATAGAGTGTCTATAACAGTGTATACAGAGAAGGAATTAAGGAATGCAACACACAGCATATCATATAAAGTTCTGGTACATTGGCATTCATTAGAAGGAAAAAAACTGACAAACAGAGGGCGTATCTACAAAAAAAAAAAAAATTCAGAAGTTCTAACCCATACCTACTCTGTGCAAAACTAAAATAAAAAAGAAGTCTTATGCCGCGTACACACGATCATTTTTCAGGTTCTAAAGAATTACTTTTTTTAATGTCATTAAAAACGATCGTGTGTGGGCTTCAGAGCATTTTTCGGGTTTTAAAAAACGGGCACATTTTTTTTGAATATGCTCTAATTTTTAACGACGTGTTTAATGTTGTCGTTTTTCGGGTTGTAAAAAATGGTCGTGTGTGGGCTTTAACGACGTGAAAAATCCGCGCATGCTCAGAAGCAAGTTATGAGACGGGAGCGCTCGTTCTGGTAAAACTACCGTTCGTAATGGAGTAAGCACATTCATCACGCTGTAACAGACAGAAAATCGCGAATCGTCTTTTACTAACACGTAATCAGCTAAAGCAGCCCCAAAGGTGGCGTCATCCGCATGGAACTTCACCTTTATAGTGCCGTTGTACGTGTTGTACGTCACCGCGCTTTGCTAGAGCATTTTTTTTTTCACGATTGTGTGTAGGCAAGACCGTTTTAATGATCAAGTTGAAAAAAACTTAGTTTTTTCTAGAGCCTAAATACCAAATTTTTTAGAACCCCGAAAAATGATTGTGTGTACACTCTAATGAGGCTTGCTGCTAAGTGTGTGTATGTATATATATATATATATATATATATATATATTATATATATATATATATATATATATATATATATACATATACATATATATATATATATATATATATATATATATATATATATACTGTATAAAGCCTGGGCAGCAAGCGGTTATACCAGGATCAAGGCTGCAGCTACAGCCATAATCCTGGTATTTTTAAAACACAGCAACTGCCTTTCCTGTAAATATGATCTAAGCGGCTTTACAGCCACATAATCAGTTTTACCGCTCTCGGAATGGAGTGAACCCACCTGCCACCACCGTTCCCGGACTTTCCCATTCCTCCAGGGACTCCAGGGTTGATGTAAGCAGTCAGGTCAGCTGCCCACGGAGAACATAGAGGAACATTCATTCCCCCATGTCCTTTGTTCAAATTAAGGTGAAAGCAACAAGGATTTAGTCAGGCTTCAGTGCTGTCTTTCCCTGACTAGTACAGCCATGGAAGCATCTGAACAAACAGGACCTGTGTTTAGTGGCGTCACTAGGGTTGGTGTCAGCTGGTGCGGTAAAATATGGTGTCACCCCCCGTCTAGGCTACCTAGCACCATGCAGGCAGTGCACAGTCACAGGGCGCACTCCAAACCAGCCCCTGTAAATGATAGTATAGGGCGGTATAGTGGCAGGTTAGGGTAGAATAGGGTGGTATAGTGACAGGTTGGTGTGGTATATGGCAGGTTAAGGTGGTACAGGGCAGGTTAAGGTAGTATGGGGCAGGTTGGGTGTTATAGGGCAAGTTAGGGTGGCATAGGGCAGGTTGGGGTGGTATTGGGCAAGTTAGGGTGGTACAGGAAAATGAGGATGGGAAAGGGCAGGTTGGGGTGGTATAAGACAGGTTGGGGTAGAATAGGGCAATATGGGGTGGCACAGGGCAGACTGGGTGGTATAGGGCAGGTTGGGGTGACACAGGGCAGGCTGGGGTGATATACAGCAGGCTGGGGTGGCACAGGGCAGACTTGGGTGGTATGGGGCAGGCTGGGGTGGTATGGAGCAGGCTGGTATAACACTGGGCAGGCTGGGGTGGTACACAGCAGGCTGGGGTGTTACACAGCAGGCTGGGTGGTATGGGGCAGGCTGGGGTGGTATACAGCAGGCTGGGGTGGCACAGGGCAGGCTGGGGTGGTATGGGGCAGGCTGGTATAGCACAGGGCAGGCTGGGTGGTATACAGCAGGCTGGGGTAGCACAGGGCAGTCTGGGGTAGCACAGGGCAGGCTGGGGTGGTATACAGCAGGCTGGGGTGGCACAGGGCAGACTTGGGTGGTATGGGGCAGGCTGGTATGGCACTGGGCAGACTGCAGTGGTACACTGCAGGCTGGGGTGTTACACAGCAGGCTGGGTGGTATGGGGTGGTATGGGGCAGGCTAGTATGGCACAGGGCAGGCTGGGTGGCACAGGGCAGGCTGGGGTGGTATACAGCAGGCTGGGGTAGCACAGGGCAGGCTGGGGTGGTACACAGCAGGCTGGGATGGCATAGGGCAGGCTGGGGTGGTATGGGGCAGACTGGGGTGGTATGGGGCAGACTGGGGTGGTATGGGGCAGGCTGGTATAACACTGGGCAGGCTGGGGTGGTACACAGCAGGCTGGGGTGTTACACAGCAGGCTGGGTGGTATGGGGCAGGCTGGGGTGGCACAGGACAGGCTGGGGTGGTATACAGCAGGCTGGGGTGGCACAGGGCAGGCTGGGGTGGTATGGGGCAGGCTGGTATAGCACAGGGCAGGCTGGGTGGTATACAACAGGCTGGGGTAGCACAGGGCAGTCTGGGGTAGCACAGGGCAGACTGGGGTGGCACAGGGCAGGCTGGGGTGGTATACAGCAGGCTGGGGTGGCACAGGGCAGACTTGGTATGGGGCAGGCTGGTATGGCACTGGGCATGCTGGGGTGGTACACTGCAGGCTGGGGTGTTACACAGCAGGCTGGGTGGTATGGGGCAGGCTGGGGTGGTATGGGGCAGGCTAGTATGGCACAGGGCAGGCTGGGTGGCACAGGGCAGGCTGGGGTGGTATACAGCAGGCTGGGGTAGCACAGGGCAGGCTGGGGTGGTACACAGCAGGCTGGGATGGCATAGGGCAGGCTGGGGTGGTATACAGCAGGCTGGGGTGGCACAGGGCAGACTGGGGTGGTATGGGGCAGGCTGGTATGGCACTGGGCAGGCTGGGGTGGTACACTGCCGGGTGGGGTGTTACACAGCAGGCTGGGTGATATGGGGCAGGCTGGGGTGGCACAGGACAGGCTGGGGTGGTATACATCAGGCTGGGGTGGCACAGGGCAGGCTGGGCACCAGTCTGAGCTGGGTATCGCCGTATGTGTGGGGACGGTCGGACCCCAGGCACCCAGTCTGCTTCTGCCTTACTCCCTCCTCCCCCACTCTCCCTGCACATCGCATTGAGCAGAGAAGATCCTGGAAGGGAAGGAGGAAGCCGCGGCGCCCCTCTCAATGTGGCGCCTGTCTGAGCTGGGTGTTACCCTCTGGCGGGTGTCACCCGGGTGCGGGCTGCACCCCCATAGCAACGACACAGGCTCTGGGCATGTCAGCAAAAAAAATGTAAAAAAAATATATATATATTTTTATTTCGGGATGGTGTTACCCCCTCTAAGGGTGTCACCCGGGTGCGGACCGCACCCCCCGCACCCCCTAGCAACGCCTCTGCCTGTGTTTGATCAGATACAGTACTTTGAAGGGCTGGGGAGACATCAGGGGTCTAATAGAGGCTGGTTTGCCCTTTGTGATAGCAATAAAGTTAAATAAAGAAAAAATAATTTAAGTGAAAAAAAAATAAACAAATATAAAAATTATTACAAAAAACAGTGATTACACCAGACATGTGAGGTACTGCCAAGCCAAAACTCCTGTTAAATTGATAACCTGTAAAGGCTGTTAAAGCGTTGCTTAAGGACGATTTTAGTTACCGTACATTGTCGCCATTTCACAGGCCTGTGTAATTTAAAATCTTGACGTGCATCTATTTACTCAGTGCAACATCCTATTTTATGTTTTAGCAAAAATTGGGTATTATCCACTTAAGACCCGGACCAATACGCTGGCAAATGACCCAAGGGGTTTTTGCGATTCGGCACTGCGTCGCTTTAACAGACAATTGCGCGGTCGTGCGACGTGGCTCCCAAACAAAATTTGCGTCCTTTTTTTCCCACAAATAGAGCTTTCTTTTGGTGGTATTTGATCACCTCTGCGATTTTTATTTTTTGCGCTATATACAAAAATAGAGCGACATTTTTGAAAAAAAATCAATATTTTTTACTTTTTGTTATAATAAAAAACCAATAAACTAAATTTTAGTCAAACATTTAGGCCAAAATTTATTTAGCCACATGTCTTTAGTAAAAAAAAAATCGCATTAAAAAAAAATTAGCTACCTAGCGGGAACAGCGACACTAATACAGCGATCAGAAAAATGATCGCTTAGTGACGCTGGCAATAGGGAGTGAAAGGGTTAACTAGGGCAGTGATCAAGGGGTTAAAACTTTATTGGGGGGGGTGGGGGGGCTACCCTGACACTAACACTGACTGACTGTCACACTGTCTGTCACACTGACACTAAATACAGTAATCATACATGTATGATTACTGCATTCAGTGACACTGTGACAGGGGGGAGGGGGGGGGCGATCGCGGGGGTTAAATGTGTTTGTGTCTGTGTGTAAGTGTGCTGTTGGTGCAGACTTACTTGGTGTGTTGTGATCTCTCCTCAGCGGCGCTTGAAACAAACGCCGAGGGAGAGATCACGTCGCTTCCTCCTTCCTGTGTTTACACAGGAGGAGGAAGTGACAGGGCGGGCGGGCGCGCGCATTGGCTGGGAGCGATCCGGAGGGGGCGGATGAAAACGGATAGCCGCCCCCACTTGTCGGATCGCTCCTGCAGCCGCGCGGACCGCCGCATGTACGGGGGGGGGTCCGATCGGACCCCCGATCCCCCCCAAGGCACCAACGTATATATACGTTGATGTGCCTGTCGGTGCCATTCTGCCGACGTAAATGTACATGCGGCGGTCCTTAAGTGGTTAAATTGTGTTTGTGACCACTACAATTCATTTAGGTGTATTGTTTCCTAAAAATTTGCTTTTGATAAATTGCTACATGACATAAAAAATTGCAACAGCCACCATTTTATTCTCCAGAGTCTCTGCTATCTCCAAGTTTTGCAGGTGTGACTAAAAAACGCCTCTGATGATATTCACATAGGGTGAAACATGTTAGACTGGCTGATACAAGTACGATATGAGCCGCGGAGTTCTTATATGTTTTGATGCCTGTTTGCCTGCTTGTTCCTGTAAGTACCATACAAAAAACTGTGTGTTGCTTTTACCTACGGCAGGGGTGCCCAACCTTTTGAAGAGTGAGGGCCATTTAAGCGACTTGGTAACTGGTCGTGGGCCACAATTAGCGGAGCAGGCAGATGGCAGTTCCATATCCGCTCTGCATATGCAGAGCAGACACGGACACAGTTGGATCTGATTGGAGGTAGGACATTTGCCACTCCAATTAGGTGGGGCTGCTTTCACACTAATGTGCTGCGGTTTACCTGCACAGCGGGTGCAACGCAGTGTACCTTTAGCTTTTCTGCACTTCGCAATAGATTTCTATTATATTCTGCAGGTTTGGTGCACTTTCAGAAAGCTCACCAAACTTGCAGGTATTAAAAGAAGTGTATGGCTCAGTACAGTTAACCTGCAGGTGCGCTGCTCTGCATCTGCAGATTAGTTTGAAAGCAGCCCAGTAACCACTACAGAACAGATATGCCCATATATACACTGTGATTTTAATAATAAACTGACCTTCAATAACAGTATTTTATTCTATTCCATCCCAGAGCAGGAGGTCGTGGGCCATATCAGTGGGCTCCGCGGGCCACAGGGGGCCCCCGGGACACTGGTTGGGCACCCCTGACCTACGGGCTTCACTATTGCTGTTTCCTCTCTGCATTTTTGGTTACACTCCTGCTGATGTACACTTTTGGGTCCTTGTGAGTTCTGGACGTCCTTTACCTTTGATGCTGTTTGTGGACCATCATTTTCATCCTTACATCCTGTTTGGAGTGAGACTGCCACTGACCTATGCATCATTTGATTTCAATGCCCATAATGATGTCTTTCTGGTAAGCAGATTGATTGCACGGTGGTGTGGTGTGTTTCCTTGTCTGTACACTGAAGCTTTGGTGGAGGTCCTTTATTTCAACTTCATTGATGATCATACTTATTTGGACTTTTATATTCATATTATTATTATCATTTTTTATTCACTGGAGAGCTGCACTATTGGACTCTGTGACTAAACTGCAATCAACCAGCTGCCAGGAGTCAAGTAATAGTTGTGTTTTTTTTTTTTTTTAATCCATTAATGGGTTTCTATCTAACTGTAGTGATGGCGAAACACCTCTTTAAATGTTGTAACATTAGTTTACTGACCCTGTTAACCTGCTTAGTCACGCTCGGGGTAGATGTGCAGAGCCTGCAGCGCGTGCCGGCTTCCCTTGTCCGTGGATCCAGCGATGGATCCCCGCTGTGTGAGCAACGGGTCCTCACTCGATTCACACAGTGTCCCCGTGTGCCGCCGATCTCCGTTCCCTGCGACGTTACGACGCACGGGGGAGGAGAACGGCGCCAAATTCAAAAGACAAACACATTACATACAGTATACTGTAATCTTATAGATTACAGTACTGTATGTAAAAAATACACACACCCCTTGTCCCTAGTGGTCTGCCTAGTGTCCTACATGCACTTTTATATAATAAAAACTGTTCTTTCTGCCTGAAAACTGTAGATTGTCCATAGCAACCAAAAAATGTCCCTTTATGTCAAAAGTGATTTTAGAGCAGCTAGAAAACATCGATAAGAAATTATAATCACTTGCAGAATTGAGCGATAGCGATTTGTGAGGAAATCCGTCATAAAAAAATAAAAGTAATGACAGCGACAATTCTGCAGCTGAGAAAATTTCAGTGTTTTTGATTTGATTACATTATTGAATAATTTTTATTATAATTACATTATCATTTGTTATAATTATTTATAGTTATTTATTATATTATAATTTTATGATTTTGTGTTTCAAACTTTATCATACCCGGGATGCCTACTAGACTCTTGTTTGGACAGATTTAAGTGAGTTATTCCAAAGAATTGCAGGCCTACAGTATAAAACGCAGAATTTCCATGCAAAATAATTGTACTGCTTTTGGTACAAAATTCCAGACATAATCATACCGCCAGGGATGTTAATAATGAGATTCCAGAGGCATGAAAACATAACATTAAAAGTATATTTTTTATATTCTTTCTTCACTTTCATTTAGCTGATCTTCAATGCAGTGGCAGTGTATGAAAGATTATCCTCTAAATTCACAGATTGAATGGCCCTCTTGTGAAAATATTCTATTTTTTTAGACCAACCTTATTTCTCAAACTTTTCAAAGGAATTTGTCCTTCAGTATTGTTGTAGCCCACAATACTGTACATAAGTATCACTGCCAGAACAAGTTCATTAATCTTTATTGATGTTTTTCCTTTATAACAGTAAAAGAATGGGTACGTCAAGGTCAAAACAAGTGCTTGCTATGCGTACATTATATTGTGAAATACAGAAAGAACACATTTCTAAGTGTCGTAAAATAGGGGCTATATATATATCTTGTTTATTCTCCAAATGGACTAACAAGGACAAAGATACATATCTGGCTGGAGCTCACAATGAAATCCAAGTTACTGTGTTTATGGGAGTTTAGTGGAATTTTCTCCATACAAATACTGTATTTGAATCAGGCCCTAGTATCCAAAAATACTGACAACGAATGAGTCAAATACGTTTTTGGGCTTAGGGCCCTTTCACACTAGCGGACGAACGGTCCGCTCATTACAAGTCCGTTTATGGACTTGTAATGGGTCCCTATGGGAGCGGATCCGTTAGCGGATGATGCATCCGCTAACGTCCGCTAGATCCGCATCCGTTTTTGCGGACGGAAGAATGTCCTATTTTTCTTCCGTCCGGGCAAACGGATCGGATGCAAACGGACAGACGGTCCGTTTCCATCCGACTCCCCATAGGGGAGAGCGGAAGAGAGACGGGGCGGTCCCTGCACAGTGTGCGGGGACCGCCCCGTCCGCCCGACAGCTCAGCGGAGACCCCCCGCTGAGCTGACGGACACACGGAGCGGACCAAAAAACGGACCGCTCCGTGTGTAAGGACCCTTATAGTAATTTGCTAACCTGTAGCAGAATCCACATTTCATTGGCATAACTTCAGAAACTTGAAATAAGAGTTGTATGGATTTACATGGTACTTTGTGCTGTTATTTTAAATAATCCAGCCTTTGTTTTGCAGTCAGTTCCCAAAATCACTCTTTACTAGGGACTGACATTGGTACAAAAATGTCACTTGGAATGGGGATGTTTGATGTGGTTAGGGTTGCTTTGATGATTTTGAATGGTTCCTTAAAGTCTTTTATTTATGCTTTGTGACTTAATGTGTTTGTTTAAAATTCCCCTATCAGTAGCAAGGAGAATAAACATAAATAAAAAATTAGAGATTAGGGTTAGGGGTTATGGTTAGGGTTTCCCATTGAAGAATATAGCTAGGACTCAGGAATTGGAACAGGGACCTCCCCATGGGTCAAAGGTCAGAAGGCGGGTTTATAGAGGTCAAAGGTCACAGGGCGTGGCTGACCCACACCCACCAAAGTGTACCGCCTACCCCAACTAGTCGGGGAATGAACAAGTCAGGGAATAAACAAGTCGATTATCTGCGCGTGCGGTTATCAAACAAAAGCTGCTAAATACTATACCTCTGATACCAGGCACATAAAAAACATAAAACATAAAAAACATAGAAAAAGTGCAGCACACAGCCTAAAAATGTGTCCTTAAGCGAAGTCCCGCCACACGAAAAAAATAAAAGTCAGCAGATACTGTAGCTGCTGGCTTTTAATATTAGGACACTTACAAAATGTCGCAATGTCGGCACCCCAGCTGATTTTCAGATTGACTCTCAGGTGCTGCTGCCGCCATTTGTGGAGAGGGAAACCGTCAGTAAAGCCTTTTCCGCTTTGCAGTCGGTTCCCTACTGCGCTTGCGTGAAGCGCGCTGCGCTTTCTAACTGACCCGGCGCCAGAGGAAGTAGGCTGAACTTCCGAGGGACGAAGCCGGGGCACAGTCTCCCGAAAGTAGGGATGGGTAACTGTCAAGAACAGGTACCCGTTCCCCCTCCCCCTGAAAGGTGCCAAATGTGGCACCGGAGGGGGGGGGGGGAAGCAGACAAGCGGAGCTTCCACTTTTGGGTGGAACTCCGCTTTAAATAATCCTGGATAAATATTTGAGTTACAACACCTTCAAATATAAACAGTGCAACACTTAAAGTGAGATAGTGAATAAACAAATAATAGCCACATTTCAGTGCCACAATATTACGTGATAACCGAATGAATAAATATGTGACTCCAGAGAGGAGACATTTTTTTATTGAAAAGTCCAAAAATTAGAAAGTTGCAAGATCAGAATAAAAGTCCCACGTGCCTTGAGGAAAGCTGGAAATCACAAGATAGGTAAGGTTGTCACCAACCAAAATCATGCTGCGCCTACCGGAACATGTGTGACCCCCTTAATAAGAGTGGTCTGAATGCACTTACTTTATAATTACAGAGCCAGGTTATAAGGCACTCTTCTCCAATCTTCAGGTAACAGAGAGCCATAGGGAATATGATCTACTGAAGTCTCAGTAACTGATACAAACTCACTATGGTCCAGTCTCCCACACAGTGTTTGAATCCGTAAACAGGGACATGAAATAAAAGGATACTTCACTCCAGTGTAATATTGTAAAATTACATCTGAATGAGTTGTCACTCAACTATTTATCCAGTACTATTTAAGACAATGTTTCTCAACTCCAGTCCTCAAGTACCCCCAACAGGTCATGTTTTCAGGTTCCCCCTAAGATGAACAGCTGTGGTAATTACTAAGGCAATGAAACTGATCAAATCACCTGTGCAAAATAATGGAAAGCCTGAAAACATGACCTGTTGGGGGAACTTAAGGACTGGAGTTGAGAAACAATGATTTAAAACACAATTGGCTGTATGGACTGCACGAAAATGATTTTATTGCCTAAGTGTTTGTATGTGTTTTCACATTCCCCTGCCATTAAACCTAAATAGATATTTAAAAAACTGAATTCCCAACTGTCAAGGTTTATTAGGGCCAATGGTAAATTAAAGTTCACAATGTTACAGCAACCAAAAACAAAAGCAGGATTGGCCCTGCCAAATATATATTTATGTTATCTGAAAGGCCACATGAAGCACTTGAAGATGTGGGTGATTCAGGATCAGAGGGGCTGAGACATATTTGTCAAAGATACTTCAGGTGAAGGATCTCTTAATGGGGCAGGAAGCACAATCTTCATAATTGCCTAGAGTGAAATATTCGATTCTAGCTTTGGAAAGGTCAGTGTAGAAGGAGGCTAATGCCTCGTACACACGATCATTTTTCTCGGCAGGAAAAAAAAACAAAGTTTTTCCCCACATTATTCCTCTCCAGCCTGACTTGCATACACACGTTCATGTAAAAAAAAATGTCCGACCAAAGTGTGGTTACGTACAACATGTACGACGGGACTATAAAGGGGAAGTTCCTTTCAAATGTCCCCACCCTTTGGGCTGCTTTTGGGCTGCATACTTGATTCTGAGCATGCACGTTTTTTTTTTCCCCTAGGAAAAGCATACACACAACCGTTTTTTTCGACGAGAAAAAACTGACGGGAAACACGACGAGAAAAAAAGAGAGCTGGTTTCAATTTTTTTGCAGGCAGTTTTTTCGTTGAGAAAACTGATAGGGAGCATACACACGACCGGTTTTCATGACCAATATAAAAAATGGCAGTTTTCTCGTGGTGAAAACCGGTCGTGTGTACAAG
Source organism: Rana kukunoris (assembly GCA_029574335.1). Lineage (NCBI taxonomy): Eukaryota > Metazoa > Chordata > Amphibia > Anura > Ranidae > Rana > Rana kukunoris. The sequence goes on from CM056049.1 coordinate 659,609,236, forward strand.
GCATAAGAAATTAGCAGGTTTTCCAGATACTACTTTAGTGTTCCCATCTGGAAAAACCCTTCTCTGGATCAGTTAAGTACATTTTCGAATTGCAATTTCTGGAAACAGAGAAAGGTGCTCACACTGGCATATGATCATAGAACTCCACACTTGTTTGACTACCTATGTAAGCAATATACTTTACCTCATAGGTATTTCTATAAACATTTACAATTTCAATATGCTATTTAGGCTCAATTTGTAGCCAGGATCCCAAGATATCAAAATACTTGCTTATTGGTGTGTTGAAATCGCAAAGACTGAAAGGGGTAATACAGTAAGACCTTGGTTTGTGAGCATAATTCGTTCCAGAAACATGCTTGTAATCCAAAGGGTAAAAAAAGAAGAGAGGCACCTCTAAAGCCTCGTACACGCGATCAGTCCATCCGATGAGAGCGGTCTGATTGACCGTTGTCATCGGTTAACCGATGAAGCTGACTGATGGTCTGATGTGCCTACACACCATCGGTTAAAAAAACGATCGCGTTAGAACGCGGTAAAGTAAAACACGACGTGCTGAAAAAAATTAAGTTGAATGCGTTCAAGCATGCATCGACTTGATTCTGAGCATGCATGGATTTTTAACCGATTTTTAACCGATGGTCGTGCCCACTAACGATCAGTTTTGATCGGTTAGGTATCCATCGGTTAAATTTTAAAGCAAGTTGGTTTTTTTTTAACCGAAGGTTAAATAACCTATAGGGCCCACACACAATCGGTTTTGACCGATGAAAACGGTCCATCAGAGCGTTGTCCTCTGTCTATCCTATCGTGTGTACGAGGCCTAAGTGTAGCAATACGTTGCTAAATGTAGTACCTTCATTAAATGTAACCATATTTTTACACTTAAAGGCTCCTCTCTTCTTTTTTATATTCAGTTGTGACATGACGCTACTCTTATATCAAGACATCGCTTGAATATCAAGGCAAAATGTATTAAAACATTTTGCTTGTCTTGCAAAAGGCTCTCAAACCAAGTTACTCTCAAACCAAGGTTTTAGTGTATCTATCCTTTATTCTATAAGTTAGGTGATACTCCTATGAATGTAAAAGCTAAATGTCAGTCTTTTTTCCCAGATAGGACAGATGAGAATTGTGAGGAGATTTGTTTTTGTTTGTCACATTTAGTAGTATTATGATTATGATTATGTACCCAGGCTGTGGTAATAGTGATCATTTAACTGTGCTCATCATAAAAACACATTTTTAACCTATAGGACTGCTGCTGTAATGTTGGTTATGGGGAACCTTCTTATACCAACTTTAAAAACACTGGCCTAGATTCACAAAGCGATTACGCCTGTGTAAATGTTGTTAGACTGGAGTAATTTCGACTTACGGGCGTTTTTACGCTAGTCGAAATCCTCAAACCATGAAAAGACACCTGCGGGCTTCATTTCGACTGTATTACGTGTTAGTACGCCTTCAGATCTACGCTGCCAGAAAATTGCGGCCACTGGGCGGACTTCCTGTTGTTTTTCGCCGTCAGGGTATGCTAATGAGCTTTTGCCTGCAATCCACAAAATTTCGCACTTTCAACGCAATCTCTTACGGCACCTTTAGTCATCTTTTTTTTCCGTTTCACTATACCTGCTTTTTGCTGGTCTAATATTAGACAGCCCATGTTAAGTATGGCCGTCGTTCCCGCGTCGAATTTCAACGTTTTCCGATGTCTTTTATTATTTTTAACGTAAGTCGTCCGGGAATAGGAATGTTCGTAAACGCCGCTACTCAAACAACGAATGACGTCACGACGTGATTTCGCGCAATGCACGGCGGGAAATTCCTGAACAGAGCATGCGCAGTTCGATCGTCGCGGGGACGCGCTTAATTTAAATGCTTCACGCCCCCTATTCACGTATTTCGATTGCGCGGCGGAAAAAAAATACGACACAATAGCGTACGCGCAAAAAAAATACCTGAATTCGGTGTAGAGTCTGGTGAAATACGGCAGCGTACCGTATTTCGATTACGCAGCGGAATATTACGTCTTTGTGAATCTGCCCCACAGCTCCTAAATTCATATTTAAATCCATGTGCTCTTATTAATAAAAATACCAAAAATTCATAAAGTGTTCGCATGCATAAATTCCTGTGCTCTTGTAAGCAAATATAACAGAACGCATAAATTAAATATTTAAAAAAATAAGTAAGTAAATCTTATGACCAAATATAAAACTAACATTTGGTAGTATCACCTGCAGTTAATGTACTGATCAAATTATATATTATGCATCAACCAAACCTATCCTATATGCTTTGTATAGTCAAATTGTTTACATGGACATCAAACTGGGGCAGATTTTTTTTACATCTAATTTGGTTTTGTTCTGAAAGTGCAGCTACAGGAAACAGGTCTTAGATAAATTGTCAACTATTCTTTCTAGACCAGTCCTATATACTCTTAGCATGTAAGAAAAATAGCTTTGGGATCGATGCAACCCTTAAAGCAGTTACTGTAACTAGATTCTGCCATATGAAAACATTACGCAAGAACCTAATTGAACCTTGCAGAAATACCACAAACTCTTGGATATACGGTGTAATTCTTATTTCACTCTTGAAAGAAATGAAGGACAATAAGTAAAGTTAAAAACAATTTAGATATAGTAGTGGTTTAAGTGGAAGATAAATTGGGTTGCAGAAATAGAAAGAGACACACCTCATCCTGCCCGAGTGGTTAACAGGTAAAAGCAGCCTCAGTGCGATTCATCCGGGCCACACCCATAACGTGTTTCGCCCTGCCCTCTGGGCTTAATCATGGAGATGAGGGTCTGCTGGTGGCAGGGCAATAAATACCATCATCATATTGATGTACTTAAACCACTCAAAAAAAGGAAAGGGACAGGTGGGTAAAAAGTGCACTGTGTACCATAAGAGTCCAAGACACTGAGAAGCAACCACAGTCAAATGAGAACTGATTGACAATTTAGAAGCATACATATACAGGCACAAAAGGTAAATGGGGACTAAATATAATTGGTGAAAAAATGTAAATACAAATTTGCATACTAAGTACAAAAAAATCAATAAAGAAAAAAAGGAAGAAAAATTACAAACTGGCCCAAACAATCCTACAAAGCTTATTCCCCTAATTACATATTTTTTTAGATTTTTGTTATTGGTGTTCACTATAAAAATATGTAATAAGAAAAAAGCTAAAAAAAAAAATGTCTTAAAAGACAAGAGAAAAGCTTAAATGGCGAAGATGGAGACTATGTCATAATAATAGACCTGCGTGGTAAATCCCGATAGGAAAACTATATAAAAAAATGACAAAAAAATTGTTTCACAGTTAGAAAAAAGGAGAAAGACCCCATACAATATCGCTCATTCCCAACAATATTTAATCAATGCACAAATGTTTAGTTGAAATATAATGTGAAATAGGGGGTAAAAAAATTGCACAATCTAAGAGAGCTGATAGAGTAACCTATATGGACACAATAAACTAGGTTGAGTCTATTTACAGGTTCACTTGAGTGAAAACATTATTGGGAATAAAAGCTATCTCTTCCTATTTCTGCAGCGTGCTTTGGGTCTGGATGGACCTCTCCAACGCCTGCACCCTCACTAGTCAGTGTCATCCAACTGATCAGACCCTGTGAGCCTGAGCAGGGACCCTTATGTATTTATTGTAGGTAACAAAGATAATATGGGGTTATTACTTTGGTATGTTGGTGAGTGGTAAACCACGGCAACTAAATTGTTTGAATTGTAATATGTGGTTTATTTTTTTAGTTTGTAATGGGATGATCTTTCAAATGATGACCCAATGAGAATGTATTGTCATTGTAAATGGTATGTTTTATACTTTGGTTGCAAAACTTATGCAATTAAAAGTATTAAAAAGAATAACAAATTGAACATTTTTCAGGGACAGTATGTTTTAGTATTTTGTAGTTTTTGTGTTGTTTTACTGTTATTTGATGTTTCATGGAAAATAAAGTAAAATACACAAATAAATAAACAATAAGATTAGAAAAAAAAAAAGAAATCCATGAAATGGCACTAAAATGTTATATATATTATAATAATTTTTGGGGTTGAGAGGTGTTTTTTTTTATATTACAGCATGCATTATTTCCAATTATGATCACAAACGATTTATATCCAAAAAAAGGTCATAAAATGAATACCCCCATTAAATTCAAACAATAAAACATACCAAAAACTATGACAAATATTAAAAAGATCCACCCACACACACACACACACACATCTTTTTATTGAAAATGTTAAATTTACAAGCCTCAAACAAAAACAGAAAAGGGGTAGATTTACAAAGCTTGTATCTAACCCACTACCAATGTCTCCTTTTACTGCATTGATATTATGGGATTGATTGACTAAAGGAAAATCCACTCTGCACTTATAAATGCAGTTGCTGCAAATCTGAAGAGAAGATGTGAAATGAGGGGACGCTTAGCTGATTTTATCATCCAATCATGTGCAAGCAAAAATTAAGTTTTTTATTTTCCTTGCATGTCCAACTTGGATCTACTTCTTGCACTTGCACTGCACTTGTAGTGCAAAGTGGATTTGCCTTTAGTAAATAAACCCCTTTGTCTTTGTACCCAATATGCATTTTTAAGATATTTTTTTTTACTTGTTTTATTTAACAAATGAAATTGCTTTGTTTTGTAAATAAATACTATTATTTTAAAATCAAATCTATTATGCAATGCTTCAAAATTGACAAATTCAGTGCGATAGGCAATAAATAAATAACAAATGTTAGATGCAGTAAATTAAATAAATCAGGGCTATAACCTGCGCATGTGCTATAAAAGTTCATAAAATTATATAAAATTCATTCAATAACTTTTATTTCCAAAGTGTGGTATCTTTTTGTGCAATTTTCATACATTAAAAAGTGTTCTTTTCATGGAGGATTCTTTGCTTCTAATGTCATTTTAGAAATAGAAAGTCATGTTAATTTGTTGAGTTGCTGTGTAATAGGTGTTGGTCACTGAGCACATTTGTTATTTATATTGCACTGAATTTGGCTTTTTTCGCTGGAGAACTGCATAATAGGTTTGATTTTAATTATGTTTTTTTTTTGGAATTATATTGCAGCAGATGGATATTTCGTTTTTTTTTTTTTTATAGCTTACTGCTTTGTTTTTTCAAATATCATTCATTGGTGTTTTACTTTCTTTGTGTGTAAATATTGATCCTGTCTCACATTACAGACCATAGACTGAGCAATCCTATGAATGGGCTTTAGCGTACAGTTAAAATTAGGACTTTGGATGAGTGAATCTCACGTGATCATTTTACATTTGACTTAAAGGAGTTGTAAATATTTTTTTTTCTTGCTGAAATGACTGTTTACAGGGTATAGAGACATAATAGTTAACTGATTCCTTTTAAAAACGATTAAAAATAGATACAAAACAATCATATAATCAACCTACAGTTACAGTAGTTACAACCTACTAGTTTCGTTTTTGCATGTTGTTTCCTGCCTCTCTGCCTTAGGCCTCGTACACACGATCAAACCTGTCTGCTGGAAATGGTCGGCCCGACCGTCCCAGCAAACAGATTCGACCGTGTGTACGGGCAAGCCGACGGATTTGGCCACCCGACAGATTTCAAAGCATGCTTTGAAATCTGTCGGCTGGGAACTCGTCTGCCCGACATGTCTGCTGGTTAGTATGCTAACCAGCAGACATGTCTTCTCGCACACGCGCCGAATGATTTCGACGCATGCGCGGAAGTGTTTTACTTCCTGGTGCGGTGACACGTCAGCGCTCTGTCTGCTGGCGGGGATTTTGGTTTGCTCGTGTGTACACGCGAGCAAACCAAAATGCCAGCAGACAGATTTGTTCAAATCGGTCGGACAGACCGTTTTGAACAAATCGATTGCCTTGTGTGTACGAGGCCTTACAGAGCATACAGAGCCATAGAGCAGTGATGGTTTGGAAAACAAAACTAGAAACTAGACACACAGTAATCACACCTCCTTTAAGTTAGTGACCACAGAGAGAAAGCTCCCAGCACTGTGGTCATCAGGAACAATGAGGACATGAAAACGGGACAGCATTAAGGTAAAGGAAGCTATTAAGATAAACAAAAATGTTCCTTTACAAACCCTTTAATTAAAAAATAGGTTCCTTGACAAAGCCATTTATTGGTAAAAAGCTGATAGGAAGCAGGAAATATCTGTTGGCTTGACAGAGAATTCTTGCAGAGCAATGGATGGACAATGAACATTTTGCACAATGGTTTAAAAGCAACAGGGAGAGCAACAGGGAGAGCCTAAACGATTGTAAATAAACATGAATAATCAGTATTTATGCTAACAATGAGAAGCTTAAAATTACTTGCATTTTTAATTTGACACTTTAAGTGATAAAGGTAACAGTAAAGATAAATTTGTTCAAATTGTGATGTTTATGAATGCCTAATAGTATCACTACTGTTAGCTTTTGCCACAAGAACCATGATGATATTGGCATTTTATTCCCATAATCTCTCTAACATTTATCCTGCCCCTAACTAATTTTTTTTATTATTTAAATGCCCCCTAAAAAGTCCTTAAAGAAGTATTAAGCCCAAAAGCAAACTTTTATTATATTGCTGCTTACCAATTATTGAATGTAATGGCTGTTTTCATTTCCATTTTCAGACTTTCTTTCTTCTATTTTTGTCTGGTGATTCAGTCAGCAAGTCTGTTTTTTTCACAACACAAACTCTCCAGCAAAATGTATTATTTTACATTAATGAGACAACCCACTTATCACTGGCAGGGGTGAATAAAATAAACATTTATCGCAAAAAGAAAAAAAAAACGATTTGCTGTAACTGCTTATAAAATGTGAGCTGGAGATTGCTGCTGTCTGCTGTGCCTTCTTTTCTCATTCCTCCAGAGTTGTGTCTTGCTAATACAGGTGGTGTGTCACTGGCCAGATCACCAGGTGAAAACAGAGGGAAAAAAGCCAAAGAAAGGAAAACGGATGCAGACAACACATCTAGTGACTGCTAAGCTGCAACATAATGTATTTTTGGTTTTGTATTTATTACTGCTTTAACACTTAACATGCTAAAAGTTAATGTATAGCAGTTTTATATATAACACCATTCTTTATTTCCTACTGTCAGGCATAACAAAATAAGGTTTTAGATTTTTATTTATCAGTTAGGTAATAATTATAAAATGATAAATATAAATACTTTACTTTCATTTGTTTTCCTCCTGTTTAAGTACTTTTCAACCTTTGGGGAAAAAAGCCTTTGGTTTCTAGGCTTTTTAGCTCAAGCTAAAATGTACACACAGAAGTGGACACTCTTTAGAAATAACTCATCCCAGTTGTCCTATCTATTTACTTAATCCATATTGTTCTGAGAATCATTTGTCATTTATTAAATGTTTATTTGTAAAACATAAATTGTACATATAGAACAAATGATAAAAACAAAATAAATACATTTACACACTTACAAATGAAATACAATTTATTCAAAAGTAGTATAGTTTGCTATAAAAAAAAAATAAAGGCAGGGAAGAGAGGACTGGTGTAATAAGGAATGTAAGTGGCAGGGTTTTTCCTTTTTAAAAGGAAAATAAAATTGTTGAATAGATGAACAAGATGAATATGAAGTAGCATGAATAGAAACTATTAAGAGATTAACAAAAATAGAGAGGAAATGGCAAAAGGGAAAAAATTATTATAGCAAGAATATGAAAAAAATAAGGAAAATTCACTTCCAATACTTAACCTAATTTTCTTTTCCAGACTAAATCCATGTGCATATGGGTGGGTAGTCTCAACCCTTGAGAACCCCATAGAACCGAGCTCTCAATAAATCCCATTTAGTACCTACCAGAGCATACTCCTGGCATATAAGTGGGCCTGTATGCTTCCATGGAGTTAGTCAAGAAAATAAAAATATAGTAAGTATTGGATAGGAATTCTCCTTATACCCGATCACTCCATTACAGCATATGAATCGGAAACAACTAGCAACAATAGAAACATTTCAACTTTATTACAGGACGAACTAGATGCCAAAACTGAATGGGCAAAATTCTGTAAAAATTACTGGTACTTTACAATATGCAAAAGGAACTTCTGAAGTGGTAAGCAGGAGGCTGCTCTGCAAAGTCAATCTACGGTTTTTGAAAAAGCCATAGCCTACAACATCAGATTTATGGTTACCCCCTCTTGCCCCAAAAAGCTCTTCTCATTGTAAACATCTTATATCGCGTGCGCTATCATCCTGGTAGTTTTCCTCACAGAACTTCTGGCTTTAATGTACTGTGGAAGAATCCTGTCCAAGTGTAACAAATGAGACCCTCCTGCCGCCACATCTTCATGTGTGGCTATTTTTTTTTTTTAGATAAAAATCTGTAGCCACCTTTGGAAAAAATTAAACAATAGGTCTAAGGGCTACCGTATGCAGGTAGATATTGAAGGGTTCCCCACAGCTTAGAGCTTTTAAGTCAGAGGCTTTCTTGGTTGACATGATTGCCACTGAAAAAGCAGTCTTCAAAATAGGAACTATTGTTATTTTTTTTTGGTTGTTTTATTTAACCACTTGCCGACCGTGGACGTTATATAAAGTTTTCGGCTGTTCCGCCACTTGATCGTTCTTACGGGCGGCGAGAGGGGACATCCCCCCCTCCCACCGCCCTCTGGTGCTTCTACCAACTCACCTGTGCGATCAGTGAGTCGGTGACAGGATCCGTCGGCCCCGGATGTTGATCATAGAGATTTCCAGCAGACCAGATAGTCGCCGGACTCTCTATAATCTTTGGAGGCCGGGCGCGATGTTATTACGTCACGCCTGGCCTTTGCATTCAATAAACGGCGCCCCTTCGGCTGTGAAGCGGTGATGTTTTTTTTTTAATCATTTCAGGCTTCTCAGCCTAGTGGTGAGATATGGGGTCTTATTGACCTCATATCTCATATATCACTGTAAAGAGGTCCTGTCATACCATATTCCTATTACAAGGGATGTTTATATTCCTTGTAATAGGAATAAAAGTGATCAAAAGTGTAAAAATATTTTTTTTAAGTAAAATTAACAAATATATATATATTTTTTTTTAAAGTGCCTCTGTCCCCATGTGCTCGCACACAAAAGGGGAAGGATTTGAGTAGGAAAAATTGACTTTATAGGCACTGGTTAGAAAAATAAAACACCTTTAACCACTTGACCACTGGGCACTTAAACCCCCTTCCTAACCAGACCAATTTTCAGCTTTCGGTGCTCTCACAGTTTGAATGACAATTACTCAGTCATACAACATTCTACCCATTTGAAATTTGTGTCCTTTTTTTCACACAAATAGAGCTTTCTTTTGGTGGTATTTGATCACCTCTGGGTTTTTTATTTTTTGCGCTATAAAAGAAAAACGACTGAAAATTCTGTAAAAAAAAAAAAAAATCTTGTTTCTGTCATATTAGCGGGTTATTTGTCACACACAGCATATGCATACCACAAATTACACCCCAAAACACATTCTGCTATTCCTCCCGAGTATGGCGATACCCCATGTGTGGGACTTTTACACAGCGTGGCCACATACAGAGGCCCAACATGCAGGGAACGCCATCAGGCGTTCTGGAACACCCAGACCAATTCTGACATTTCTCTCCTACATGGAAAAATCATCATTTATTTGCTAGAAAATTACATAGACCCCCAAAACATTATATATGCTTTTTTAGCAAAGACCCTAGAGAATACAATGGCGGCCGTTACAATTTTTTATCTCGCACGGTATTTTCGCAGAAATTTATTGAACGCGTGTTTTTTAAAAAATAGTTTTGTGCTTAAAACAAAACAAAACAGTAAATTTAGCCCAATTTTTTTTCATAATGTGAAAGATGAAGTTACGCCGAGTAAATAGATACCCAACATGTCACACTTCAAAATTGCGCACGCTCATGGAATGGCGCCAAACTTTGCTACCTAAAAATCCCCATAGGCGGTATTGCAGAGTATTGGGGTATTGCAAAGTATCATGCAGGGTACTGGGGTATTGCCGAGTACTGGGGTATTGCCGAGTACTGGGGTATTGCCGAGTACTGGGGTATCGTTGAGTACTGGGGTATTGGGGTATTGCCGAGTACTGGGGTATTGTTGAGTATTGGGGTATTGTTGAGTACTGGGGTATTGTTGAGTATTGGGGTATTGTTGAGTATTGGGGTATTGTTGAGTATTGGGGTATTGTTGAGTATTGGGGTATTGCCGAGTATTGGGGTATTGCCGAGTACTGGGGTATTGCCGAGTATTGGGGTATCGTTGAGTACTGGAGTATTGGGGTATTGCCGAGTACTGGGGTATTGTTGAGTACTGGGGTATTGTTGAGTACTGGGGTATTGTTGAGTACTGGGGTATTGTTGGGTACTGGGGTATTGTTGAGTACTGGGGTATTGCCGAGTATTGGGGTATTGCCGAGTATTGGGGTATTGCCGAGTATTGGGGTATTGCCGAGTATTGCCGAGTACTGGGGTATCGTTGAGTACTGGAGTATTGGGGTATTGTTGAGTACTGGGGTATTGTTGAGTACTGGAGTATTGGGGTATTGCCGAGTACTGAGGTATTGTTGGGTACTGGGGTATTGTTGGGTACTGGGGTATTGTTGAGTACTGGGGTATTGTTGAGTACTGGGGTATTGTTGAGTACTGGGGTATTGTTGGGTACTGGGGTATTGTTGGGTACTGGGGGATTGCTGAGTATTGTTGGGTACTGGGGATTGTTGGGTACTGGGGATTGTTGGGTACTGGGGATTGCAGGGTACTGGGGATTGCAGGGTACTGGGGATTGCAGGGTACTGGGGATTGCAGGGTACTGGGGGGATTGCAGAGCTGGGATGTTTTGAGGGATGGCTGGATCTGTGACTGCATTTGTCACAGATCCAGCCACAGCTCGGCTGCTGACACCCCGCTCCCCCCCCGTCTCCTCGCACACTGTACAGAGCGGAGAGGGAGGAGAGGGAGGAACCGGCGTCATCAAATGACGCCGGTTTGTTTACAAGTGATCGCGCCGTCATTCAGCGGCCATTTACCGTGATCCGTGATGCGCCGGGTCTTCTAGACCCGGCGAGCACGGACACTTTCGTGAGCGCGTCCCAGGGGACGCGCAATCGCGAAAGTGAAGGACGACGTCCCAGGGACGTCGTCCCAAGATAACCCCGCCGCGCCGTAGCAGTAAAATGCTTATGGCGCGGTGGGAAAGTGGTTAATATTTTTAGCATAGAAAATTACAATTCATTAGTAATCAGAGTTTATCTGATGAAGACATATTAAGAATTAAAAAGGTATGTATATTCACAGAGGTGTCAAGGTAAAATACTACAATATTGTACATCCGGGATACATGCTAAACATATTGAAAACTTAGTCAAACCACGGTATAGCAAAGTTGTAGTGTTAGTATCCACTTGATTAGTATTACGAAAATCTTGACACTTGATTGCATTCCTCAGGGGGTTGCTCTACATGTTTCGTGGAAGACCACTTCTTCAGGAGCTTTAGGAATTCTATTATGTAAACAGGTAAGCAAAAAAGATCATAATGAATAAAACATGATAACAAACACAAAAGGGAACACATACATGTGAAAATGGTGTTCAGACCACACATGTGAGGTGTTGCCGCAAACGTTAGAATGAGAGCAATAATTCTAGCCCTAGACCTCTTTTGTAACTAAAAACATGTAACCAGTATGGGGATATTTAAGTACCAGTTTGGCACCATTCCACAAGCGTGTGCAATTTTGAAGCCTGACATGTTAGGTATCTATTTACTCAGCGTAACTTCATATTTCACATTATGGAAAAAAATTGGGCCAACTTTACTGTTATTTTTTTTTTTACATATACATCTGCAAAAGAACTAATGAAAGGGGGGCTGGGTTCCCATAGAACATGGGTGCTCAACCTGCGGCCCTCCAGCTGTTGTCGAACTACACTTCCCAACATGCTTCTGCCTTTGTGAGTCATGCTTGTAACTATCAGTATTGCAATGCCTCATGGGACTTAGTTCCGCAACAGCTGGAGGGCCACAGGTTGAGCACCGATGCCATAGAACAAGTGTGATGACATACGAGTCCCCCAGTTTTTCTGTTGTATATCTAACACTCCCAGGCACTTTCTTACACCAGTAGAAGACTTGCAGACAGTACTAGAAATTGCTCTATGCATTTGTTGCTTCTTCGGTATCAGCAGTGAATTCTATTTCCACAAATAAGTGAACTTGCACAGCATTGGGAGGCTTGTCTTTAATGCTAGTGTTGTTGTTCCAGTTTCTGCTGGTGTTAAAGTCACGCTCTCTATTTCCGGAGCTGTATCTGTGATACCTCCCCCACTGACTTTTCATGCTCTATATTACAAAATGCTTTTTCTTACTGTTTCCAAGGAAAAGGGCACCACTTGTTTGACATCCCTATGGCAACCTCATCGGTTTCTTGCTTCACCCTCATTCCATCCACTAAACCAGCACAAGTAAACATGTAAATCACTAAGTTCACTGAAATATATAGGTATTTTATTAAATATATATACACAGTGTGTGTGTATATATATGAAGAGCTGCATTAAGGGCTTACAAAGCATACAACGTATGCTCTAACATGCAGGGCTCTCTAATTCCTAGTATAATAAATTGTATTGTAATTGTACTGTCTGTCCATATGTTGTAGGGCGCTGCGTAAACTGTTGGTTCTATATAATTCCTGTAATAATAATAATAATAATAATAATAATCTCTCTCTCTCTCTCTCTTCATCCAATATAGTCTTCATCCAGCAATATTGCTTTTATTTCTGTTACCACAACTTCACAGAAAATAACTATATTTTGCATTATATTTATAATACAATCATAAAAATATATTCATTTGTATTATTCTATCTGAATTTTACTTTTCTGAATGTTACTTTTTTATGCTCAGTAAATAATATCCAAGATGTACAGTATACAACAGCAAAGAAACAGACGAGAAAATTGCACACAGTAATTGGTTAAGCAAGTGTCTCTAAGTATGATAAGTGCTGAAAACAGTGATGAAATCATTACATTTTCAGGATATAATAAGAAAACATCTCACCACCTTACCTCTTCCTTAAATATACTAAGCACAGTATAAACCCTCCACCCCCCCCCCCCCCAAAAAAAGATTGTAGCTGGCCAGCTAGAACCTGTCCTAGGTAGCTAATATAACCTACATGTATATACAGCTAAGCCTGCTGGGAACCTAGTGTGGTGCACATGTTTATATGTGAGAGACAAAAGCAAAGTTATTCACAGTTGAATTCATGCCAGAAAGCATAGAGTTAAGCTTGTGTGACTCATCAGAAGCCTTGGCCCAATCACAGCCAATCTCACATTGACCAGAGTCTTGACCAGTCACAGCCAGCTTTACAAACACTCTGTCTGGGAGGTTCCTAATACTCCATGTGCTGCTAGATTATTCCACACAGAGACAGAAAGCCACATGGAGACAGAGACACAGAGCAGAACAGACACAAGGCCAAAGTTGTGTATTCACAAACCAAACCCAAATAAGCTAACCCTGCAAAAGCAACCCTGCAAACCAAGTTGCAAACAACAGAGTTATACCCTTCAGAGAAATCAGAGAATGCTTTGATAACTTACTGAGAGAGAGAGAGAGAGAGAGAGAGAGAGAGAGAGAGAGAGAGAGAGAGAGAGAGAGTATAAATACTGAAGAAAGAAATATATCCACCATCTTATGTTAAATGACCAGATTGAATATTTGAACCACCATTTTCTGTTATACTTATTCATCACATGTTTTTGTACATAGACTGTCTGCTGCAAAGCAGCAGCATTATATATGAAGAAAAGTTGAAGTTAATAAAGAAGTTATTTTAAGCATTTGGTGTGCTCTTTAAACCTACTGTTTCTATAGAACGGCGCTAGAGGAATTTTCAGAGTAATAGACAGTCTTGTTGGACTGAAAAAGTCAGAGATATCACAATTCTTCTAATGCCACGCATGAGGCACTTCATAATGCTGCGCCTGCCACACAGATCTCTCCTAAAAAAAAAAAAACAGGAGATCTGGAGTGCTCCCACACACATGATGTCTTTACCCCTTCTTGCTGTATCCAAGATACCTGCTTTGATCATCTTTTGGTTAGTAAACATGGTGTTCAAATTGTAACAAAGTGCCTGTCTGTTTAATTAAGAAAATGACTGTTTTTTCAACAGCTGTACACATATATTTTGTATTCATTGTATCTTTTGAATTGTAGATATCATAAAACACCTATACTTAAAGTCTTGTCAGGTTGCGTGCTCAAGTAAGGGTCTGGTATGTATTTTTGGGGGGACCCACGCAATTTTCTTTTTAAATTGGCTCAGGGTTCCCCTTAATATCCATCCCAGACCTAAAGGGCCTTTAGGTCTGGTATGGATATTAAGGGGAACCCTGCGCCAAAAAATACTTGAGCACGCAACCTGGCAAGCCACAGGAAAAGAGGGGGGATTAGAGAGTGCCCCCCTCCATCCGCGATTTTTCTTTTTTTTAAAGTCAGCAGCTACAAACACTGTAGCTGCTGACTTTTAATAAGGACACTTACCTGTCCTAGGTGCACGCAATGGTCCACCCGAGGCCGATCACTCGATCGTGGCAGCTGCTGGCGCCACCATGCTCACTAAGGGAAACAAGCAGTGGAGCCTTGCAACTTCACTGCCCATTTCATACTGCGCATGCGCGAGTCTCGTTAGCGCTTTGTGAATGGGCGGCTGCTCTCTGGGATACACACAGTTCCCAGAAGGCAGCACACCCCATTCCCCAGAAGACAAAGCAAGGAGGATGAGGAAGAAGACCTGCCACGGACTAAGAAGAGGAGATTAGGAAGATGTGCATAGCAACCGCAATTTCTGGTAAGTAAAAACTATTTTTTTCATTTTTTTGTGGGGTTTTGGTGTTTTTTTTTTTTTTTAGGGTGGACCTCCACTTTAGTGGTGCAAAAATCCTGACATGGGTTATAACCCTGCTTCACTCTATCCTCAATGGAAAAAAAAAAGTTTGACCTGAGTTCTACTTTAAGGCATTGCATTTGCCGAGTTTTCCTTAGAGAAGGGAATCTCTCTAATGCAGTGGTTCTCAACCTTTTAGTGCTGAGAACCCTTGATAAAATTTCCCAAGCTGTGGGGACCCCTAACCGTAAAACTATTATCATAGCGTGGGTTGTCAGCACCCAAGGCAAGACAAGTAATTTGCGCCCCTAACCCACAGAAATTTCTCTCCACTCGTACAGTATTAAAACCTCATATGGTACATTTTTTTTTTTTTTGACAGTAAAAGTTTTCATTTTATTCAGATAGAAACAAGTATCAAGAGAGAATGACAGTAAAAAAAAAAAAAGAAAAACAAGTACATACGTTCAGGTACAGATTGCACTTACAATTTAATCAGGGAACTCGACAGAGATATGACTATAAAGGCCACAAAATAACACCAAGAGGTGAGTAAAATCAAAACCGATAAGACAATAGGAACAAGCCGGAGCAATCAGATTACCAGGTTGTTCCAGTTATCGCTCCACGGACCAAGTAAACCCGCCCCCCCCCCCCCACAAAAAAAAAAAAAAGGGGGGGAGGGGGGGAACCCCAATACCAAGGGAGGGAAAGGGGGGGGCACCTATCCCGAGGCATCGACCCAATTGGACCAGATCTTATCAAACTTTGTTGGACAGTTCCTACTTTCGTAAGTAATCTTGTAAAGCGGGAGAACCCTCTCTATTGCCGCCCGCCATGAGGATCCCGTAGGAAGCTCCGGGCCCTTCCACCGAAGTAGAATTTCCCTCCTTGCGTAAAACAAAGCAAAAGTAATACAAAGCTTAACATATCTATCACTTTCGATTTTGCCTAGATAGCTAAGCAGGAATATGCGGGGATCCATAGTCAAGGTCACTCCACAGAGCTCGGACAGAGTGTCGGCCACCTCCCTCCAGTAAGTGTGTAGTTTAGGGCAGGTCCACACCATGTGGAAGAATGTTCCCGTGTCAATTAAACAGCGGGTACAGAGTGGGCTTCTAGAGGAAAATATTCTGGCCAACCTCTGTGGTGTGTAGTATGCTCTATGTAAAAATTTGAGTTGGACAAAACGGTCTCGGGAAGCTATCATAGAGGGGATAAAGGAGGAGACACAGTCCTCCCACACCTCCTCGTCCAGGTCAGGGATGTCCGCATTCCACTTACCCAGGGCCCCCGTCGTGTCCACGTCGCTAGCCACCGTAAGTCGGAGGTAAAGGGAGGAAAGAGGGCTCCCCATCACGCCCGAGGTCAGGAGGCGCTCGACGGAGTCAGACTCGAGGGTTATCGGTCCCGGGAACTGTGAGGTCAGGGCGTGTTTGAGCTGCCAGTATCTAAATTGGAAGGAAGAGGGAAGGCGATAGGCCTGTTGCAGTTCTTTAAATGTCATAATCTTGCCATTCGGCATCACATGCCGGAGAGTGAGAACGCCCTTGTTTGCCCATAGTGCAGGATCAGGTAAGCCGTATAGGTGGGGAAGGAGAGGGTTGGCCCATAAGGGAGTGTGGGGGGACACCGACCCGGGCTTGACACTCTTGACCCTGGAGGAGCGCCAGACCTGTAGGACGGTCCTCATAGGGCCAGTGACCGACGGGCTTGCCCCAGGGCCTCTAAATACAAGATTGGAGAGCGACGCGTAGGAGCCTAGCACCGCCGCCTCCAATACGACAGCCGGGTTTTGTTTGGGTTGAGAGAACCACCAGCGCACCGTGACCAACACCGCCGCCCAGTAATAAATCAGGAAGTTCGGGAGCGCCAGTCCCCCGCTCGACAGCGGAAGGTAGAGGGTACACCGCGCCACCCGGGGGGGACGTCCAGCCCAAACAAAGGCCGTAACTACACCGTCCAGTTGGCGGAAAAAAGACCGGGGGATAGGGACTGGAGTCTGCCTGAAGAAATACAGCAGTTTGGGTAAGTATACCATCTTGATAAGGTTCCCACGCCCGACCGGTGTAAGAGGGAGGGTTCGCCACGTCGCACACTTTTTAGTTAGGTGCTCCAACACTGGGAGCACATTCTTGGTAAGATAACTTCCCGGCTCCAAGCCCACACGAACCCCCAGGTAAGTAAATTCCTCAACCCAGCGAAGGGGCGTAAGCGAGTCCTCCCGGGGGACCGATGGATGAAGCGGGAATATTATCGATTTGTCCCAATTGATACGGATCCCCGAGAATTGACTAAAGTTGTCAAAATGAGCAAGGGCATGCCGGAGGGAGGAGGAGGCATCCGCCAGGTACAGCAGGGAATCGTCCGCGTATAGGGACACCTTCTCCTCCAAGGGGCCCACCCGGATGCCTCTGACCCCGGGATCTCCCCGCAAGTGGGCAGCTAAGGGCTCGAGTGCCAGGGCGAACAACACCGGAGATAGCGGGCAACCCTGCCTGGTCCCCCTCCCTAAAGAGAAGGAGTCAGACAGGGCACCGTTAGTGCGGACGCGAGCCCTGGGGTGCGCATAAAGCATGCGTATCCAGGCGAGGAAACGAGGGCCAAGGCCAAAGTGGGAGAGGACCGTCCAGAGGTAGCCCCACTCGACTGAATCAAAGGCCTTTTCGGCGTCAAGTGAGGCCACCACGCCGGGGGCGCCCGGTCCCGCAATCGCCAGGTGTGTGTGTAAGCGGCGCAAATTGATATCTGTACCTCGACCCGGCATAAAGCCAGTCTGGTCCGGATGGACCAGGGCCGTGATAACAGAGTTTAGGCGGTTGGCCAGCACCTTCGCGAAAATCTTAGCATCAACGTTGAGAAGCGAGATGGGCCTATACGAGGAACAGAAGCTAGGATCTTTACCGGGTTTAGGAATGACCACTAGCACTGCCTCGCTCATCGAATCCGGGAGGGCTCCAAGATCCGATCCCCGGGACAGAAGAGACAGCAGCCGGGGAGCAAGGTCCTCAGCATAAGTCTTGTAAAATTCCACCGGGAATCCGTCCGGTCCCGGTGTCTTCCCCCCCTGCATCATCTTCAGCGCCCTCTGAATCTCCTCCAACTTGATCGGGGCATCAAGGAGTTTTGCTGAAGATGGGGTGAGGACAGGAACATCTACCGCTTCCAGGTAGTCAACCAAATCAGAGTGTACATACTCCACTCTGGAACTATATAGCTCCTGGTAATAAGTGGCAAAGCAGTGATTAATTTCACCCTGGGTGGAGCGGGGGACACCATCCCGGTCCAGAATTTGGGCAATGGTGTTGACCCCCGACTGTTCCTTAGACAGCCAGGCAAGAAGTCTACCCGTCCTCTCCCCCTGCTCAAAAATACGCTGTGACTGGTGGAGCAGTCTCTTCTCCGTCAGGGACGTCCTCAGTAGGAGAGTCTGTCGCGTCAGGGACTGTAACTGGTCATAGTGACGAGGATCTCGAGTCCGAATGTATAGGGCCTCCTGTCTGCTCGCATCCCCCTCCGCCCTGACGAGGTCCGCCCTGCGCTCCCGCCTCACAGCGGCGATGATTGACTGATACTGACCTCTGGAGGAGGCCTTAAAGGCGTCCCACACAGAGGTCTCTGCCGCCGTACCCGGGTTGTCAGACCAAAACTGCCTGAGGGAGGCATGGAACCGGGAGTCCACATCTGCGTCAGTGATCCAGAATCTGGAAAGTCTCCATAGTCTGTCAGTCGGGTCCGTCGATATTGTCAGAGATAGAAGTAGCGGTGCGTGGTCTGAAATACCCCTAGGGAGTATAAGGACATCCCGGATCATGGGCAGGACCGGGGCCCCCACATAGGCCAGGTCTATGCGTGAAAAGGATTTATGGGTGGCGGAGTGGCAGGTAAAGGCTCTGGTATTTGGATGTCTCCACCGCCATACATCAGTGAAGCCATATGTATCCGCCCAGGCTGTCAAACCCTGACGGGTCGTGCCAGGGCCGGCACACCGGTCCATGATTGAATCAGGGACAAGATTAAAATCACCCAGCAGTACTACGTTATCGGAGGGAAATTGCGCCAATTTAGCTGCTAGTAAGGTCAAAACGCTAAGGGAGGCAGGCGGTGGCAGGTACAAACCCACCAACATCCACGGCAAACCATGGATCAACGCATAGACTATCACATACCTGCCATCTGGGTCAAGGGTTAAATCGAGAAGCTTAAAGGGGAGTGACTTGAGAACGAGGACACTAACACCCCTGGCATAGCTGGAATAGGTGGAGTGGTAGTGATGACCCACCCACGGCTTCTTAAGGCTGAGGGTCCTACTGCCAATCAAATGCGTCTCCTGCAACACACACACATGGGGATGGTATTTCTTAATAAATTGAAACACTAAGGAGCGTTTAATTGGGGAGTTCAACCCCCGTGTGTTCCAGGAGAGGACATCAAGGGTGGCCATGCAAAACTGTGAGATAGACATTTAAAGGAGTGACCTGGAGCAGGAGGCAAGGGACCTCCCCAGTAGCCATTGCAGGGCCAGGAGGAGGACCACTACTCCATGCAATCTTAGTCATAGGTGATAAACAAATTACTGTCATAGAACAAAAAACAGAAACAACAAAACTGGAGCCAACAAAGCAGCTCAACAAACCCCATTCCCCCCACCCCACTCCCCCCCCCCCAGAACACAGAGGAGAGTTTCCATCCCAAAAACAGTCGGCCTTCAGGCCAGAATCAGGGGCAATGAACAAAAGGCAGTCTATAAACAAAAAGAAAAACAAGTTCCTTGAAGTATCCGGTACAGAACTACGTATGTGGAACATCTGCAAACTTCAGGGCCACATAGTGCATGTCCCTAGCACCCCAGCGAGAGGCACAGTACGGTAAAATGTGGGGGCCAAGACAGCCGTCCGGTAGGAGCGTCCCAGGATCAGGAAGGGAAAATGGAGAGGCATGCCAAAGGCAGGGTCGGTGCATGGGACCACAAACAGGGCGACCAGTACAGGCGCAGAGGGGGGGAGGGGGGCGAGGCCGGGAGGGGGGACAACAGTATAACTCCTGACATCTTAGTGGTGCGTACCAGAGGCACAGAGATATGCAGTTCAGTGGGGAGGAAGGTGGCACACATCTTCTTACCTCGCCATGTCCCAAAACAAGTCCCCATCCCGGTCACATCGCGCCCGCCGCCCCCCAAGGCACTCTAAGGGATCCCAGGCGGCATACTCACAGGAAGTCCCAAAAGGAGTCAGCGTGGTAGCGCTTCAGCCCAGGCCACGACATCATGGGGGGAGGTGAAGAACTGGACGCGTTCGCCATCTTGCACCCTCAACTTAGCAGGGAAGAGCATGCTGTACTTTATCCCCCTCTCCCGAAGCACAGCGCGGGCATGGTCGAAGGTCTTGCGCAGGCGCTGCGTCTCCACGGAGTAGTCCGGGAAGATAAGGAGCCTGGTATTTTCAAATTTCAGCTCCCCCTGGAGACGAGCCGAGCGGGGGGGCTCCCTGCGGGCCCCTGGTAGCCGGCATATGGTGAACCCTCTCGATGGAGAAGTGCGGGGAGGAGCGCGCAGCAGGGAGCAGTGAGGGGAGCAGCCGCTCCATGAAAGTGACAGGGTCCGAGCCCTCCGCACCCTCTGGCAGGCCCAGGACCCGTAAATTGTTGCGGCGGTTCCGATTTTCGGCGTCTTCTGCCCTGGCCTCCAGTACCTTCACCCTGGTCTTCAGAGACACCAAGTCGGCCCGGTGGTCTCTCTGGATGTCCTCCACGTCCGAGACCCTGCGCTCCACCTCCACCACCCGGTCACGGAACGCGTCCATATCACGTCGGATGAGGGCCGTTTCGATCTGGACATGGTCGATCTTGGCGGTAAGAGCAGATTGGCAGTTCGTAATGGCCAGCATTAGGGCATCAAAAGCCGGGGATCCCGCAAGGATCGCGCCGTCCGGCGGTGGCTCCTTCCGTGCCTCCATGCGGCAGGCTGAAGGGGAGATGGTAGGCCCGGGTTTTGGCGGGTGGTGGGCAGCAGGCTTGCTCCGTCTCCCCCGGCCATCAGATCTAGTTCCCCGCATGCCCCGGGGGCTCCAGCAGGAGGCAGGAAGGCAGGTCGCAGCAGTTCCACACCAGGATTAAAGCAGGATAAAGGTCCGGATCGGGAGCTCAGCTAACACGCGTCTGCTCCCATCGCCATCTTGGACACGCCCCCCATATGGTACATTTTAGGATGTACCACGCTTTCTCTTTGTTCTCCTCTTTTTCCCTTTTATCTCTCGCTATTCTAATTTCTTGTTTTTTTCCCCCCATCCCTCTCTCTAGCCGTCTTGTTTTTTCTCTTATTCTTTCTCTCCCGTTTTCTTTCTTCCTCCCCCTCTATCCTCTCCCATCCACGTATTCTCTATTTTAATTCCTTCTCTTACTCCTTGGTGGAGGGGGAATGGGATGAGTGGCAATGCTGTGGGGAGTCTGATGAGCCAACTTAGGTGCTCTTGATCAAGGTCATCTGCTGATCTGAGAACTGTAGTGGGGACTTTTAATGGCAACTATAATCACAGGTAGTGTTGCTCAATGTGTCTTCGACTTTGTGGTGTCTCGTAGCAGTGACCCCTAGGCTTAAATCAGGAGATAGGGTCTCCTCCAGCCCCTCCCACCTCACAATACTCACCAGTTAGCGAACCTCTAGTCTCTGCCCCCCAACCCATGGCGTGAACTGATGAGTGGGCGGCTGCGAAGAGGCTGAATGGGTGGACATGTGCTCCAGGAACAGCCCAGCTGGGTGGCCACCGGCTCCAGAGATGGCCCTGCTGAGCAGCCGCAAGAAGGCTGGAATAGTGGTGTGGGCTTCAGGAACAGCCCAGAATTTGGTGACCCCTGGAAAATCATCATTTGACCCCCGAGGGGGTCCCGACCCCCAGGTTGAGAACCACTGCTCTAATGGGACTCAAACTGAAAATAAATGGTTTGCTAGATATTTTAACCATTACCTATTTTGTAAAAGTTGTGACATCAAAGCCCCGCACTTACCCCATCTAGGAAGCAGGTGGGTGGGAAGTGCGCTCCACCTCCACCACCCGGTCACGGAACGCGTCCATATCACGTCGGATGAGGGCCGTTTCGATCTGGACATGGTCGATCTTGGCGGTAAGAGCAGATTGGCAGTTCGTAATGGCCAGCATTAGGGCATCAAAAGCCGGGGATCCCGCAAGGATCGCGCCGTCCGGCGGTGGCTCCTTCCGTGCCTCCATGCGGCAGGCTGAAGGGGAGATGGTAGGCCCGGGTTTTGGCGGGTGGTGGGCAGCAGGCTTGCTCCGTCTCCCCCGGCCATCAGATCTAGTTCCCCGCATGCCCCGGGGGCTCCAGCAGGAGGCAGGAAGGCAGGTCGCAGCAGTTCCACACCAGGATTAAAGCAGGATAAAGGTCCGGATCGGGAGCTCAGCTAACACGCGTCTGCTCCCATCGCCATCTTGGACACGCCCCCCATATGGTACATTTTAGGATGTACCACGCTTTCTCTTTGTTCTCCTCTTTTTCCCTTTTATCTCTCGCTATTCTAATTTCTTGTTTTTTTCCCCCCATCCCTCTCTCTAGCCGTCTTGTTTTTTCTCTTATTCTTTCTCTCCCGTTTTCTTTCTTCCTCCCCCTCTATCCTCTCCCTTCCACGTATTCTCTATTTTAATTCCTTCTCTTACTCCTTGGTGGAGGGGGAATGGGATGAGTGGCAATGCTGTGGGGAGTCTGATGAGCCAACTTAGGTGCTCTTGATCAAGGTCATCTGCTGATCTGAGAACTGTAGTGGGGACTTTTAATGGCAACTATAATCACAGGTAGTGTTGCTCAATGTGTCTTCGACTTTGTGGTGTCTCGTAGCAGTGACCCCTAGGCTTAAATCAGGAGATAGGGTCTCCTCCAGCCCCTCCCACCTCACAATACTCACCAGTTAGCGAACCTCTAGTCTCTGCCCCCCAACCCATGGCGTGAACTGATGAGTGGGCGGCTGCGAAGAGGCTGAATGGGTGGACATGTGCTCCAGGAACAGCCCAGCTGGGTGGCCACCGGCTCCAGAGATGGCCCTGCTGAGCAGCCGCAAGAAGGCTGGAATAGTGGTGTGGGCTTCAGGAACAGCCCAGAATTTGGTGACCCCTGGAAAATCATCATTTGACCCCCGAGGGGGTCCCGACCCCCAGGTTGAGAACCACTGCTCTAATGGGACTCAAACTGAAAATAAATGGTTTGCTAGATATTTTAACCATTACCTATTTTGTAAAAGTTGTGACATCAAAGCCCCGCACTTACCCCATCTAGGAAGCAGGTGGGTGGGAAGTGTGTCCGGCATTGCTTTCTTTCTCCTCCTAGGCATTCAATAGGATCCCCTGTCCTTTCAGTCAATCGGGAAATGGATGTGAGACCTACGTTTCCTGATTGGCAGAGAGGCGATTCTGGCTTTAACCCCCCTGGCGGTATTCCCGAGTCTGACTCAGGATTTCTGTGCTGCGATCGGTAACCCCGAGTCAGACTCGGGCTCGCCTCCCTGAATCCACAGGCTTGGTTTACTTGCCTTGTTCCTGGATCCAGCCATGCATCCGCGCTGTGTGAGCGAGCGGGTCCTCGCTCGATTCACACAGTGTCCCCGTGTGCCGCCGAGCTCCATTCCCTGCGACGTTACGACGCACGGGGGCAGAGAACGGTGCCATATTCAAAAATGTAAACAAACACATTACATACAGTATACTGTAATCTTATAGATTACAGTACTGTATGTAAAAAATACACACACCCCTTGTCCCTAGTGGTCTGTCCTGTGCCCTACATGCACTTTTACATAATAAAAAGTGTTCATTCTCCCTGAAAACTGTAGATTGCCCATAGCAATCAAAAGTGTCCCTTTATGTCAAAAATGGTTTTAGAGCAGCTAAAAAACAGCGATAATAAATTAGAATCACTTGTAGTATTGAGCGATAGCGATTTTTGGGGAAATTCGTCATAAAAAATAATAATAATGACAGCGACAATTCTGCAACTGAGCAAATTTCAGTGATTTTGATTTGATTACATTATTGAATAATTTTTATTATAATTATATTATTATTTGTTATAATTATTTATAATTATTTATTATATTATAATTTATCACTTTGTTTTTAAAAAAATGTCATACCCGGGATGCCTATTAGACTCTTGTTTGGTCCGATTTACGTGAGTTATTCCTAAGAATTACAAGCCTACAGTATAAAACGCCAAATTTCCATGCAAAATAATGGTACCGCTTTCAGCACCTAAAATCTGAAAGAATCATACCGTCAGGGAGGTTAATCAGGTGCTTCAAAAAACACCCCTGCCACTGTAGATCATGAGCCCAGCATGCTGAAAAGGGCCGGACTCCTGAATAGGGCATGGCAGCTGCGATGGAAGGGGAGGCAGCGCTGTTCACCCTTAATGGACTCACATGCATGTGCTGGACTTCAGTTTTGTCTTGTGGCCTGCTCCATGGCAAAGGTCACATGAGTGGAATTAAGGTTTAGAGTCATTCAATATTTGGTGATTGATTTTTGCACCTAATTCTCAATTTTGAATCTGTTTGAAATTATTTTTAATCTGGCAAGGTTTATCACCAGATTTCCCTTCTAATTTGAGATCTGCCCTCAATGTGTTTTTTGGGTTTCAAGTATAACATTTTATAGCTGTACTATTTTTATCATTATTTGTTATCTATTTTATACTTTTAAATATACCAGCAGGCAACGTAAATGCATCATGTTGTCTCAGTTGCATTTCCAGTTGCCATTGAAATGCTGTTAAAATGCCATTAATTATGAAAACTGCAGCTATTAAAATTAAGAAGAGGTTATAATAACCTGCTGCTCTCATTTGATTGCAAGTTTAATATGAAGTACTTTTCATTGTGTGGCTAATTAGTGACCTGGCAGACCTCGCTAAGCCATTTCCTTCCTTATTAAGTCAACTTCCTTTCATGAACCTTCAGTGCAATTGAAAAGTATTTATCCCTAATGTAGAATAGAAAACTAAATATTCTGGTCAGTTGTGCAGTGGGGAGACCACTGTACCATCAACTGTACAGTAGTGAAGAACAGTTCTTCACAAGGCCGAAGAAAAAACATTCTTTCTTTTAGAGGAATGTTAGCAATTTTAAAATTTTAGTTGCTATTACTTCATTGTCTTACATCTACCTACGTTTTTTATCTTCTACCCCTTCCCTAGGCTCCAACAAGCATTGCCCCACAAGGAAACAAATTGTAAGGATTTCCTTATGTGAAAAACATATTCTAAAACCCTAAAATTAGTGTAATAAAATATAAGCAGCGCTGTAAAACAATGTAAGATGAAATGAATTTTTCACAGGCCTTTAAAAAATTATGCTAATGTCCATAAACATCACCATGTGACAAAAGTGAATATGTGCGCAAATTCCAATATATATAATTCACTGCCAGAAAGCTCCGCATGTAAATAAAAGAAGTGCTCAAAATAGCGTGATACCGTAAAATCAGTTTAATAACACACTTAAATCTTCAAAAATAGCACTCACACGAATCTCAAAAAATAGAGCAATACACTGCACAGCAAACACTCATTCAGAGATGAACCGAAAACCAAGTATATTGGTCGCGGCAGACCCAAGGTGTCAACTGATCGCTCACCGCCTTCCCGCTGTTCCTCCCCGGATCTCCGCTTCCTTGATTTGCCTTGATACGTCACACATTCACTTCAGATGTTTGCCGGCACAGCCACGCCCTGACATGTTTTGTCATAAAAGACTTAGTCATGGGATTGATGACTCCCATGACAAGTCTTTTATGACGAAACATGTCATACATACGCCCCTACTCTAAGTGTTTAAATACATAAAACAAACAACAAAAAAATATTGCGCTTGTGTAAAAAACTAAATGTGAAAAAAGTTGCAAACGCAATAGTGAGATATTTACTACCAAAAAACAATAAATGTGTGCAAGGTTTTGCGCTACAAAAAGTAATCAGTAAAAATTTAACAAATATAGGAATGCCAGACAGTCCTATATAAATGATGATGAAAGTTAAATGGATCCAACAATCAAGATCGAAGATAGAGGGAACTCCTTTCCTCCACCACAGAAGCCAATCATCAACACCCAAATAAGATGTCCTCTTATCGGAACTCAAGGACCTGCTGAGACCAGGTAGGTCAAACAGGCTTTTGGGGACTTTTCCCCTGTAATAATGCTCCAGCTGAATTTCAGCATCCACAGGAACGATGCGTCAGCAAGATCTCAGGATGGATACCACCAACTTCCACAAGTGTAGTACATATAGCTAGAAAGACAGTAGATAGTATAAAACCTTAAAACAGATCCTTTATTCAAAATGAGTGCTACTCACAAAATATAAAAAATCATGCGCATGTCTCCATTAAACAATCCCAGGCAAGAAAGATGGTGCCCGCCTTTACTTCCGGCTGCTGAAATTCGGCTGGATTATCGTCATGAACACACAGGGCCGCTGATAGGGCAGTACGACCAGCCCTGTTGTACCGGGCCCGGGCCCTATCAGCTCATCAGGGGGCCCGGACAGCTTTAAAGTGTATTTTATTAAAACCAAAAGAAAAGGCTTTGGGGGTGTATAAATATATGTTTCTGGGTCCCATAATGTGATCAGAGGGGCTCAGCAAGTGGGCGCTGAGGAGGGACTACCTTTCCATTTTCGGGCGGAGGTACACAAACCTGCGCCCAGACGCATGCTCTAGAGTTCCGGCCGCTCTTCCCTGGTGGTTGGCGGAGTGATCCGTACAGTGATGTACCTGCTCTGCTCTTTCAAGGATGGAAATGAGCCAGCTGACAGAAAGGTAACGACAAATTGAATCTTGGCGGCAGCGGAGGGTGGCGTGGCGCGCAATGGGCAGCACAGTGAGTGAAGTGTTTGTGTAATCTTGGCAGAATCATCCATAGCCATGGGCGTCCGCTGGTATAGGCAAGGGGGGGGGGTCAAGTGATCCCCCTGGGATCTGCAAGGACAGTGATGTTCGTGAGCAGTCCTTGAAGGCACAGCGGGAAGGAGAGGGGGCACCAGATTGCGAGCTGCACTATGGTCAGAACACTCAGGAGAAGCTCTTCAGCATCTTATCTTGCTCAGCTGTCACACTACCCCGTGTTCTGAACTTTTATACAGCCCGCACACAGTGAAATGAGTGCCTACTTCTCTGTAGCTGCAGCCGTTCCAGACAGGAGAAGGACGATCCTCCCAGGTTTGGCGGCTGTCTCTGCTGTCCCAGTCAGAGTGATCACAGATCAAAGTCAGAGCAGCAGTGAGGGAGAGTGGGTGGAGCAGGAAAATAACATTCACTCTGCAGCCACTGTCTGTCCAGCCCAGAAGTCACCAGAGCTCACCCCAGGCCAGCTAAGAAGTTCCTGAATCAAGCCATGGAAGCTGCCAGGGGAAATGCCAACTTATATCTGTAGAACAAGTTAGGTTAGTGTCAGCTTGTTTCTGTGCCATGGTCTGTCTGTATTCAGTGTTTGCAGATTACTGTTTAATTATCAGTATCCAGCAACTCTGATAAGACCCCAGACCAGGACAATTCTACTACTTCCCAGGCTCATAACAAATCTGCAATGAACATTTTTAAAGCTACATGTTTTGATTTCAAAGCAGGTGAGCATCTGCAAACAATCATTTCTGACCAAAAATGTAATCAGTTACATATTATATAAGGTCAGTTACAAATCACTCTCTCGCTCATTATAAATCATTTTGGGCATTCTGTATGTAGCTGTTAATTTTTTACAAGAAATCTGTATTTTAAGCTAACTAAAGACACCCAAAATTTAGCACAGTTTGGCATCTGCACCCTGGTCACCAGATAACCTTGTCCCGACACTGGCAGCACTGCAAAGTCTGTGTCACTGGGCACAATAGGAGACAGTAGCATTTGTATGGCCACAATAGGAGTTATATGGACAGAATATCATCTTTATGCCATTGTGCCCATATAACTGCTATTGTGTCTATATAGATGCTGTTGCACCCATATAGAGGCACACCAGCATCTATATGGGCACAAAATCAGCTATATGGGCATAACATCATAAAGATGCTATTGTGTGCATATAGATTTTAAAATCTCCACTGGCTTGGGTGGAGCTCTGCAAACAAGTGGAGCTTCCCCTTTTGGGTGGAGCTCTGCAAACAAGTGGAGCTTCCCCTTTTGGGTGGAGCTCTGCTTTAAAACTGCCACAAGCCACCAATAGTGAGGGTAGGTTGAAAGTAGAATTCGAAGTTGCGCTAGTCTTAAAAACTTCCCCCACCCCCTTACCCCTAACACCTATGGGGACTAACCTATTTTCAGACTGTTTCAATCTGGCCATGTTATCTCACCTGTGTGATCCAGCAGCGTATGCAGGGAAGAGGAGCGATCACCAATAACAACTGTGACATGGGAACCTATGGGTGACATCTGCTCATCAGGCTTTATCAGCCATTACCAAGCGCTTTCTCCCCTGCAGCCGCTGTTGACTGACAAAGGTAAGATCACACGACCAGACCTTAAAATGCTGCCCCGCTCTGAAAAATGTTCTGCAGACGCCCTTGTCCAAAGACTCATGGTGCTTTATGATTATCATTCACACAGCACACAAGGTGCGCCAAAGCTCTATCACAGTTTGTCACATGCTGTTTTCTGTTACTTTATGGGTGTACTGTGTGTTACAAATTGTATCACAGTACAGCAACAACAAAGTTACCAGACAACCGCATGTGGTACACTGTGAGAGCCATGGAGCACCTTGTGTGCTGTGTGAATGATTATCCTAATGCTATAAAGCCTCATGCACACAGAAAGTTTAAAGAACGCCCTTCCTCTTGGCGGCAGCCTTTTGCCAGAAAAAAAATTGAAGCTTGTAAAAATGTCTAACGCCTGTGCAAGCGTTTAAGATTATTTACAGGTGTCAAGCAATTGGGCGTTCATTTCATTGGCCAGAACAATAATTTTTCTGGCCACCGAAATTAATTAGCGCTTAATTGCTAAACGCGCCTAGTGTTAAAACACATTTATGTATATCCGCAACCCCCTGTAGGTGTAATTGTGATACACAGGTATTAGTGGTTTTATAGTTCTGTATTGTTCTTACTTCAATTCCTGCTTCTGGTTTTCCATTGTTTTTTTTATTATTATTTATTTTCTTTGTGGTTATTTTTATTTTCTGCTTGTATGGTTATTTTCTTCTGTTTCAAGTTTTCACTAGCCTTTCCATATCTCTCTGTGATTTGATATGTATACTGCTTTCCCGTGTACATGGTTTTGTATACATTGTCTTTTTATTATTTGTTCACGTTACGTCATCTTATTTTACTGTACAAACTCCAATAATAAAAAAAAAAAAACATTTACACACGTCAAACGTTTTTTCAGCCAAAACACTGCTCCCGTTTTAAAACGGAGTTAAAGCTATGCTGCAAGCAAGTCTTTTTTATTACATACGCACATTTATGGCTGGGGACAGCAGCCAGGAGTGTGTGTATACTTGTAAAGGCAGCTGACAGATTTCATGTGGAAGTAATACAAGTAGCTCTGAAACCACCTGATTATTTCCACATTTATTGAACCATATGTCCCCCCTGCAACTTTTGAGACTGGGTAAGAGGTGGGGTCAATGGGGGCCCCATCAGGTAGACTGTACGGGGCCCCATGATTTCTAACAGCGGCCCTGTGAACACACATACACCTACACAGGTTGAACTGGATAGACTAGTGTCTTTATTCAACCATACCAAATATGAAGCTAAGAAACATATAGGCCGCGTACACACGATCAAATCTGTCTGCTGGAAACGGTCTGCCAGACCGTCCCAGCAGACAGATTTGATCGTGTGTACGGGCAAACAGACGGATTTGGCCACCCGACAGATTTGAAAGCATGCTTTCAAATCTGTCGGCTGGTAAACCGGCCGCCCGACATGTCTGCCGGTTAGTATGCTAACCAGCAGACATATCTTCTCGCACACGCGTCAAATGGTTTCGACGCATGCGCGGAAGTGTTTTACTTCCTGGTGCGGTGACGTGGCGGCGTCAACGTCACCGCCACGCCAGCGCGCTCTCTGCCGGCAGGGATTTTGGTTTAATCGTGTGTACACGATCAAACCAATAAGTCCCCAGCAGACAGATCTGTTCAAATCGGTCTGTCCGACCGATTTGAACAGACAGAGTTACTCGTCTGTACGGGGCCATAGAGTACACTGCTTGCTTGCTTAGAGCTTTTTTTTATCCAGACCCCGCTTGCTCAGCTGGGATTGATCTGTTGATCCCCACTCAGCCGGCAGATGACAGGTCCGTCTCTGCACACCGTGTGGGGACAGACCTGTCAGAGCTCCGCTCTCCTCTATGGGGGATCAGATGAAAATAGACCGCCTGTCTGTTTTCATCCGATGCGCCAGACGGATGAAAAATAGGGTTTCCATCTGTCTGGATTCAGAGGATCAGAGCGGATCGGATGTCAGCTGACATCCGTCGCTTCATAGAGTCCGTTCAGGTCCACCTAAAAAACTATATAGTGGGAAAAAATATCTGCGTTAAACCCTATTAAATAAATTAACCAGTGAAAAAATATATTACAAAGTGATAGTTATCAAAAAATGGTATCTAAAAAACAAAAATTGTACAGTAGTGCAGCCAGTAGTGTATTTAGGTTTTGTGCTGCCCTAGGCCTGACTAAACTTGTGCAGCCCCTAATTTCAAATATGACCCACCCCTTCCTGTCAAGGCCACACCCCTCCTGTTTAAGACCCGCCCTGAAATTTTCAAGTGTGGACACTAGTTCTGAGGGCCTGGAGAGAGGGGGGGGGGTGATGGATTCCCTTAACTTGCATATACTTCCTCTTACTTCTTGTTTGGCTATGAGGAAGGACGTGAAGGTAAATCTCTGAAATGGGACAGGGATAGTAAAAAATAAACTGACAAAGGCTATAACCCTCCCTTACTCTATCCAAAATGAAAAAAAAAAATGTTGCCTATAGTTCTACTTAAAGCACAAGTTTCTGATCATTTTATGGAGAGGACTAAGAAGATATAACCATGCCAATGGTGCAGCCCCCACCCCACAGTTGCGTAATGCCGGCCTTAAGCATACCAGAAGCAGTGCGGTCGCTTTATGGAGCACTAGACTAATTTGTCTCTCAGCCCAGTCCGCTCCACAAGACTGGCACTACACTAACAGTGTAGCGCAAACCGGCATGGACTCTTTCCGTGCTGCCCTCCTGCAAAGTGCTGCCCTAGGCCTGAGCCAGCATTGAGTGCAGCAACTAAAAACCTTACATTTTCAGTCCATGGAAGTGTAAAATAAAAATCAGTGCGCTACCACATAAATATCCATATGAATATGGTGTTCTAATAAGTATAAAAAGCTATATAAAAATGGTATATTGAATATCTATGAAGTTGGTATATTCAAAGTCCCAAACAAGCAATTAGGGATGCAGTAAATCAAAATTGATCACAGCAACTTCACAGATCCTAGGATCCGCAAATATAACAGAATGAAAACTTGTCTGCAGATAATGTAAGGTTTTCTGTCCAAAGAAAGTGAGGCAATCACTGCCGCTTACCAGATCTATTGGATCTCAGGTTATAGAGATCAAAGGGGCATGTCAGAACACCAACATCCAGATAGTGATCAGCATCAGAGGATTCCAATGAAGGTACAGATGTCCTGCCCGTGCTATACAAAGCTCCTGTTTCAATGGATCTTACACGCAAAATGGTTATCCAGACTTGCTCACAGTGTCTGTAATGTTAATAGGGGCAGAGAAGAAAAGGCTTCATGGTGCAGTTCGTTTAAAAGGTTTATTTCTCAAAAATCCAATATAACACCAAACAAAGTTCAAAAAGCACCGCCGCGGCACATATTGTGACTGGTTAAAGCTTGATAACGTGTAGGATAGTAACTCCACCCAATGAATTTCCCCATTGGGAAAGGAGACCGCCTAAAAAACTGACAGGCGGACCTGAACCGTCCGCCTGTGTGAAAGAGCCCAAAGGTTGGGTTCATACTAAAAATGTCTCTGTTTCAGGGACCAATCATGCCTGAATTTTTGCCTATATTCGGACCTGAAACAGAACGAAAGACATACAGAACTCCTCTGCTACGCAGCCACCCCAGAGATGTGGGAACAGGCTCCATTGGGAGCCGGTCAGGTCTCCTATCATCCTAATTGGATACAGGAAAACTGCATCCAATTTACATAAGTATGAACCCAGCCCTAAGTGTATAGTCTAATATATAGTTTTTAGTTGTTTTATTTTTTTGCTTTACTCAAAGGGGTGTTTCTTAAAAAGTGGAGAGGTACAATTGTTTTTATTACAAATATGTAAATGTAACTGTAGCACTGAAGCCCTGTACACACAATCGGATGTCTGATATCCGATGAAGCTGACTTTCATCAGTCTTGCCTACACACCATCAGTCAAAAATCCGACCGTGTCCAAATGCGGTGACGTAAAACAATATGGCTATTTTTTTTCATTGATGGAAAACAAACCGATGGGGGCCACACACGATCGGTTTGTCCGATGAAAACGGTCCATCGGTCTGTTTTCATCAGACAAACCGATTGTGTGTACAAGGCTTAAGTCCTACATAACCCACAGAGTATTAGTAAAATGTATTATGGTTGTGTATGAACTATGACTCCCCCATATTTTTGTGCCTGCCCTGGATGCATGGAAGCTGGAGACAATATAAACCAAATGTTTTAAAATATCAAACCCCATTCCTCTTTTGTGTATTTGATCATGATTTAAATGTTTTATTTTATTATTTTTTTTCTTTCTGGGGAGGGTTGTTTTTTGCCATATAAATTGAAGGAAGCATCGGCAATCCTCAAGAACCAATAAATGTCCACTCCTAAAAAAACACCTTAAAGTGAAATTAAAGGCTTTCTTTAAAAAATAAATAAAAAATGCTATACTCGCCTGCTCTATGCAGTAGTTTTGCACAGAGCAGACTACATCCTTCTCCTCTCAGATGCTTCACCGGTGCTCTTGTCCCCTCCCTCCTGCCGATATTATTTAATCAGACATGCACAAAAATCTTATACGGTACCAGATCGTACCATTTTCGTTTAGTCAGCACAGTTGTAGTCCGTAAATACAATACAAATACATTGCAACACATGACATCATTTTCTGTTGTCCGAGAATTTTGGGGTCTTTAATAACCTATTTAATTTCTACTTGAGACTATTAAGCGGAAAAAGTTGTACGATCTTCGAATCGTGTGTACGGGGCATAAGCAGGCTCGTTATTGAGCTGCTGCTTTATGTGTCCATTCACACACAGAGCCATGGCTTGACCCTTACATATTTTTCCTCATTGGCTCACTGGCTGTAATTGACAATGAGGAGGGAGAGTCCCCAGAGAGATGAGGCACATCACTGGATCTAAATGGGGCTCAGGTAAGTATTGGGGGGGCTGGGGGACTGCTGCACACAGAAGGTTTTTTAACCTTATGATATAAACAATAAATCCAAGGAAAGATCCCAGCTTTACTCACCGGACAGCACGCTGACAACCAAATCAACCTATCTAACAGTATGTGTTAAAACAGGGGTTTAGTCTGCACACATTTGCAAATACATGCGTAAGCCACCGAGCCTTGTCACGGCACCCTGGTATCTGTGGTCCGAATACAGCTCCCCTCCTGCCCAGTCGGCTTTGCACGCTAGAATCAAAGACGTGGAGCTGATGGAGAGAATGACTGCCAGGATGCAGGACAGATTGGAGGCCCACGACACTGTCTGGGAGCCATGGCACCTTCGGGAGGACCAGTCGTGACAAGGTAAACGAGCTACCTCGATGACCCTTCCCCCTTCCCTTTTCTTTCCCCCCCTATCTCATCCTTATTCTTATTTTTACCTCCTGTTTTCCCCCCTTTTTTTTTTTTTCTTCTTTTGTTGTTTGTTTTATTTTTCATCTGTTCTCTTTTATTTTTCTACCGCCTCTTTTCCCAGTCCTCCTCCCCTCGGAGGTACCCCTGTGATTTCCCCTATGCCTTACATTTTGCAACGTACTGATCTGATATCATGATATTCGGCGCTTGTTGTTGCCTAGGGGCATGTAGACTGCCCATGCTGTTTTATACCTGACTACTTGTACCACGGGCAACTATGTGCCTTCTCTTTCTATGCCCCTCCTTATACTATATCACATGTATCTGTATGTTGTAAGCACCCTATATTTTTTTTTTTCAATAAAAAGTTATTTGACAGAAAAAAACGATTGTCTGTGGGCAAGTCCATCGGTTAAAAATCCACGCATGCTCAGAATCAAGTCAATGCATGCTCGGAGGCATTGAACTTCATTTTTCTCAGCATGTCTAAGGCCTCGTACACACGATCAAATCTGTCCGCTGGAAACGGTCTGCTGGACCGTTTCAGCAGACAGATTCGATCGTGTGTACGGCCGAGCCGATGGATTTGGCCACCCGACAGATTTCAAAGCATGCTTTGAAATCTATCGGGTGGGAATCCGTCTGCCCGACATGTCTGCTGGTTAGTACACTTACCAGCAGACATGACGTCCCGCACCGCCGCCGCCGAATGGATTCGGCGCATGCGCGGAAGTGTTTTACTTCCTGGTGCGGTGACGTGGCGGCGTCAACGTCACCGCCACGTCACCGACATGTCAGCGCGCCATCTGCTGGCAGGGATTTTGGTTTGCTCGTGTGTACACGCGAGCAAACCAAAATCCCAGCAGACAGATTTGTTCAAATCTGTCGGACAGACAGATTTGAACAAATCTGTCTGCTCGTGTGTACGAGGCCTCAGTGTTTTACGTCACCGCGTTCTGACACAAACGGATTTTTAACTGATGGTGTGTAGGCAAGACTGATGAAAGTCAGCTTGATCGGATATCTGATGAAAAAATCCATCGGTCCGTTTTCATCGGATGAACCGATGGTGTGTACGTGGCATAAGTCTGTTAACTTGCTGCACATTTTCACTGGCAAGCTGCACACTTGCAGAGCATTTGAAGCACAAGTTCTAGTTAAAACTTTTTTAATTTGTATCAAATTTACATGACAAGTCTCTAGCAAGAGTAAAGTTGCAGTGGTGAGTCTACAGCAAGAGCTCTGCAAGTCTTCAGCATGAAAATTCAACCATAGTGACCCCTATGGTAGGGTGACTATTGCACAACATAACTGAACCAGAAGTTGCACAATGTTTGCAAAGAAAGGTGATCTGGAGTCATTCAATGTGGACTTGCTGCTATTGTGCAACAACCTTGTGAAGCTTAGCAAGTCTATCAATAGCTTAGCAAGTTATTTTCAAACTTGCAGCACAATTATCTGGTTAGAACCACTTTAATTTCACCACTCCCATACCTCCCAATATTTTCAGATGGGAATGAGGGATACCTACTAACAAATGTATGTAGGCATAGGACACGCTCCCTGCCACACCCTCTTAACCACTTAAGCCTGGACCATTTTGCTGGCCAATGACCAGGCCACTTTTTGCGATTCGGCACTGCGTCATTTTAACTGACAATGGCGCGGTTGTGCGACATTACTACCAAAAAAATTTTTGTCCTTTTTTCCCCACGAATGGATTACGTATTCTTCTACATATTTTTGATTTAAAAAAATTCACAATAAGCGTATATTGATTGGTTTGCGCAAAATTAAAAGATTGTGATTCCACGTTCTTCCTCACCGTGACATGATCGCGGGTATGCCCACTGACATGGAGTCCGCAGGACCCACGTTCGGAGTCACAGAGCTTGCGTCACGCACACACTCACAATGCCGCTTCTTAAAGAGGACGTACCGTATTTATCGCGGTATAACGCGCTTCCGCATATACCGCGCACCCCTAAAGTGACCCCCAATCCTGTGGAAAAAAAAGTTATTTTTGTACTTACAGTTTTGGTGTCTTGCGCGGCGTCCATCGGCGGCCTCGTCGGGTCCAGCGTCCTTCTGCGGCTTCGGTTGTCCTTCTGCGGCTTCGGTTGTCCTTCTGCGGCGGGTCCGGTGTCCTCTTCGGCGGGTCCGGTATCCTCTTCGGCGGGTCCGGCGTCCTTCTGCGGCGTCCTCGCGTCCTCCCCGCTCGTTTCCCGCGCCGAGTTTTGAATACTGCGCCAGCATATACCGAGCGCAGTACACTCGGGCAGGCTCGGCAAATGTCGCGCTCACGTCCTGTACGTCCAGGACGTGACCGTGGAAGAAGCAGAGACTGGCCGAATATACCCGAGTGTACTGCGCTCGGTATATGTCGGCGCAGT
This sequence comes from Rana kukunoris, assembly GCA_029574335.1. Lineage (NCBI taxonomy): Eukaryota > Metazoa > Chordata > Amphibia > Anura > Ranidae > Rana > Rana kukunoris. Next base: position 659,645,417 of record CM056049.1, read on the forward strand.
ATTCAAAACTCGGCGCGGGAAAGCGGGTATCGGCGTATATCGCGCACCCACGATTTTGCCCTGATTTTCAGGGCAAAGAAGTGTGCGATATACGCTGATAAATACGGTATATATACAGCCTTTTGCCTGTCCGTGCCATACTGCAGACGTATATCTGCGTGCCGCGGTAAGCAAGCAGTCTGATGGACCGTTTTCATCGGTCTAAACCGATCGTGTTTGGGCGCCATTGGTTATTTAACCATTATTTAAAAAAAGCCAACTTGTTTTAAATTTAACCGATAGCAAAAAAACGATCGTTTGTAGGCACGACCATCGGTTAAAAATCCACGTATGCTCAGAATCAAGCATTGAACTTCATTTTTCTCAGCACGTCGTCGTGTTTTACGCCACCGCGTTCTGACACGATTGTTTTTTTAACCGATGGTGTGTAGGCGTGACGGACCATCAGTCAGCTTCATCGGTTAACCTATGAAAACGGTCCATCAGACCATTCTCATCGGATAGACCGATCGTGTGTACGCGGCATAAGAGCACCTCAAGTTAGTTAGTAAAACGTGTGCCTGCAGCCCATCAACTGCTCTTTCTGTTTTTCTCTTTCTATTCATGCAAGCTTTGCTTTTCATGCCCTATAGCACAAAGCAGGCCTTCATTTGTTTGACAATTTTATGTTTGCCGAGTGTTTTGATAGCTGACTGCATTATACTATCGCAAACTGACGAGATGTGAATGCAGTATTTCTGTGTCCTGTATAGCAAAAGCAGTTTACTGATTGATAGAGCTATTTGCTTGAAGCTGCTTTATAAAACATCACTTACTTATTATGTTCTTAGAGTTCTAGGAAATGGGCAACAGGACTGAACTTCAGATTCATTTAATTCTGCACATAGAAAGCAGCGGAAAGCCGCGTGTTTGCGTCCAGCGAATTTCATCCCTGTACCACTCATGATCTGTGCTTCCTTTTTTTTGTGTCAGTCACTCATTAGTTCCTCAAATAACAAGGAACACACTCAGTCAGTTGGCATTTTCCAGTGTTTTAATTGCCTGCTGTGATATAATTATTGTGACATTTTGGAATCTTTTTAACATCCTGAATTAAATATTCTGACATCCCACAGAGCAGTTCACGAAAACAGTGAAACTGTAGTCAAGTAATTAGCTGTCTACAGCTGTCCTTGTGTGTTAAAATTAGTTTGCAAAAAAAAGCAGAGTTTGAATTCTAATTGTTATACAAATAAGTGGCAGGCCAGCTACTTACCTTACTGACTGTCAAATTCTTGCAATGAGTCTTACTTTCCAAGCTGCCTGAGAGAAGAACTGTATATAATGTCCCACAGCAGTATGGTGACAGTGTGGTTAGTTTTCTTTATAATAGGAGCTAATCAAAACATGTTATAGATTTTAACCACTTGCCTACTGTCAGGGAAGGTTCCATCTGCTGGTGCTATTTATGATCTGGCTTGCAGTACTGCGTTTCACCAGCAGGGGTCTCCTGGCAGTTTGTAGCTGTCAGGAGAACTTCTTCCTGCTGGTATATCATCTTTGGGATGCAGTACTGGCCTCCACCAGCGGATGGACCCTAGCAGTATGGAGCATATGGCCCTTACTGTGCTCATGTGTGACCTGAATGCAATCAGAACGCCTCTATAAATTCCCGGTGTGTGTAATCACTCCTCGCTCTGGTATCAGTCTACAACCTTGATCCTGTTACTCTGACCCTGCTTTCTGGACCCGATCCCTATCCGACCCGATCCTTTTCTTACCCGATCCTTATCCTGGACTGCCCTTCCTGCTCTCCCCTTTACCTTGGATCCTGTTCCCCTTTGGATTCCTGCCTTGCAGCCTGTCCATCCATCTGCTCCCTGCTCCGTTGTGTCCCGTCCTCACCCGTCTTCTGTGATCTCCTGGTATATGACCTCGGCTTGGCTTCTGTTTATGATTATGGTATTCCCCCTTGACTTGTATATACGTTTTGTTGTTATTTGTGCACTGGTTGTCTTTACATGTTTTGTTCACCTTGTAAATAAACACCTTTTATTTCACTACATACAGTGTTGGTCTCCTCTGTGTAGGCACACAATACTGGTCTATTAAGAATCTCTGACACCGCAGGGCACTTTCACCCCCATCCTGCCCAGACCAATTTTTTTTTTTTTTGTACTTGAAAACTTTATTGATACAAGATCTCAAAAGTACGATCTCAAAAGATCTCAATTTTCAGCTTTCAGTACTGTCACACTTTAACCACTTAAGACCTGGACCAATATGCTGCCAAATGACCCAAGGGGTTTTTGTGATTCGGCACTGCGTCGCTTTAACAGACAATTGTGCGGTCGTGCGATGTGGCTCCCAAACAAAATTTGCATCCTTTTCTTCCCACAAATAGAGCTTTCTTTTGGTGGTATTTGATCGCCTCTGCGATTTTTATTTTTTGCGCTATATACAAAAATAGAGCGACATTTTTTAAAAAAAATCTATATTTTTTACTTTTTGTTATAAGAAAAATCAAACAAAATTTTAGTCAAACATTTAGGCCAAAATTTATTTAGCCACATGTCTTTAGTAAAAAAAAATCGCAATAAAAAAAAATTAGCTACCTAGCGGGAACAGCGACACTAATACAGCGATCAGAAAAATGATCGCTTAGTGACACTGGCAATAGGGAGTGAAAGGGTTAACTAGGGTGGTGATCAAGGGGTTAAAACTTTATTAGGGGGGGTACCCAGGACCTAACACTAACTGACTGTCACACTGCCTGTCACACTGACACTAAATCAGTAATCATACATGTATGATTACTGCATTCAGTGACACTGTGACAGGGGGAGGGGGGGGGCATCGTGGGGGTTAAATGTGTTTATGTGTAGTGTTAGTGCAGTGTAGTGTTAGTGCAGACTTACTGTGTTGTGATCTCTCCTCAGCGGTGGTTGAAAAAAACGCAGAGGGAGAGATCACATCGCTTCCTCCTTCCTGTGTTTACACAGGAGGAGGAAGTGACAGGGCGGGCGGGCGCGTGCATTGGCTGGGAGCGATCCAGAGGGGGCGGACAAAAACGAATAGCCGCCCCCTCTTGTCGGATCGCTCCTACAGCCGCGCGGACCGCCGCATATACGGGGGGGGGGCGATCGAACCCCCCCAAGGCACCAACGTATATATACGTTGATGTGCCTGTCGGTGCCATTCTGCCGACGCAAATGTACATGCGGCAGTCCTTAAGTGGTTAAATGACAATTGCGCAGTCATGCAACACTGTACCAGGGCCGGTGCAAGGATTTTTGCCAACTCAGGCGAAGGTGCATTTTGCCGCCCCTGAGGCCCACTCCCCCCCGGCACGCGCGCACACACACCATACATCATATATGTGCTCCATTAAGCATTAATGGTTATGATGCTTAAAGTGATCGTTTAACTTATTTATCTTTTACAGAGAAAGATAGCAGTAATATCAGCACCCATAAATCCAGTAATATCAGCACCCATAAATGCGGCCTTACCCGCACCCATAAATGCGGCCTTACCCGCACCCATAAATGCGGCCTTACCCGCACCCATAAATGCGACCTTACCCACACCCATAAATGCAGCCTTACCTGCACCCATAAATGCGACCTTACCCACACCCATAAATGCAGCCTTACCTGCACCCATGCTTTTAACCTCCGCTAGCAGCCGAGAAAGGGTTTAAAAAAAGACCGATTTGATTTCTTTGGGCAGGGCGCTTTAGGATTTTTTAATGTTCTGCCAGCGAACTGCTCCAGCAAAAACAACAGTAAACTGCTGCTAAAAATAACGGTGCTTTACTGCCGACGGCGCAACGCCCCAGTGTGAAAGTAGCCTAAGTCATGTGCCAGGCACATGACCAAACAGATGCAAGCAGCCAATCAAATATAGAACTTGCTCAATATGGATTAAATAAATTAGAATTTTGCATAGCCATAGATATAAATAAAGTGATTTGTGCAACAGCAGGTACTACTTGCACAAATCACTTTATTTATGATGATATCTATGGCTATGCATAATTCTAATTAATTTAATCCATATTGAGCAAGTACTATACATTTGGCTGCTTGGCATTGGCAGTTGGAACCTGGCACACATCATACAACAACACAGACATGAACATACATGATGATACGGACGGTACCTGGCTGGCCTCGCCTTCTGCTGTAGTGTGCTACTGCCTGGCTTTGGGGTTCCCCGGCTAATTGCAAGTCTCCTCTCTGTCCTCCACAGAAACTTAACCTCAAGTGATGGGTGACGTCACTCACCGACCCGCTCGGAGAAAAGATGAAGGAACACAGAGGAGGGTAGGTTGAGCTTTAGGCTCCGCCTACGCTAGCACCGGCCGAACAGGAGGATGGGAGGAAGAGTCACAGTAAATATTCCAATTGTACACATTCCTGGATTTAAGCGGCCAATGAAAAAAGAGGGTGCTGAAGCGATCACCAGCAGGGAACTGGAACAGCAATCATGTAAAGATATTCGCCAGCACACCAAGGATCATCTACAGTAAAAACGTTCAAATAAATTTATTGCAAAGAAACCATCACAAAAATAGCAACGTTTCGAAGTCGCACAGGACCTTTTCGTAAGGCGACTTGCCTGACGAAGAGGTCCTGTACGACTTCGAAATGTTGCTATTTTTGTGATGGTTTCTTTGCAATAAATTTATTTGGACGTTTTAAGACGATCCTTGGTGTGCTGGCGAATATCTTTACGGGAGGAAGAGTCAGCCACACGTCCCCCAGCTCACACTGACGTTCGTTGTATATAGAGGGGGGAGAGGAGGGACAGTACATCTGGAATCAATCCCATGCCATACCATGGATACCAATACGCCGTCGCCACTGCAGCAGCAGCAGAAGCACACATACTCTCTCTCTACGGGTGGCCGGGCGAGTCGGTGGTGACCCGGTCAATTTTGCGCCCCGTATGAGGGCTGGCACAGCACCGTAAGCCAAGTTCCCATGTTGCCCTGCGCTAGCGCCAGCCCTGCACTGTACCCAAAGGAAATTTTTATAATTTTTTCCCCACAAATAGAGCTTTTTTTGGTGGTATTTGATCACCTCTGCGGTTTTTATTTCTTGCACTATAAACAAAAGAAGTGGGACAAGTTTGAAAAAAAACACAATATTTTTAACTTTTTGCTATAATAAATATAAATATTTTTCTTTAAAACAATTTTTTTCCTCAGTTTAGGCCAATACGTATTCTTCTACATATTTTTGGTAAAAAAAAAAAACAATAAGCGCATATCGATTGGTTTGCGTAAAAGTTATAGGGTCTACAAAATAGGGGATAGATTTATAGCATTTTTATTATTATTATTATTATTTATTTTTTTACTAGTAATGGCGGGGATCAGCCATTTTTATCGTGACTGCGATATTGTGGCGGACACATCGGACACTTTTGACACATTTTTGGGACCATTCACATTTATACAGCGATCCCTGCTATAAAAATGCATTGATTACTTTATAAATGTGACTGGCAGGGAAGGGGTTAACACTAGGGGGCGATCAAGGGGTTAATGTATTCCCTAGGGAGTGATTCTTCCTGTGGGAAGAGGGGAGTGTCTGGGGAAGGTGACCAATGGCTGTCCCTATGTACAAGAAACACACCATCGATCCCCTCTCCCTGACAGGACGTGGATCTGTGTGTTTACACACACAGATCCACTGTCCTGCTCAGTAACTGGGCAATCGCGGGTGCCGGGCGCCATCACAGCCGCCGGGCACGCGCATCGGGTCCCAAGTGATGCGGCGGGCGCGCACTCCCCCTAATGGCTTTTAAAGGCACAATGTCATATGACGTCCGCCCAGAACAATAGGGTCTTCCTCCCACCGTTATTTAACTACTTTACATTTTTCAAGCACTTTTGGTGCAGTGTTTGAGTCACTTATCTTTTAAATACACACCGCAAATTATGCAAAAGCGCCGCAAAAATGCTCCATGTACACATAGGTGCATGGGAGCATTTCATCCTGCAGGGAAGACTAGCAAATTATGCAAATGTACATATAGAAACAATTAAAGAATAGGGATGAGCCAAACACCCCCGCGTTCGGTTCGCACCAGAACCGTCGAACGGACCGAACGTTTGTGTGAACATTTAGAACCCCATTGAAGTTTATGGGACTGAAACGTTCGAATTCAAAAGTGCTCATTTTAAAGCCTAATATGCAAGTCGAAAAGGGTGAGTATTGCCTCTATTAGACTAAAGGAGAAAAATAATAAGATGTGCCAGCATCCCGGTTGATATGGGGAAAGTGAGACTCAAATGAAAAAAAGGCTGCTTGTGGCCAATTGACATCAATGATCATAGGTCAGGTGGTTGTTGGCTGGGATTTTCAAGGCACTGATAGAACACCAGATTGGTATAAAAAGCTATATTTTTTTTAACATAAAACAAAATACAATATAAAAACATTTAAACATTTAAAGACAGACCCCACAGATCAAATTAGATAACAGAACCATCTGTGTCTAATGGGTGGAGCCAATGACCTCGACCGGTTTTGCGGTAGGAACCGCTTCTTCAGGAGGGTCTGAGCTGGTCAAAGCAATCAGGCACTGGGTCTGGTAGTTCGCTTGAGGCGCACGAAGGGGGATGGACAGGAGCTGTCTCACACAAGCTTGTGTGAGACAGCACGGACGCTCTCCCTGGGGTCACGCGGCTATTTCATCATCCAACGCCTGACAGACTGCCTTATGACTGTACAGTCATACGGATCACCTGCCTTTACCGCTGCATGTGATTTAACCCGTTCCTTATGCCCTAGTACAGCCCTCAAAATTTCCACTCGCCTACTAGCATTTGACGAGTGGATTTAAGCTGGGGGCGAGTGATGACAGGGCTACATGACCAATCTCCCTCCAATCTGTGCCTACACTTGGAGCCCCGATGCGATTGGCGGCTGAAGAGGAAAGGTGCATGCTCGGGAAAAGTAGTCTGGTGAGCCGCGCACAGGCAGAGCAGTACACAGGAGCTCTCCTTACAATTCTCAGTAAGCCATGGGACCTAACAGTATGACCTCTCTGAGCCTGCCCCCTCCCCCCGGTCCCTGACCAATGTAGCTGGAGAGCAGAAAGTAATGAGTGAGGTGGAGGATTGCGAAAATTACCACTCCGGTGCAGCGCTCACTGAAAGTTGCCCTTAAATGAGAGCGGCAGCCTTCCAGTTTGCACAGTTTTCTTCTCCTTGAGTGAGAGAGAGAGAGTGTTCTAGTGCTCTGGTCTGCCCCCAGTGCCCTGTCCCTCTGGCCTTGTCCCTCTGGTCTGCCCCCAGTGCCCTGTCCCTCTGGCCCTGTCCCTCTGGTCTGCCCCCAGTGCCCTGTCCCTCTGGTCTGCCCCCAGTGCCCTGTCCCTCTGGCCCTGTCCCTCTGGTCTGCCCCCAGTGCCCTGTCCCTCTGGCCCTGTCCCTCTGGTCTGCCCCCAGTGCCCTGTCCCATTTTGTTAAAGTTGTTGTTGGTAATATTTAATTCTGTAACTTGATTCTGCATAAAACAGTGTAATTCCATGAGATAATCTACAAGGGCATGTTTACAGGTGCAATTAGGCGCAGGGCAGTGTATAAATTAGGTGGGGCAACTGGTGGCGAGTAAGTCTTGAGGCCTGGCTAGTAGCTCAGGACTTGAAATTTTGAGCCCTGCCCTAGTATACATGAGCTCATTATAGCTCCTGTGAGGCCGTTCTATCCATCCCCCTTCATGCGCCTCAAGCGAACTACCAGACCCAGTGCCTGATTGCTTTGACCAGCTCAGACCCTCCTGAAGAAGCGGTTGCTAACGCGAACCCGGTCGAGGTCATTGGCTCCACCCATTAGACACAGATGGTTCTGTTATCTAATTTGATCTGTGGGGTCTGTCTTTAAATGTTTAAATGTTTTTATATTGTATTTTGTTTTATGTTAATAAATATAGCTTTTTATACCAATCTGGTGTTCTATCAGTGCCTTGAAAATCCCAACCAACAACCACCTGACCTATGACCATTGATGCCAATTGGCCACAAGCAGCCTTTTTTTCATTTGAGTCTCACTTTCCCCTAATATGCAAGTCATTGTCGTAAAACGTCTTGCCCCAGGGAACATGTATCAATGGAAAAAAGTTTTAAAAACAGTAGTTTTTTCAGAACCAGGACTCCTGAAAAAAAAACGACAGTTCTAAAGCTTTTTTTCCATTGATACATGTTCCCTCGGGCAAGACCCGGGTTCTCAAAGACGTTTTCACAGGCAAACTATAGACACCCAGCAGGTACAATATTTAAAGGATTTATTTTTATTTTTAATTTAAGCATCATTAAAATCACTGCTCCAGGAGCAGTGATTTTAATGATGCTTAAATTAAAAAAAAAGAAAGAAAAATTCCTTTAAATATTATACCTGCTGGGTGTGTCTATACCTGTGATAACGTCTTTAAATAGCACAATCACCTGCCTGCCAGTAAATTAGGAAGAACTGATCTGGCTAAGCTATACAGTGTATAAATATATGTACAACTCCTGGGATGTATATATATCCTCTACACACTGTAAATTTAACTAAACTGACTAGCCTGCCTGCTCTATCTATCTATCTAGTAATAAAGACTCTCTCTCTCTCTCTCTCTCTCTCTATAGGTCTGATCTCTTTAACAACGCCGCAACACACTACACAAGGCCGCCTTGCAGGCAGCCTTTTATAGTGTGGAGCGTGTACTAAACCCCCATAGCTATAAATGGCTAAAGCCACCCTGGCTTTGGCCAATTATGGCTCTCCTTTTTTTGCGCGCTGTGATTGGCCAAGCATGCGGGTCATAGTGCATGCTTGGCCAATCATCAGCGCGCAATGCAGCAGTGAGTTATGGGCTCTGACGCGTCACTCGAATTTGGTGCGAACGACCCGTTTTGTTCAAATTTCGACGAACGTACAAACAGACGATGTTCGAGTCGAACATACGAGCTCATCCCTATTAAAGAAACACATACAGAAAAACGTACCATTCTTACGATATCTGGGTGTGTGGAAGGGAGGTTCCTAGTTTACTTTTGCCCCTATTTCTGTCCCTACCTGCCCGGGCTCCTCAATCTCCCACAAGCTCCTATGCTACCAGTGGGCGTGTACACTTTTCACTTCTCACAGCGTTACCCCAATGTTTGAGGCTTCTACTCTAGAAGGGAGGGCAATTGGGGACGAGAATATGAGAAAACAGCTTCCCACCTAACTTCCAATGGCCAACAGGGAAATCTGGGTTACGACAATATACAAGTCCCAGGCTGCCATGCCAAACAGAACACAACTTCTTTGAAGGGGTCTGTCCTAGTAGGGGGGGCAACCCAGGTGTTTCCTAGCAATAGTTTCATTACTAGACATATAGATTAAATATATTCTCTTATCCTCTGGACTCAAATAATACCCAAGGGTCTCAGAACAGAACATTTTACCCAAGCACATATTCTGACTCAGAACTTATATTCCTAACTTTGTAATATATGAGCAACATTAACACTTTACAGATGAAATTCTGGGAATTCAAAAAGTAAAATATAAAAAAAATGACTATAAGACTGTTATTCAAACAAACTTTCCCACCAAACATTAGCATCTTATTCATCGTTTCAATATATGTGAAATGTTATTTTGTTCCTAAATGCTTAATTTCTTAAAATCCGTAAACGTATTTATAATTTCACCCGTTTTCCCCTCCTACTCTTATGCCGCGTACACACGGTTGTTTTTTGCGATGAAAAAAAAACTACGTTTTCTGTGAAGTAAAAACGACGTTTTTGAAACGTCACTTTTCAAAGACAATTTTGCATACACACCATCTTTTTTTCACAAAAAGCGAGGTTACGTTCACCACGCTTTTCCATTGAAGCTCGCTTCATAACTAGCTTCTGGGCATGCGCGGGTTGAAAAACGTCGTTTTGAACGACGTTTTTGCTACACACAGTGACTTTTTGTGAAACAAAAAACGACGTTTTGAAAAACGACACAAAAAATTCAAGCATGTTGGAATTTTTTTTTGGTCGTTTTTTTGAAGACAAAAAACAACGTTTTGCCCACACACGATCAATTTAAATGACGTTTTAAAAAACGTTGTTTTTTTTCATCGCAAAAAACGACCGTGTGTACACGGCATTAGGTTGGAATAGAAACACAATACATTTCCACTTAACCTTGTACACATTTTAAGATATACACAAAATAACCTTGCCTTAGGTATTTCAACCATTAAATTTGAATCCATAAACCATAATAATTTTTTTGTCATGATACAATAAAACACCATTCTCATTCACTGGCCCTTGCTTTGAGTTATTCAAGTAAAATGCATTATCCCATATGTTCCTCTATATTTATATGACAATATTTATATGAATATAACTGAAGAACTTTCGACTTCTGTAATCCCTATTATTTTAAAATGAATCCTGGCTGTTATGCACTTTACCTATCCGCTTTTGTAAGCTAGTTAAAGCTTTAATACAAGATCACACAGCTAAAACCCCTGCCTTTCTAATGCAACATACCACTAAAATGCCTTTTAAATGCCCTATGCAATGCTATAGATAAATTGGAGATCTCTCCTTTAACTTGGGAGCATTTAATCCTGGAAGGAAAACTAGCAAAAAATGTGAATGTACATACAGAAACACTTACCATTCTTATAATATCTGGGTGTGTGGAAGGGAGATTCCTAACTTACTTTTGTCCCAACTGCCCGGGCTCCTCAATCCACCACAAGCTCCTATGCTACCAGTGGACGTTACCCCAATACTTGAGGCTTCTACTCTAGAAGGGAGGGGAATCAGAGACGAGAATATGAGAAAACGGCTTCCTGCCTAACTCCCAATGGCCAGCTCCTGCTCCTAAAACAGGGCAATCTGGGTTACGACGATATACAAGTCCCAGGCTGCCATGCCAAACAGAACACAACTTCTTTGGAGGTGTCTGTCCTAGTGTGGGGGGGGGGTGCAATTTAGTAGTTAAACAATTTAGTCACCTTGGATGCGGCACCCCTCCCAAAAAATACTCCAGCAAAAAAACTTTTAAGTATTATTTTTTTAAGTATTTAAATATTTCTGACACCATACTGATACGGATACTCTGTATTCCTATACCTCTATTCCTACCTATCACCTTTATTACTGTCTAATTACATTACCTTATTTCTGGCATTTCTCAGTTTCGCCACACCCAGATCTGCACAGGGAACAATGTATATATAATAATGACCCAACAGAGATCGGATCTATACAATGTTCAATTTATTGTTTCAGGTAGAGCATATTTATAGTATACAATCTCTCATGTATATACATTTATTCATAGCATATTCTCACCTGACAATCTACAGACAGTTTTTATACCAGTATACAGGCTCGCATCACTTTGACACAGTTTTGTGGTTAGCACAGACTAAAGACAGACTTCCTTTTTCGCCTATAGAAACATATTTCCTACTTCTAACTCCAGAGCAATAATACATTTACAGGAGTAATAGCACATAGCATGGAAAATATTAGGAGGAGTTCTTTACAGGATTCTTTCACCATCTGCTTCCTTACTGATTCCACAGAGGGTAGTGGGTTCTTTTTTTGTCTGGAACCTGGAATTTCAGATTTGATGTGGGCTTAAAGTGTTGACATGTTTTTGCCTTCTAATACAGATATACCTGTGTGTGCATCTATACTAATTGAAAATGGGTCACCAAGCATCTAGATTGGGGATCTTCAAACTACGGCCCTCCAGCTGTTACGAAACTATACATCCTGTGAAGCATTGTAAAAACTCTGACATTTACAGACTTGACAATGCATTATGGGAATTGTAGTTCCTGAACAACTGGGAGGGCCATATTCTAGATCAAAGTAGGTTAGTTTGCTGTGCACTAAAATAAATATCCTAGCAAGGAAATGGTGATACATGTTGTGGATTAAGGTGCTGCCCACCCCTGAATGGTTATTTGAAGAAAAGGAAGCATACCCCTAGGGGCTTTGAGTTGCAGCTATACAGTTATTCAATAAAAAATGTAGAAAGATAATATAATTTATTAAGAAACAAATAAATTACAAGATGGAAGAACCATCTGATACATATTGGAGCATGGACTCAAAAATGTAATAAACACATTTAAATACATTCTCCTCACTTTTGATCAGCTTAAGGTTAGACATGACCTTTCAAATTCATACTTTTTCAGGTTCTTACAGCTCAGACATGCTTTTCAGGAGCAATTCCGGGAAAGGATGGTTGAGTCGATTCCGTCTGCCTTGGAGGATTTGCTCCTAGTAGATGATCTCCCTAAAACCTTATCGGTCACATATAAGGAATTGTTCAAAAAGAGCCCTGTGACGCTGACGAAGTGTAGGGAGCGATGGGAGAGGGAGGTCCCTGGTTTAGACAGTGAGGATTGGGACAACATGTGGGACCATCCTTTTCAGCACCTGGTGTCTGCTAGGGATAGACTAATACACTTTACATTTTTACACAGGATTTATTTTACCCCTGCAAGACTTTCTGTCCTGTATCCATCTGCCACCTCTGAATGTTGGAGATGTTCCTTTTCACCAGCTGATGCGAAACATGTATTTTGGGAATGTCAGCAGATACAGACTTTTTTTTTTTGGGGGGGGGGGGGGGTTTAATGCATAGAAACGATCCTGCATGTGCCCATTCCCTTGTCTGTACGGGTGTGTCTTCTGGGTCTGGTGGATGGGGAAGTCCCCTCCAGGGCTCTTAGGACCCTGTTGAATATTTTGTTCTTTTATGGGAGGAAGGCCATATTACTTAAATGGAGGTCACCGGCTCCCCCAAGTGTAGCATTTTGGAAGGGGCTTGTAAACTCCATGCTCCCATTCTATAAGGCAACATACCTTTCCAGGGGATGTGAGGCAAAGTTTGACAAGGTGTGGCGGGCTTGGTATAATTCGGACGCTACTGTAGGTTAGTGGGGTCGGATATGTAATATAAGTTGATTTGTGTCCGGAGGATTTTTACATTGGGGTCTGTTGGTATAGTCCTGTTGGGGCGGGGGGGTGGAGGTAATGATGCCCATTGGTCTTCCCCCTGATGGTACTGCTCAGTCCGTTGGGGGTGAACGTCGCTTATTGTTCTATACGGACATTGTTTGGTATTTGTTTATGCCAGGTTTGCGTGGAGATTGGTATACCCAGGTCTTTTACTTCGTAGCTGGTGTCCGACGGTGGTGATGAACTGAGCTTCGGGTTGTTGGGGGGAGGGGTTGGGTTGGGGGGTGGTTTAATGTGTTCAGTAAGAACATGTAGAAGTTTTATGTTAGATAGTCTGTCTAATTGGTCGACCATGCTGGTCGCAGAGGGGCCGGTGTTTTCCATGGCACCCTCTTTTCAATGTTTGTATGTCTGTCTCAAAATCTTTAATAAAAATAAATTAAAAAAAAAAAACATTTAAATACATGGGAGTGTAGGCCGGACAAGCCAAACTTGGCTTTAAATAAAATAAATAGGCCATAGACTGAAAAGAAAGATTCAAATAACTTTATTACAATTTTTTATAATTTAATGGTAATAGAAATGGCCGCGGCACCTTTATTGGTATAAATAAATCTATATAAACATAAATATTCTATTTAATATTATTTAAATCTTAATAAAATACAAATTTCAATATTATTTAAATTCTTAATATAAAACTTTCAAAACTTCAAATCATCTCTTAAGATCTCGCTCAGTCATAGAACTCGAGCGAATAGCATAAATAATAATAAATACAAAGTCCCCACAGCCGGTTTTTGTCCGCTAACAAAAAACGGCCTACCCCAACACCGAGGCCATTTCTACCATATTTTGGAGATCTACATTAAAAATGTCTAGTCCTATGTCAGATAGGTGGACCCCATCTTGCCTATAGAGGCCAGGGAAACCTCCTTCCAACTCTGTGTGCCTATATGAAAAACTATTCAGCATAGGCATGAATTTCTGAATTGAATGATTAACACGCCTCCGAATCTTCTCCAGAGGTTTTTTCTCCGGACAAGATAACCAGACCAGACGTGGAATCATTTCAGAGAAAATTATTTTAGTATTTGGAAAAGACAAATGAATGCGCTGCAAACCATGCTTTAACTTGCAAATTAACTCTAAAGTTGAACATTTGCCTATATCATTACCACCAAGGTGAATTATTAAAATATCAGGATAAGGCAAACTGTTAGACAACAAAGAAATGTGATAGAAAAGATTGTCCCATTGAAGACCACGAATACCTTTCCATGAAATTTTAAAAGAATCAGGAGACAAAGACAGATTACTAGAGTAGCAGCGTTGGCAAGCCCGTCTGTGCGCCCAGTGAACAAATGAATGTCCAATGATCCAGACGGAAGATATTGAACCTAGAATCAGAGAGAAAGGTTAGGGTGGACATATAAACTGAACCTCTTAGATTCCCATCTACCTAAGTTCATAATCACTGACTCGCTCAGGCCCATTCTAGCAGCTTCTGTAGCTGCTCCAATACGGAATGAGTGGGATGAAAATTTTAAATGACCAAGGTTCAGAAAAATCAAACAGCGCTGGAATATGGCTGAAAATTGAAATTTCGTAAGTGGGGAAGAATCCAGATGGACCAAAAAATTACCAGAACAGGGGGGTCTTACTGAAATATAACTGGATAAGATTAAATAAGGACAAATAATATGGTCGCCACACGCGTGTAACGTGAGCCAATGACCCCTGCCTGACCAATCTGTTTTTGATCTACTGACAAAAACCTGGACTTTACCTTGCGTGATACAAACTTCTCCGAATTTCAACCCAGAAATACCCTTTTTATTATTTGGAACTAGTTCAGAAATACTTAGAGCAGCGAAAAAGATCAGTACAAAGGCCGTATGAAAAAGTAATGCTTCGTAATCTGAACTACACACTTGGGACGTGCTTAAACAAATTCTTTTTAAGAGTTCTATTGTAATGGGCCTGCGTGTGTCAGGCGTGAAAGTCTGTCTCCGATAACCTTTTAGAGCTTGGCGTACTGAGAAGAAACTTTTACAGGCCGGAAGGTTGTGTAATTTTAGGAAAAAGGAAATACCCGCTAAGCTTTTGCTAATGTGATTGAAAGATAACTTCTGTTGCATGAGTGAACAAATAAAAGCAAGAACCGATTGTTCAATGTGTGAAAAATCAAGTAATCCTAATTCTTCAACAAACAAGAGCCACTTTCTCCATGCAACCGAGTACTCGATCCATGTTTTTGGGGCAATCAAACTCCTGATAGATGCTATAACAGGGGCTAGATCAGATCCCATAAATGACTCGGACATGTGTAGCCAAATTGATCCGCCTCCGGGAAAAGCTGCCTGAAACGTGCCATCTGAAAACGAGACAGGCTGTCAGCTATCAGATTACTTTTCCCAGAAACGTGCCTTGCTTTTACCGAAATGTTAAACCTTAAACACAGTAAAACAAAGTATCTCAGCAATTTTATAACCAGTATAGATCTGGAAGATAGACAGTTTAACGCATATATGACACCTTTATTGTCAGAATGCACCAGGATTCTTTTATTTGCAAAAAACTCTCCCCATAATTCAAAAGCGACTACAATGGGGAATAACTCTAGTAATACTATATTCTTTGTTGCCTTGTTGGTAATCCAGAATGGAGGCCAAGAACCACAACACCAGTGGGTGCCCCAAATGGCTGAAAACCCAAGAGAACCTGCTGCATCTGTATAAAGTTCCAAGTGGTCTGAAAAAATAAAGTCTTCTTGAAAGAAAGTACGGCCATTATAATCAGATAAAAATTGAGACCAGACCAAAAGGTCATCTTTCAGGTCTGAAGTAAGGCGGATATGGGAAAAGGGGGTCTTGAGACCGGACATGGCCAAGGCTAACCGTCTAGAAAATATTCTGCCTACTGGCATTACCCTAGTGGCAAAGGCCAATAACCCCAAAAAGGACTGAAGCTCTTTTAATAATATCTTTTTCCGCCGTAACAATGAAAAAATTGAATTTTGAATTCTGGAAATTTTTTCTGAAGGGAGCTGAAATTGACACAGGACAGTATCAATGCTGATACCTAGGAATTCTAAGGTAGTGATCGGAAGAACTGTTTTCTCATTGGCAATTGGAATGCCAAAAAACTGTGAAATACTCAAAAATAATTTTAGCAATAAAAAACAAATGGGGGAATCAGGGGGGCCTATGAAAAGGAAGTCATCCAGATAGTGGATAATTCCATCACAACCTGACTCATGGCAGATAACCCATTGTAAAAAGGTAGCAAAAGGTTCAAAATACCGACACGATAAGGAGCACCCCATGGGTAAACACATATCATAGAAACATTTATTTTCAAAACAAAAACCTAGAGAATTAAAACATTCGGGGGCAATTGGTAATAGCCTAAAAGCTGATTTAATGTCAGCTTTTTCTAACAAAGCACCCCTGCCAAAAATTTTTATAAGGTGAATTGCGTCGTCGAAACTTGCATAGGATACAGAGGCTAAAGAGTTATCAATTTCATTGTTTAATGAATCACCCACTGGGTACGATAAGTGATGAATTAAACAAAGGAATTTTGCTCCTTTTTGGGGACGATACCCAAAGGAGAGATCCGGAATTTTTTGAAAGGAGGGGCATTAAAAGGACCCGCGACCCTCCCAGCTGCGATCTCTTTAATTAATTTTTCCCTTACAATCTCCTTATGTGCCATTACTGATTTTAGGTTGTCCACTGTACTGCAGCCGATACCAGAAAATATTGGTAAAGAGAAACCTGAGGAAAAACCTTTAACTTAAACCTCCGCTTTCTCCCTGTCTGGGTACAGCATTAGCCATGGGTACATCCTTTCCAGCTTCACTGGAGTGCAAGCTTTTGGACTTTTCTCTACCCTGGGCAGCAGGAAAGCTTCTTTTGAAACATTTCGCGACGGGGTGAGTCCCGAAACAAAAGGAACATTCGTGCTTGTAACGGCACGATGTTGCCCATTTGCATTGAGATTCGTTGTACGCATAGCAAAAACCTTTTTTGTAAACGGATGTCACATTTTGAGGCGGTGGTTGTTTTGAAAAAAACAGTTTCTGCGGAAGGATAAGGTTCAACCACAAACCAACATCCTTCATACCCCATCTCAAGTTTGGGTAAACCGACATTTTTTGTCTGAATGACTCATCATAATTATACCACCCAAAGCCACCAAAGTTCCTGTAAGCCTCCAGGATATTCTCCAGATGCTGGAACAAACCGCTACATTTTTCCGGAAATTTCTCACCCATAATAGCGGAATAAATACAAAAAGATTGTAACCAATTATAAAATGATTTGGGCGCAGTGCGACGCCGATCATCCGATAATTCGTCCGACCTTCTATCGTTTTTTCCAGAAAAATCCTTACCAGGGAGTAAAGTTAATAATTCAATGAAATCCCCTCTCCAAATTTTTTCCTTTATGCTAGAGGTTAAGTGAAAACCCAAAGGGGAGATTTCACATCGTAAGGGCTCTCTAAAACAAATTTCTGGGATTTGAGGAGCAGAAGTAGGTTCTTGTAAAGGAATAACATTAACAGCGTTATCAAGCTGAGAAGTGGCAGGTAATGAATGTGCAGACCAAACATCTGCTGGGGATAAATGCCTCTGGTGAAAAACAGCATCCTGCAATTTACTAACAGAATCCAATAATTGTTTTAACATTCGTTGGTTATCAGACTCACCACTGGTGGAAAGACCCGCTCCAGCCTGTGCCGCTGAGCTATCATTCTTCTTAGTTTTGCTTGGAATGCCAGCTGGCCTGGAAGGAGATTCCAGCCTCTGAAGCGCCGTCACATCATCCAGCTGTGTCTGCCTAGCAACTGGTGACGCTGACTGCTCCTCCGTATACGTGGGAACCTGTGAAGAGAAAAACCCCTTCCTTCCCCTGGGTGGTGATTGACGGTTCTTACCCCTCCCCGCAGTGACGCGCACTGGGGAGGGAGAGGCTGACCTCTTCTTCTTTTGGATCCGTAGGCTGGTGCGTTGCGGGGTGACGCCGGATGTTCCGCCCCGGATGGATTCCTCTTCCTCTCGTGCGACAAGGGATGTGGATGGGCGCTCGGGCGGCTGGTTCCTGAGGTACCTGTGGGGGAGAGATGGAGGTGGAGGAGGATGTGGGTCCTGGAAGACATCCGATGCTCCCGCGACAGCCTCGTCTTCTTCCGCGACGGAGGGCAGGTCAGACTCAAATTCGGCCAGGCACTTCTTCAGCCATTCCTCGCCGCCTTCCTCCGATGCTCGCTCCAGGATTCGCCTGACGAGGTCCTTCATAGTTGCTAGTAAGAGAGGAGAGAGAGAGAGGGGGGGGGAGCACACTCTACCGCACTTGTCACTGCTGACTAAGCCTCAGAGCAGTGGGGCTTATATAGCCCCCTGCACGTGTAAAAAAACGGGAAACAGGTGAGTCAGAACACCTGCACTAAGCCCGGGAAACATGTGATTTGAAACTCATGTCATAGCCCGGGAAACATGTGACTTAACACCTGCACCAGGGATGACTCATACAGACAGAACATACGTTTTAACTACTGACCTGACCATTCTTTTTTTTTTTTTATATGTGTAACTTCCTATAAAATTATTCTAATCTAATTGCTGTTGTTCAGCCAGCCACAATCCCATGGTGCGGGCACTAACTAATGCCCCCTTTCCAATCAGTAAGTATAGGTAGAGCAATATAGTGGTTTGACTTATGCGCAGAGATCCCGACGCGTTTCGACCCTTTTGCTGGTATGGGTCTTCTTCAGGGTAAGCAAGTTTGCAAGGCATATGTTCTATGTAAGAAAACAAAAATGTATATACATAATGATGAGATTTGTTAAAAAACAAACTCAAAGCCCCTAGGGGTATGCTTCCTTTCCTTAAAATAAATATCCATGTCTTCTGGCCACCTTAACTGCTCCAACAGACTCTTTAGGATATACGATATGCTCTTAAGTCCACTGAACCACCTCCCCTTTTGTTTGAGACCCTCACTGCTAGACTTATTTCAACTAATGTATAGCAACTCAATTTCAGGTAATTATTGTAGCTGAAATAAAAAAAGTCTTCTGAAGGAATGTGTACAATGAATGAACTAAAAGATGTGTTTTATATTTCTCTGGAGCTGTCATTTAATACTGTGCATTAATTCTCCACTGTAGGTCATTATTAATTTTTTAGATTTCAAATTTGAAGTTTTTTTTGAAGGCTGAGATCCTTATTTCAAGACTACTGTATTCTCTTCATCTTTCCATTTATTTCTATCCCTTAGGAGTTATGTAATGTCAAGATATAGCCCAAAACAAAGGAACAGAAGCTCACTGATTAAAACCAAGCCACAAATGTATGCAAAGAGAACATTCTACCTGGAAACAAGATTGATTGAAGATCATTGACGTTTTTCTCTAGAGTCCTTAGAGGTTCTCTTGAAAATATATATATATTGATATTTATCCATGTTCTTTCATTATAAATTTCAGCTAGCCTGTCAAGCTGATCCTACTTTTGAAACAGCAGAGTGATATTATTGATTAATGGTCTGAACCACCATAATAGTGGTTTCTTTATTTTAATGATGATTCTAACCTAAACAGTCTGTTTTTAAAGATTTCAGTGAGTAAAAGTTAAAATGGACTTGAAGTCAATAAGTAAAGATTTGCTATTTTATATAGAACATCTGCACTTAACTGTGCCTAGGCAATACCCTGAAATATTTTACTTTGTTTTAAATTGCTCCCGAAAAATAATGGTGCGCTTCCTGTGCCTTGAGCTTTATAACTGTATATGTGCTGTGCATTTTAAGCCGCGTACACACGATCGGTTCAAATTGATGAAAACGGACTGAAGTTCGTTTTCATCGGTCCAAACTGATCGTGTGTAGGCCCCATCAGTCCGTTATCCTTCGGTCCAAAAACAGAGGGCTTGCTTTAAAATTGAACCGATGGACGGCTAACCGATAGGTCAAAACCCATCGTTAGTATGCACGAGCATCGGTTAAAAATCCACGCATGCTCAGAATCAAGTTGACGCATGCTTGGAAGCATTCAACTTTGTTTTTTTATCACGTCGTTGTGTTTTACATCACCACGTTCTGACACGATCGGTTCATGAACCGATGGAGTGTAGGCACATCAGTCCATCAGTCAGCTTTATCGGTGAACCAATGAAAATGGTCCGTTGGACCGTTCTCATCGGATAGACCGATCGTGTGTACAGGGCTTAAGGCACTTCTGGTTGGATTCCTAGTTTCACCAGATTTGGTGTAATATTTGGAGATGACACTGATGTGCTGCTTCCTTTTGTCCTTGCTGGAGAGTAACCTGAACCTGAGAAGACCTAAAGACAATCATCTCCCTGCTTCTATACATAACAGATATTGCACTCAAACCACTTGCATACCATTCCACCACCTTCAGATGCAGGTCCCTCAAGGAACGTGTCCTGCTAAGTTCCTCCACAGCAATACAAAACCCTGGGCCACACTGAGTGTATCAACCAAGTCTGAAAGTAAAAGTAAAAGCTTCAGCTGCAGTCCCTGCCTTCTGGCCAAGGTGAAGCAATCATTTGCCCTAATGGGTCTCAGTCCCTTACTGGCCCAGAATGCTGTAGACTTTGGCTTGTACTGTAAGTAAAGAAGTCATGACAAAGCAACACCCCACTGGTCCTATCAGAGAGGGAGTAGCCCCATGGAAGTGGTTGGTGGTTAGGTTAGTGGTGTGTTACAGGTCCTGTTATTGGCTGATCAGTAAAAGGATCCTTATTTGACATTGTCTTAAGCTGAACTTAAAAATATAGATGTTTTTTAGTCCAGCCTGCAGGCTACACAACGTGAATGGATGAATCTACTGAGGTGGGTTATTGTATTTTGACAGCGGGACTCGCCAACTGTCAAAATACCTGAACACTATTCTCTACCTGGCTCCTTTGATGTTTCAGTTAAGGGATATAGGGCATGACGCACCCGACAGGGATACTCAATAAGTGAATTTCAGCTGGTTTGTCCTGAACCTGTAAAATTTTGCTCTGGAAATAATGGAAAGAGAAGAACAGAAATTAATCACTTCAGCCCCGGAAGGAATTGCCCCTTAATGACCAGGCCCTTTTTTGCGATATGGCACTGCGTCATGCAATTGACAATTGCATGGTCATGTGACGTTGTACCCAAACAAAATGTATGGCCTTTTTTTCCCCACAAATAGAGCTTTCTTTTTGTAGTATTTGATCACCTCTGAGGTTTTCATTTTTAGTGCTATAAACAAAACTTACTAGTAATGGTGGCGATCTGCGATTTTTAGTGGGACTGCGACATTGCAGCGGACAGATCGGACACTTTTGACACTTTTTTGGGACCAGTGACATTTATACAGCAATCAGAGCTAAAAATAGCCGCTGATTACTGTATAAATGTCACTGGCAGTGAAGGAGTTAACACTAGGGGGCGATCAAGGTGTTAATTGTGTTCCCTGGGCGTGTCCTAACTGTAGGGGGGGTGGGCTTTCTAGGACATGACAGAGGCCGCTGTTCCTGATGACTAGGAAAAGAAGATGTCTGACATGTCACTAGGCAAAACAGGGAATTGCCTTGTTTACATAGGCAGTTCCTCATTTTGTTTCTGTACACTGCGATCATGAGTCTGCGGGACCCACGCCGCACGCCCTCTAGCCTCTCTGCACAGGCCGGCTTACACCTATGGTGGTTTGCGCAGGGGAGCCGACCTGCCGCCGTATTATGATGGGGCTGGTCGGCAAGAGGTTAAAGAAGGTGATAGAGTTAATAGGTGTAGGCTGCTAAGTGGTAGGTACATTTTTTTTCTTTACTGGTCTTACTGCAATCACTGAATTGGTCTTCAAATGCTTTGGGCTAGATTACACAGGCTGCAGATTTGAATGCTCCCTCCTGCTTTCTGGGAAAAGTCAAATATGCAAAAAGGTAAACTGAATATTTATTGAGCACCAGCCAATCCCTGTGAGGTATGCCCAGCAAGTGGTTGGGGAAGCTAATAAATCATCACAGTCCGGGGTCAGACTCAGAGACCAGTAGCTATAGCAGTAGAGAGGCTCCCAACAAGTGGATCACCCAGGTGGATGACACAGGCTCATCCGAGGTGTAGAGTCTAAGCACTAACCGGTATGATCACCCCACCAGAAGGTGAGCAAACCATGATCCAGTAGCAGATGTAGCAGTTACGGATCAGGCAGAAACATAGCCAGCAACAAGTGTTATCAGTGTAGCACTCTGATGCTTAGGCAGGGCTGCTTTAAAATTTAGAAGCCAGGCGACAATTGACTTCTTCCTAATTATAGACTTTGCTGAACTTTTTTATTCTGTCACTAGGTGGCGTTGTAGCTGGTGATATGAGATAAGACAAGGGCATAGCAAGGACGGATTAGGAATGAATTGGGTGTCTCAGCCAATGGGCAGGTATTTTCTTGGGTCCCTTGGCCTGCTGGGAGAGCCTATTTATTTGGATGGAGTCAGGTGATTGGGGTTCTGTGCCACCTGGATGGCTATCTGGGTGGACGTGTGTTATGTTGCCCCAGGCTGCTAGGCCATAACCTTTAGGCCTATCCTGGGGAAATCTGGCTGCTAGGCTGTCTGAGGGCCTATCCAGAAACAGGAGCACCAAGGGGTGCCATGTGTAAGCAGGGCCTAAAGCCTCAAGAAGTCTCGAAGATGTCAGCAGGGTCTCTCGGCATGTAAGTGCTCCAGAGCTGTCAGAACTTGGCCTACCACTGTGCTGGCCAATCAAAATGTTTTTCTGAATCTTTTTAGAAATCTGTGTTTCTAAACCCACAACAGTAAAACCAGTCTGTATATGCAGTAAATCATGCTTGTTAGACTCACTGTGGACCCTAAGGGGTTAATCCGCAATGTGCAAAAAGCTGTTTGATTCTGGCCACTCTGATTCTCCCCTTCTTCCACAGTCCCCAAACCATCTTCCGATAGAACAGAAGCTAGGGGACAAGCTGCACTTGCTCAGTTTGGTGTGTATTGCTAGAGAGTTTATTTTTTTTCTTGGGAGAGTGCAAGTGATCAGCACAGGGCCAATTAGCCCTGTCCAGACAAAGAATTGGGTTCCTGCAACCTTATAAGACCATTAGAGCATAATTAACACTCCTCCTACAAGCTTTAACCAGACACTGATAGAAGTCACAAGACTGCTATATACTGCTGATGAGAAAAGGTATTTAGCAGTTTATATTTACTAAAATAATTGCATTTCCATGTTCCGAGACCAGGTATGGCGAATGCAGGGTCTTGGGTTTAGTAACAATTTTCTTTCTGAATAATCATGGATACAAAAAATCTCTTTCTAAAAGATAAATGCAAATACGTTTCTCAACCAGTGTGCCGTAGCATACTGGGGGGCCACCAGAGGTCAGGGCCGCCATCAGGAATTATGGGGCCCCTTACAACAGCTTCAGGCATGGGCCCCCTGGAGCAGAGAACCGGGGGGGGTTGCTGCCGCCTGAAATTGAGGAGCGGGGGGGGAGGGGGGGCAGCCACAAATTGAGAAGCGGGGGGCCATTTACAAACAAAAGAAGAAATAAACAAGAATATATATTAAAAAAGGGGGGTAGCCATCCGGGGCCCTGGGGACCTCTGGGCCCTTTAATAAAGACAAAAAAAGAAAGAATATATATATATATATATATATATATATATATAATACATATTTATTTTTATAAAAAAAGGGGGGTTGCCATACAGGACCCTGGGGACCTCTGGGCCCTTTAATAATAATAATAAATAAATAAATAATATATATTTTTTATTTTATTTTTTTAAAGGGGGGTTGTCATCCAGGGCCCTGGGGATCTCCAAAAAAAATGTCTCTTTAATAAAAAATAAATATATATTAAAAAAATATATATTTTTATTTAAAAAAAGAGGGGGGTTGCCATTTGGGGCCCTGGGGGCCCCTGGGAACCTCTGGACCCCCTTTTTTTAAAGGGGGTTGCCATCTGGGGACCCCCGGGCCCCTTACAGATGTACTGCCTGTACCCCCCTGATGGCGGCCCTGCCAGAGGTTCTCAGGTATGCTGCGGGATCAGAGGAGAGAAGGGCTGTAAGATGAGCCTGATCTCCCGACTCCCAGCTGAACTGTACACTGTACATCAGCACTGTGAGAAGCTCTGTCAGCTCTGCAAAGTAAAAGTAAAGGGAGGGTGAGTGTGCTATGCTCTCTGCTTCCCCCTACAGTGCAGTACCTGGCTGAATGAGGAACGGTACTGTGCTAAAACATTTTAAACTGGCGTTATACATGTGTCTGTATGTGTATGTACATGTGTATGTATGTGTGTATGTATGTATGTATGTGTGTACATGTATGTGCGTGTGTGTGTGTACGCATGTGTGTGTCTACATGTGTCTGTCTGTGTGTGTTAGTACACATGCGTCTGTGCGTGTATACATGTGTCTATATTTGTGTACATGTGTGTGTGCATATGTGTGTACTTGTGTGTGTATGTGTTTACTTTGTGTGTGTGTGTACATGTGTGTATGTGTACACACGTGTCTGTAGGTGTGCATAAATACATGTGTGTGTGTGTGTGCGTACCCATGTGTCTGTGGGTGTGTGTGTACATGTGTCTGTATTTGTGTACCTGTGTGTGTACATAAGTGTCTGTATGTGTAAGTGTGTCTATGAGTACTTTGTGCCTGTGTACAAGTGCACGTGTGTGTTTGTACGTGAGTGTGTGTGTACACATGTGTCTGTAGGTGTGCATATATACATGTGCCTGTATACATGCGCATGTGTCTGTATGTGTGTGTATATGTATGTGTGTATGCATGTTATTTTTAAACCTAATGCCTCATACACACGATCAGGTTTCCCGGCAGACTTTTTACTGCCGGGGAACCCGAGGGCAAAGCCGAGAACACGGCTGATTTTCTTGGCAGGAAAACTGCCATGAGAGCTTTAGCCGGGAAAC
The DNA here is from genome assembly GCA_029574335.1 of Rana kukunoris. NCBI lineage: Eukaryota > Metazoa > Chordata > Amphibia > Anura > Ranidae > Rana > Rana kukunoris. The sequence continues at coordinate 659,670,326 of CM056049.1, forward strand.
CCGGCTGTGTGTATGCTCCACCGCAGTGTTTCCCATAGGAAAACTGGCAGAAAAAAGACCACCGGGAATCGCAGCAGGAAAAAAGAAAACATGTTCTCATTTTTCCCGCCGGGATTCCTGGTGGTTTTCCTTTCGGGAAGTTTTCCCGGCCAAAAGCTGTCATGGCAGTTTTCCCGACTGGAAAACTGGTCGTGTGTACGAGGCATTCCTGTACATTTAGTCTTGTTTGTGATAGCAGCAAGACTGATGCTCCTCTGAAAAGTAATCCATGCTCAGATCGATTTTCAGAGGCATTTGACAGGCGTTAAAGAGGCAATATGTTGCCTCCACACCACCTGTTTTAAGCCTGTAAATGCAGCATAACTACACCGCAACCGTTCAACGCACACAGTTGCGCGGTAGTTGCAGTGCAGCCCTGAGTACACCTCCAGCTGCAGCCACAGCATGTGTACACCCCCAGCTGCTGCCTCTGCAGCTAAAGGGGGAGAAGTTGGGGGTGGTAAAAACAGCTCAACCATTTGGTTTTACCGCCCCTCCAACCTGACACGTGAACAAGCCCTTGGTTCACATCTGTGTGGCTGCGTGTAAGGCAGACCATTAATTTTTCCTACCCTCAGAAATGCAGGGAAAGAAGTACCCGACCCTTTTTTTTGAATTGTGCCGCCGCACCAAAAGCACCCCATGTTTGTCAATGTGTGGGGTACCATTAAGAATGAATGGCACCTCGAAAGAGTAAAGCATTTGTCTGTGTGTCAGGAATGAGCGCAATTTTGCGCATTTTCCGTGATACACAATAACGTAAACCAAGTCTTGGACAGGTGTGCCTCAAGACTGAAAATACTTTTCAAGGGCTCCCCGACTGGAAAAAGGTTGAGAAACACCAATGTAGATAATAAGCCTGTATATTGTCATCTCTTTGGTGTTGGAAACCTGGATCTCTCCTCATTTAATATTCACAGGTGTGGTATCTGTGTGTAACAATGCCACGTTAAAAGCCCCGATGCAGAGACGCCCCCACCACCGCCTTCTCCCACCTCCTTCCTATCTTGATTTGCACTCACTCTTGCTTGTTTTATAATAGATCACAGTTTTACAGTTTGCAGACTTGGTCATCTAGGGCAAGAAGAAAATAAAAAAGTATTACAAACTAATTGGACATAAAAGTCATTCTTAGGCTGCATATGACTTGTGATGCCCCTTTCTTTCGGTTTCCAACAGTGGTATACAAAACATTTTGGGTGACAGCTTCATCTTGCTTCGTTTTGCATTTATGCATTGTTCTGCTGATTTAGCAGCATTATCTTGGTCAACAATGAATCTGAGTTTGAAGTGAAAACGTTTATTGTTTTCCCTCATCACAAGGTCACATACACAGACCAATTATGGCTTCTAGTATCATTATGTTAGTCAATAACGTTCAGTATTTTCCTGCAACAAAGGAAGGCAGTTTAGAAGGTGCTTGAAAGCTCATCATAATGATAGAAGTACAGTGCTGTGCCTGGGAGGTGACAGTGGATGTTTAACAATAGGGATTATGTCTATGGTTAGAAAAAAATGTTGTTAGACATTGCTGTGTATTGTTGGAACCAATTAGAGGTCAAAATGTGACAGTTTCAAAGTTTGAAGCAAACAGGAAAACAGTTTACTTCAAGTAATGTTGTTTGTGTGCTTTGCTCTTAACTTTGTAGGTAACCTGCTTAGATGTATTTACATTTATTGGAAAAACTGGGAGGTAGAGAAAATAGAAAAAACACATGCATCAAGGACCCAGTAAGCCAGGGATAGGCAAACTTTCAGAGGTTGAGATCTTCCTCGATCTACGTAAAGATGTAAGAAATCGTAAAAAACAAAAAAAAAACTGTCTATTTTTTTCTTAACAACCTGCTATTCACTGGTTGTTAAGGACGGTGGCGGGTGGTTGTTAAGGAGCCGGAACCCGCGGGAATCCTTAACAAGTGGATACCTACACATACAGTGCCTCCCTGTACCTCAATTGTAGTCACCAAGCTCCACTCAGCTCGAGTGGTCTGGTTAGCAGTGCAAAGTCAGAGCAGAGCCCACAATCTTTTGCCCCGGTATTACACAGGACACTACAGAGAGGTGGGAGGTGCCAGGAAAACTGGCCAGGACAGAAAGGAACTGTGAACCACTCTGAATGTGTTGGAGGAGAGGGGAGCTGAACCCAGGGGAGGGCTGGCAGGGGGGGCAGGGTGGAAATCTCCCCCCGGGCTGGTGACACTATGCACAGCCACCAGCCGCCACTACCAAATGCTGATTTTGCAGAGCAGGAATATGCCTGCTGGAGCTCTGTTAGCACAGGTCACTGCCTCTGCTCAACTCCCACTGGGCAGCCGTGCCTGTGTCAGCTCCGAGGTAGATGGCTGCAGAGCTGAGCTATGTCTCGTCTCACACATAGCTCAGCCTCAGCACACACCAGCGCTGACATCCCCTTCTCTCTCTTCAGACACAAGGAGAGATAGAGCTCATCTGCTCCTACTCCTTCTGAGTCTGCCCTGCCCACACTCCCCGGGCAGGTGTGGGTAATGGACAGGAAGTTTGAATCCAAAAAAGCATCAAACAGCCTGCCTGCGCCTCAGCCTCCATCCTGGTTAGCTCACCCTCTCTAGTTTCTCCTGCCTCCCAGTGTATAAAAAGGGGTGCTCTGTGGACTTTGTTAAAGGGGAGGGGGCAGGCTTTGGTGAGCAGAGATCCTCTTTACATAATAGTCCACAGCATGCACCCTTAAATCAAGTTTCCCAGAACACCCCTTACATCAGGTCTGATGTATATGGGGTATGTGCGGACTCTGATGTATATGGGCTCTGTGCGGACTCTGATGTATCTGTGCGGACTCTGATGTATATGGGCTCTGTACGGACTCTGATGTATATGGGCTCTGTACGGACTCTGATGTATATGGGCTCTGTGCGGACTCTGATGTAAGGGAAGGCTCTGTGCGGACTCTGATGTAAGGGGAGGCTCTGTGTGGACTCTGATGTAATGAGGGCCTCTGTGCGGACTCTGATGTAAGGGGGGCCTCTGCTGACTCTAATGTAAGGGGGGCCTCTGTGCGGACTCTGATGTAAGGGGAGGCTCTGTGCGGACTCTGATGTAAGGGGGGCCTCTGTGCAGACTCTGATGTAAGGGGAGGCTCTGTGTGGACTCTGATGTAATGAGGGCCTCTGTGCGGACTCTGATGTAAGGGGGGCCTCTATGCAGACTCTGATGTAAGGGGGGCCTCTCTGCTGACTCTAATGTAAGGGGGGGCTCTGTGCGGACTCTGATGTAAGGGGAGGCTCTGTGCGGACTCTGATGTAAGGGGGGCCTCTGTGCAGACTCTTATGATCATGAAAAATCTTAGACTGTTTTCCTCGATTCATCACGTTTCCAATCTCTATGGGCCACTTGACTGAACTTGCCCCCCAGGCCTAAGGCTGCCAGCCCTCCCCTGGCTGGACCAAACCTTGAACTGAAAGTTGGGGCTGAACCGAACGGTACATTGAACAGACCATGGAAGTACGGGGGCATATGTGTAGCTATTTACATTTTGCTAAGGACGCCGGCAGGTGCCGCTCCTTAACAACTAGCATCTTTTTTTTTTTTAAATTACAAAAAGTGCCATGTGAAAATGCACTAAAATACACACCCTGGGAGCATTTTCAGTGCGGTTCTCATTGATTTCAATGGAAGATGTATCTTTGGTGTGCTTTTGGAAAGTGCACCAAAGATGCTGCATGCAACACTTTTCAGAACACAGCACAAACGCAGCGCAGTGATGTGATGTGAAAAGAGAGAATTCTGATACGCCTTTTTCATGCTAGAAAGGTGCTTCTAGTGCAGCAAATGTGCTACAGTGGGAAAGGGCCCTAAAGCTGCCCTTAAGGAAAAAAGTGGCCCTACTGCTTACTACCTGGGTCGACAACCCGTCGAACTACCTGTCGATCACTGGGAACCGACAGGTAGATCACCATCAAGCTGTGCCAATGCTACCCCTAGACTTTGCCGTGGGTTACTCTCCCTTCAGTAGCAGAGAGGAGTGAGAGGCAAAACCTTGAACTAAAAGTTGGGCCCGAAACAAACGAAACATTGAACAGACCATGGAAGTACGGGGGGGCATATGTGCAGCTATTTACTAATTAGTAATGCTCTCTGCCCCCCAGTAGTTCTCTCCCCCCCCCCCTCAATAGCAGTATCCTCTACAACCCTCCCCAACTGTAGTATCCTCTCCTCTGCCCCCCACCTGCATAGCACTATCCTCTTCAAGTGTTGCATGCAGCATCTCTGGTGCATCTTCCAAAAGCACACCAAAGATGCATCTTCCATTAAAATCAATGGAACCCGCACTGAAAATGCACCCAGGGTGTATATTTTGGTGCATTTTCACATGACACTTTTTGCCTGCCGGCATCCTTAGCAATAAGTAAATAGCTATACATATGCCCCCGTACTTCCATGGTCTGTTCAGTGTACCGTTCGGTTCGGCCCCAATTTTCAGTTCAAGGTTTGGTCCAGCTCACCTCTCCTCCCAACACATTCAGAGTGGTTCACAGTTCCTTTCTGTTCTGCCCAGGTGTCCTGGCACCTCCCTCTCTGTAGTGTCCTGTGTAATAACGGGGAAAAAGATTGTGGGCTCTGCTCTGACTTTGCACTGCTGGCCGGACCACTCGAGCTGAGTGGAGCTTGGTGACTACAATGGAGGTACAGGGGGGCATGGTATGTGTAGGTATCCACTTGTTAAGGATTCTGGCGAGGTTCCGGCTCCTTAACAACCACCGGCCACCGTCCTTAACAACCAATGAATAGCAGGTTGTTAAAGAGCCAACACCTGACAATGTCCTTAACAACCAGCTTACGCGCAGCCGGCAATGCATTTAAAACTCGCTATGTTTTTTTTTTAAATCGCATTGTGCATTTTAAAAGTGCTGCAGTGTGAAAGCAGCATTTGTCTTAGAATGCTCTTACACAAGTTCTGTACTGCGTATGGCAAGATTCTTTTTTTCTTTAAAATTAGGGCTGTGCAATTTAACTTTTAATTGATCGATTAATCTTAAATATTTTTGATCGATCAAAATCTTTTTGATCGATTTAAAATTCTTTTGATTGGTACTCATCTCTCCGCCGGCTTCTGGGCCTTCAGGGAGTTCCGTAGGAGATCCGGTAACGTCACGGACACCGCCGGGGCTTGCTGTGTCCATCTGAAGGGCTCCTTTGCTGTGCCTTCATATCTGCATGACGACAGGACCTTACTATCTGCCACACACAAGGGCTGTTACACTTCCCTCTATCAACCTGGGATTCTACAGCCATCCACTGGGATATGTGATAGTTCCCTTCACGGGACACATACATGCCAACCAGGGCTCAAGTCCTGCAGGAACACGTGGGAACGGAGTTCCTGCACTTTTTCACAGCAGGAACTCAGTTCCCTTTGCAGGACTAGAGCAGCCGAGCAAGTTCTTTCTAAATCCCATGATAACTCGCGGCAGACCTCCGCAATGTCTCCTGGGAACAATGACAAAAGCTCCCAGGAGACATTGCGGCATCGAGGAAGTGACAGAATACCCGCACACTACCCGATGAATCCATATACAGAAAGCGGTAAGTAACATAAAGTATTACTAAGGTACAATGGATCTAAAAAATTAAAAAAAACATGCGGTTTAGTAATTATGCATATGAGCGTATCTTTTTTTCTTTTTGGTGGGGTAGTGGATCTTGGGTGGGAGTTCCCACACTTTTTTCCCCAGGACTTGACCCTGATGCCGACGGACTGATGTTAACCTCTCCTCATCTGGATTCAGCAGTAGTATCGTTGTACACATTTTTATACCAGTATCATACTTAGCTACATGTTATTATGACTGTTTTTGGTACCGTTTGGTATTACTCGCACCATTTTTACAGTTTATGTAGCTACATCGATTTTATCTCCAGTGCAATATTTATTTTGTTACCTACTTGAAGACTATAAAAGTTTTAATGCTATTCCCATTGAGCTGCCTTTGTGTGTTTTTTGTATCCTGCTATCCATTATTGCAGTTGTTGGTAGCTGCACTGGGAATCTGTATGTGCGTTGTAATTAATCGAAATTAGTCGATTAATCGATTAAAAAAAAAAAAACGATTAATCGAACACAGAAATTTTGATCAGTAACAGCCCTATTTAAAATCCTACCAGGGGTCAATGAGGTAAAAATCTGTTTCACACTGTGCACCAGAACTTTGGTTGCTTGTTAGCTGCTGGCAACCTTGTAGTTTAATTTGGTGTTTTTCTTTATTTTAAATTTTTATATAACATTTTAAATATAAGGTTGGAGTTACTGTAAGTGTTTTAATTTTTTTTGTGGGGGAGGGGGTAGTATATTTTATTTTAATGGAATTTTGCAAGGGTCTTTTTTTTTCCTTTTGGGGACAGCAGTATGAAATTAAGTTTCCTTTATTAAATTTTATTTTTATTAGCAGTTCCTATAACTTCTGTAGATCTTCCACCATAACCAGCTCCAGCAACCTCTGTTGGATTGTTTCCATGACTTGCTGTATATACAGTGCATCTGCTTCACTTTTTCCACATTTTGTTAAGTTTCAGCCTTATTCCAAAATGGATTAAATTCATTATGTTCATTAAAAAAACTGCAAACAATACCCCATACCCCCAACATGAATGAAGTTTTTTTGAAATCTTTGCAAATTTATTGAAACAAAAAAATTCACAGCCTTTGCCATGACACTCATTATTGAGCTCAGGTGCATCCTGTTTCTACTGACTATCCTTGAGGTGTTTCTACAAATTGATTGGAGTACACCTGCGGTAAATTCAGTTGATTGGACATGATTTGGAAAGGCACACACCCGTCTATATAAGGTCCCACAGTGCATGTCAGAGCACAAATCAAGCCATGAAGTCCAAGGAATTGTCTGTAGCCCTCCAAGACCAGATTGTATTGAGGAACAGATCTGGGAAAGGGTACAGAAAAATCTCAGCGTTGGCGGTCCCAATGAACCCAGTGGCCTCCATCATCCGTAAATAGTTTGGAACCCCCAGGACTCTTTTTTAAACTAAGCAATCAGGGTAAAAGGGCCTTAGTCAGTGAGGTGATCAAGAACCCGATGGTAACTCTGAGAGAGCTCCAGCATTTTTCTGTGGAGAGAGGAGAACTTTCCAGAAGAACAACCATCTCTGCAGCACTCCACCAATCAGGGCTGTATAATAGAGTGGCCAGACAGAAGCCACTCCTCAGTAACAGGCAAAAAAAAGCACCTGAAGGAATCTCCCATGAGAAACAAAATTCTCTGCCATTATGCCACGTACACACCATCGGAATTTCCAACAAGAAAAGTTCAATGTGAGCTTTTGGTCGAAAATTTCAACCGTGTGTAGGCCCCATCTGACTTTTTCTGTCGGAATTTCCGACAGCAAAAATTTGAGAGCTGGTTCTCAAATTTTCAGATGGGAAAAGTTCTTGCATGCTTGAAATCAAGTTGATGCATGCTCGGAAGCATTGAACTTAATTTTTCTCGATTCATGGTAGTGTTGTACGTCACCGAGTTGACATCGGAAAAAAATCCACGGTTTTCTTGACAGACTTTCTGATAGTGTGTACGCGGCATTAGCCTTGAAAATGGCCAGAAGTGGTATTCCAGATTCACTCCCCATAGGCCCAAATGGGGCTCAGATTTAAGATCGCAATTTTCAGACATTGACAAATTAAAGACGAGGCAGTAAATTGGCTAATATGGAGTAATGTTTACTTTGGTACCGTACAGTGAGGTTAACTCTTGGGGGTTGATTTACAAAAACCGGAGAGTGAAAAATCTGGTGCAGCTGTGCATGACAGCCAATCAACTTCGAAATTTAGCTTGTTTAATTGGGCTTTGAAAATAAAACCTGGAAGCTGATTGGTTTCTTTGCAGAGCTGTACCAGATTTTGCATCCTCCAGCTTTAGTAAATCAACCTCTAAGTTCATGATAATCAAAATTTCTGTTAATAAAGTATTTTATGAAAGTGACAGTTCTGCTGTTATTACTATGACCATGCTCATTGCTCAGATATTTCACTGTAGAACTCTAGGGATGAATTTAGAATAAACAAAAACTAATGTAATATCTTATGAGTGTTTCTTTATCCCTGTGTTATGTTCGCAAATTATCCAGAGTATTGATCACATACAGAGCTACAGAGCTCTTTATATGACTGATCTTAAAGTCTAAATTAATCAACATGCAGGCAAATTAACTTTCCTTTTCAAATGTCATTTTCTGGAGATGATAATTCTTCTGAGTGACAATGTATAATTATATTACCTATTTGTTTTCTTCTATGGATCTTTTGGTGCACAAACGTGATATCACAGAAATTGTTTTACGTGCCAAGATGTGGTCACACACTCTGCTTAGTACCGTTATAGGTTTACCTTAGCAGAATAAGGCAAATAACACTTACCTCCATACACCAGAAGCTCTCACAGCTCCTCTTTTTTGCCTTATGCCCTGTACACACGATCGGAATTTCTGATGGACTTTTTCCATCTGATTTTTCGATCGTGCGTAGCCACATCTGAGTTTTTTCATCAGAAATTCCAATGAATTCCATTGGAGTTTAGATATAGAACATGTTCTATTTTTTTCCGATGTGATTTGGCCAGGCAAAAGCCTAATCGTGTGTTCGCGACATTAGTGCAATGGTTCTCATCCTCAATACCATCCGCGGGCCATATTTTCGAGTTTTCCTTTACTTTGCACAGCTGCTTTTAATCAATATCAATGGTATTGATAAGAGCTATTTTATCTAAGGGAAGTTTCAAAAACATCCCGTTGGAGGTAATTAATGACTGAGGTTGAGAACCACTGTGTTAGTGCACTTTCAGACTTGTAGCCCCCTTATCATAACCTGAAAAAGTGTTCATAGAAAAGGTTGTCTCTGAGCAGTCCTTCATATCCTCAGATAACTTTTATGGCACCAACTAAATTCAATTAGGTGCAGGGACTAGATGTGTGTGGGTAACAGTAAAGCAGCTGTGAGAGCCCAGAATTATTAGCTATCTAGAGAAGAGACACATGCAATTTTCTTGGAGCACAGTGGCTAAGTGGTTTACACCTCTGCCTAGCAGCACTAGGGGCATCTGTTAAACTCCCACCCACGGCACTACCTGCCTGGAGTTTGTGCTTGCATTGATGTCCTCTGGGTACTCGGATTCCCTCTCACACTCCGAAAACATGCTGGTAGGTTAATTGGCTCCTGTCTAAATTGGCCCTACTAAGTGTATGAATATGAGTTAGGGACCTTAGTTTGTAAGCTCATTGAGAACAGGGACTGATGTGAATGTACAATATATATATATATATATATTGTGACAGGAAGTCAGGTAAATCTGTGGGTGTTGTCACAGACGGGAGATACATTTCTGCCTTGTTTAGACAATTCTCCAATTACTATTAGGTGTCGGCTGCAGAAATAGCCAGAAAAGCTTAGGGCATTGGAAAACTTCAGCTGTTCAGAATGATGCAATTAAGGCCTCTATAATTCATCCAAAGGATAACTACTGATTGCTGCATCCTGAGGCCTTTGAATTAAAGAGAGCAGTGGACTGAGAAAGACTTCTGAAGGTGAGGTCGTATCAGTATTTCTGTGTACTAAATATCAAAGAGACTTTTTGTTTTCTGTTGTATGACAGCAGTGTCTGCCCAGCAGTAGGCTGTGCCAGACTCCATAGGCAGGTTCCTGTGTTGTGAAAGTAGATGCCCCAAGTGGCAAGGGTTTATTTTATGTTTTGTTTTGTTTATGCTGTTTTGATGCTTGCACTTGTATACAGCAATATGGAAGAATAAACCATATCCTTTGTTTTCAACCATCCTCAACTGCCTTATTGTATAGTTCAGCGTGTAGTGAACCCATTCAGGGAGTCACACACACCTGCTACCGAGCAAATCCCTCACACTATATATATATATATATATATATATATATATATATATATATATATATATATATATATATATATATATATACACACACACAGTTTCTCACAAAAGTGAGTATGCCCCTCACATTTTTGTAAATATTTTATTATACCTTTTAACGTAACAACACTGAGGAAATTACACTTTTCTACAATGTAAAGTAGTGAGTGTACAGCTTGTATAACAGTGTCAATTTGCTGTCCCCTCAAAACAACTCAACACACAGCCATTAATATCTAAACCGCTGGCAACAAAAGTGAGTAAACCCTTAAGTGAAAATGTCCAAATTGGGGCCAAAGTGTCCCCCCCACCCCTTCAACCAATGCTGGCAGCACTCATATGTCTATTTCCCAAAGACAACATCTGGATATGACTCTGAGCATTTGCACTCAACTTCTTTGGTCGACCATGGCGAGGCGTGTTCTGAGTGGAACCTGTCCTGTTAAACCGCCGTATAGTCTTGGCCAGTTTCAGGGTCTTGGCAATCTTCTTATAGCCTAGGCCATCTTCATGTAGAGCAACAATTCTTTTTTTTTTCAGATCCTCAGAGAGTTCTTGAACTTCCAGTAACCAAATTTAACACACCTGCTCCCCAATCACACCTGAGACCTTGTAACACTAAAGGAGTCACATGACACCGGGGAGGAAAATGGCTAACTGGGCCCAATTTTAACATTTTCACTTAGGGGCATACTCACTTTTGTTGCCAGTGGTTTAGACATTTATGGCTGTGTGTTGAGTTGTTTTGAGGGGACAGCTAATTTACACTATTATACAAGCTGTACACTTACTACTTTACATTGTAGCAACGTGTCATCTCTTCAGTGTTGTCAGATGAAAAGATAGAATAAAATATTTACAAAAATGTGAGAGGTCTACCCACTTTTGTGAGATACTGTATATACAGTTCTGTTCCTAAATTGACATACCCTGGCAGAGTTTATGATTTCTTGGCCATTTTTCAGAGAATATGAATGATAACACAAAAACTTTTCTTTTACTCATGGTTAGTGTTTGGCTGAAGCCATTTATTATCAATCAACTGTGTTTACTCTTTTTAAATCATAATGACAACAAAAACTACCCAAATGACCCTGATCAAAAGTTGACATACCCCAATTCTTAATACCTTGTATTGCCCCCTTTAACATCAATGACAGCTTGAAGTATTTTGTGGAATTTGTGGATGAGACTCTTTATCTTCTCAGGTAGTAAAGCTGCCCATTCCTCTTGGCAAAAAGCCTCCAGTTCCTGTAAATTCTTGGGCTGTCTTGCATGAACTGCACGTTTGAGTTCTCCCCAGAGTGGCTCAATATTACTGAGGTCAGGAGACTGAGATGGCCACTGCAGAACCTTCACTTTATTCTGCTGTAGCCAATGACAGGTCGACTTGGACTTGTGTTTCGGATTATTGTCATGTTGAAATGTCCAAGTACATCCCATGCACAGCTTCCTGGCTGATAAATGCAAATGTTCCTCCAGTATATTTTGATTACATACTGCATTCATCTTGCCAACAATTTTGACCAAATTTCCTGTGCCTTTGTAGCTCACACATCCCCAAAACATCAGCAATCTACCTCCGTGTTTCACAGTAGGAATGGTGTACCTTTCATCATAGGCCTTGTTAACTCCTCTCCAAATGTAGAGTTTATGGTTGTAGCCAAAAAGCTAAATTTTGGTCTCAACCCTCTAAATGACTTTGTGCCAGAAGGCTTGAGGCTTGTCTTTGTGCTGTTTGGCATATTGTAAGTGGGATACTTTGTGGCATTTGCGTAGTAATGGCTTTCTTCTGGCGACTCAACCACGCAGCCCATCTTTCTTCAAGTGCCTCCTAATTGTGCTTCTTGAAACAACCACACCACATGTTTTCAGAGAGTCCTGTATTTCACCTGAAGTTATTTGTGGTTTTTTTTTTTTGCATCCTGAACAGTGTTCCTGGCAGTTGTGGCTGAAATCTTAGTTGGTCTATCTGACCGTGGTTTGGTTTCAACAGAACCCCTTATTTTCCACTACTTGATTAGAGTTTGAACACTGCTGATTGGCATTCTCAATTCCATGGCTATCTTTTTATATCCCTTTCCTGTTTTATACAGTTCAACTTATTTTTCCCACAGATCCTTTGACAATTCTTTTGCTTTCCCCATGACTCAGAATCCAGAAACATCAGTGCAGCACTGGATGAAAGATGTAAGGGTCTGTCAGGAGTCCAGAAGCTCATTGACCTTTTATACGCACACACTAATTAGAAGCAAACAGATCACAGGTGAGGATGGTTACCTTTAATAGCCATTCCTTTGTGTCAACTTGTGTGCATGTTATCAGACCAAAATCACCAGGGTATGTAAACTTTTGATCAGGGTCATTTGGGTAGTTTCTGTTGTGATTATGATGTAAAAAGAGTAAACACAGTTGATTGATAATAAATGTCTTCAGCCAAACACTAAGCTCCATGCACACTGAAGCTCATAAACACCCATTTTTGGGAGTTTGGGCGTTTTTTTAACAGCCTATAAATTCTCTCTATGTTATCCTGTTTGTACATGGACGTTTTTGGATGTTTATCAGCAGTGGAGTTTATGGGCTGTTTTCTAAATGCCCTAAAAACCGAGTTCAGGAGTTGTTTTTTTGACCACAAAACACGCCAAATGCTCATAAACTCTCATAAACACTTATAAACGTTGATAAACGCTCAAAAACATGGCTCAATTACATTGAGGTAAAAAATGTTTAAGTGTCAGCATCCCCCCCTTTTTTTACTTACTTGAGCCCTTATTCGATCCAGCGCCATGCATGTTTGCAGCACTTCTCTTCCCTCACTTCCTGGTCCCGCTGGCTTTGCTGGGGCACCAGGGGCCATTGGCTCCCAGTGCTGCCAATCAAAGCCAGTGACAAGGGAGCGGAGGGCATGGCCAAGTTCCACTGTCTGTGTCAATGGACGCAGCAATGAGGCTCAGACGCGAGCACGCACAAGTGTCCCCATGAGAAGTGGCTTCCCATGGGTGCACTGGACAGGGGGAGGGGCCAGAAGCGCCCATGGTTAACACATAAAATATACTAATAGTAAAGATAGCTGATAAGCAGAAAAAGTCGGGCAGATCACAAGTTAATGATCACTGTTATACTGTAGATAATGTACCTGTGTCTGAGTAATATAACTTCATTATTTGTAATATTTTTATTATAAACGTAAAAGACGGCAACATAAAACGAGTGCAATATTTGACACTGTTTTTGATAAACTAACACATCAATATCTGGTTCAATGGATGTAGTAGCAATTATCAATGAAATCTCAAGGTGCTCAGCAGATATTTTGGTTCTATTTTTGCACTTTGTGTGCTTCATCCAGGTGTGATTGTGAAAAGTGGGATTTTTTTTTTTTTTTTAGGAAGATAAAATGTATAAAAGTCCAGTAAAAAGACACTGTCAATTATTTTTTTTCTGCTGCATGTGTTCTCTAATTGTAAATGTATTTTTACAAATGTGTTGGACTGCATTCATAGCCGTCTTGGGCGCAGGTTGGATACCCCTTGTCTATCCAAAGTGAGGAATAATAAACTCCAAATATAGGTTAAAAATTAAGATTTTCTACTCCCTCTGAATCTCTGTATGGGTTGGAAGATTGTGTGTTGGGTATTATAACAGTTATTGTAGTAATACTGTTTTTCTTGTTGCTAGTGAGCATACATCTGTCTTAATGTTGACTTTCAACAGGATCTGGTTTTTTCATTAATAGGATTGTTCTTAGTAGAAACAACAGTTACACAAGGGAGAAGATTGGGTTGCCTATAAGGTTAACACCAGGCAAACAGCTACAGTACAGACCAAAAGTTTGGACACACCTTCTAATTACAAGAGTTTTCTTTATTTTCATGACTATGAAAATTGTAGATTCACACTGAAGGCATCAAAACTATGAATTAACACATGTGGAATTATATACATAACAAAAAAGTGTGAAACAACTGAAAATATATCATATTCTAGGTTCTTCAAAGTAGCCACCTTTTGCTTTGATTACTGCTATGCACACTCTTGCCATTCTCTTGATGAGCTTCAAGAGGTAGTCACCTGAAATGGTCTTCCAACAGTCTTGAAGGAGTTCCCAGAGATGCTTAGCACTTGTTGGCCCTTTTGCCTTCACTCTGCGGTCCAGCTCACCCCAAACCATCTTGATTGGGTTCAGGTGACTGTGGAGGCCAGGTCATTTGGCGCAGCACCCCATCACTCTCCTTCTTGGTCAAATAGCCCGTACACAGCCTGGAGGTGTGTTTGGGGTCATTGTCTTGTTGAAAAATAAATGATGGTCCAACTAAACGCAAACCGGATGGAATAGCATGCCGCTGCAAGATGCTGTGGTAGCCATGCTGGTTCAGTATGCCTTAAATTTTGAATAAATCCCAAACAGTGTCAACAGCAAAGCACCCCCACACCATCACACCTCCTCCTCCATGCTTCACGGTGGGAACCAGGCATGTAGAGTCCATCCGTTCACCTTTTCTGCGTCGCACAAAGACACGGTGGTTGGAACCAAAGATCTCAAGTTTGGACTCATCAGACCAAAGCACAGATTTACACTGGTCTAATGTCCATTCCTTGTGTTCTTTAGCCCAAACAAGTCTCTTCTGCTTGTTGCCTTTCTTTAGCAGTGGTTTCCTAGCAGATATTCTACCATGAAGGCCTGATTCACACAGTCTCCTCTTAACAGTTGTTCTAGAGATGTGTCTGCTGCAAAAGGTGGCTACTTTGAAGAACCTAGAATATGACATATATTTTCAGTTGTTTCACACTTTTTTGTTATGTATATAATTCCACATGTGTTAATTCATAGTTTTCAGTGTGAAAATAAAGAAAACTCTTGGAATGAGAAGGTGTGTCCAAACTTTTGGTCTGTACTGTATATACAGAGATATATACATATAAGGGAGCTGTTTTACCTGCCAAAGGATTTGTATTTCTGTACAGTCAGTCCAGAGGTTTGTACAGCTCTGTCATGCAGCACAAGTTTGTCTGGCAGGAGATCTCATTTTTCTCTGCTACAGTTCAGTAACACTTACAAAGTCTAGTACTTTCCTCAACCTGTGACTAGACAATGAAACAAGGAGGAAGACCACTGACTGGCTCATCTCTCTGTTACTCTGCTTGTTCCTACTTTCAGCATGTTCCTTGTTAACACATTAGTAATACAGAACAATTGACTAGCTCAGTGGGCTGCTTCAACATCTCCCAGTCTGATCTTTGCTCTATGGGAAATTGCAAGATGCCGATACCAAATTAAATTCAGGTATTAAAGGGGTTGTAAAGGTTTGTTTTTTTATTTTCGAAATAGGTTCTTTTAAGCTAGTGCATTGTTGGTTTACTTACCTTTTACTTTGATTTCCCTTCTAAATGTTGTTTTTCTTTGTCTGAATTTCTCATTTCCTGTTCCTCCTTAGTAAGCTTGCCCCCATCATTCCAGCTGTTCTGGCTGGGGGTTAGTCAGCAAGAAAATCTTACTGAGGAGAAACAGGAAGTGAGACATTCAGACAAAGAAAACAAAAACAAAAAAACATTTAGAAAGGAAATCGAAGGAAAAGGTTAGTGAACCAACAATGCACTAACTTAACCACTTCAATACCCGCCCATTGTCATTTGACATCCACAGATGGGATCTCCCATCCTGGGTGGAAGTAAAATGATGTCCTGGGCTTTGCGGGTGGATATCTAAATGATGCCTGCAGCTAGAGGCATCATCCAGATATCCTTTTCTTCTGCCGGCGATTCTGTGCAACATAAGAATGATCATTGCGGCAGTTCCGCCGCTTGATCGTTCTCACAGGCGGTAGGAGAGGAGGGGACCTCCCCCCCTCCCGCCGCCATCCGGTGCTTCTCTGGGCTCTCCTGTGCCATCGGGGGCCCGGAGAAAGAATCGTCCGGCGTAGGCATGAATCATAGAGATGACTGGTGACCAGAGCAGAACGTCAGGCTGATTCACACAGTGGTGATGTGATGATACAGGTGATTTAAAGGTGAGCTGTCCAATCACTGTTGTTTCCCAGGCAAAGGCTGTGTCAGGTGAGTTGTGCTTGGACCTAAAGGAATCCTAGTACTGACAGCCAGCATACCAATTTGGGATTCTGATTTTAAAAAGTACCGCCTGGGCGGTGACTTCCATCCACGAAGCTGTGGACGTCACTTCTAGTTTATTACTGCACAGACAAACCAGAAGTGATGCTGACACTCTGTCGGAAAGCACCGCCCATGTCTAGGACAGTGCAGTGCTATCAAATACAAGGCAAGCCTAACACTATGGGAGGAAGTAATCAGGCGCAGCAAGGGCAAAGCAAGGCAAAAGAAGCATCTCGGCTGCAATCACGTAACTGCATAGACATCACGCTTCCCATAGTTCACTGTTTCCGACGCTCACGCAGGGCCGTCTCTACCATAGGGCAAACAGGGGCAGCTGCCCAGGGCCCTGTCACTGTTGGGGGCCCAAAGCAACCCCCTTTGAAAAAAAAAATGATTTTTTTTTTGTTTTGTTTTTTAGGGGTCCGGAGGTCCCCAGGGCCCAAGATGGCAACCCCCCCCCCTTTTTTTTTTTTTTTAATACAAAAATATATTTATTTTATATATTTTTATTTTTATTAAAGGGCCAATTTTTTTTAATATATTTTTATTTTTTATTAAAGGGCCAATTTTTTTTACTATATTTTTATTTTTTATTAAAGGGCCATTTTTTTTAGGGGTCCCCAGGGACCCGGAGGCCCCCAGGGCCCCAGATGACAACCCCCTTTTTTTATTTATTTTTAAATAAAAAAATATATTTATTTTATATATTTTTATTTTATTTTTTATTAAAGGGCCAATTTTTTTTAATATATGTTTATTTTTTATTAAAGGGCCAATTTTTTTTTAGGGGTCCCCAGGGACCCGGAGTCCCCCAGGGCCCCAGATGACAACCCCCTTTTTTTATTTATTTTTAAATAAAAAAATATATTTATTTTATATATTTTTATTTTATTTTTTATTAAAGGGACAATTTTTTTTAGAGGTCTGGAGGTCCCCAGGGGCCCGTAGTTCCCCAGGGCCCTAGATGACAACCCCCATTTTTTTATAAAAAAAACTTGTTTTCTAAAAAAAAAACTAATAATGTTATTATTAAAGGACCCAGAGTTCCCCAGGGCCCTGGATGGCAACCCCCCTTTTTTTTATAATTTTTTTTTTATATTTTATTTCTTTTTTTTCTTTTTATTTAATAAATATATAAATATATATATATATATATATATATATATATATATATATATATATATATATATATATATATATATATATATATATATATGTATATGTATATGTATATATATATATATATATAATTAAAGGGCTCAGAGGTCCCCTGGATGGCAACCCCACTTTTTTTTTATAAATGTTTTTTTTTTAATATATTTTTTTTATTTTATTTTTTATTAAAGGGTCCAGAGGTCCCGGATGGCAACCCCCCTTTTTTTGTAATTTATTTTTATTAAAAAAAAATATTAAAGGGCCCAGAGGTCCCCAGATGGCAACCCCCTTTTTAAAAAAAAAATATATATTTTTTATTTCTTTTTTTCTTTTTATTAACCACTTAAGACCCGGACCAAAATGCAGGTAAAGGACCGTGCCCCTTTTTGCGATTCGGCACTGCTTCGTTTTAACTGACAATTGCGCGGTCGTGCGACATGGCTCCCAAACAAAATTGGCGTCCTATTTTTCCCACAAATAGAGCTTTCTTTTGGTAGTATTTGATCACCTCTGCGGTTTTTATTTTTTGCGCTATTAACAAAAATAGAGCGACAATTTTAAAAAAAATGCAATATTTTTTACTTTTTGCTATAATAAATATCCCCCAAAAATATATAAAAAAACATTTTTTTTCCTCAGTTTAGGCCGATACGTATTCTTCTACGTATTTTTGGTAAAAAAAATCGCAATAAGCGTTTATCGGTTGGTTTTCGCAAAATTTATAGCGTTTACAAAATAAGGGATAGTTTTATTGCATTTTTATTAATTATTTTTTTTTTTACTACTAATAGCGGCGATCAGCGATTTTTTTCGTGACTGCGACAATATGGCAGACACTTCGGACAATTTTGACACATTTTTGGGACAATTGTCATTTTCACAGCAAAAAATGCATTTAAATTGCATTGTTTACTGTGGAAATGACAGTTGCAGTTTGGGAGTTAACCACAGGTGGCGCTGTAGGGGATGTGTGACCTAATGTGTGTGTTTACAACTGTAGGGGGGTGTGGCTGTAGGTGTGACGTCATCAATCGCGTCCCCCTATTACAGGGATGACGCGATCGATGCTGCGGCCACAGAGAAGCACGGGGAAGCCGTGTGTACACACGGCTCTCCCCGTTCTTCCGCTCCAGGGACGGATCGCCGCACTCCAGCGGCGATCGGGTCCGCGAATCCCGCGGTCCCGGAGCTTCGGACCGGGTCGCGGGCGCGTGCCCGCGACCCACGGCTGGGTACTAAAATCAACGTATATATACGTTGATGTGCCCAGCCGTGCCATTCTGCCAACGTAAATGTGCAGTAGGCGGTCCTTAAGTGGTTAAAGGGCCCAGAGGTCCCCAGGGCCCCGGATGGCTACACCCCTTTTTTTATATACTCTCTTCATCCTCCTTATTGAAACATTTTCATTAAGTGCAGATCTTGATTCAGTCAGTCAGCCCGCCAGGTGCAGCAGGACGCTCTCACACGAGTCGGCTCACCGAGACAGACTAGTCAGGCAGGTGATCCCTCCAGCCCCTGGCTGCATCCAGGACTCACAGGATTCGCAACCTTTCAGCTCTCCTTCCATCCCTTTGCCCACTACCTTGTTCTGCTGGGGTCTCACAGGTAAGCCTGTTTCTCGCCGGGCGCTTGTGTCCCCCCCCCGCCCCCCTGCTTCCCCTGGGACAGCGCGGCCGTCCTTCTAAGGATAAGCCACGGCTCTCCCCAACGGAGCAACAATTGCACTTTGGTTGCCTCCCGTTCTCCTCCAGAAAGCCATCAGCAATCAAGCCATCCCCCCGCCGCCTCTCCACCCCAGTCACACCCTCTCCAACCATCCGCGCCGACCTATGGTGTTTTGCGGCGGCCGAATCTAGGAAAGACCGCGGCTTCACCCGCGGCCTAGTGGCGCGCCGCACAAACACCCAGGAGATTCCCCTAAAGCCGCCCAGAAACCCCCCTCTTACTATAGGAGGACCTCCATCCTCTCCCTGATTGCCCACCAGCCTCCCCTAGGGACAAATCCACCAAGCTGACAGCCCCCAGCTTTTTCCTGAATTGTGGCCAGCTTGGTACTTCTCCCCCTATTCTGCCCCACCGCATATCCACCACCTCTGTGGCACTTGATCCAGGGTTTATTTGCTGATCGCCCTTGAGGGGTCAAGAAGGAATTTTTTTCCCTTGCCGCAGCACATCGAATAGCGCGACCAGGGTTTTTTTGCCTTCCTCTGGATCAACCTGGGAGTGAGGATTTAAAGAAATCTTCCCCCCCCCCCATCCCACTAAAACCGCACTGGCACCCCCGATGCTTGATGACAATGGCTAATCTGCGATACTCTGCAGACACCATTCGGAGTCTGAGGCGATTCGCCACAGTATTACCAGCCATCACCAAAAAGGCCTTAAGAACTGAGCAACTATTGAGAATCGATCGACGATCGACTGTCAAAAATTTCAGTCATCCATCCCAACCTGAGCACATATCTTGTGCTTTGATCAACACAAGATCGGCAGTAAAACACCGATTAGAAATCCATGATCTCATTCTTCAATACGATTTAGACTGCCTCTTTATTACAGAAAGCTGGCTCACAGCCGACTGTAACACCATTCTAGGAGAACTGGTGCCAGAAAACTACCGTATTATAACGGAAAACAGAATAGGGCAAAGAGGAGGAGGACTGGCGGTGATCCACAAGACTCATCTTGCGATCACTAAACCAGTCCTTCAAAACCCTCTTCCATTCATGGAAACCCTTACTCTACAGCTGCAAACTAATCCCCAGGAGACTGTCCAGATTCTACTCTGTTATAGGCCACCTGGGCCAAAATCGCAGCTTCTATCATCGCTGACGGAGTTTATCTCCACTTATACCCTAAACAGCAAACACCTTCTGCTGCTCGGGGACTTCAATCTCTGGGCCAATTCCTCACAGGATCCCGTTGCCGATGCCTGTATTGACCACCTGGAAAGTTTAGGGCTACAGCAACTAGTCTGTGGGCCCACACATGCTTCAGGCCACACACACTCGATCTTATTTTCAGACAAAATCTGAAAATAAATACTTTGGAAAATGAACCATTGCCATGGACAGATCACCATGCAATTAAATTCATAATTTCCAAAACTCCCCCATTGATAAAAACACCCAAGCCGGTGACAACACACTGGACTAGATCTCAGAAGAAGCTCCATTCGGAACTCTTCAAATCTACTTTGGAAAATAAAATTAAAACACTCCAAGCATTCCGAACAGCCTCAGAAACACTGGATGCCATTAATGCAGCCCTACTACAGTCAGCCGACTTAGTAGCGCCGAAACACAAAGCCCACATCCGGAAAAACAAGTCCGGCTGGTTTAACAACCAGCTGGTGCTACTGAAGCAAGTGCGCAGAAGGGCGGAAGCCGCCTGGAAGAGAAGCACTTCAGTAGAGAACCTCATCACCTACAAGGAAATAACAAAAAAATACCATAAAGAAATCTTCAAAGCCAAGAAAAATTATTTTTCCGAGGCTATCAACAGCGCCCTAAACCGCCCCCGGGAACTCTTCAAGCTGGTCACTCAGACCATGAATCCAGACTGTCTTGAAGCCCCCAATTCAGATACCCAAAAATTTTGCAATGAACTATCGGATTTCTTCATCAAAAAAATTGAGGGAATCCGGGAAAGCATTCAGCAAAACAACACCCCCCTCAACCAGGCTCACAACACCCATAGAAACATTCTACATTTAACAAAGTTCACTCTGCAACCCATCACCATCGAGGCCACAAAAAATATCATCGGTACTTTGCGAAACAGCACAGCGCCCAACGATATTATTCCCACTAAACTGCTGAAGGAATGTGCCGACATCATGGCACCACCTATCATGCAGCTTATAAATCAGTCATTTAAGGAAGGCATAGTGCCCTCCCTGCTGAAAGAGGGCACAATCAAGCCTATCTTGAAAAAGCCTACCCTGGATCCCAAGGACCCAACCCACCGCCGCCCCATAACAGGCCTCAACGTTCTCTCCAAGGTAATGGAAAAAGTAGTGGTACAACAGCTGCAACAGCATCTAGATACCCATAATCTACTTGATCCATACCAATCGGGTTTCCGTCCCGGACACGGGACAGAAACAGCATTACTCAAAATATGGGACGACGCTCTCGAGGCCGCAGACGAAGGAGAATCTTGTCTCCTGGTTCTGTTGGACCTAAGCGCAGCCTTTGATACGGTAGACCACAAACTATTACTGACTAGGCTAGCTGAAGTAGCCAGAGTCGCAGTAGGTGATTTACCATGGTTTTCCTCCTTTTTGGAAAACCGATCACAAACAGTGAAATTGGGACTTTTCACTTCTGAAAAACGCACGGTGTCATGTGGAGTCCCTCAAGGATCCCCCCTGTCACCGGTGCTCTTCAACATCTACCTTCGCCCACTCTTTGAAATCATTAGTAGTCAACAACTACTTTATCACTCATACGCAGATGACACGCAACTGTATTTTCGCATCTGCAACAAAAAGGATCACCATTTCAGTTTAGAGAATTGTCTCTCTTTGATAGAAAACTGGATGACCAAGAGTTATCTTAAACTCAACAGTTCCAAAACAGAACTTCTCCTGTTTCAGGCCAGTCGCAAGAGTCAACGGGCAACAACCTGGTCTCCCCCGCCCATTCTGGGCCAAATCATCACCCCTAGCTCCAAAGTCAAAAGTCTCGGAGTTATCTTTGACACCTACATGACTATGGACGCACAAATAGGGTCAGTAGTCAGCGGATCCCACCATCTGCTACGCCTACTACGCAGACTTATCCCCTTTATCCCCAAAGATGACGTAGCAGTCGTGGTAGGAACAATTGTGAACTCCAGACTGGACTATGCAAACGCCCTTTACCTTGGACTACCTAGGTACCAAATCGCTCGTCTGCAAGTCGTTCAGAATACGGCCGCCAGACTTGTGACTGGGAAAAAACCCTGGGAGTCAATCTCACCTTCATTGAGAGCCCTTCATTGGTTGCCAGTAAAAGACAGAATTTCTTTTAAAGCCCTCTGTCTGACACATAAGTGCATCCATGGGAAGGCCCCGCAATATCTATGCGAGAAGATAGAAGCCCACAACTCCAATCGTGTTCTGCGATCCACCGACCAAAATTTGGTCAAGGTACCCAAAGCCAGATACAAGTCCAAAGGAGAAAGAAGGTTTGCTTTCCTGGGTCCCAGACTATGGAACGCTTTACCAACCAGCATTCGGTTGGAGGAAAACCACCTGAGCTTCAGAAGACAGATAAAAACTCTGCTCTTTTGAGGCCCGGAGAGACAGAAACAACGAGCGCCCAGAGGCGATTCAGTTCGCATGTGTCGCGCTATATAAGTTTTTCATTCATTCATATATATTTTTCTTTATTAAATCATTTTTTTGTAAAGGGCTTCTAAATTCGTGGCAGCCCCGCCCCCCCCCCCGCTTCTCAATTTAAGGGGGCAGCACCCCCTGTGTAAGGGGCCCCATGATTCCTGATGGTGGCCCTGCCGCCCGTTAAGCCCCTGTGCTGCCCACAAATCAGGCTGAAAATCATCAGCGGCACGCAGCCAGGTGATGTACAGCACCCCTGGCTTCCCTTCTTCCTGCCACTGGGTGCTGCTTGTATATAAAAGTGAATTAGAATGTGATTTTATAACATCCCCAGTTTGCTCTTCCCGAGGCTGACTTCTTCATGTCCTGCTCCTCAAGGTATGTCACTGTTTGCTATATTGTAAATGCAAGCTTCTGTAGAGAGTGTGCCCAAAGTCTTTATAATATTTGATGATTCACTGCAGGTCTGGTCAGTGTTTTAAAAAGTTCCTGTATTTTACACATGGCATGGCATGGGGTCACAGCACCGTCTGTCCATTCTGCTTTAGCACCATGGGACCCCATGCCATGCCATGTGTAAAATAGAGGAACTCTTTAAGTCACAGAGCAGCCCTGCAGTCCAGGCTGAGTGAGGCCTCAGAGCACATGGCATTACTGTCTGTATTTAACTTGCTTGATGGGCTTATTTTGGGCCTGACTGGTTCACACCTATGCCCATCAAGCACTGAAATACAGCACTGTCTGTCCATTCTGCTGTCTGCTGTGACTTATCTGCAGTTCCCACACTGTCAAACTTGCTGCATTTTTAGACGTTTAGGTCACGCTTTTAAAAACACAGTGCGTTTGTGTGTGCAAGAACTGCAGGTAAGTAGCATGGAGCAAAAGTAGAATGGATTTCAAGGTAGCTGATTTTTAAAATGCTGAATGAACCTTTTTTCTGCAGGAAACAAAGGCATGGCAGCCCATCCAAATCAATGGGCTGCTGTGCCTGCACAAATGAGGGCCGCCAAAACACATACATGTGAACCAGCCAGGCCCAAAATAAGCTGGAGGGGGGGCCCAAAAAAAATGTTTGCCCAGGGCCCAAACCATATTAAAGACGGCCCTGCGCCCACGCCTGAGCACTTTTTTTTTTAATGTAAGGGCCCTTTCTTTTTTTGTTACTAGGGGGTGGCACCCCTTATTAACGGGCCACCACTGATTCATATCTCATAGTGCTTTTACAGACCCATGTTCTTTAGGATATGCCAGAACCCAACATGCACCCCTTTGAATAACTTCACATCAGGCTCAGAGCGGGCAAAACAACTTTACAGTTGGAACTAAACATAACAGTGTAACAGGCAAAAAAGTATTTAATCCTAACATTGGCTGCCCCAGCATACCTGCACAGAAGTCGTCCATAGATGGTGAGTTGAGAATGGCAGAGTCCATGATAACCGTCTCTTGATAACCGTCTCTTTGCCATACTCCATAAGCAATTTGTAAGTGGCACAGACAATTGTTTGATGACAAATATGCTATGATGCTTTTTTTTTCCAGTTAGGCAATTTTTATTTGCTGCCAAAATAAAACGGTCCTGAAGAAGCCTGTTGGATGTGAAACATGTTGACCTCTTGAATAATCTGCAAAGATGCCCATTAATTGACTGTATATATGGCCCATATTGCTTGACAGAGCTTTCCCTTTGTGGGTTTATTTAAATTTTATTTATTTTTTGTAATAAAATGTATATTTTTATGTATATGCATGTGTACTTTATTTCAGTGCCATTAAAGTCCAACCAATGGGGAGGAGCAAATTTTTAAATTGTTTTAATCCTTGAAAGCCACAAGCATCAAACTGTATAATGCACTTAGTATTCAATATAATGGCTTGAGTTTGGGGGTGGTACTGCTTGCAGGTGGTATAATTTTTACTACAACTGAAAAGCATCACAGCCATGGCATGTCTACCACCTCCTCCAACCACCATATTAGCTTAAGGTGAGACGTCAGGGTGGTAAAACCCCATCTAAGCTGCTTATTTTTTACTGCCCCCTGGTCCCAAGTGTAAACTAGGCTATAGGAAGAAACATAATAAGTGGCACATGACAGTTTTAGAATATAATCTCCTTTACTTTAATTCATCTTACTATCTGGCCAGCATAGTTGTGCGCACAGAGTGTGCCAGGTGTGCCTGGGCACACCCTAATCACCCTGAGTGGCATAGATTTCCCCTACTTAGACCCCTGATATTTCACCAAAGACTCATAAAATGTAATTGTTAAATAAAAAACAATAAAAATAAAAAAATAAAATGTTGAAAATAAAATAATAAAAAATAAAAAAACTACAGACACTGTCCACTGCCCTAATGACAACACCATTATATATATACAAATGCGCACACACACACATATATGCACTTTGGGGTGCACACCCTAATGCAATAGGCTGTGCACACCTATGCTGGCCAGAGATGTCTATAAACATTTTCTATAGATCTTTTATGCTGCAGTTGTATTCCGAGCTTCATTTTGTCTAAATTCAGTCCTAAATGAAATCATGTCACCTTAGATTAACAGCATGAGTCTATTTCCTTAGCAGGCCAGATTACCTAATTACAGTTTATTACTATATGGACTTCTTTAAGATGGGTGCAGTATGTTAAACCGCTTTCAGGAATCATTATAGAATGCTACTAGGTATATCTCTGTCACCACGGAAACCTTGATTCACTTAATTCAAGTAATGACCCGCAATTTGTCAGACCGCAGTTCACTCTGCTTTATCTAAGATTCACAGTTGAGCAGGTTATGTCCTTCACACTTTGCAGTCAGCCCAACAATAAACTTGCTTTTGCAGTGATAATAGTAAAAAAGCTTCTTTTAGAAATGAATAAGAAGGATATAATATGACTCGAAAGCTATTTTCAACAAAAGAAATGCATCTACAGGAGTAAGAGCATGTTCCCCAGACCATTGTGTCACCTGCCTCTCCTTGTTCTTCCTCGTGTTCGAAAGAGAAAAAAATCGAGATAAAGAGAGAGATTCAGGGGTAAAATACTTGCTACTGCTAGGAGCAGAAAAGTTCAGTCCACTCAGAGCTTATAAGAAATGGGCTCCAGAAAAGCATCAAGAGAAATTGTTGAATGCTTAGATAATGTGTTCATATCAGCGATGAGCAGATTGATTAAGGTAAAATTGGTTTTGCGGTAAAATAATTAATTCTGTTCTCACAGTTCTGATTCTTGAGGTTCTAAAGCCAAAATTTGGTTGAAAAAAAATTGGCGAGGGACCTTTTTTGGCAAAAAATGCAGAATAGTTGAAAGTAGATTTTGCTACTCTGAGCCTGAAGCACATTGAACCTTAGAGTGGTTGTTAAGCCACTTTATAAAGTACATGTAAAAAATATTCCCTTTACTACCTTATTTTACAGCACTACTGAGCGCTCACGTGACTCCTCGCTGCACCCTCTACAGATCTGACAGCTACAGAGGAAAGGTTCGAGAATCCCCGCTGATGTCAGTTGGGAAGAGGGGAGGAGAGAGCCAAGATGTCAGCTGGGGAGGAGAGGAGGAGAGAGCCCAGATATCAGCCAGGGGGCAGGGGAGCAGAAAGTAGTCCCGTGAGCATCAAGCCATGCTCTGAAATCAGGTAGTAATGGGCATATTTTACCATGTGCAAAATTTCACCATTGAAGTAAAGCTTTGTACACGCAATCAGATTTTTTGTTGCATGCTAGTCTCATGTCGAAAGTGAAGAGCATACCCACCATACAAAAATTCTCGTACGACAGAATACAACTTCATGCGTAGTAATGCGTTGAATAGTTTTGTATGTATTCTTTCGCTTCTGAGCAATGCGTAGTCTTGCTCTTACGATTTTTTTCAGACAAAAAACATACTAATTAAACAAAAATCAGACGTTGAGTTCACTTACGACAAAAAATTTGTAATCTGCACATCCAGCTTTTGTCTGACGAAAAAAACAGGAACTGGCTGTTGAAAACACCATACTAACGATCTGAAAATCGGCAGATTGTTCGTCTGACTAATTTTTATTTCAGATTTTCGTATCGTGTGTACAGGCTTTAACTTTCAAGCTTACAGACTAAACTTTATGTTGGCTTCTATTCAATGTTTATGTGAAATGTGTTTCCGTTGTAACTGTTTTCTGTATTTAAGTAGAACAAAAGAACAGCTTGTTTTGTGCTTAACAGCGGTTGCTTCAATTTACACAATGGCTGTCTAAAGAAAACATGCAAATAGTAATTAGATGTACCAGCACTAATATCTGGATGCTACTAAAGCCTTTGGGGCAGATTCACAGAGAATTAGATTCTCGTAGAGTATCAGAAATACACTACGCCGCCGTTTTTTACCTGGCTCTACGTGGAATTCAGGTCGATTTTGTCCAGTAAACGACGGCGGCGTAGTGTATTTCTCCCGTCGCAATCCATCTGCGCGAGTAGGGGGCGTGAAGCATTTAAAATAGGCGCGTTCCCGCGGCGATCGAACTGCGCATGCTCTGTTCACAAATTTCCTGCCGTGCATTGCGCGAAAACACGTCGTCACGTCGTAGTAGCGTCGTTTACGTACATTCCTATTTCCGAACGAGTTACGTTAAAAAAAAAAAATATTTTCAAATCGACGCGGGAACGACGGCCATACTTTACATGGGTTACGCACTGTTAGACCAGCAACAAGCTCCTCTAACATTATGTAGCCAAAAAATGACGTAGGCGATTGCGAGGGACACTCGTACCTTCGTGGATCGCCGTAAAAACTAATTTGCATACCCCGACGCATGAAAACGACGCAAACTCCTCCCAGCGGCCGCAAACATATCGCAGCGTAGATCCGAAGGCTTACGAAGACGTAAGCCTCTCGGATCGAAGCCCGAAGCCGCCGTATCATTGGTTTGAGGATTCAAACTAGTGATACGGCGCGCGAAGTTTGAAATTACTCCTGTCTAACACCAGTTAGACAGGCGTAATTGCTCTGTGAATCTGGGCCTTTATGTGTAGTAATACGTAAAGGGTGCGAATAGCTGTATTTAGAAGAGACATCAATACTCAGAAAAAGGTCCAAAAAGCTGGTTTACATTTTCAATTACAGAACAAATCTAATTAAAATCAGGCTATTGTTTTACACCCCTAATTCCAAAAACGTTGGGTCGTTGTGTAAAATCGATAGAAAAGAACAAAATGCAATGATTTGCAAATTTCATAGATTATTCATAATAGAAAATAGAAAATATAAAAAAACTGGGAAACTGTACCAATGTAAGAAAAAAAAAGGTAACGTTGAAATTGATGGCAGGCACATGTCTCAAAAAAGTTGGGACAGGGCAACAAAAAGCTGGCAAAGTAAGTGGTAATAACAAGGAATAGGTATGAGGACACGGTTTGGGTCGAACGTAAGTTTGACTCGAACATCGGCTGTTCGTTTGTTCTAAAATGAACATATGGGGCGTTTGTGGGAAATTTGAGCACCGCCGAACGCCCCATAATGCACTGCGATCTTGCAGTGCATTACTGTATGATGATTGGCCAAAGCATGCACCTGACCTGGCAGGGTGCCTTTGGCCAATCAAGGCTCAGGGGGACTAAGTCCACGCCTCACACTATATAAGTCTGCTTTTTACATAGCGTCCGTGTTTAGTGTGTGGCCCGAGATAGATTGAGCTAGATTAGGCAGGCAGGTTAGTTTGTGGCAGTGTATTTGATGTGTATATACAGGGCTAGATTCACATAGCCCGCTGTAACTTTGTGCGGGCGTAGCGAATCTTGTTTACGCTACACCGCCGTAAATTAGCGAGGAAAGTGCTGTATTCACCAAACTAAGTTACGGCGACGTAGCGTAGATTGGCCAGCATAAGCCTGGGTAATTCAAATGTGGATGAGGTGGGCGTGTTTTATGAAAAGGTGTTGTGACCCCACGTTTTTGATGCTTTTTTTGAACTGCGCATGCGCCGTCCGTGGACGTATCCCAGTGCGCATGCTCCAACGACGCTAAAACGCATTGGTTTCAACGTGAACGTAAAGTCATACAGGAACCTTTTTTTAAGTCAGAGCGACTTGTGTCGCTCCTATTAGAAAAGTTCCATTGACTACTGCCCACGACTTGTCAGGCGGCTGAGTCGCCTGACAGGTTGCCCCTGTGTTAACCGGCTTTTACTCTTTAACATCTGATAATTGCATTTTTTTATTATTTCAACTGTCAGGGGGGGAATCCCGCTGACATCTGAAAGAACCAAGCCTGTGTCATGTACCTGGTAGAAATCGAGCTGTAGAGGGGGCTTCTCTTGCACCTCTTGTCCAACAGCAGGAGTAATAGCAGGAGGTGTGATGACACAGAGTGGCATTAGGGCCGGTATAACAGGCAGAGCCAGCTGAGGTTTGCATGGAACAGATGACCATGGAGAACCCGGCAGGTACCTGGAACCGGAACACATTAAATCGTTAACAGCAGGCAGGAGTGTAGCCAGGACACAAGTCAAAAGGTCATCAACAGTTGAGTAGTGAAGGTACAGGAACATAAGACAGAAGCAGAGTCAGGATACAGCCCGGATTCAGTACACAGTCAGACAGCAGGTCACAGAAGCACAAGACAGAAGCAGGCGAGAACTCAGAGATTGGTCAAGGGCAAGCCGGGTCAAGCACGGATTGGCAGATATAGCAGGTCAAGCCCCATTCACGGACGAGTTAGGCAAACGATGTAAAATCTGAAAAATTTGACGCGGTCCCGACGTCCATACTTAACATTGGCTGCGCCATCTTTTTGGTGGTTTATCTTTACGCCGGAAAACGCCTTATGTAAACGGCGTAACTTTACTGCGTCGGCCGGGCCTACGTTCGTGAATAGGCGTATCTCGCTGATTTTCATATTCTAGGCGTAAATCAGCGGGAACGCTCCTAGCGGCCTGCGTAAATATGCAGTTAAGATACGACGGCGTAATACAATTACGCCACTCGTATCTTAGCTCAAACCCGGCGTATCTTGTTTTCTGAATGCAGAAAATAAATACGCCGGCGCAGTTTAGAAGTTACGCGGCGTATCTCCAGATACGCCGTCGTAACTAATGCTGAATCTGGCCCACACAGTCCAGTATTTATATATATATATATATATATATATATATATATATATATATATATATATATATATATGAGTTTGGGGTATTGTGGCACACTGTCTCTTTAAATGTCAGTTTTCAGTTTTAAATGGCTTTTGCGGCTGCAAATGCACTTTGTCAGCATCCAATACACCAGTTGTAAAGTTTGGAGGATTGTAGCTCCACAGGACCGAGTGCAAAAAACTTTAAACAAAAAGGCTTTTATTTTCAGCAAGCAAATGAAAATAAGGCTTCCAGCAGCATACAAGCACAAAAATACTAAATAAAGTCTCCTTATCTGTAGCACACAGTAAAAGTAAAAAGTCCAATACAGTTCATTGATAGGTCTTAAGCCCAATGGGCCAGATTCACAGAGCCATTACTTTTTTTTGACCGGCGTAATTTCGATAGACAGGCGCATCCGTCCGTGCAAAACTGCGCTAGACACACCATTGATTTGCTATTCAAATATGCTAAAGAGGGAGTTACAGGGATCCACAAAAGAACGTTGGTGCAGCGCAGGCTACACACTGTGCGCAACAGCTGGACGTCCTGTCTAAAATTAGACCATATAAAAGGTGGTATAAAATTAGACAATCCGTCTACATGTCAGCTAAAGCAACACTGTTAGTGAGGAGCTGAGCAGTCACACTTGCTGTCCAACAAACTGTATGCCAACATGCCAGTGGCATCCATGCTCATAGCTATACTACTGACTTTAGATGAGCAAAGAAGGAGGAGGACACGGAGGAGGGCACGGAGGAGGGCACGGGAGAGTTTTTATTTTTTCTGAGGTGTCTCGCATCTTCAGATTCACCCCTCATGTCATCCTGGAATTAACCACAACCCTGCAGGAGGACATCACCAGCCCAACACATGACACCACCCATGACAGCTACATATACAATCCTAGCCCCATCCCCACAGATTTCGAACAGAACATGTATGGGGACAGCTGGCTGGTTGGTGAGTGACATGGGTGGCAGGCATGACTGTCCCCCCCATGATGCAGAAATCACAAGGGGCACATGCACTACTAACATCCTCCTGTCTTATCCCTTCAGGGTGACTCTGCATATGCACTGGGACCCCATCTCATGACTCCTATCCGGAACCCCCCATGGTACCCTGTTGTATTCCCCAAACTTTGTATGCCAGATCATCGGTGCATGTTGCATGCTGCACAACTTCGCAGTGAGAAAGGGCCTGGAGATTGACATAAGTGATGACCTGACCCCTGAACCAGACAATCCCCCCCCTAATCGAGGCTACCCCGTCTTCTGAGGGAAGAGCAGCCAGAAGACAGCTCACATTAGGCTTTTTTGCACGTTAAACACACACATTAATCATGGCACAATGAGAATGCATGCATGCACACCACTGTGGTCCCTAGCACAGACACATCACATCCTCATCACATTGGATTGGCACAAGCCCACCATGCAGGACTTGTGAGCAGCAACGCCATGCCACGGCTCCAATTATGTCACTGTACATTCATACACCATTCACACGGACCTGGGGATCACTTCTCCACCACAAATGAGGATGACACCCCTTTTCCGGCCGGAATGTCACCCCCACATTCCAAAATCATTCACAAACAGAACCAAAAAAATAAATAATTGACCAGCAAAAATATAATTTAAAAAAAATAACAACAAAGAAAACACATAAAAGACAAAAATCACTCTGCAAAACAGTCCCCAAATATCTCAACAACACATCACAAACAAACAAACGCTAATAAACAACAGAACAAAAGCACCTTGCTGTATAGGGAGGGATACAAAGGGATGTACTTTTGCAAAGGAAGTGCGTTTGTGTCTGTCTGTTTATGCTGTCTGCGTAGTTCACAAAGTTGCCCGGGTCCACTTCCAATTTCACTGATTGCGCCGTTCCCGAGTTGTGAGCATGCGCACAGAGGTGCTGACCATGGTCTGCTTCATGCGCGAGCCAGCCGGCCCTTCATTTGCATGGGGTCACGGCTCATTTCAATGTAACACGCCCACCTCCTTTCCAATTTGAATTACTCCGCCTTACGCCTCTGAAATTACGTTGCACTGGAGCAAATTTCTGCGCAAATCAAACGAGAATACTGTGATTGCGCCGCTACATTGCGGCAGTCTAACATAAAGGAGGTGCGCTACGCCAGTCAAAAAATGCGCCGATGTACGTGAATCTGGCCCAATGTTTTTAACAGTCCTTGTTGAATCTTTTAGCAGACTCACAGCTCTCTAAGACAGGTGTATATTCACCAACACACCTAGCAATACTTTCTGTATTTTAAGAGCTGCATCCTGGAGGCCCTTAACCCTGTGTGTGCTAAAAATCTCACTTCAGAGTTTTTGAAATTCCGGGTCCCAAATATCCCTAAGCCTAGGTTCACATTGGAGCGATTTGTAATGCGATTTCAGTAGACATCTGAGCATGAAACCACACAGATGTCTATCAAGTAGCAGCTGAACTGGCGCTGACCTTGCTACTTTGAAATCGTGCTACTTGATTTCAAAGTAGCATCAATGTGAACCTATATATTCAGTGTATACTCTATATTCAGTCAATGCAGGCAGTGTCGTTTATATAACACAGTGTATTAAAGTGGTTAAGGGGAACCCTGCACCAAAATGTTTTGTGGCAATAACTTGCATATAAGCTTTTTAAATGAACACTTGATTTTTCACATTCGCGTTACATAGACTTTAACAGTGTTCGCATAAAAAAAAAAAATTCTGTTTGCATGTTCTGACGCAAACCGAAAACGGGAGCTGTTCGGCTCATCCCTATCAGGGAAGAGCTGGAAAAACAAATAATAAAAGGAGAAGTCCAGCCTTAGCTTTTTAGGCTGGGCTTCTCCTCTGGGTCACAGGAGTGCAATTCGTTTTGCACCCTTGTGACCCATTTTCAGTGGAGGGCTGTCTGAAGTCCACTCCGATGACGTCGCTGCCATCAGTCGAGGCAGCGCGTCATCATGACTTTCTGGGGTCACCTGCCACCCAGAGATGGAACTACATCTCTGGAGCACAGAATGACCCACAGGATAATTCAGGGCTGACAGCAGCCCAATTTAGCAAAATTAGGAATGGGAGCAACATAACTCTCCCACTAACTTTAGCGTATCGCCTTTTCTGAAAGAAAGGGGGCACTACATTGCTAACAGCAAGTCTGAACAGCATGATAGCCTCAACAGGCCTCGATCTCTGCATAAACATTCACTCCAGGCGACGATGGTCGTGTCAATCCAAGAAGGCGAATACCATCAGTGACAGGAACCAAATGGATGCGACTTGTGTTGCAGGTCATGTAGAAAGCCACTATGAATGGGCAGAGCATGAATGGATACAAATGGTGAAAAAAAAAAAGAAAAGAGTGCTCCAAATGGTGCAGATTGACAGGTTTTATTGTAAAAAAAAAAAAAAGAAGGATAAAAATCACGTGAAAATACATTAAAAGCAGTATAGGGTGTAGAGAAAGCAGGGTTTTTTTGCAACACAAGTCGCATCCATTTGGTTCCTGTCACTGATGGTATTCGCTTTCTGGGATTGACACGACCATCGCAAGTTGGAGGCGCTTTGTGAATAGCTGGATGTCTTCTGGGACACACACAGGTCTCAGAAGACAGTGGCCCAAATGCCCCAGAAGAGAACGTGAGGAGGAGAAGAATGAAGACTACCACGGAATAGGAACGATCTGCCTAGCAACAGGCATAGTATATTTTTTTTTTTTAGGGTGGACCTCTGCTTTAAGCAGAGAACAGTAGATAATTGGACAAATCTTTGCCAGCCCAATGGGCAATTTCTGCAGGCAGAGAAAGTGTCCTGTGTTGAATTAAAAATGATTATTTCTTATGCCTACACTAGAGTCTTGACAAAAAAGTGAAACTCTGGCCGACCCCACTGAAAGAGAATTTGAAAACCTTATCAGGAGATACATATGTGGAAAGGCCTGAAAGGTGTCAGGAGATACTAGATCACCTCATACTCGGGTCAATGCAGCAAGATTAACATAATATTGTATAGAAAAAGATCAGCACGGGGCTTCAAATTTCTGCACATCCCAAAAACAATAAAGTTTGGTATTTTTATGCACGCCCCCTAAACTGATGGTCTAAACCAGGGGTCTCCAAACTGCAGCCGGAGGGCCGGATGTGGCCCTTTGCTAGCCTTCATCCTGCCCTTGGGTTAGTATTGCTCCCAATGATATGAGGCACTATTCCTCCCAATGGCACCAACAATGGGTCACCACTTCTTAGACAAATAGCAATGATGGAGCACTATTCCTCCTCCTACTGCCCACCAACACTGGGGTCATGTTTATTCTCACTGATGCTCGGCCCTGGGGCATTTTCTTCCCCAACTGGTCAGAATCCAGCCCCCCTGACGTCTGAAAGACCGTAAACTGGCCCTTTGCTTGAAAAGTATGGAGACCCCTGGTCTAAACTGATGAAGAAATTTGTTGTTTTGTTTTTTGGACTATGTATTATAGCAAAAAGTAAAAAATATATTATTATTTTTTTCAAAATTGACACTCTTTTTTTTATTTATAGAGCCAAAAATCAAAACCACAGGAGGTGAAAAAAAATACCAACAAAAGAAAGTTGTTTGTGGGGAAAAAAAAGGACATAAAATTTTGTTTGGGTACAGCGTCGCACGACCACGCAATTGTCAGTTAAAGCCAATGCCATATCGCAAAAAATGGCCTGGTCATTAAGGGGCAAATCTTTCCGGTCCTTAAGTGATTAAAGATAATGACAGATACAGATAAAGAAAATATATACTAAAGATGCTGGGCCAGATTCAGGTACATCTGCGCATTATTGGACCGGTGTAGCGCACCGCCTTTACGTTAGACTGGCGCAATGTAGCGGCGCAATCACCCTATTCTCGTCGCTTTTACGCAGAAATTTGCGCCTGCGCAACTTTATTTCAGAGGCGCAAGGCGGAGTAATACAAATTGGGAAGGACGTGGGCGTGTTACATTGAAATGAGCCGTGACCCCATGCAAATGAAGGGCCGGCCGGCTCGCGCATGCGCGCTTGAAGCAGACCATGGTCAGCACCTCTGTGCGCATGCTCACAACTCGGGAACGGCGCAATCAGTGAAATTGGAAGTGGACTAGGGCAAAATCGTGAACTACGCAAACAGCATAAATAGACAGAGACAAACGCACTTCCTTTGCAAAAGTACATCCCTTTGTATCCCTCCCTATACAGCAAGGTGCTTTTGTTCTGTTGTTTATTAGCGTTTGTTTGTTTGTTTGTGACGTGTCTTTGAGAGTGATTTTTGTCTTTTATGTGTTTTCTTTGTTGTTATTTTGTTTAAATTATATTTTTGCTGGCCATTTTTTATTTTTGCTGGTCATTTTTTTTTTTTGGGAATGTGGGGGTGACATTCCTGCGGGAAAAGGGGTGTCACCCTCAATTTTGGTGGAGAAGGGTTCCCCAGGACCAGGGAGAAGTGATCCCCAGGTCTGTGTGAATGGTGTATGAATGTACAGTGACATAATTGGAGCCTTGGCGTGGCGTTGCTGCTCACAAGTCCTGCATGGTGGACTGGTGCCAATCCAATTTGATGAGAATGTGATGTGTCTGTGCTAGGGACCACAGTGGTGTGCATGCATGCATTCTCATTGTGCCATGATTAATGTGTGTGTTTAACGTGCAAAGATGCATAATGTGAGCTGGCATGAGATGGGGTCATGAGATGGGGTCCCAGTGCATATGCAGAGTCACCTTGAAGGGAAAAGACAGGAGGATGTTAGTAGTGCATGTGCCCCTTGTGATGTGTGCATCATGGGGGGGGGGCAGTCATGCCTGCCACCCATGTCACTCACCAACCAGCCAGCTGTCCCCATACATGTTCTGTTCGCAATCTGTGGGGATGGGGCTCTGATTGTATATGTAGCTGTCATGGGTGTCATGGGTAGTGTCATGTGTTGGGCTGGTGATGTCCTCCTGCAGGGTTGTGGTTAATTCCATGATGGCATGAGGGGTGAATCTGAAGATGCGAGACACCTCAGAATCACCCATGCCATAGATGTCTAGGCGTGTGTGATATATCCTCTCCCGTGAAGAGTGAAGAGTGAAAATTGAGGGGCTTGTATCAGCTAAGAATATTGTATTAGATTAGATTAAATTAAAAAAGTTTATATAAGCCAAAAAAATAATTTAGAAAAAAATAAATAAATCATGTGCCCTCCTCAGTGCCCTCCTCCTTCTTTGCTCATCTAAAGTCAGTAGTATAGCTATGAGCATGGATGACACTGGCATGTTGGCATACAGTTTGTTGGGCAACATGTGTGACTGCTGAGCTCCTCACTAACAGTGTTGCTTTATCTGACATGTAGACGAATTTTGTAATTTTAGACCAGCTTTTATATGGTCTAATTTTAGACAGGACATTTAGCTGTTGCGCACAGCGCGTAGCGTGCGCTGCACCAACGTTCTTTTGTGGATCCCCGTAACTCCCTCATTAGCATATTTGAATAGCAAATCAATGGTGTGCCTAGCGCAGTTTTGCGCGGACGGATGCGCCTGTCTAACGAAATTATGCTGGACAAAAAAAAAGTATCTCGTTTTGGGGATGCCGTGCATCGAAACGCACGCGCACAATTAGACTTACGCCGCGCATCTCCTGTTACGCCGGCGTAATCGCTCTCTGAATCTGGCCCGCTGTTTTTGCTAAGGGTCCCCCTCCCATTGAATGGCATTGCAGAGATGACCACATCTGCATGCACGATTGCAAGCTCTGAAGACGAGGCAAGTATTACAAGCTGTGTGTGTGTTATATAGGGAAATGTCCAACCCATCCCCCTTTGGAGCAGATTCCTGAAAGTGTCCACATAGTCAGTTTACAATCAGATTACAATCTCATGGGTAAGCTAAAAGTAACTAGACTTTGTCCTGTATAATCCTTAGCCAAGGCTTGGAAAAATTCTTAAATATTTGTGACACCACTAGACAACTTTAACCCCTTAAGGACCGCTGCATGTACATATACGCCGGAAGAATGGCACGTACAGGCACATTGGCGTACCTGTACTTCCCTGCCTAAACGTGGGTCGGGGGTCCGATTGGACCCCCCCCCCCAGTACTTGCGGTGGTCCCTGTTGCTTCAGGAGCGATCCGGGACAAGGGGGCGGCTGTTCGTTTTTGTCCGCCCCCTCCGGATCGCTCCCAGCCAATGCGCGTCCTCCCCCGCCCTCTTCCTGTGTAAACACAGGAAGGGGGAAGTGATGTAATCTCTCCTCTCGGCGGTATTTTCAACCGCCGCTGAGGAGAGAAGACATCACACAGTGAGTCTGCACAACACTACACTGACACACCCCCTGTCACAGTGTCACTGAATGCAGTGATCATATATTTACTGATCACTGCATTTAGTGTCAGTGTGACAGTTAGTGTGACAGGCAGTTAGTGTTAGGTCCAGGGTAGCCCGCGTACCCCCCTAATAAAGGTTTAACCCCTTGATCACCGCCCTAGTTAACCCTTTCACCCCCTATTGCCAGTGTCACTAAGCGATCATTTTTCTGATCGCTGTATTAGTGTCACTGTTGCCGCTAGGTAGCTAGCTTTTTTTTTTTTTTTTTAACTGAAGACATGTGGTTGAATACATTTTGGCCTAAATGTTTGACTAAAATTTAGTTTATTCGATTTTTCTTATAACAAAAAGTAAAAAATATTGATTTTTTTTCAAAAATGTCGCTCTATCTTTGTATATAGCGCAAAAAATAAAAATTTCCAGAGGCGATCAAATACCACCAAAAGAAAGATCTATTTGTGGGAAAAAAAGGACACCAATTTTGTTTGGGAGCCACGTCGTACGGCTGCGCAATTGTCAGTTAAAGTGACGCAGTGCCGAATCGCAAAAACTGGCCAGGTCCTAGTGGGCTGCAGCAACAGCCGATTTTCGTGCAGGAAACAAATTTGAGAAAGAATCGTGCGAGAAATGTAATAGGAAAAAGAATATTCCCGGAGTGAAACGAATATTCCCGGAGAGAAACGAATATTACCGGAGAGAAACTAATATTCCCGGAGAGAAACTAATATTCCCGGAGAGAAACTAATATTCCCGGCAACATAAAGGTTTTGTCAGCAGAATTTCGAAAATCAATGGTGGCATCATCGGATCACAAAAAAACGAACTTTCTGATTTTGAAAATTTGTTCGAAATTCGACCGCATTTTAGACGACTAAAATGGTATTAAGTTAGTTGAGTAAAATGTTTTAGGTCGGTTTCTAAACCCTCTCCACTCCAATTAAAACTAAAGAAAAATAGAAAGTTTTGCCTTTATTTATATTTTAACAGATTTTCTCTTGTTCATCCCATGGGAGGAAATACAGCCATGTGTATCTGCCAATAGACTCATAGGGCCAGATTCAGGTAGATGGGCGTTTCTTTATTCTGGAGTAACGTTTCTCGTTTACGTTACTCCGCCGTAACTTTAGGAGCAAGTACTGTTATTCACAAAGCACTTGCTCCTAAAGTTGCGGCGGCGTAGCGAAAATGAGCCGGCGGAATTCAAATTGGGCGGGTAGGGGGCGTGTATTATGTTAACTATGCGTGATCCCGTGGCGAACGTACTGCGCATGCGTCGACTGTCAGTGCGCATGCTCCAAATTCTTTCAGGGAACGTCAATGACGTCAATCCCCATTCACGGACGTTTTACGCAAACGACTCAAATTTTTTTTATTGCGACGCGATGACGACGGCCATACTTAACATAGGATACTCCACTAGGGGTCTGCTTTATCTTTGCGCCGCGTATCTCTTACGGAAAAGTCGGAAAGTCACTGCGTCGCGCCCGAATAATTTGGTGAATTTCCGATTCCCGCTGATTAACATATTCTCGGTGTTAATCAGCGGGAACGCCCCGCGCGCCATTTTTAAAATTGAAGTTACGATACGACGCGAAATACAATTACGCCGCTCGTATAGTAACTCCAACCCGGCGTTTCATGTTTTCTGCTGGAGTGCGGCGATCCGTCCCTGGAGCGGAAGAACGGGGAGAGCCGTGTGTACACACGGCTTCCCCGTGCTTCTCTGTGGCCGCAGCATCGATCGCGTCATCCCTGTAATAGGGGGACGCGATCGATGACGTCACACCTACAGCCACACCCCCCTACAGTTGTAAACACACACATTAGGTCACACATCCCCTACAGCGCCACCTGTGGTTAACTCCCAAACTGCAACTGTCATTTCCACAGTAAACAATGCAATTTAAATGCATTTTTTGCTGTGAAAATTACAATTGTCCCAAAAATGTGTCAAAATTATCCGAAGTGTCCGCCATATTGTCGCAGTCACGAAAAAAATCGCTGATCGCCGCTATTAGTAGTAAAAAAAAAAGAATGAATAAAAATGCAATAAAACTATCCCTTATGTTGTAAACGCTATAAATTTTGCGAAAACCAACCGATAAACGCTTATTGCGATTTTTTTTACCAAAAATACGTAGAAGAATACGTATCGGCCTAAACTGAGGAAAAAAAATGTTTTTTTATATATTTTTGGGGGATATTTATTATAG
The DNA here is from genome assembly GCA_029574335.1 of Rana kukunoris. Taxonomy (NCBI): domain Eukaryota; kingdom Metazoa; phylum Chordata; class Amphibia; order Anura; family Ranidae; genus Rana; species Rana kukunoris. The sequence continues at coordinate 659,709,503 of CM056049.1, forward strand.
CAAAAAGTAAAAAATATTGCATTTTTTTTAAAATTGTCGCTCTATTTTTGTTAATAGCGCAAAAAATAAAAACCGCAGAGGTGATCAAATACCACCAAAAGAAAGCTCTATTTGTGGGAAAAAAAGGACGCCAATTTTGTTTGTTAGCCACGTCGCACGACCGCGCAATTGTCAGTTAAAACGAAGCAGTGCCGAATCGCAAAAAGGGGCACGGTCCTTTACCTGCATTTTGGTCCGGGTCTTAAGTGGTTAATAAAAAGAAAAAAAGAAAGAAAAAAAAATATATATTTTTTTTAAAAAGGGGGTTGCCATCTGGGGACCTCTGGGCCCTTTAATTTTTTTTTTTAATAAAAATAAATTACAAAAAAAGGGGGGTTGCCATCCGGGACCTCTGGACCCTTTAATAAAAAATAAAATAAAAAAAATATATTAAAAATAAACATTTAAAAAAAAAAGTGGGGTTGCCATCCAGGGGACCTCTGAGCCCTTTAATTTTATTTATATATATATATATATATATATATATATATATATATATATATATATATATATATATATATATATATATATATATTTATTAAATAAAAAGAAAAAAAAGAAAAAAAATATAAAAAAAAGGGGGGTTGCCATCCAGGGCCCTGGGGAACTCTGGGTCCTTTAATAATAATAACATTATTCGTTTTTTGTTATAAAACAAGTTTTTTTATAAAAAAAATGGGGGTTGTCATCTGGGGCCCTGGGGAACTACGGGCCCCTGGGGACCTCCAGACCTCTAAAAAAAATTGTCCCTTTAATAAAAAATAAAATAAAAATATATAAAATAAATATATTTTTTTATTTAAAAATAAAGAAAAAAAGGGGGTTGTCATCTGGGGCCCTGGGGGACGCCGGGTCCCTGGGGACCCCTAAAAAAAATTGGCCCTTTAATAAAAAATAAACATATATTAAAAAAAATTGTCCCTTTAATAAAAAATAAAATAAAAATATATAAAATAAATATATTTTTTTATTTAAAAATAAATAAAAAAAGGGGGTTGTCATCTGGGGCCCTGGGGGCCTCCGGGTCCCTGGCTACCCCTAAAAAAAATTGGCCCTTTAATAAAAAATAAAAATATAGTAAAAAAAATTGGCCCTTTAATAAAAAATAAAAATATATTAAAAAAAATTGGCCCTTTAATAAAAATAAAAATATATAAAATAAATATATTTTTGTATTTAAAAAAAAAAAAAGGGGGGGTTGCCATCTTGGGCCCTGGGGACCTCCGGACCCCTAAAAAACAAAACAAAAAAAAAACATTTTTTTTTTTTTTTTTTTCAAAGGGGGTTGCTTTGGGCCCCCAACAGTGACAGGGCCCTGGGCAGCTGTCCCTGTTTGCCCTATGGTAGAGACGGCCCTGTATATAGATAGGGGATATTTATTATAGCAAAAAGTAAAAAATATTGAATTTTTTTTCAAAATAGTCGCTCTATTTTTGTTTATAGCGCAAAAAATAAAAACCGCAGAGATGATCAAATACCACCAAAAGAAAGCTCTATTTATGGGAAAAAAAGGACGCCAATTTTGTTTCGGAGCCACGTCGCACGACCTCGCAATTGTCAGTTAAAGCAACGCAGTGTCGAATCACAAAAAGTGCTCTGGTCATTGGGCAGCAATATGGTCCGGGGGTTAAGTGGTTAAACCCTTGGATGACTTCCACATCTGTAACACAGTCCAGGTTATATGAAGGTTCCAAAGAAAGATTATAACCAGGTACAATGTTAGGAAATATTTATAAATGTCTGATATTATTGGGTCTTAACTACCTTAAAGCGGAGGTCCCGCGAAAAAAAAATGAATAAAAGCCAGCAGCTACAAATACTGCAGCTGCTGACTTTTAACCTCTTCAGACCCAAGAATTAGTAAAAAGACTGCCACATGTCCGCCAGGTACCTGCGAAGTGGCATCTCCAGCTTTCATATTTAAGGGGGGCACATGGGGGGACAGGGACAAAAGTAGGGGGGCCAACTATAAAATGCAATTATATATATATATATCTCCTAGGGCCCTTTACTACGATCCCACAATGGGCCCTTTTACATGTTCTGCAGTGAGCTCCCTTCCTACTATACTGGGGCCCCCCAGGGTGGCAGAAAACAAGAGATATATGTCACCAGCACACCAAGAAAATATAAGGATCCAAAGCAGTGTGAGAACTTTCAGGGTTGCAAAGGTTGTCTTGCCACAGAGCCCTGGTGTTCTGCCACTGTGGGGTTCCCCAGCTGTCCTGTCCCTGCTATTGACAGCGCTTGTCTGGCATCTGTCTCCTTGGCAGCGGCGGCAGTCCATTAGGACCTAGTGATGGTGACATTATGGGTGCATGCAGGGGAAGGCTGGCACTATTGGTTATAGAGGGCTGAGCCCCCAGCTGGTCACCTAGCAGCAGTAATGCTGTATAACCTTCTCTGTTAACATGCTGATCGGAATGTGATCCAGGTGATGCTCCCAGTCAGATCTAATAAACACAGTATTTATTAGCATCAAGAGTACAACCACATTGATTATATATATATAATCAAACGTATGTTCCGCAGCCATGTGGGCTCTATGCCTGTAAAGTGTGGGCTCTATGCCTGTAAAGTGTGGGCTGTGATCAATAAAATCTCTGATATTTAACACTAGGATTTGACTGGGAGCATCACCTGGATTGCATCACGATCAGCATGTCAGAGAAGGCTCCACTGCTGCTAAGCAACCTGCAGGGAGCTCAACTGTCTACAACCAATAGATATGGGCTTGGGTGTGTTTGGGAAATCCCACATGCCCAATCCCGGCAGGAAGCCAACACTCCACAGTGCTAATCACAGGCAGTGAGACATTTCCTGATCTGTGTAGAGCTGCGGACCGGGAAATCTCTCACTGCCTGTGATTAGCGCTGTGCAGTGTGGGCTTCCTGGCAGGCTCTGGCATGTGGGTTTTTGAACTTGCCCAGCCCATCTCTAAAAACAAATTGTGCTGGCCCTCCTGTACATCAGCCACATAAAGTAACCAGCACTGGGTTCCAATGTGCTGCCGAGGCTGCCAAGGAGACAGAGACCAGCGCTGTGAATAGCCGGGACAGGACAGCAACTCTGGTTATTCCAGCACTGGTCCACACTGGGAGGATTCCCCCGTCCACCTATAATGTGTATATGGGGGAATTGGATCATTTCTTTTTTTTTCATTCAACCTAATAGTTGAATGAAAAAAAGTAATCAATGTATGGGCTGCCTAAGAGCTAAGACCAGCCATAGACAGTTTAAATCTCAGCTGGTTCAGCAGGAACTGGCTGAGATTTGAACCATTAATGAGCAGATTCTCTTATGATTATCACTAGTGGTTGCTGTGTAGCCACTAGTGAGAATCACTGTTTGTCGGGAGAATACAATTGCTGGGCAGGAGGGATATTCCTGTCAGCACTGTCTGTGTTGATGGGGGAATCATGCAAGTTTCTTTCCTGCAATCTGTGGATGTAGGAAAGAAATTTGCACTGTATATTACCTGCCTAACTGAAAGTGAAAGTGTAACAGAATGGCCCGTGACACCCAGAGACTTTTGAAGGATGGGGGGTACTTGAGTGCCAGCATCAGTAATTACTCTTGGGTCTAGGTTCATCCTGTGCCTCTTTTGGGCATAGGGTGACTGAGAAATGATAATGATAAATTACATGGGATGGGACATTACTGATAATTCATGTTTTGCAGGATATCTCTAAATATTACAAGTTGTTAAAGTCTGACTCCGACAGGTCAATAGAGTGTTTTCATTCAATGTGGGGACACATGCTTTTGAGGTGTTAATTGAGTCTTCTCCTAGACATTCCATTGTGTGATGCTAATACTGTTTTGTGTCCATTGTGCTAATTAGGTCTGCTCCTAAGACCTGTTTATTGTGTATGCTAATGACACTGTTAAGATGTGGAATGTGACTTGTCAAGCTGTAGTGATTAACCTCTCTAAATGCAGAGCCAGACGTCTGGATAATGAGTAGTAATTAACTCATCGGAATGTTATTATCTAAAATAATGTGTATGAAGCCCCCCTCCCCATTGTGTGATGTGTGGGTGGAGTGTGTGTTTGTCCCTGTGATTAACTGTAACATGCTTGTACTGTATATAAGAAAGCTAAGCTACCATTAAAGGATTCATTCATTCATTTTGGAACCAGTACCAGAGCTTGTGTTGTCTCGGTTATTCTGGGAAATGAAATGGGTCGTGTCTGATGTCTGTCGGACTGTCGGATAAGCTGTCGTGGAGCGATGGAATGGAATATTGTAAACTGTGGTGACCGTTAGAGAAAGTAAATGAATGTCTTGAAAGAACAGGAGAGGGGAGGGAGACAGATGGGGGAGAGAAGGGATGGAGATAATGCAGTTCAGAGATTACAGTGTACTGCAGTCTGCAGTGCACACACTTACCCACGGTCCAGGCTAGAATCTCAGGCATCATTCACACACATGCTGCTGATTTTCACATTTCCTGAACAAACATCCCCTGTCTTCAGATACAGCACACCGAGATAGTGGACTGAAATGAGGAGGAGGAGGAGCTGTATTTCTCCCTGCTCGTATGTGAGGAGAGTGGGGGGGGGGGGTGGCTGGACTCGCTGGGCTGTAAAAGAGTGTCATAGACTGATACTCGGCTCAGCTTGCAGTCACCACTCTCGGAATTTACAGGCTGGTTCTCCTGTCCTAAGGACGGGAGAAATCAGTCTGTTTTTTCAGTAACTGAGATGAAGGCTTGGGCCCCCCTCCCCCACAGTGCTCATGGAGTCCTTTCTGCAACTCACTGTTCTCCGTGCCAATGAGGATGCAGGGGAAGGAGCAGATCGAGCGGCTGTGGTTGTGTGAACGCTTGCATTATGCAGTGTCAGCGAGCAGAGGGAGGGGGAGGAATGCCCCGCAGAGCTGACTGGGGATGCTCTTCCTCTCAGGAGAGACTGTTACTCCAGGGGCGGCCCGAGAAAATGATGGGGCACAGCATAATGTTGGGGGGGGGTCTGGGGCCCCCTCTGTCCCCCCCTAGAGTCGCCTCTGTACCTGCGATCGGCAGTAACAGAGCAGGGACGTGGATCTCTGTGTGTAAACACAGAGATCCACGTCCTGTCAGGGAGAGGAGACCGATGCTGTGTCACTTGTACATAGAGACACAGATCGGTCACCTCCCCCAGTCAGTCCCCTCCCCCACAGTTAGAATGACTAGTAGGGAACACATTTAACCCCTTCCTTCGCCCCCTAGTGTTAACCCCTTCCCTGCCAGTCACATTTATACAGTAATCAGTGCCTATTTATAGCACCGTTTGCTGTATAAATGTGAATTGTCCCATGTGTCAAAAGTGTCCGATGTGTCCGCCATAATATCGCAGTCCTGACAAAAAACTCAGATCGCCACCATTACTAGTAAAAAAAATTAACTTTTGCGCAAACCAATCACTATACGCTTATTGCAATCCCCCCCCCCCCCCCTATAATATGTAGAAGAGTACGTATTGGCCTAAACAGACAAAAATGTAAAAAAATAAATTGGTTTAAATTTTGGTTTATAGTGCAAAAACTGCAGAGGTGACCAAATACCATCAAAATAAAGCTCTATTTGTGGGGAAAAAAGGACTTCAATTTTGTTTGGGAGCCACGTCGCAAACCTGCGCAATTTTCATTTAAAGCTGAAATTTCGCCTGGGCAGGAAGGGGTTATATGTGCCCAGTAAGCAAGTGGTTAATAAATGAACACTTACCTGTCCAGCGCTCCTGCGATATCGGCAGTAGAAGACGACCAATCGCTCGTCTCTCTGCTACCCCCGCCACCATCCTCGTGAGGGAATACAGCTTCACTGCCCGGTTCCCTAATGCGAGTAATGCGGCTCGTTCCCAGTGGTCCCCGCTGTCTTCTGGGACCAGTGTGTTTTCCAGAAGGCAGCGGGTGGGGGGGACGGGAGGTGGAGTGACTCCCGTGGCAGTCTCTCCCGGAAGTGGGCGTAAATACCTGTATTATACAGGTATCTGCACCCCCTTCCCACCTGAAAGGTACCAAATGTGACCCTGGAGGGGGGGGGAGGGTTCGAAAAGCGGAAGTTCCATTTTTGGGTGGAACCCCAATTTAAGGAGGAGGAGTCCCCTGACATTTTAATGCAGGATTAGTATACTACTCCCTCTTTCCCTTATGTACTGTATATACAGTAACTGGAAAGTGAGTTAAATAACACACAGGCATAATGTATATCCACAGCTGATGAAATTCTAGTCTCTTTACCTGTACTGAGAAGAGAAACATAATGGTCTAATGCATTCAAGAGAACACAAATCACTAAAACACCCCATTTGTTTCAAGAATGTGACTACACACTCAACAGTAAGCATTATTAAACCTCTTAGCAGAGTGGTCAAGAGCAATTTCAGCAGTTTATTTAAACTCAAGCTCATTTTATGTAGAATGAGGGATGAAAAATAAATATAGGAAGCAACACATAGTCCAAAAAATGATCATATGCATATCATACAGTTTATATCTCCATCAACCTTCTATTGACTTAACTACTTGCTGACTGCCGGATGTGTACATTTACGTTGGCAGAATGGCACGGCTGCGCAAAGTAACGTACCTGTACGTCCCTTTGAATTTGGTACCGTGCCCCCCCCCCCTGCCGCGTGATCAGTGAGCGTGCCCCGTGGGTCCCACAGACTCAATGTCCTCCGGGTGCCCGCGATCGCCTGACAGAGTGACAGAATGGGGAGATGCAAAGAAGTAATTTCCCTGTTCTGCCTAGTGACAAGACAGTGATCTACTGCTCCCTGTAATCGGGAGCAATGATCACTGTCGTGTCACTTGTAGCCCAGCCCCCCCCCCCACAGTTAGAATCACTCCCTAGGACACACTTAACCCCTTCATCACCCCCTAGTGTTTAACCCCTTCCCTGCCAGTGTCATTTACACAGCAATCAGTGCATTTTTATAGCACTGATCGCTGAATAAATGTCAATGGTCCCAAAATAGTGTCAAAAGTGTCCGATGTGTCCGCCATAATGACGCAGTCACGATAAGAATTGCAGATTGACGCTATTACTAATAAAAAAAATATATTAAAAAAAATGCCATTTTGTAGGCGGTATTACTTTTGCGCAAACCAATCAATATACGCTTATTGTGTTTTTTTTTTTTTTTTACCAAAAATATGTGGAAGAATACGTATCAGCCTAAATTGAAAAAGATTTATATATATATATATGTTTTTTGGAGATATTTATTATAGAAAAAAATTAAAAATATAGCTTTTTTTTCCAAGATTGACGCTTTTTTTTGGTTTATAGAAATAAAAACCGCAGAGGTGATCAAATATCAAAAGAAATCGAAGGAAAATGTAAGTGAACCAACAATGCACTGGCTTAAAGAAACCTATTAAGAAAATAATAAAATAACCTTTACAACCCCTTTAAGTTCATTCTTTAGTCCTATCTTAGTTATCGATGCAAGATAGGAAATTGACAGCGGTCTACACCTGTCACACTGCACTGCTATGTTTATGTCTCTGATATTATTCTCACTCCATGTCCCTGGAGAAGATCTCTGTGACATGCTTAATGCAGGACTTAAGCACACGCTCCCTTAGGCCACGTACACACGATCAGACCGGTCCGATGAGGCTGGTCCGACGGACCGTTTTCATCGGGCCACCGCTGAAGTGGTCTGATGGTCTGATGTGAGTACACACCATCAGTCCAAAAATCCAATCGGAACAGAACGCGGTGACGTAGAACACAACGACGTGCTAAAAAATCGAAGTTCAATGCTTCCAAGCATGTGTCGACTTGATTCTGAGCATGTGCGGGTTTTGGGTCCGATGCTTTTGTGTACTAACCATCGTTTTGGTCGGACGGACAGGCGTCCATCGGACAGATTTTAAAGCAAGTTTTAAAACTTTGGTCCGATGGACAACGGTCCGATGGGCCGTACACATGATCAATTTGGTCAGATGAAACTGGCCTTAAGGCCAGTTTCATCGCACCGGTCTGATCGTGTGTACGCGGCCTTACTGGGTACCTGACAGGGGTACTAAATCTGTGCTACTTCTGTTTTCAACCAATATCAAGTCACTCTCCTCATCCTCTCGGGTCATACCTATATACCGATGATTGGGGGGAAAAAGAGAGACGTTTTGGGACTTTAAATGAGAAATATGTGAACATATATCTCCATCCCTGTTATATGTAAAAAAAGAATAGGGGTTTGGGACTTTGAATGAAGTATGCATGAAAACTCAAAGATAAGACAGTGTAGTATGGATGCGTTTATTTGTCTAAAATACATAGCAGAGCATGTGATTTTGAATGTATACATAGTAGTAAACATACATGACAGTGCATATAAAAAGCATGATGCAAAAACCATAAATATGGAGTCATTGAACCCAAGGTAGGTCCTAAAACTGAAACATGTAGCATCTGTGTAAGCCCGAGACACCTTTCATGGCATTATAGTCAATCTTCAGGGGCGGATGCATAGTGGAGTAAGATCTGCAGAGGGACACAAGTGTAATATGTAAGTTTTAGCATAACATCCAAATAATGGGAAACAAGAAAAGATGGGGAAAAAAAGAACCATCTCCAAAAAACGTACTAATTTCCAGCATGTGAGGATGTGCGACCAGGAACGCATGGGTCGCTAGGATTGTGTGCAACCGGGAACTGAGGTAGGGCCAGTGGGAAAACCAAGAGCATAAACATGTATCACAGATGAATGTATGTTCAACAGGTGACTGGGGCTCCCATCTAAATTAGATAATTGATTACATTAGTGAAACCCACATGGGTAAGTAGTAATTGGGTTCTAGTAAAAGCCCCTAACCCAAGTAGTGGCTGTGGATAATAAAGAGGCTTTTGTTACCCTGTATAGAGAGGAGACCCAGTAAATAGGTATATGTAACGCAGGATTGGCCTTCAGCTGATATCCTAAGTGAATGCTCCCGATGTTAACCACCAAGCCAGACCAGCGTCACGCTGGTATGACAACAGGAAAGAGAGTGTCTGGATCACAGCAGCAGCTGCCGCTCATTTAAAACCAGACAAAGCTTCCCAATGGTCAACCAAGATGGCATGACTTGCCCAAAATGCCGACGCCCCTAGGCGTCGGACATATGGGGCAGGTGCGTGGCACAGATGCTATGAGGAAAGACCGCCCACCCTCCGCACTCAAAATGATTGGTTATTTCTGTATAATATACCTGGAATATTATTTGGATTTATTATGACTGTGTGTTTTGCCTGTCTGTATTTATATTTGAAAAGGAATAAAACATTATTCTTTAAAAAAAAAAAAAAAGGAAAAACATATTAAGTAGCTTTAAATAAATGAGTTCCTGATCTTACCCTAAGAAAACCTAGATTTGTGCATTTAATCAATTCCCATGTCTCAAAAAAATGCCTTCCCTGTCTTAACCACTTAAGCCCCAGGCCAATATGCTGCTAAATGCCCAAAGGCGTTTTTACAATTCGGCACTGAGTCGCTTTAACAGACAATTGCGTGCGACGTGGCTCCCAAACAAAATTTGCATCCTTTTCTTCCCACAAATAGAGCTTTCTTTTGATGGTATTTGATTGCCTCTGCGATTTTAATTTTTTGCGATATAAACGGAAAAAGACCGAAAATTTGGAAAAAATATATATATTTTCTACTTTTTGTTATAAGAAAAATCGAATAAACAAAATTTTAGTCAAACATTTAGGCCAAAATGTATTCAGCCACATGTCTTTAGTAAAAAAAAAAAAATCGCAATAAAAAAAAAAAAAGTTAGCTACCTAGCGGCAACAGTGACACTAATACAGCGATCAGAAAACCAATCACTTAGTGACACTGGCAATAGGGGGTGAAAGTGTTAACAAGGGCGGTGATCAAGGGGTTAAACCTTTACTAGGGGGGGTACGGGGCTACCCTGGACCTAACACTAACTGCCTGTCACACTAACTGTCACACTGACACTAAATGCAGTGATCAGTAAATATATGATCACTGCAATCAGTGACACTGTGATAGGGGGCTGGGGGGGGTGATCGGAAGTGGTTAATGTGCCCATGTGTGTGGTGTCAGTGTGCTGTTGGTGCGACTTACTATGTGATGTCTTCTCTCCTCTCACCGGATTGAAAATACCGCCGAGAGGAGAGGTGACATCACTTCCTCTGCCAGTGTTTACATTACACAGGCAGAGGAAGTGCAGAGTGGAGGCTCTGCGGATTCGCTGGGAGCGATCGCGAGGGGGCGGACAAAAACGAACAGCCGCCCCCTCATCCCGGATCTCTCCCAGAGGTAAGACGCCCGCCGCATGTAGCAGTGGGGGGGGGGGGCCCGATCGGACCCCCGACCCGCAAGAAGGCAGGGACATACATGTACGCCCATCTGCCTGTACGTGCCATTCTGTGGACGTACATATACATGCGGCGGGCGTTAAGTGGTTAAAGGAGTTGTAAAGATTTGTCTTTTATTTTCTAAATAGGTTCGTTTAAGCTAGTGCATTGTTGGTTCACTTACCTTTTCCTTCAATTTCCCTTCTAACTGTTTTTTTCTTTGTTTTAATTTCTGACTTCCTATTTCTCCTCAGTAAACTTTCCACCATCATCCGAGTGGTGGAAAGTCATTTAGAATAGCTTACTGAAAACCTTACTGAGGAGGAACAGAAAGTGAGAAATTCAGACAAAGAAAACAAAGAAAAAAAACATTTAGAAGGGAAATTGAAGGAAAAGGTAAGTGAAGCAACAATGCACTAGCTTAACCACTTGAGCCCCGGGCCATTGTCAATTGACGGCCTCACGGTGGCTCTGAAAATCCAACTGGACGTCAATTGACGTCCTGGATTCCTCCGGCCACTCGGGGGCGCGCAAGCGCGTCGGCGTGGCGCGCGGTGGCGCGCACGTGCCCAAAATGCAGATGCGCGTGCCTGGCGGTCGCCAGAGCAGGGACATGGAGCTCTGTGTGTAAATACAGAGCTCCATGTCTTGTCAGGGGAGAGAGGAGATCGATCGGTGTCCCTTGTACATAGGGACACAATCGGTTACCTCCCCCAGTCACCCCCCTCCCCCCACAGTTAGAACACAATACAGGTACACATTTAACCCCTTCCTGACCTCTAGTGTTAACCCCTTCAATGCCAGTCACATTTATACAGTAATTAGTGCATATTTATAGCACTGATCGCTGTATAAATGTGAATGGCGCCAAAAATGTCAAAAGTGTCCGATGTGTCTGCAATAATGTCGCAGTCCCAATAAGAAAAAATTGCAGATCGCCGTCATTACTAGTAAAAAAAAAAAAAAAATCTGTCCCATATTTTGTAAGCGCTTATTGCGATTTATTTTTTTTTTTTTTTAACCAGAAATATGTAGAAGAATAAGTATCGACCTAAACTGAGAATTTTTAATTTTTTAAAAAAAATTGGGCTATTTATTATAGCAACAAGTAAACAATATTGTTTTTTTTTCAAAATTGTTGCTTTTTTTGTTTATAGTGCAACAAATAAAAACCGCAGAGGTGATCAAATACCACCAAAAGAAAGCTCTATTTGTGGGCCCCGGACTATATTGCTGTCCAAAGACCAGAGCACTTTTCATGATTCGGCACTGCATCGCTTTAACTGACAATTGCGCAGTCGTGCGACGTGGCTCCCAAACAAAATTGGCATCCTTTTTTCCCACAAATAGAGCTTTCTTTTGGTGGTATTTGATCATCTCTGCAGTTTTTATTTTTTGCGCTATAAACAAAAATAGAGCGACTATTTTGAAAAAAATGCAATATTTTTTACTTCTTTCGGTAATATCTCCCAAAAATATATAAAAAAACGTTTTTTTCCTCAGTTTAGGCCGATACGTATTCTTCTACATATTTTTCGTTTGGCATTTTTTTAGCGATCAATGCTATAAACATGCATTGTATTACTATAAAAATGCCATTGGCAGTGAAGGGGTTAACACTAGGGGGCAGGGAAGGGGTTAAGTGTGTTCCTGGGTGTGTTCTAACTGTATGGGGGGGTGGACTCACTAGGGGAAATCACTGATCTTCTGTTCATACATTGTATGAACAGAAAATCAGCGTTTCCCCCGCTGACAGGAACGAGATGCCCGGCGGCGATCGTACTCGCCGGGCACGCGCGCGGGACTCGGGGGCGAGCGTGGGGCGCGCACGGGCCGCCGGCGGCACGCATGCGACCCCTAGTGCCGTCTAAAGTGCCGACGTAGAATGACGGGCTCCCGCCCAGGAGAGCCGACCTGCCGCCGTAGAACGACAGCGGCTGGTAGGCAAGTGGTTAAGCTATCAATGATTTTGATAGAGATATTGAAGGTGCTTGTAGAAATAAAAGTTTGTTCACCTGATTTGACCATTTACATTTCAAAGGGTCTTGTATAGCCACTTGCTGACTGCAAAAGTAGAATAGTTGCTCTATATAAAGATGGCCTAGGCTATAAGTAGATTGCCAAGACCCAGGATTGCTGCAGAGGTTAAAAGGGGTCAGCCTGTCAGTGCTCAGACCATATGCCACACAGTGCATCAAATCGTCCCAGAAGGAAGCCTCTTCTAAAGATGATGCACAAGAAAGCCGACAAACATTTTGCTGAAGACAAGCAGACTAAGGACATGGATTACTGGAACCATGTCCTGTGGTCTGATGAGACCAAGATAAACTTTTTTGATTCAGATGGTGTCAGGCATGTGTGGCAGCAACCAGGTGAGGCGTATAAAGACAAGTGTTTCTTGACTACAATCAAGCATGGCGGTTGGAGTGTCATGGTCTGGCGCTGCATGAGTGCATCTTGCACTGGGAGCTACAGTTCATTGAGGGAACCATGAATGCCAACATGTACTGTGAAATACTGAAGCAGAGCATGATCTCCACCCTTCAAAGACTAAGCCGCAGGGCAGTATTCCAACATGATAACGACCCCAAACACACCTCCAAGACAACCACTGCCTTGCTAAAGAAGCTGAGGGTAAAGGTGATGGACTGGCCAAGCATGTCTCCAGACCTAAACCCTGTTGAGCATCTGTGGGACATCCTCAAATGGAAGGTGGAGGAGCGCAAGGTCTCTAACATCCACCAGCTCTGTGATATCGTCATGGAGGAGTGGAAGGGGACTCCAGTGACAACCTGTGAATCTCTGGTGAACTCCATGCCCAAGAGGGTTAAGGCAGTGCTGGAAAATAATGGTGGCCACACAAAATATTGACACTTTTGCCCCAATTTGGAAATTTTCACTTAGGGGTATACTCACTTTTGTTGTCAGCGGTTTAGACATTAATGGCTGTGTGTTGAGTTATTTTAAGGGGACAGCAAATTTACACTGTTGTACAAGCTGTACACTCACTACTTTGTGGCTCTACCCTTTCGGCTTGCTACAGCTCCCCAGGTGTTTACAAAGGTCCTAGCACCAGTACTGGGTCTTTTAAGGGCCCAAGAGATCTTGGTGCTCAAATACCTGGATGACCTCCTGCTCAGAGATCACTCACTACAGGCTCTAGAACAGAGCATAATATATACAGTGCGATATTCGGAAAGCTTGCACTGGATCATAAATACCGAAAGGTCAACCTTGAGACCAGCTCTAAGTCTAAAGTATTTAGGTCTGATCCTAGATATGGTCCAACCAAGAGTATTCTTGTCACCCGCGGGGATCTGAGCCCTGAAGAATCAGGTGTGTTAGATAAGGGGCACGAGACAGCCCTCCATTTGGCTCTGTATGAGTCTTCTAGGGAGAATGGTATCCTCCTTCAAGGCGGGGCCCTATGCCCAGTGACATTACAGGCCTCTACAACAAGACATCTTGTTGGCTTGGAACAGGAGAGGACAATCCCTGGATTATCCAATGTGCTTATCTCCTCTGGCATGTTTAAGCCTAAACTGGTGGTTGCAGAATCAGAACCTGTGAAAGGGAAAATCCTTTCTCCCGGTAACTTGGAGAGTACAGACTACAGATGCCAGTCTCAGGCTGGGGAGCGACCCTAGAGGGGCTCATAGCTTAAGGGAAATGGTGAAGGACAGAACAGATCCTACCCATCAACATTCTGGAATATTCACTACGGAGAGGAATTGAGTATGACTGGCCCTACGGTCATGGACGGTGGAGCTTCAGGACTGCCTTATCAGGGTTTTGACCGACAATGCCACTGAGGTGGCCTATATAAACCACCAAGGTGGTACCAGGAGGCATTTAGCTCTGTAGGAGGTGAACCATATACTAGCCTGGGCATATGGACAGGTGCCGATTCTATCGACAGTCCATATCCCGGGAGTTGAGAACTGGAAGGCAGATAATCTCAGCTGCCAGCAGATCTGCCCAGGGGGAATGGTCCCTACACCCAGGGGTGTTCCAGGAAATTTGCCAACGTTGGGGATGGCCAGAGGCCGACCTATACAGTATTAAACACAGGAAATATGCGCTACTTTACAGGCATACTATAGACACCCCCAAGCACGATATTTAAAGGATTTTTTTTATTTTATTGGTTCACTTTAAAGTAGATGTGAACCCGGAAAAATTTTTTTTTTTTTTTGCTGCCAAAATGTTGTGTATAAGATTTTCTATCATCTGTGCACATGTCAGGGAAGCTAGTAGACCAGGCTGTGTGACTGCATAGAGGAGACCAGAAACTCATATAAGTGAAAGAAAAAAGTATTTATTAAAAAGGTGACAAACAAGTGAAAACAACCAGTGCACAACCCACAACAAAAAATATATATACAAAAAAGAAGGGGAGATACCGTAAACGTAAAAAGCCAGGCCGGGGTCATACACCAGGAGATACCAGCAGGATGGGGGACAAGGAGCCAGACGAACAGGGAGAGCAAGGATGGATAGGCTGCGGGGCAGGGATCCAAAGGAAACCAGGATACAGACGGGACAGGTCCAGGAAGAGCTTGGGATAAGGATCAGATCTGATTGGATCGAGTTGGGTCAGAAGCAGGGTCAGGATTGCAGGCTCAGGGTCAGGAAGATAGATAGATACAAAGGCGAGGTGATCTTGTACTCGCCGGGTATAATTAGAGATGTTAGTGATTAGGTTCAAATCACACCTGAGCGCAGCAAGAGCCGTACGCTCCACACTGCCAGCATCCATCCGCTGGTGGAGACCAGTACTGCGTCCCAAAGGTGATATAACACCAGCAGGGAGAAGTTCCAAACTGCCAGGAGACACCTGCTGGTGAAACGCAGTACTGCGAGCCAAACAATAATAATAAATATCACCAGCGGATGGAACCTTTCCTGACAGCACAGTCTTGCCACACAGAGTTAATCCAACTCTAAACAATCCTCTTTTCTTCGTAAAGTGAAATAAAACGGACAAACAGAGAAACCTGTTTGTCCGTTCCTCCCCCTTGCTGTGAGTAACAGGCGATTTACATATCTCATACACTAGCCTGTGACAGGCACATCCTGTGTAAAAAGTTCACAATTTACATCACCCTCCCCTCCCCTCCCCTTCTCTCCCCTCCAGCTCTCCTAGGATTGGCTGTCTTTACTGTGTTTTGACTGGATTTTTCTCATCATTGGGTGTGATAAGGAAATGTATGGTGCAGTGAAAACACAGAACAGCCAGCAGAATATACACAGTCAAGTGATTTAGGGGAGATGTATCTAGTCAGAGCTGGGCAGAGGAGAAGCTCCAGTGAGCTGATTATTATAGTGCAGTGTGTGTGACCTGATCACAGTTGCAACATTCCTTTCCATCACCAGGGTGTGTTATGTGGGGGAGGAGTGGATTTTTCACTTTTTATAATTACACCCAGTAAGGCTGAATGAGCTTAGGGCTGGTTTACACTGGTGCTCTGTGTGAGATCGCATGTTATTCGCACAGCACTGCAAATCACATGCAGTGTCTATTCGATGTGAACCGAGCCTTGGTGGGAGGAGTCAGGTGACATTTGTAGGCTGTATGGTTTGAGGCCCGGTTCATACTGGTGCGATGTGGGAACCCTGCGAATCCACTACGGGTTCCCACATCGCACCCGACTCGCACGTCAGTTCACACTGCCATATGCGAACTGCTGGGTAGTGTCATACAATGTTAACGACATCCCCATTTCAGCTCGCATATCACACTGCGAACTGACAGTTTGGACATTAATCAGATCGCATAGGTGTGAACACCCATGCGATCCGATTCTGGTGCAGACCAAAAAAAGGGTCCTGTGCGTGTTTGGTCAGAATGTGGTGCGATTTCAGCCATACATATGAATGATAACACAAAAACTTTTCATCACTCATGGTTAGTGTTTGGCTGAAGCCATGTATTATCAATCAACTGTGTTTACTCTTTTTAAATCATAATGGCAAAAGAAACTACCCAAATGACCCTGATCAAAAGTTTACATACCCTGGTGATTTTGGCATGATAATATGCACATAAGTTGACACAAAGGGGTTTGAATGGCTATTAAAGGTAACCATCCTCATCTGTGATCTGTTTGCTTGTAATTAGTGTGTGTGTGTGTGTGTGTGTGTGTGTGTGTGTGTGTGTGTGTGTGTGTATATAAAAGGTCAATGAGTTTCTGGACTCCTGACAGACCCTTGCATCTTTTATCCAGTGCTGCACTGACGTTTCTGGATTTTGAGTCATGTGGAAAGCAAAAGAATTGTCAAAGAATCTGCGGGAAAAGGTAGTTGAACTGTATAAATAGGAAAGGGATATAAAAAGATATCCAAGGAATTGAGAATTCCAATCAGCAGTGTTCAAACTCTAATCAAGAAGTGGAAAATGGTAGGTTCTGTGGAAACCAAACCACGGTCAGGTAGAGCAACTAAAATTTCACCAACAACTGCCAGGAAAATTTTGGGATGGACAGAAAAACCCAGAAATAACTTCAGATAAAATACAGGACTCTCTGAAATCATGTGGTGTGGTTGTTTCAAGATGCACAATAAGGAGGCACTTGAAGAAAGATGGGCTGCATGGTCGAGTTACTAGAAGAAAGCCATTGCTAAGCAAATGCCACAAAGTATCCCACTTACAATATAACAAACAGCATAGAGACAAGCCTCAAACCTCCTGGCACAAAGTCATTTGGAGTGATGAGAGCAAAATTGAACTTTTTGTCCACAACTATAAACGCTACATTTGGAGAGGAGTCAACAAGGCCTATGATGAAAGGTACACCATTCCTACTGTGAAACATGGAGGTGGATCACTGATGTTTTGGGGATGTGTGAGCTACAAAAGGCACAGGAAATTTGTTCAAAACTGATGGCAAGATGAATGCAGTATGTTATCAAAAAAATACTGGAGGAAAATTTGCATTCATCAGCCAGGAAGCTGCGCATGGGACGTACTTGGACATTTCAACATGACAATGATCCAAAACACAAGGCCAAGTCAACTTGTCATTGATGACAGCAGAATAAAGTGAAGGTTCTGAAGTAGCCATCTCAGTCTCCTGTCCTCAATATCGTTGAGCCACTCTGGGGAGATCTCAAATGTGCAGTTCATGCAAGACAGCCTAAGAATTTCCAGCTTTACCAACTGAGAAGATAGAGTCTCATCCACAAATACCCCAAAAGACTTCAAGCTGTCATTGATGTTAAAGGGGGCAATACACGGTATTTAAACTTTTGAGCAGGGTCATTTGGATAGTTTCTGTTGCCATTATGAATAATAAGAAAAAAAGAGTGAACACAATTGATTAATAATAAATGGCTTCAGCCAAACACTAATCATGAGTGAAAGAAAAGTTTTTGCGTTATCATTCATATTCTCTGAAAAATGGCCAAGAAATCATAAATTCTGCCAGGGTATGTTAACTTATAAGCACAACTGTATGTACTCGATCCCATGAGCCTGGTATTTGTAGACCTTAAATTGATGCACACGGAGGTATTGTGTCTAAGGCACCCTGCATGCTCTCCACCGGTAACTCGTATCTCCACTTTGTGAGTTGCCACAAACCAAAGTGAATATTTCGAAGGGCCAGTTCTGTGGGTTAAGGAAGAACTGTTCATTGGATCATAATTACACCATGCAAGGAAAGATCCTGACTGACAAATTCCTTGATAAGGGATATAATTCTGATCTGGTAAATAGAGTATTCTTGGAATGCAGAGCCCCCATAAATAAAAACAAATATTTACCTCCACCTACTAATGCTGGTGTTAAGTTTATAACAAAGTATCATAGTAACATATAAATGTTTGGGGTTCTAATAAATTTTCGAGCAAAAAATACAGATTTTTACTTGTAAACAAAAAGTGTCAGAAAAGGCTTGGGCCTTAAGTGGATAAAATAGCCATTTATGTGTCATGGTTAAGACAGTTAGGTGAAGGATCAATGTATCCCTGCCAAATGTTATTGTTTTTTTTTCCTCGAGTGAAGCCTGAGCCTGAACGCTCCACTAACCCCCATAGACACGAACATGAATGTACAGTTGATGCTTATGTAAAACCATTATTTGGAAATGACTCACTGCTATATGGTTTCTTTAGGAAATTTGACAAATAGACACCTATGGGCAAGCCAACTAAAAGGAAAAAAAAAAATTATAAAAAAAATCTTTAATAGCAAGTGGGAAAGAAGAGTGCTGTAAGGCCTTGTACACACGAGGGGAAATATCCGCTGTAAACGGTCCCCGGACCGTTTACAGCGTATATTTGCACCGGGATGTTTTGATCCGATGGCTGTACACACCATCGGATCAAATTCCCCGCCGGCGGACAGCGCGGTGACGCGGCGGTGACGTTGACGCCGCCACGTGACCGCCATGTCACCGCACCAGGAAGTAAACACTTCCGCGCGCATGCGTCGGATCCATTCACAGGATACGACACATGTGCGGCAAGATATGTCCGCTGGTTTGCCGTACTAACCAGCGGACATATCTGACGGCCAGCTATCCGGCGGAATTATTTCAAAGCATGCTTTGAAATTTTTCCGCCGGATGAATCCGGCAAAAAGCGTCCGTTTGCCCCTACAGACGAGGGGATTTTTCGGCTGAAATGGTCCGTCGGACCATGTTCAGCGGAAATATCCCCTCGTGTGTACAAGGCCTAAGATTACAGAGGATGAAGAGGCTGGTACTGTTGAAGATGACATTAGCAGATTGGTAAAATAAAGCAGAGGATAGATATTAATGGGGAAATGTTGTTGTGCCAAGGTCTGTACTACCAATGGGTAAAGTAGTATAAAATCACATTGATAAATAGGGATAAGTGAAATTAAGAGCTTTTGTCTCCCATGGAATTCTAGGAGATATTGGTAAAAAGCATTAGAGTTTATAGGGAGGTCAAAAATGAAATCATCCACCCACAAATCTCCCACCACAGCGCACATTTAGAGCCAAAACACCCAGAAAAATATGTGATGATTATTAGTAGCAGCCACTGGGGAGTGAAAAGAATCACATGGAGAAAACGAAGTACAGTAGCAAAAGGATAATACGTAGCAAACTATAAAGACAGCTCTGTAAACAAAGCTGGCAAAATAAAGACTAACTTCTATAATGTTAGAAAGCATAATGATTTATAAAACAAAGTAAATAGCATTAGGTTTAAAGTGGCTTAGGACACAGAGGTTAGCAATCACTGAATTCTAAATACTGCTACTGGCTAATAGCTAGGCTACCTCCTCCTGCTGGCTTGGGGAACATGAACCTATAAAAAAAAAAATAAGAGAAAGAGAGGGGCAACAAGCATATTTTTATTTAGTGGCATTACCTGGAGCAATATGGGTTAATTATTACTCCATACCAAATGCATAGCATAGCTGTGAAAATCTAAATAAATAGAAATTGGGAAGAGTACATTTTCATTTTCAGGTTCTTGAATTAAATAAATCTACCCTCCATGTAGGATATCTAAGGCCTCGTACACACGATCAAATCTGTCTGCTGGAAACGGTCTGCTAGACTGTCCCAGCAGACAGATTTGATCGTGTGTACGGCCGAGCTGACGGATTCGGCCACCCGACAGATTTCAAAGCATGCTTTGAAATCTATCGGGTGGCAATCCGTCCGCCCGACATGTCTGCTGGTTAGTACACTTACCAGCAGACATGTCATCCCGCACCGCCGGCGAATGGATTCGGCGCATGCGCGGAAGTGTTTTACTTCCTGGTGCGGTGACGTGGCGGCGTCAACGTCACCGACACGTCAGCGCGCCGTCTGCTGGCGGGGATTTTGGTTTGCTCGTGTGTACACGCGAGCAAACCAAAATCCTATCAGACAGATTTGTTCAAATCGGTCGGTCCGACCGATTTGAACAAATCTATTGCCTCGTGTGTACGAGGCCTAAGTGTTTTAATACTCTTGGCAGCCCAGCATTCCAGGTCAAAGTGTATTTTGAAGTTATTATTGGCACAATGGACATTAAATCACTCCTGGGAATTTCAGAAGCTCCTTTTAGCAGTCCCGGATCTGTTCTTGTGCCAGAAATCTATGTTGCCGGATTATTTCATGTTTAAAAAAAAAAAAAAAAATAGAAAATCAAAGTAAAATAAAAATGTAACAACACACATAACAATCAGTAACAATCAACTGCACAAAAAATGCTAAAAAAGCACTAAACCTAAAAAAATAAAAAACAACAAACTCTAAATACACCCTCTAAAAATCAACACCTTATAAATAAACAAAAAAACTTTTTTTTTTAAAACAAATTTCACCTCGGTAAGCAAAAATAGAAAATTGAATGCTCATCTTTCTGTAATTTTCCTTTCCTTGTACATCTTAATGGCAGCGTACAATGGATTGTGGCAGCTCAGCGAAGCTGGCCCCCCTACAATCAGCACAAATAAAAACTCAAGTGTGTTTCTTTAGTGCTACGTTTGTGCTGTTTTGTGCCGCAAAAAATTACGTTTGTGCTGCTTTTATTTTGAAGATATTAGCAATTGTTTTTTCCAGACTATGACATCATCTAGCCCCCCTACAAGCCCAAATGACACAAAACTGGTCTCATTAGTTAGTGCTACGTTTGTGCTGTTTTGTGCTGCTAATATTTCCGTTCTATCTTTTATCGTTTTTGCGTTATTAATGATTTATTAAAGGTCACCAAAGGTCACACAGCCCCCCTACAAGCCCAAATGACACAAAACTGGTCTGGTTGGTTAGTGCTACGTTTGTGCTGTTTTGTGCTGCTAATATTTCCGTTCTATCTTTTATCGTTTTTGCCTTATTAATGATTTATTAAAGGTCACCAAAGGTCACACAGCCCCCCTACAAGCCCAAATGACACGAAACTGGTCTGGTTGGTTAGTGCTACGTTTGTGCTGTTTTGTGCTGCTAATATTTCCGTTCTATCTTTTATCATTTTTGAGTTATTAATGATTTATTAAAGGTCACCAAAGGTCAATCAGCCCCCCTACAAGCCCAAATGACACGAAACTGGTCTCATTGGTTAGTGCTACGTTTGTGCTGGTTTGTGCTGCTAATATTTTTATTTGTGCTGTTATGGTTTTAAAGTTATAACAGTTTATTTATTTTTTTCAAACCCCATTCACTTTGCCCACCTTACAATCAGCACAAATAAAAACTCAAGTGTGTTTCTTTAGTGCTATGTTTGTGCTGTTTTGTGCTGTTTAAATTTCCTTTCTATCTTTTATTGTTTTTGCGTTATTAATGATTTATTAAAGGTCACCAAAGGTCACACAGCCCCCCTACAAGCCCAAATGACACGAAACTGGTCTCATTGGTTAGTGCTACGTTTGTGCTGTTTTGTGCTGCTAATATTTCCATTCTATCTTTTATCGTTTTTGCGTTATTAATGATTTATTAAAGGTCACCAAAGGTCACACAGCCCCCCTACAAGCCCAAATGACATGAAACTGGTCTCATTGGTTAGTGCTACGTTTGTGCTGTTTTGTGCTGCTAATATTTCCGTTCTATCTTTTATCGTTTTTGCGTTATTAATGATTTATTAAAGGTCACCAAAGGTCACACAGCCCCCCTACAAGCCCAAATGACACGAAACTGGTCTCATTGGTTAGTGCTACGTTTGTGCTGTTTTGTGCTGCTAATATTTCCGTTCTATCTTTTATCGTTTTTGCGTTATTAATGATTTATTAAAGAGCTCAGCGAAGCTGGCCCCCCTACAATCAGCACAAATAAAAACTCAAGTGTCTTTCTTTAGTGCTACGTTTGTGCTGTTTTGTGCCGCAAAAAATTAAGTTTGTGCTGCTTTTATTTTGAAGATATTAGCAATGTTTTTTTTACAGACTATGACATCATCTAGCCCCCCTACAACACCCAAATGACACAAAACTGGTCTTGTTGGTTAGTGCTACGTTTGTGCTGGTTTGTGCTGCTAATATTTTTATTTGTGCTGTTATGCTTTTAAAGTCATAACAGTTTATTTATTTTTTTCAAACCCCACTCACTTTGCCCACCTTACAATCAGCACAAATAAAAACTCAAGTGTGTTTCTTTAGTGCTATGTTTGTGCTGTTTTGTGCTGTTTAAATTTCCATTCTATCTTTTATTGTTTTTGTGTTAATGATTTATCAAAGGTCACCAAAGGTCACACAGCCCCCCTACAATGCCCAAATGACACAAAACTGGTCTCGTTGGTTAGTGCTACGTTTGTGCTGTTTTGTGCTGCTAAAAAAATATTTGTGCTGTTATGGTTTTTGAGTTATAACATTTTTTTTGTTTTTTTCAAATCCCACTCACTCCCCCCCCCCTTACAATCAGCACAAATAAAAACTCAAATGTTTCTTTAGTGCTATGTTTGTGCTGCTAATATTTTTATTTGTGCCGTTATGGTTTTTAATATATAGCAGCTTGTTTTTATTTGATAATAACCCACTCACTTTGCCCCCCATGTTATTAAATCTTAAAAACAAACATACTATTTGTTAGTGCTACTTTTGTGCTTTTTTGTGTCATAAAAATACACATTTGTGCTGCTTTTATTTTTAAGATAATAGCAATTTGTTTTTTCCCAGACAATGACATCACCCTGCCCTCCTGTCCCATACCTGGTTAGTGATCTCCTGGTTAGAAAGCAGCAATTGAAGCACAGCAAAGTATGAGTGCCTGTGATCAGTCCAATAGACTGCATGGTGGCACCAGTCAGCTGGTGGATGTGACAACAGAACCGGCTGATGGCATATAAGCTGGCACTGAGCTTGGCTGGCGGCAGACTGTGGGTAAGCAGCTGGAAGCAGGAGACAGGTGAAAGCTTGCTGGACTGAAGAGCTGTAGCAGGATTCAGGATCAGATGAGCCGGGTCCATAATGGTCGGGCAGATCAGGCATAGACGGCAGACAACAGGATAGTTGGGTCACAAGCCAAATCAGCAATGGGAGTTAGATCAGGCAAGAACAGAAGGCAGAATCCAACGGAGGTCAGGAGCAAGCTGGGTTAGGATCAGAAGTCAAACACAGCAATCAGGAGCGAACACACAGAAGCTGCACACCAAACTGCAGCCTGTTTAAATAGTCTGTCTGGCGCCAGCATTGATGACAGGCTCACGCTCATCTGCCCGGCCAGTTGCCAGTCTGCGCATGCGCATATGTATGCACAGGGAGACATCATTTGTGCTATGGGCAAGCCTTTGCTGACAACCCCTACCACAGCCAAACAAAATGAAAAGGGGCTGGTTGGTTAGTGCCACGTTTGTGTTGGTTTGTGCCATTTTACTCTCCATTCTAGCTCCTTTTGTTTTTCATTTATTGTTGATTTAATAAAGGTCACCCAGCAGCCCTACAAGAGACACAAGACATGAAACCAGGCTGGTTGGTGCCTCCTTTGTGCTGGTTTGTGCTGTTTAAGTATCAGTTCTACTGCTTTTTGTTTTTCAGCTATTTACTATTTATTAAAGGTCAGTAAAGGTCACTGGGTTGGTTGGTTAGTGCCGCGTTAGTGCTGTTAAAATTACTATGTGTGCTGCTTTTTTATTGCAAAAGTTTTTTTTTTTTTTATCAAACCCCACCCATGTTATTAGATACTATAACAATTACACCATTCATTTGTGCTGCATCTGTGATAACTTGTGAAAAAAATTACATTTGTGCTGATTTGGTTGTGGAGATCTTGTACATTATAGTTGATGAAACCCCCTCTGCATGTTAGAATCACATGCTAACAATTTCTCTTTCACACAGACAGAACTTCTTCAACAGTCTGTGCATGTGAAAAAAAATAAGTATGATTTTCATGTATGCTTGAAAAAATATAATGGAGAAATCCAAGTTGTACTTATCTATTGGTTTGCTGGATAATATATTTAGAGCGCAAAGAACATAATTGGTGTCTTGTTGTTTAAAATTGTATGGAAACAGGTGAAAGAGGAGTGCAAGCTACACAAACACTTTTCACTAGTCAGTAGAAATGTTTTTCTAAATTGTAATATCCATTTTGTTATAATAGCACAATTTTTTACATTGTTCCTTGCTAGGCCTCTTACTCAGCCTGGAGTTTATTTTTGTAATGCTCCTCCTCTGTACCTGGCTCTGTAAGCACTGCACACAGTACCTTGGAGGAAGGCACTAATACAGCTTAACCACTTAAGACCCGGACCAATACGCTGGCAAATGACCCAAGGGGTTTTTGCGATTCGGCACTGCGTCGCTTTAACAGACAATTGCGCGGTCGTGCGACGTGGCTCCCAAACAAAATTTGCGTCCTTTTTTTCCCACAAATAGAGCTTTCTTTTGGTGGTATTTGATCACCTCTGCGGTTTTTATTTTTTGCGCTATAAACAAAAATAGAGCGACAATTTAAAAAAAAATGCAATATTTTTTACTTTTTGCTATAATAAATATCCCCCAAAAATATATAAAAAAACATTTTTTTTCCTCAGTTTAGGCCGATACGTATTCTTCTACATATTTTTGGTAAAAAAAAATCGCAATAAGCGTTTATCGGTTGGTTTTCGCAAAATTTACAGCGTTTACAAAATAAGGGATAGTTTTATTGCATTTTTATTAATTATTTTTTTTTTACTACTAATAGCGGCGATCAGCGATTTTTTTCGTGACTGCGACAATATGGCGGACACTTCGGACAATTTTGACACATTTTTGGGACAATTGTCATTTTCACAGCAAAAAATGCATTTAAATTGCATTGTTTACTGTGGAAATGACAGTTGCAGTTTGGGAGTTAACCACAGGTGGCGCTGTAGGGAATGTGTGCCCTAATGTGTGTGTTTACAACTGTAGGGGGGTGTGGCTGTAGGTGTGACGTCATCGATCGCGTCCCCCTATTACAGGGATGACGCGATCGATGCTCCGGCCACAGAGAAGCACGGGGAAGCCGTGTGTACACACGGCTCTCCCCGTTCTTCCGCTCCAGGGACGGATCGCCGCACTGCAGCGGCGATCGGGTCCGCGAATCCCGCGGTCCCGGTCCTGGAGCTTCGGACCAGGTCGCGGGCGCGCGCCCGCGACCCACGGCTGGGTACTAAAACCAACGTATATATACGTTGATGTGCCCAGCCGTGCCATTCTGCCGACGTAAATGTGCAGTAGGCGGTCCTTAAGTGGTTAAGCAACCTCATGCTTGATGTTTTGACTGCTGCCTGAAAGATTACAGGGTAAATTTAAGTTTAACCCACTTGTTTTTACAGCTTTTGCAACCTCATGCTTGATGCTTTGACTGCTACCTGAGTGTAAATCAAGTCAATTAAAGTATAGCCCACAAATTTTTTCTTTTGATGTGTTTGTTAGTGATGCATCCATGTGTATACACTGGGTTCTGTGTTATCCAGAATTTTGATTCCATGTAGCAATATACTGAAATCATTTCCTGTCTACACACAAAGGTACATTGGTAACTGTACTCCCAATTTTTTCTTTTTTCTTTTTTTTGCCCAAACTGGGTACCTATTTGTTCTGACTTTAACTAAATGGTAAGCTGTAAGGGAATTGTAAATGCTAGGCCAGACTGTGGAAATTCTACACTTCAAACACTTGTATGATGTATGTGATATATATATATATATATATATATATATATATATATATATATATATATATATATATATACACACACACACACACACACACACACACATATTTGAGATTTAAACCACATAATGCTAGCAACTCAGGCTGTGCTGTGTTGAAGACACTGATGCATGGAGAATACTTAAAGCAGAGGTCCACACAAAAATGGAACTTCCGCTTTTCGGAACCCCCCCTCCACATTTGGCACCTTTCAGGGGGAGGGGGTGAAGATGCCTGTCTAATCTGGTATTTGCACCCACTTCCAGGCGTAGACCTCCACAGAATCTGCAGGGGTCTATGTATCACATCCTGTCGTCCCCCGTTCTGGGAGACAGAAGACAGGAGGGACCATTTCGATTGCGCAGCACGACTCGCACATGCGCAGTAGGGAATCGGGAAGTGAAGTTGCAAGGCTACATTTCCTGATTCCCTTAACGAAGATGGCAGCGGCAGCATCCGAGGCACGGGTTGACCTCAGGTGCCATCATCGCAGGCGCGCTGGACAGATAAGTGTCCATATTTTAAAGTCAGCAGCTGCAGTATTTGTAGCTGCTGACATCTAAATAAAAAAATGTGGTGGATCTCTGCTTTAAGTATAAGCTTGCAGTAGCTATAGCTTTTACTGTTAGATGGGGTGCAAGGTAGAGGGGAGAATATTTTTAAGGCACAAAAAGTAAAACAATTGAATGGTACCTTTATATTTAAAATTTAATACCATGGGGGTGTAAAGTGGGCAGGACTAGAGGTGACACAATGTAAAATATAATGTGACATTTCTCTAAAACGAAACCATTGTTCTGTCAAGATCGCCAACTCATCAAAATCTCGTAGCTGTACTGTGCATGCGCTGGTTGGAAATGTTTAGAGCAGCCTTCAGTAAATGGAAGACCGAACAATGCCATGTCCACACTTTCAGACCACCAGTATGCAGGGCGTGACCCCAGCTGCTCAACAGTCATTTGTTTCTGATATCGCCGGTGTACCAGCAACCAGTGATGTTACATGTGGGCCCCACCCCCTGTAGCAAGTTGATCCACCCAGGTACTGCCCCCTGCAGCTCCTCCCTTCTACAATGTACTGTGCCTGTCCAGCTACTTGACGTGTGCAGGTATGCTGTTCACTTGAATGGGGTTTATAGGTGCACTCTGATAGGCACATATGGTGTAAAGCAGGGGTGTCAAACTCAATTTCATTGTGGGCCGCATCAGCATTATGGTTGCCCTCAAAAGGACCAGTTGTATCTGTAAGATTAAGATGTCCAGCGCATCCCTTCCCCTTACATTAGATGTCAAGAACCACCCCACAATCAGAAGTTGAGTCCCCCACTCTCCCTTACATCACAGTGCACCCCCCTTTCCTTATGCTGCTGCTGGGAAGAAGTTGGATGCATTCCTTGAAAGCAGAAAGTAAGGGTCTGGAGGATGACTGGAGAGGTCCGCAGGCCTTGTGTTTGCCACTTCTGGTGTAAAGGGACACTATGATGGGTACATATGGTGTAAAGTGGCACTCTGATGGGCACATATGATATGAAGAGGCAATCTGTTGGGCACATATGATGTAAAGGGGGCACTCTCATGAGGGCACCTGATGTATAGGGGCACTCTGAGGAGCACATATGATGGAAAGAGGCACTCTGATGGGCACATATGATGAAGAGGGGCACTCTGCTGGGCACATATGGTGTAATGGGGCGTTCTGGTGGGCACATATGGTGTGAAGGGGCTCTCTGGTGGGCACAAATTATGGAAATGGGCACTCTGATGGGGACAATTGATGTAAAGGGGCACTGTGATGGGTGGGGACCCCTGATGTAAAGGGGCACTCTGATGGGAAATAGGATGCAATGGGGCACTCTATGAGCACATAAGATGGAAAGGGGCACTCTCATGGGGGCAACTAATGTAAGAATGTCAAAACTGAAACTTGACAAAAAATATTGTTGAAATGCTATGGAAAGTATACATTTCTCAGTTTTTGATAGACATACAGTGACTACAAATGTTCTAGGTCATAGCACAAACTAGAGTTTCGGACCTTGGCTAAAAGAGAATTTTAGTGACATAGAATTTAATTAAATACCCCTAGTTTAGAGATTATGATATCTTTGGGTATATCTAAAACCTCTAAAGTTGAGGGAACTAAGATGGGTTGATGGCAGACCATCCCCCTTACCTGTTTGTATATATGCATGCTGAGAGTAGGCTAGAGGCCCCCCGAAATTTAGCAATGAGGCCCCTAGCATGTCAAGTATTCAAAAAGGAATGGGGTCTGCCATCACATTGTCTTGGATTCCTAACTTTGAAGATGCCAGGGCCCCCCCTGGACATCATATTCCATCAGAATCTCCAAACCGCTGTACTGCACATGTACATATTCTGTTGCTCCATAGAGGTGAATGGAGTGTCCGGTCCGATCCGATCAGGTACGACTGAAAAATCGGACAGGCGCACCTGATCAGGCAGAATGTGTAAAAGGAGCCTAAAACTACATTTTGTTATGTGCAGACACATGAACATGGTTACAATGTAACACAAATAAAAGGTCTAAAAATAACCCATTATAGCATGTAATATAGCAATATACTGTACATAAAGTTATAGTTATGTAAGTGACATAGGGAATAACAAAAGTTGCTTATATTTACATACAAATTGTACAAAAATATGGTGTAAAACTATAGTATATACTATATAAAAAAAATAACTTAAAATATCAAAACCTGAGAGAATGGATGTTTAAGCAGCACAGTAGCAGCACTAACTAATCAGCCAGTTTCACATCCTTATGCTTTTATAGTGGGGGAGGTGGGGTTTGATTAATTAAAAAAAAACTTTTGCAATAAAAAAGCAGCACACATAGTAATTTTAACAGCACTAACGCGGCACTAACCAACCAACCCAGTGACCTTTACTGACCTTTAATAAATAGTAAATAGCTGAAAAACAAAAAGCAGTAGAACTGATACTTAAACAGCACAAACCAGCACAAAGGAGGCACCAACCAGCCTGGTTTCATGTCTTGTGTCTCTTGTAGGGCTGCTGGGTGACCTTTATTAAATCAACAATAAATGAAAAACAAAAGGAGCTAGAATGGAGAGTAAAATGGCACAAACCAACACAAACGTGGCACTAACCAACCAGCCCCTTTTCATTTTGTTTGGCTGTGGTAGGGGTTGTCAGCAAAGGCTTGCCCATAGCACAAATGATGTCTCCCTGTGCATACATATGCGCATGCGCAGACTGGCAACTGGCCGGGCAGATGAGCGTGAGCCTGTCATCAATGCTGGCGCCAGACAGACTATTTAAACAGGCTGCAGTTTGGTGTGCAGCTTCTGTGTGTTCGCTCCTGATTGCTGTGTTTGACTTCTGATCCTAACCCAGCTTGCTCCTGACCTCCGTTGGATTCTGCCTTCTGTTCTTGCCTGATCTAACTCCCATTGCTGATTTGGCTTGTGACCCAACTATCCTGTTGTCTGCCGTCTATGCCTGATCTGCCCGACCATTATGGACCCGGCTCATCTGACCCTGAATCCTGCTACAGCTCTTCAGTCCAGCAAGCTTTCACCTGTCTCCTGCTTCCAGCTGCTTACCCACAGTCTGCCGCCAGCCAAGCTCAGTGCCAGCTTATATGCCATCAGCCGGTTCTGTTGTCACATCCACCAGCTGACTGGTGCCACCATGCAGTCTATTGGACTGATCACAGGCACTCATACTTTGCTGTGCTTCAATTGCTGCTTTCTAACCAGGAGATCACTAACCAGGTATGGGACAGGAGGGCAGGGTGATGTCATTGTCTGGGAAAAAACAAATTGCTATTATCTTAAAAATAAAAGCAGCACAAATGTGTATTTTTATGACACAAAAAAGCACAAAAGTAGCACTAACAAATAGTATGTTTGTTTTTAAGATTTAATAACATGGGGGGCAAAGTGAGTGGGTTATTATCAAATAAAAACAAGCTGCTATATATTAAAAACCATAACGGCACAAATACAAATATTAGCAGCACAAACATAGCACTAAAGAAACATTTGAGTTTTTATTTGTGCTGATTGTAAGGGGGGGGGGGGGGGGGGAGTGAGTGGGATTTGAAAAAAACAAAAAAAATGTTATAACTCAAAAACCATAACAGCACAAATATTTTTTTAGCAGCACAAAACAGCACAAACGTAGCACTAACCAACGAGACCAGTTTTGTGTCATTTGGGCATTGTAGGGGGGCTGTGTGACCTTTGGTGACCTTTGATAAATCATTAACACAAAAACAATAAAAGATAGAATGGAAATTTAAACAGTACAAAACAGCACAAACATAGCACTAAAGAAACACACTTGAGTTTTTATTTGTGCTGATTGTAAGGTGGGCAAAGTGAGTGGGGTTTGAAAAAAAAAAAATAAACTGTTATGACTTTAAAAGCATAACAGCACAAATAAAAATATTAGCAGCACAAACTAGCACAAACGTAGCACTAACCAACAAGACCAGTTTTGTGTCATTTGGGTGTTGTAGGGGGGCTAGATGATGTCATAGTCTGTAAAAAAAAACATTGCTAATATCTTCAAAATAAAAGCAGCACAAACGTAATTTTTTGCGGCACAAAACAGCACAAACGTAGCACTAAAGAAAGACACTTGAGTTTTTATTTGTGCTGATTGTAGGGGGGCCAGCTTCGCTGAGCTCTTTAATAAATCATTAATAACGCAAAAACGATAAAAGATAG
Organism: Rana kukunoris; assembly: GCA_029574335.1. Taxonomy (NCBI): domain Eukaryota; kingdom Metazoa; phylum Chordata; class Amphibia; order Anura; family Ranidae; genus Rana; species Rana kukunoris. The sequence goes on from CM056049.1 coordinate 659,740,137, forward strand.
AACGGAAATATTAGCAGCACAAAACAGCACAAACGTAGCACTAACCAATGAGACCAGTTTCGTGTCATTTGGGCTTGTAGGGGGGCTGTGTGACCTTTGGTGACCTTTAATAAATCATTAATAACGCAAAAACGATAAAAGATAGAACGGAAATATTAGCAGCACAAAACAGCACAAACGTAGCACTAACCAATGAGACCAGTTTCGTGTCATTTGGGCTTGTAGGGGGGCTGTGTGACCTTTGGTGACCTTTAATAAATCATTAATAACGCAAAAACGATAAAAGATAAAATGGAAATATTAGCAGCACAAAACAGCACAAACGTAGCACTAACCAATGAGACCAGTTTCGTGTCATTTGGGCTTGTAGGGGGCTGTGTGACCTTTGGTGACCTTTAATAAATCATTAATAATGCAAAAACGATAAAAGATAGAATGGAAATATTAGCAGCACAAAACAGCACAAACGTAGCACTAACCAATGAGACCAGTTTGTGTCATTTGGGCTTGTAGGGGGGCTGTGTGACCTTTGGTGACCTTTAATAAATCATTAATAATAACGCAAAAACAATAAAAGATAGAAAGGAAATTTAAACAGCACAAAACAGCACAAACATAGCACTAAAGAAACACACTTGATTTTTATTTGTGCTGATTGTAAGGTGGGCAAAGTGAATGGGGTTTGAAAAAAATTAATAAACTGTTATAACTTTAAAACCATAACAGCACAAATAAAAATATTAGCAGCACAAACCAGCACAAACGTAGCACTAACCAATGAGACCAGTTTCGTGTCATTTGGGCGTTGTAGGGGGGCTGATTGACCTTTGGTGACCTTTAATAAATCATTAATAACGCAAAAACGATAAAAGATAGAACAGAAATATTAGCAGCACAAAACAGCACAAACGTAGCACTAACCAACCAGACCAGTTTCGTGTCATTTGGGCTTGTAGGGGGGCTGTGTGACCTTTGGTGACCTTTAATAAATCATTAATAAGGCAAAAACGATAAAAGATAGAACGGAAATATTAGCAGCACAAAACAGCACAAACGTAGCACTAACCAACCAGACCAGTTTTGTGTCATTTGGGCTTGTAGGGGGGCTGTGTGACCTTTGGTGACCTTTAATAAATCATTAATAACGCAAAAACGATAAAAGATAGAACGGAAATATTAGCAGCACAAAACAGCACAAATGTAGCACTAACTAATGAGACCAGTTTTGTGTCATTTGGGCTTGTAGGGGGGCTAGATGATGTCATAGTCTGGAAAAAACAATTGCTAATATCTTCAAAATAAAAGCAGCACAAACGTAATTTTTTGCGGCACAAAACAGCACAAACGTAGCACTAAAGAAACACACTTGAGTTTTTATTTGTGCTGATTGTAGGGGGGCCAGCTTCGCTGAGCTGATTGTGGCTCCACTCACACAATCCGATTGGACTGGTTAACTGTAAATGAAAGACAGACTCGGCTCAAAGCATTCTCTGAAACTCTCACCATTTGGGTGAGCATCTGTATGCTGCCATGAAGATGTACCAGGAAAGGCAAATTACAGAAAGGTGAGTATACAATTTTCAGTTTTCCTGACGCATCTTGGCAGTATACAATGGTAACGAACGCCCCGAATGGGAGGGCCCAAGAGAAGAATGATCAGTAGCATAAATATGCGCCTGCACAACAAACTTTAAAATTCTACTGCGAGCTGGGCTCACCTAAGCTTAATGAAGGTGTTCCAGGAGGACCATGTTGCTGACTTGCAAAATAGCTCTAGAAGAGTTGGCACTGCCCTGGTTGAATGTGCTCTGAAAGGAGTTGTAAAGGAAAAAACATGTTTTTGCTGAAATGACTGTTTACAGGGTATAGAGACATAATAGTTATCTGATCCCTTAAAAAAAAAAAATAGATAAAAATCAATCATATAATGTACCTGCAGTTTCAGTTTCGTTTTTGCATGCTTGTTCATGCTTCTGTGATGTACAGAGACACAGATCCAATAGAGGGCAGTGATGGTTTGTAAAATGAAAGTGATTGGTTCTGAGGGGTTTTAGACACAAAGTAATCACACCTCCTTGATTAGAGACCACAGAGAGAAGCTCCCATGACTTTTTTCATCAGGAAACAGACAACCAGGAAGTGTCCAGAACAGAGAAGGATTACAGCAACATCATAGCAAAAACTAACAACGAGGACATGAAAATAGGATTGCAGTAAGGTAAAGGAAGCTATTTAGCTAAAAAAAAAAATTCCTTTAGTGACCCTTTAATTCTTCTGAATTGAAGGTCTTATCAAGAGCGGGCTCTTTTAATCATCTTAACAATCCAGGAGGCGATTGTACGTGTTAATGTTGACTGACCCTGCCTTAAGTAATGCGGGACCAAACACAGTTATACCAACATCCCGGGTAATGTGGTTCTCCAACTTCACCAAGGAAAGATGGTAGATTGACTTCCTGGTTAAAGTGGAAGGCAGAAGACATATTAGGGATAAAAGTAGTCTGAGGGATTTAAGCAGGCCATACATGGTCAAATTTCGAACAAATTTTATTTTCAAAATCAGAAAGTTCTTTTTTTTTTGTGATCCGATGATGCCACCATTGATTTTCAAAACCTTTTATGTTGCTGGGAATATTCGTTTCTCTCCGGGAATATTCGTTTCTCTCCGGGAATATTCGTTTCTCTCCGGGAATATTCGTTTCTCTCCGGGAATATGCTTTCTTTATCGTACATCACGGGACACAGAGCAGCATAGTAATTACTATGTGGGTTATAGAGCCTACCTTCAGGTGATGGACACTGGCAATCTTCAGACAGGAAGTCCCTCCCTATATAACCCCCTCCCCTAACAGGAGTACCTCAGTTTTTTCGCCAGTGTCTAGGTGTTGGTCACGGTTAAGGCCTGGTCCATTGTGGCTAGGCCAGCTACATACCGGATCCGTCCAAAGTGCCGCAGTGCCAAAGTGGACGGTACCCGGGCCCCGTTTAGAAGACCGGGGTCTTGCCTATAATGCTTCTCTTTTGAGAGCTGGATCCTGGGTTCCAGAGCATTGATCAATTACAGGGTCAAATGTTTGTCTGCTTGCCAGGGTGCTTATATAGGTCCAGGGGAGAGGTGACCTGCTATGGACCCCAGTCCCTGAAGGTCAATGACTATGCCCATGGTGAGGGGTGAAGGCTGGGCCTCTTGCTTTTAGCAACACCCTGCAGCGTGGACAGGTAAGTGGAGGGCTGCAGGACGTGGTCTGTTGGCAGTCTCTCCTAAGAAAGGGGATGGTGGGCTAGCCTAGATGTGCTGCTATGCACAGGCAATATTTTCCACTATGTCTGCTGTTGACAGGATGGTTATTTTTCCCACACTGTTCCCCTAGCTGGCTAGGTGTTTGTTTGTCGAGGGGGTGCACGTCTATGGAGCATGAGAAGGGTGCTTAGAGGTCTAGAAGCCATCATGTGGCGGACTGGAGTAGGCCTGGTTCCCCCGGCAGCGCGTGGTGTCCTCCCGCTTAGTAGCATGGCTTCCCCTGGGGGCCGCCATTGATCGCCGTGGCGTCTTCCTGCTGTGCGCGCGCAGCTGGGCGGAGATGCGCGCGTGGGTGCGCTGCGTGCGCGCGCCTTCGTGCGGCGGGGCGCGGCGGCCTGAGAGGGGGGAGGCAGAGCAGCATGCGGACGCCGGATAAAGCCTCATTTGTGGAGGACACACAGAGTGCAGGGCTGTGCCTTCAGGAGGGACCCAGGACACTCAGACGTGCACCAGTTCAGGGGCTGTGAGCCCAAATCTGGACACACTGCTCAGCCAGAAAAAGAGGCGCTGCAGGAATATTCCCTAATACCTCCTTCCCCCCAGAGGAGACAGACTCTACACTTGGTCAGCAGAGCGGTTGCTGCTTTAGACAGCTACCTAAATCCCTGAGTCTCCTACCAGTGGCCTGATCACCCCAGAGTGGCTGTGCTATAGGGGTACCTCGGGGTTGTACAGATGGCTCCCAAGGGATCAGGCTCTGCCAAGGGGTCTAAGACGGCAAAGAAGGCTAAAGGATCCCCATCAGGCTCAGAGGATTTGGGTCAGGCCGCGGTCACCCTGCCCTCCCCAGAAAGATCAGTGTTGGGGCTCCAGACCGAGTCATTGGAACCGGCGGGTGCTGTACCTGGCCCTAATCAGCCACCCCCGGTCTATGTAACTGAGGAGGTTTTGGCTACCACCTTGGGGGGGTTGGAAAGCAGACTTGCAGCCTTGATTGCTGCCTCCCTACCAGGGAAGAAACGCAATAGATCGCCTTCTCCTGCAGTGCAGGCTCCAGGCTTAGATCTCTCCTCAGACGAGTCAGAGTTTTCAGGATTCCAGGGAGAGGACCTGGAAGAAGGGGAATCTGAGGAATCCACCATTGAGGAACCCTTCTCGGCTTCTCAGGCAGAAAAGCTGTGGGTCCATTCTCTAACAGAGATGGTTCGGTCTGCCTTCAAATTACCTACACCGGTGCCTCCGGTTGGTACGGTAGGTTCCTTGGGGTCCTTGAAGGCTCCTCAGGTTTCTATGTGTTTCCCGGTCCATCCCCTCCTTGCAGATGTAATGTTTAAGGAGTGGGGTAAGCCGGATAGAATCTTTGTACACCCTAGGAGGTTCGCGGTACTTTATCCCATGGAGGAAAAATTTGAGAAGAAGTGGGCAGTCCCGGTGGTGGATGCAGCTATTTCATGTGTTAATAAGACACTGACCTGCCCTGTCGACAATGTCCAAATGTTCAAGGACCCAGTCGATAAGCGGTTGGAAACCTTGTTGAAGGCCTCCTTTGCCACCGCTGGGGCAGTGGTCCAGCCGGCTGTGGCTGCCATTGGGGTATGCCAGGCTCTTAAGGACCAAACTAAGCAGATCCTAAGGGACCTCCCAGCCCAACAGGCACAAGATTTGGCAGATTTGCCAAGGGCACTCTGTTTTGCGATCGACGCAATTAAAGATTCGATCCAGCAGGCCTCCCGCCTCTCTATGTCCCTTGTTCATATGCAAAGACTTCTCTGGCTAAAGAATTGGGCAGCCGAGACTCCGTGTAAAAGACTTCTCACGGGGTTTCCCTTCCATGGGGAGAGGCTGTTCGGGGAAGACCTGGATGCATATATCCAGAAGATATCCAGCGGAAAGAGCATGTTTTTGACAATAAAGAGGAGATTTAGAGGGCCCTCATTTAAGCGCCCTGCCTCTCCCGCGCCAGTATCTTCCAGCTCTAGGCAGTATCGACGGCCGGCAGGTCGGCCTGCCGGGGAGAGCAGGTCCCGGGGTCAGTTTACAGCAAACAAAAGACCCTGGACCCGCAAAGCGGGGAAACCCGCCCCTAAAGCGTCTCTCTGAAGGGGCGCCCCCATCCTCACAGCTGGGGGGAAGGATCCAGCACTTCGCAAGGATCTGGGAAGCAAGGGTCTCCGACAGATGGGTCCGCTCCACAGTCACTTCAGGATATCGACTGGAGTTCCAACAATTTCCCCCACCCCGGTTCCGCAGGTCTTGCGTACCAAGCGACCCAAGGAAGGCGGCGGCGCTCTTGGCATCCTTAGACCGCCTCCTGGATCAGGGGGTGATTGTCAAGGTACCAGGTCAGGAGAGAGGGATGGGATTTTATTCCAATCTCTTTATTATCCCAAAGCCAAACGGCGATGTAAGGCCTATCCTGGATTTGAAGAGCCTAAACAAGTACCTGTCGGTCCAGTCATTTCGAATGGAGTCCATCCGTTCAGTTGCCGCTGTCCTCCAGGGAGGAGAGTTTCTAGCATCCATAGACATAAAGGACGCGTATTTGCATGTCCCTATATTTCCTGGCCACCACAAATTCCTGCGGTTCAGCGTAGGTCAACGCCATTTTCAGTTCGTGGCCCTCCCTTTTGGGTTGGCCACGGCGCCCAGGGTATTTACAAAAATCCTGGCCCCACTACTCGCAGATCTAAGAACCCGGGGGATTCTGGTTCTGGCCTATTTGGACGATCTCCTCTTGATAGACCAGTCTGCCCCCAGCCTAAGGCGGTCGGTTCAGACTACAGTTCGGTATCTAGAGACCTTCGGTTGGGTCATAAACAGGGACAAATCTGCCCTGCAGCCAACCAGGATCCTAGAGTACCTAGGTATGCGTCTCGATACGAATCGACAAAAGATATTTTTGCCACAGTCAAAGATTCTCGCCTTGAGGACATTAATTCTGTTGATTCTAAGAAAGAGGAAGCCATCCCTGCGACTATGCATGCAGCTGTTGGGGAAGATGGTGTCAACTTTCGAAGCGGTACCCTTCGCCCAGATTCACTCCAGGAAATTGCAGTGGATCATCCTATCAAGGTGGAACAAACAGGTTCAAGACTTGGATCTACCCATTTTTCTCTCCCCGGTAGTCCGGGAGAGTTTCAGTTGGTGGTTGACTCCCAGGAACCTTCAGAAGGGGAAACCCTTCAACCCAGGGCCGTGGCAGATAGTCACGACAGACGCCAGCCGGACAGGTTGGGGTGCAGTCCTGGAGAACCTATCCCAGCAGGGGAGGTGGTCAGCTACGGAACAACACCTGCCCATCAACATCTTGGAGATGCGGGCAGTCCGGTTTGCCCTGAAGGCTTGGACATCCAAGCTAGTGGGGACGGCTGTCAGAATACAATCGGACAATGCTACGACGGTAGCATATATAAACCACCAAGGAGGTACAAGGAGTCGAGCAGCTCAGAGGGAGACAGATCAGATTTTTGCGTGGGCAGAGACCCACATACGGTGTCTCTCAGCGGTATTCATTCCGGGAATACAAAATTGGCGAGCAGACTATCTCAGCAGGAGACAGTTGTTGCCAGGAGAATGAGCTCTCCATCCCCAGGTTTTTTTCGAAACATCTGTCAGAGATGGGGGACACCAGAAGTGGACTTAATGGCGTCAAGGTTAAATACAAAACTACCCAGATTCGTATCCAGAACGAGGGACCCACGGGCCTGTGGAACGGACGCCCTGGTTTGTCCATGGCACCAGTATTCACTGATGTATGCCTTCCCGCCACTTCAGCTGCTTCCCCGACTCCTCCGTCGGATCAGGGCAGAGGGCAAGACCGTAATCCTAGTGGCTCCAGCGTGGCCCCGGAGGTCCTGGTACTCCTTAATTGTGAGAATGTCAATCGGAGACCCCTGGCCGCTGCCACTCTGGCCAGACCTGCTGTCGCAGGGACCAATATACCACCCTGCCTCACAGTCGCTGGGTTTAACGGCTTGGCGGCTGAGGCCTACGTCTTAAGGAAGAGGGGGCTCTCGAGGTCTGTGCTTTCCACTATAATCAATGCGAGGAAACCAGTTTCAAGGCGTATATACTACAGGGTGTGGAGAAACTATGTGTCGTGGTGTGAGACCAAGAGGTGGCACCCCTGTAGGTTTGTAGTCGGTAGGATCTTAGAATTCCTGCAACACGGAGTTGAGAAGGGACTGGCTGTCGGCACTATTAAGGGACAGGTGTCAGCCTTGTCAGTTCTATTTCAGAGGCCATTAGCCACGCACTCATTGGTCAAGACTTTTTTACAGGGGGTTCTGCGAATTAACCCCCCAGTCAAGCTCCCGGCTTGTCCCTGGGACTTAAATTTGGTTCTCTCGGCCCTACAGAGGCGCCCGTTCGAGCCCCTAGGTCATATCCCGTTGGTGTTGCTATCAAGGAAGTTGGTATTCTTGGTGGCCATGACCTCGGCCAGAAGGGTCTCGGAGCTGGCGGCCCTTTCTTGCAAGGAGCCGTACCTGATAATTCATGAGGACAGAGTCATCTTGCGACCCTTGCCCACCTTTTTGCCTAAAAGGGTCTCAGCATTCCATTTAAACCAGGACCTGGTCCTCCCGTCATTTTTTCCCAATCCAGGGTCAAGAGAGGAAAGGTTGTTACATTCCTTAGACGTGGTAAGGGCTATTAAGTCCTATTTACAGGCCACAGCCCATATCAGGAAAACGGATGCGCTGTTTGTTCTGCCAGAGGGGCCCAGAATAGGTCAGGTGGCATCAAAAGCCACACTAGCCAGGTGGATCTGCCAGATAATCTCGCAGGCCTATGGCCTGAAGGGTACGGACCCCCCGGCCTCTGTCAAGGCTCACTCAACCAGGGCCTTAGGGACTTCTTGGGCAGTCCAGCATCAGGTTTCCATGGACCAGGTCTGCAGAGCAGCAACCTGGTCGTCGGTTCACACGTTCACAAGGTTTTATCAGGTGGACGTGAGGAGGCGCGAGGACCTGGCCTTTGGCCAAGCGGTCTTAAGAGCCGCCCTCTAGTTTCCTTGTGCCCGGTGGCATCTTTTGAGGGACCACTCATTTGATAAGGAGGTGCAGTTCAACAAGTCTGCTAACCGATTTTGAGTTGCTGGCATAAGTACTGCCCTCTGGTCTTTGATTAATCTGAGCGCATCTCTAACATCAGGCAGATAGTAGGACCTTTGTGAATGTCCTGGGGTAGGTGGACAGACCGAAAGGAAGGTACTAAAACTGTCAGCGAGACTGAAAAGAAGACTGTATAGGAATGTGTAAGTAGGCTTCTGATAAACTACAGAGAGCATCCAATCTTCCAGATTTCTCGATAATAGAACTGATTTGAGATTCTCTATTTTGAACGACTACAATTTTATGTGCTTGTTAAGTTTTTTCAAGTTTATTATTGGATATAGTTTGCTGTTTTTGTTTTTGTTTTTTTACTAGGAACAGAGGTGAACAGAATCCTCATATCCTCTGGGCACTTGGAACCTTCATAATCGCCTATTTTGCAATTCAATACAAACTGGACCTAAACCTTTTCTGTCAAATCAGGTAGCCTGGTTGGCTGGAAGTGATCAGAAGGTGGATATCCCTTAAACTACCAATGTTACACTGATATAGCCATTATGGTCCACTGGTTCTGAATATTGTCCATCCAGGTGTATGCACAAAGCTTCAATCTGGCTCCCACAAGTAACCCCTGGATGAGCGCCCTTCTGGTGTTCCCCTAAGACAGGTACCTTACATTTTTTAAAGCTTTGACAATGAAGGTTGGGTACTTCTCCAGTTCACTTTGTAATCTTTTTCTGGTCTGTAGGATTTTGTATCCTCGCATCTACCCTGGAGTTGCTAACTGTATGCTGTATCTTTCTGATTCTTCTGGTTTTTTTTGTCAGATGATATCAGCGCTGACATGCTACTGGTCACCCTAAAATGGCTTTATTCAGTCTATTCCCAAGTAGATTGAAGCTGCTGCTTGGTATCTTGCACCAGTTTGATTTTGATTTGATTGAGTTTGATTTAGAGGCAGGAAACAACAACCATGGCTTCAGCCATAATGTCCTCCTTGTGACTGTGGACAACATCGCTCTGGAAGAACATTTAATAACGTCTACTGATGCCTCCGCCACAAAGTCTCCGCCAATTTCAGCTTTTACCACCTTGTCTCTCTCCACTTCCTCCAAAAAGGCTTCTTTAATATTTGCCATCCCACTCGATATTGGTCTGCCTTCCGCTGCAAATGTTATTGCTGGTCTGCAGGCACCTGCAGATGCTACAAAAGAGCCCTTCAGAGCTAGATCTAATTTTCTAACTGGAGCATTCTTGAACATAATCCCAAGGTGACTTGTCTTGTCAGTCGCATTAATGATGTATCCACCATCGGAGGCAACAGCAGATTGACCTTTAGCTCTTTCAGCCCTTTAGCTCTTTCAGGGGATACAGTTTTGACAACCTGATGTTTATACAAGTCTTTAAGATAAGGTGACCAGATTTTTAAAATTAAATCCGGGGACATATTTTTCCTTTACTAGTAATGGCAACAATCAGCAACTCTCTGCCCATCACTGCCCACCTCACAGTCTCTCAAGTCTTACTCTTCGGGCCCCGGCTACTACTGGGTGGGGAGTGGAGGAAGATCACTCTGCCAGGGAAGGCAAGGAGTTTGGCAGGTGGCTGGCCAGGATTTGAGCCAAGGCAGAAGAACATGCGAGCGAAGCAGAATGGGCATGCGCCCGAAACTGAAGAAATATTCCCTTCGCTCCGACTAGGACATGATCATCAGAAATAGGCACAGATAATGGGAAAAATACAACCCCCCTATGCTAGTAGGCACGGCAGAGCGGGGGTGTGTAATTCTAATTTTTTTTTTTTTATTCTGCACTGACTGTCTTTGAAATTGCCCCTGCCCCTTATTAAATCCAATCTGGGGACAAAACCAGGGACAGACTTGGTCCGGGGACAGTGTCCTCAATCAGGGGACTGTACTCTGAAACTGGGGATGGCTGGTCACCCTACTTTAAGAAGACAATAGCCTTAGTAAAAGTAATCTCTTTGTTCTCTGACAATCTTTCCAATTCTGATGCCACCTGCTGGCTCTGGCCGGAAGTGCTAATTCAGTTGCCGACTGAAGAGTAGAGACTTCATGTATCCACTGCTTCTTTGTTAGTTGCCGCTTCCTCCAAATGGACTTGGCATACTACCTTTTCAGGCAATGACTTCTCTTGTCAACATCGCCTGAATGCTTGCACCTAGATGGCAACTTGTTTGGCCTTTAGAGGTCTCCTTCCATCTAGAGGTCCCTTCAGAGCTGTAGATGATACAACAGCATTGGGACCAGATGCTCTCTTTTTTCTCAATATCTTCACTGTTTTCCTAATCCCTTTACCTTACAGGCAATTGGTGGTCTGACTGGGCAGCGTTCCCCATAAAGATAGGGTAAAGCAAAAGGCTGAATTGAAAAACAGCATGACATCATGATCCCAGATCGAGAAAAGAGAAGAAGCTTGAGATAGGAAGAGCCCAGGTGAACGCCATAAAAACATAATAAACATCCAGCATGCGTGAGTAGAGAACACCACCATGTGTTGCCACAAATGCCTTACATCCTTTTAAAACTGGCACCCCTGGCCATCAGTGATGATATCAGTGCTCGGATTGCAACCTCAGCTCCCGGCACCATTTTGGAAAAGGGCAGTCCAGGAAAATCAGCCCACAGTGGCCCATATCACTTCCTGCCATCCATGTTCAGAGTGTACTTGTACTGCTAGAGCCATCTTGGAAATGGCAAATGCCCACAAACAAGTGCATCAAAAAAACACTGACAAACAGAGGAAAGCAGGGAAAACAAAGGCAAAAAGGTTGCCACTTAATCCAAAGCTTGTTTAAAGCTTTCTTTGACAGGCCTGCACCACCAGAATGGAGCTCCAACCATATATCTCATTTAGAGGCAGAACAGGAAGGACTTCCATCCAGGAGAGACTGAACCATCCCCCCAGACCACTCGAATGGGGTTCCAACCGTACAGCTGATTTAGAGGCTGTACAGGAAGGACTTCCACTCAGTAGAAGTTGAATGTGGTGGGGGCAACCGGCAGTAAGGAATAACTGGCAATTACAGTCCTAATCAGATGAGGACAAAAGAATTCTCTAAGCCAGGTCTGTGTTTCACTTAACAAGAACCTGGGGAATGCCCAGGGAATAACCAAGCCTACTTACCGACCAGCTAGCAGAACAACCAATTAACCTGTCTAACAATGTGCGTTAAAAACAGGGGTTTTGTCCGCACGCATTTGCAAACGCATGCGTGAGCCACAGAGCCGCGCCAAGGCACCCCATAATTCTGTGGTCCTAACACTAACAGTGAGTGTCCTCACAATGGAGGCACATGCATTTTAATGTATAGATAGGGGCAGGTGGACTGAAGGGGAGCCACCCCTCCTTAAAGGTACAGAAGCACACCAAGCACCCAGCATATAGCACAATGGCTGCAAAGGTGTTGGTGCACTGCTGGACCAAAATAAACACCACAGGTGAAACAAAACATATCCACCGCCCCCATCTATGGCTGGCAATCACAGTAAGTAGCAATGGAAGGCTAAAGCAGATAACAACAATAACCTGGGGAATGCCCAGGGAATAACCAAGCCTACTTACCGACCAGCTAGCAGAACAACCAATTAACCTGTCTAACAATGTGCGTTAAAAACAGGGGTTTTGTCCGCACGCATTTGCAAACGCATGCGTGAGCCACAGAGCCGCGCCAAGGCACCCCATAATTCTGTGGTCCTAACACTAACAGTGAGTGTCCTCACAATGGAGGCACATGCATTTTAATGGATAGATAGGGGCAGGTGGACTGAAGGGGAGCCACCCCTCCTTAAAGGTACAGAAGCACACCAAGCACCCAGCATATAGCACAATGGCTGCAAAGGTGTTGGTGCACTGCTGGACCAAAATAAACACCACAGGTGAAACAAAACATATCCACCGCCCCCATCTATGGCTGGCAATCACAGTAAGTAGCAATGGAAGGCTAAAGCAGTGTTTCACTTACCAATCCTTTTAGACTGTAGGGGTTGAGCCATAACGCATTGTATGCTGCCATGATGTGCCAGGAAATTACGTTTCCTTCTATTGCAAAATCTGTAATTTTCAGCAAAGTCAACCACCCCCCACATCATTCAATTTGTCCCTACTGATTAATACTTTTTATTTATTTATTTATTATTACAATAGAACTTTTTGTTTCATTTTTAATGTGTTATGCAGGTCATTTAGGTTTTGGGTTTCATTTATAATGTCTGTTGGGCTGATAACAGATCATGTAAACTTTCACCCATTTCTTTACAATTACCACACATAGGCCATTCATGGTGGTGGTAGGCCTTTGAATTAACTACAAAAGAAAATGTTTGTTTGATTCTGTGAAAAGCCTGATAAAAGTGAAATGACAAACTGCCAGAAGTATACGTTTGGCTCGGTCTACAGACAACAGAAGAGTTAACATAATCTAGCTCTTGTGGGTGTACCCCATGTGAACATATATGCAGTTTTCACAATTCCATTTAGCTCAGAATAAGTGTTTTACTAAACATCATATTGATTGAACATAAAAAAGCCACTGCCATTAGCCAACAGTACTCCTACATTTCAGGCCTATCATTATACAGATATAATTTGGCTAAAAATGAGGAAACCTAAATTAGAGTTACTTTTATATACTGGAAATTCTGCAATAATGGGGAAACATAAAATTGTATGTGCCTTATTGTACTGAATCTTTCATAATGTCCTTATTTGAAAAGATGTCATTTGTTTGGTATCCCCTCCTGTAAAAAAGCTTCCAATATTTTACCAGCATATGTGCAGCCAATTATGTAAGGAATGTGCTGGGAATTATTGAAAGCTACTATAAAGAGAAATGCAAATAAGCACCCTATCAGTATGTAAAAAAATATATATTTAAGATAATTGAATGCTTTTGTTCAGAGTTACAGTGTATGTATAGTCACTGCTACCTCTTTAACCACTTCAATACTGGGCATTTTCACCCCCTTTCTGCCCAGGCCAATTTTCAGCTTTCAGCACTGTCGAGCTTTGAATGACAATTGCGCGGTCATGCGACGTGGCTCCCAAACAAAATTTACGTCCTTTTTTCCCCCACAAATTCGAGCTTTATTTTGGTGGTATTTGATCATCTCTGCAGGTTTTATTTTTTGCGCTATAAACAAAAAAATCTGACAATTTTGAAAAAAAAACAATAATTTTAACTTTTTGCTATAATAAATAGGGTTGTCCCGATACCGATACCAGTATCGGTATCGGGACCGATACCGAGTATTTGCGGGAGTACTTGTACTCCCGCAAATACCCCCGATATCTAAATAGAATACTTGTCCCGCTGCCGCAGTAACCGAACGCAATGAAAGCCGCCGCAATGAAAGCCGACGCACACGCCGCATGGTTAAAGCATGCGGGCACATCACAGCTTTCATTTGAATAGCTGTAGTGTTCCTGCGCATATAGACACTCCCCCTTGCTCGGGATTGGATGGGTGATCGTGATCTGTCCAATCCCGAGCAAGGGGGAGTGTCTATACGCGCGGGAACACTACAGCTATTCAAATGAAAGCTGTGATGTTCCCGGGGTGGCTGCTAGGTATGGGGGAAATGGCTGCGGGGACATGGCTGGAGGGACATGGCTGGAGGGACATGGCTGCATATGTGGGGGACATGGCTGCATATGTGGGGGACATGGCTGCATTTGGGGACACATTTAAAAAAAGTATTGGTTTTCGGTATCGGCGACTACTTGGAAAAAAAGTATCGGTACTTGTACTCGGTCCTAAAAAAGTGGTATCGGGACAAGCCTAATAATAAATATCCCATTTTTTTTTTCAATTATTATTTTTTCTCTTTAGGCCGATACGTATTCTTCCACATATTTTGCTAAAAAAAACGCAATAAGCGTTTAGAGATTGGTTTGCGCAAAATTTATAGCATCTACAAAATAGGGGATAGATTTATGACTTTTTTTTTATTTTTATTCGTATACTAGTAATGGCGGTTATCGGCAAATTTTGTCAGGACTTCAATATTGCGGTGGAGCACATCGGACACTTTTGACACTATTTTGGGACCATTCACATTTATACAGCAAACAGTGCTATAAATATGCACAGATTACTGTACAAATGTGACTGACAGGGAAGGGGTTAACACTAGGGGGCGATCAAGGGGTTAAATGTGTTCCCTGGGAATGATTCTTACTGTGGGGCAAGGGGACCGATCAGTGTCCCTATGTACAAGGGACACACCATCGGTCTCCTTTCCCTGACATTGGCAACCCGAGTGACGCGGTGGGCACAGATTTTCCCTGATGCGCGCCCGTGACGCGCGCACGGAACTAGTAAGCAGGAGGACGTCCTCCCAGGAAATGGAGTGCGGCTGCAAAGTAGTTAAAGTGCTATTAGAACAGAAGTGCAGGAACCCTGAGATGCCTACACATATAGGAATATATACATATAGGAAATTAGGAGAATTGGTGCTACACATATAGGTAATTAGGAGAATGGGTGTCACAGAGATAGTAAGATACACTCAGCAATAGAAGTTCTAGCCCTTCCCTTTCATCTCTGAATGTGCCCCATTGGAGAGTTTTTTCCCTCACTTCCTGTCCCAGTGACACCCTGTCTCGAGAATAGGAACTTAGGGCACACATTTCTAATAGGAAGACAGATAACCAAAAAAAAAAAAAAAAACAGAGGCTCTAACACTTGTACACTTTATATAGAACTAACAACAGGATATTTTGGGCTTAACTGGCTTGTGTTTACATTAATCCATTAGGTGTTTGTTTTTTATTACTTCAGGGATAGAATAGAAGAGTAAGTTTCTGTAGGGTAGGGACCAGGGTTGCCTTTTAGCTCATATTTCACCTGACTGGTAAAATGTGACTTTCTAACAATGAAATTAACAAGAAGGAGATCATAAGGCCAACAAAGTTTTCTAGGGATGCACCAATACCATTTTTTTTTACGACGAGTACCGATGCATTTTTTTTAGTACTTCCCGATACCAATTACGCATACCTACTGCAACTCTTTTATTTACACTTCAGCTGTCAGCGAAGGTACAAAGCATTGAAAAGTTATTTACAAATCAAATAAATAAAAAAAATTGAACTTTTTTCAAAGTAAGTGAAACATGTAAATTAATGTCAAAGGTGTAAAAATATTAACAAACAAAGCAAACAAAAAAAAGTTTAAAATTAATAATTATTTTATTAGTTAAAAAAATAGAAGTGAAAAAAAAAAAAGTCAGCAGGAAAATAATAATGAAATGGAGAAGAATAGGAAGTTAATTAAGACTGATTATAGTAAATTAAGGGTTATTAAGGGGTTAAACAGAGAAACATTTAATAAAAACTTGACAGGTTGCTTTAAACTGATTTCATCTGCAGATGAAGTTCATCCCTTTTATCTGTAGATGAAGAAACAGAAAGATACAAAAGGAAATAATTTTGAATAATTAAACAAATCTGTCTGCTGGGGATGTATTGGTTTGATCGTGTACACACGATCAAACCAAAATCCCCGCCGGCAGACGGCGCGCTGACGTGGCGGTGACGTTGACGCCGCCATGTCACAGCACCAGGAAGTAAAACACTTCCGCGCATGCGTCGAAACCATTCGGCGCGTGTGCGAGAAGACATGTCTGCTGGTTAGCATACTAACCAGCAGACATGTCGGGCGGACGGGTTCCCAGCCGACAGATTTGAAAGCATGCTTTGAAATCTGCCGGGTGGCCAAATCCGTCTGTTTGCCCGTACACACAATCGAATCTGTCTGCTGAAACGGTCTAGCAGACCGTTTCCAGCAGACAGATTTGTTCGTGTTTGAGGCCTTAGTGTTTCAGGGGCCAAGCAATGTTTTTGATAAACATTGCCCTTTTTTTTCCTTCTGAGAGTTCCAATTGCCAGACTTCTTTAACATTTCAGCTGTTAACAAGGAAACAGCTGAATGAGTCATCGGTTGTTAAGGACATCTCTCTCTCTCTTTTATTTTTTGCGCTATAAACAAATCGAGCGACAATATTGAAAAATGCAATGTTTTTTACTTTTTGCTATAATAAATATCCAAGAAAAACATTTATAAAGTATTATTTTTTCCTCAGTTTAGGCCGATACGTATTCTCCGACCTATTTTTGGTAAAAAAAAATGCAATAAGCGTTTATCGTTTGGTTTGCGCAAAATTTATAGCGTTTACAAAATGGTGGATTGTTTTATTGCATTTTTATTATTTATTTATTTTTCACTACTAATGGCGTCGATCAGCGATTTTTTTCGTGACTGCGACATTATGGCGGACACTTCGGACAATTTTGACACATTTTTGGGACCATTGTCATTTTCACAGCAAAAAATGCATTTAAATTGCATTGTTTATTGTGAAAATGACAGTTGCAGTTTGGGAGTTAACCACAGGGGGCGCTGTAGGATTTGTGTGTGTTCAAAACTGTAGGGGGGTGTGGCTGTAGGTCTGACGTCATCGATCAAGTCTCCCTATAAAAGGGATCACTCGATCGATGCAGTCACCACAGTGAAGCACGGGGAAGCCGTGTTTACATACAGCTCTCCCCGTTCTTCAGCTAGCGGGGAGCGATCGCGAGGGGGCGGCTAGAAACACCCGTCCCGGATCGCTCCCCACGGGTTTCCGACCGCCGCATGTAGCGGGGGGATCCTGATCCGACCTGTGCAAAGGCAGAGACGTAAATATACGCCCATCTGCCTGTGCGTGCCATTCTGTGGACGTATATGTACATGCGGTGGTCGGGAAGTGGTTAAACAAAATCTACTAGTATATACCAAGTTTTAGAGGCAACCTTATCAGGA
This sequence comes from Rana kukunoris, assembly GCA_029574335.1. Lineage (NCBI taxonomy): Eukaryota > Metazoa > Chordata > Amphibia > Anura > Ranidae > Rana > Rana kukunoris. Next base: position 659,757,254 of record CM056049.1, read on the forward strand.
TGCAATGTGAAGGTTTCTATGTAGTCTTTAAGGTATAATTCCAGTCAAATTCTAACTTAAGACTCGCACATACTACGAGCTGTCTGCCGATTTTTGGATCGATAGTACAGTGTTTGACAGCCAATTTCACTTTTTTTTTATCAGACAAAAGCTGGCTGAGCAGACTAGAACATTTTTGACGAATGACAGCTCAACATCTGATTTTCAGAACGTCAGTACAGAAATCGTCACACAAAAGTCGAAAGTACAAACACGAATGACCCAGAAGAGCTCGGTCTTGTAAACTACCACTCGTAATCTAGAATTAACATTTGTGACGTGGCAATTGATGAAATGTCGAAATGCAGCGCACATTCTCATCTTCTTTAACCACTTCAGCCCCGGAAGGATTGTCCCCCCTTAATGACCAGGCCATTTTTTGCGATACGGCACTGCGTCACTTTACCTGACAATTGCGCGGTCGTGCAAAGTTGTACCCAAACAAAATTTATATCCAATCTGCAAAAAAATGTATAGGGTCAGATTCAGAAAGACTTGCGCTGGAGTATATCGCTATGCGCCGCTTAAGTGTAAAGATGCGCCGTAGTATCTATGTGCCGTACCCACCAAACTAGATGCGCCAGAAAACGGGCTTTCTCCGACCGGCTTAACATTCCTACGCCAGAGTATCGTATGCGCATATTTTCGCTTGGCGCATCTGTCGCGCCTATTGATTTCACACGAGCAAACCAAAATCCCCGCCAGCAGAGAGCGCGCTGACGTGTCGGTGACGTGGCGGTGACGTTGACGCCGCCACGTCACCACACCAGGAAGTAAAACACTTCCGCGCATGAGCCGAATCCATTCGGCGGCGGTGCGGCGGCGGAGCGGGACGACATGTCTGCTGGTAAGTGTACTAACCAGCAGACATGTCGGGTGGACAGATTCCCACCCGATAGATTTCAAAGCATGCTTTGAAATCTGTCGGGTGGACAAATCTGTCCGCTAGCCCATACACACGATCGGAGATGTCTGCTGAAACGGTCCATCGGACCGTTTTCAGCGGACAAATTTGATCGTGTGTACGAGGCCTTAGAGTTAGGTTAGGCACATACAACCGCAGGTTCGATAGACACAGATCGCTATTGTCACCGTCATGTCGAATCTTCTATCTATATCGAACTGTTGTCACAACTAAATGAAAATAAAGCATTTTTAATGCCGGATCTTTCGGATTTCGGATTCTGCACGTTCATTATCGTTTGCTAAAATGAACGCAAAAATCCCAGAAATTACGACAAAAATGGATTCAGACGAAAGAGAATGCACATGTCTAGAGATTAGGGTCCTGTGCATTCAGGGACAAATACTTGTGCAGCGTCTATGGTAGGCTGCGCCTGGAGCTTCTGAGCGAATGCAGAAGACCTGCGTACTCCATCCAGCCGCAGCCTACCATAGACGCTGCACTTGTCCCACCTGGGCTAGAACACCAGGAGGAACGCACTGCACCTAGGCAGCCCCGTGCACCAGGGGCCCTAATAGTACAATTGTTTATGTAACTGACATAAAATTTGTAAAGAAAGGTCAGCTTACTTCATAAATGCATTACATTTTGCCAAAATATACATAACTATGGCAGCAATTGCCATCTACTGGATGTTAAAAAAAAAAAAAAAAAAGTATATCAGTCTCTCTGCTAGTTACTATTAAATGTTATAGTACCGTTTAGGATACAACAGCGACTACATGCAACTATACAAATACATGTATATTAAAAATGTGTTTTTGTTTTAATCCCTCCCATCTGCCAGCACTTTGGTGGAAGAGATCAGATAATATTGCAAAGACAAGGTCAAGTTGAATTTGTTTTCACATAAAGACATTTTTATGCCCTGCAAATGTGAGGAAGGCTATTTAGGGGGGAGGATTTGGGTTTCTATGGAGATTCCCATCCCCCTCCTCCTTATTTGCAACAGCACAGATAAGGCACAAATGAGGCAAACAATGACAGCTCAGCATCAATTTCTGTTCATCTGGATCTCGTGCTCCTCCAAATAATTACATTTGGAATGCATTCCCCATGGACTTTGTATACCATAAATGTTTGGGAGTTAGCGTAGATGGCAGAGATATTTTTAATCTTCTTTTCCCATCTACAGTAATGTTGAGCAGATACAGGGAAGTAAGCAGATTACTTTATATAGTGTTTTACACATACAGGATAATGGACCTGTAACTTGTTCAGCCTCAGCAATAAAGAATGGTGCAAATCATCTACAGTCTTATTATTTTTCCAACTTGATCTGCTAAAGAAAGAATTAAGAAAGTCTCTTGATGTAAAAAATAATGCTTTCTGCTAAAAAGTTTATATTTAGTGGCAATGTTTCTTATTTTTTAATAAAATCCAATTCCCACCGCTCTTATCATTTCTTTGGTTCAATGCCACCCTATAATAAATGCATCAGCATTCACCGAAGGCCAAGCAGAGTAGTGTGTGTTATTAACTCCTTGTAGTCACCTACATTTTACTTTCCAGCTTTCATTTCTTTCAAAGTTCATTCCACCAAAAGATAATGGTTGGAAGTCATTGAGCTAACTCAGTTACTAGCTTCTTAAACCCCATACACATGATCAGAATATCGTACAAAAAATACTGCTTTTCAAATCGATTGTACGATAATCTGATCATTAGTATTATTATTATACAGGATTTATATAGCGCCAACAGTTTGTGCAGTGCTTTACAACATGGGGGTAGACAGCACACTTGAAAACAAATTAAAACAGGAGGGATCAGAGGACCCTGCTCTTTAGAGTTTACAATCTAGAAGGGAGGATCAAGTGAAACAAAAAGTAATAACTGTGGGGGTGAGCTGATGGAGAAAATTAAAATACAGTTGTTAGTAGACGTGTGCATTCGTTTTCGTCCGAATGCATTTTCGTCCGAATTTCAGGTATTTTCGTTATCGTTTTAACAAACGAAAACTAATGCACAGAATATGGAAAACGAAAGATCCGACATAAACAAATGCTTTATTTTCGTTTTCGTCGGTCAAATGTGCCTAACCTTACCTCTATTAGTCCAAGATTATTCTACATAGAGAGAAAAGATTTGACATTATAGAGAGAAAAGATTCAACATTATAGAGAAAAGATTCGACATTATAGAGAGAAAAGATTCAACATTATAGAGAGAAAAGATTCGACATAGAGAGAAAAGATCGCTGCTGGAATTGGGTGGGGGAAGAAAAATATAAATAATGATGATGATGAATGTTATTGGCTGATTGTAACCAAAGAGGAGGAGCAGTAAAATAGCTAGCACTAACTTGACAATTTAACATGAACTACGAAGATACAAAGCATCGAAAAACTTTGAATCTGTCATTAAATGCTTATGGTGTCTGTTAATAGTTCTAAAAAGATTTGACGGAGCACCTAAACTCTACGATGCCGCAATCGTACATTTCCTGTCAAATGCTCGGCACGTAGGCTATAGAAAAATTCTATTGTTGGTTGACTAGTAATAATAATTAATAAATATAATTATTACTAGTCATACAACATTAGAATTCTTCTATAGCTTGTAGGCGGAACATTAGACCGGAAAAGTATGATTGCAGCGTCATACAGTTTCGGTGTTCCGTTGAATCTTCTTTGAACATTCGACAGACAGTCAGACACCATAAGCCTTCAATGACAGATTCAACCTTAATTTGTTTCGGATTTTCGGACTAATGGAATTTCCAACTAAATAAATAAAAACGAATTTCGGGAGTAACTAAATAAATGTATTTTTCGGACAAAAATTTCAGTGTGCACATTTCTAGTTGTTAAGTATGAGTAGGTTAGGCATGTCTGAAGAGAAGGGTTTTCAGGGATCGTCTAAAAGCTAATAGAGTAGGAGAAAAATCGGACAGATTGTGGTAAGGCATTCCATAGGATTGAAGAGGCTCTCAAAGTCCTGGAGGTGAGCATGGGAGTAGGTGACAATGTGGCAAGAGAGCAGGAGGTCTTGAGAGGAACGAAGAGAACGAGTAGGTTGGTATTGAGAGCAGTGGCGGAATTATAGGGGTGCTGAGGTCGCCATGGTGACCGGGCCCCTTGCTAGAGGGGGCCCCGAGGGCCCCCTGTATACAGTGCTTCAAAAGAAGGAGCACAGACAAGTTCCCCGATCCCAAGCCGAACTGTAATCGGCACTGTGCGGGGAGCTCGTTACAGTCATTACAAAACTGAAAGCAAAGTGTGTGCTCTTTGTCTCCCCCTACAGTGCAGTACCCGGCAGGAAGAGCTGCTAAGGTAAAAGGCTGCCGTTTTTTATGTACGGTGTATGTCATGTGTTTGCATGTTTGTGTGTGCATGCCATGTATGTATGAATGTGTGTGTGCATGTGAATATGTATGTATGTATGTGAGTGTCCATGTATTGAGACTCAGACTGCAGTGGTTGCTATAGTATACTAAAGTAAAAGTATACAGAGCAAACTTTGTCTGCAGGCATGAAAGATACAGCCACAGCACCTGTGATCATCATTATCATGCTGAGTGATGATCACACTGTACAGCCTATATTATACTGTACTTCATGTGACTGTAGTGTATATAGGCTATATACAGTACAGTCACATGAAGTACAGTGTAATTATCAGCATGATAATGATGATCACAGGTGCTGTGGCTGTATGTTTCATGGCTGTAGACAGTGTTTGCACTGTATACTTTTACTCCAGGCTTTTTTTCCGCAGAAATGTGGCACTTCTGAAATCTGTACGTAGCACACCCCGGACTCTGTACGTAGCACACCCCGGACTCTGTACGTAGCACACCTTGAACTCTGCATGTAACACACCTTGAACTAATGGCGGATTTCTTGCACCGGGGCCCTGAAGTCTCTAGTTACGCCACTGATTGAGAGACTAAAAACTAGTGATGTAGCTGTGGGCTAAGTTGTGGGTCGCTTTGTAAGTAGCTGTTAGTATTTAAAATGTAATTTGTTTGGTGAGTAGGGATGAGCCGAACATACCCGCGTTCGGTTCGCACCAGAACCGTCGAACAGACCGACCGTTCGCGCAAACATTTAGAACCCCATTGAAGTCTATGGGACTCGAACGTTCAAATTCAAAAACGCTCATTTTAAAGACCAATATTCAAGTTATTGTTGGAAAACGTCTTTGAGAACCCGGGTCTTTCCCCCAGGGAACATTTATCAATGGAAAAAAGTTTAAAAAAACTGTCGTTTTTTCAGGAGCAGGACTCCTGAAAAAGTGACCGTTTTTAAAACTTTTTTCCATTGATACATATTACCTCGGGCAAGACCCGGGTTCTCAAAGACGTTTTCACAGGCAAGCTATAGACACCCAGCAGGTACAATATTTAAAGGAAAAAAAAAATATTTTTTATTTAAGCATCATTAAAATCACTGCTCCAGAAGCAGTGATTTTAATAATGTTTAACCACTTAAGACCCGGACACTTACGCTGCTAAATGACCCAAGGTGTTTTTACAATTCGGCGCTGCGTCGCTTTAACAGACAATTGCGCGGTCGTGCGACGTGGCTCCCAAACAAAATTTGCGTCCTTTTCTTCCCACAAATAGAGCTTTCTTTCGGTGGTATTTGATCGCCTCTGCGATTTTTATTTTTTGCGCTATAAACTAAAATAGAGCGACAATTTTGAAAAAAATCACTATTTTTTTACTATTTGTTATAAAAAAAATCAAATAAACTAAATTTTAGTAAAACATTTAGGCCAAAATTTATTTAGCCACATGTCTTTAGTAAAAAAAAAAATCGTAATAAAAAAAATAGCTACCTAGCGGGAACAGCGACACTAATACAGCGATCAGAAAAATGATCGCTTAGTGACGCTGGCAATAGGGAGTGAAAGGGTTAACTAGGGCGGTGATCAGGGGGTTAAAACTTTATTAGGGGGGGTGGGGGGGCTATCCTGAACCTAACACGAACTGTTTTTTACAGTGCCTGTCACACTGACACTAAATGCAGTGATTAAATCACTGCATTCAGTAACACTGTGACAGGGGGGTGGGGGGGGCGATCACAAGGGGTTAATATGCCTATGTGAGTGTGTGTCAGTGTTGTGTTGGTGCACACTTACTTGGCATGTCTTCTCTCATCAGCAGCGCTGGGAAACAGCGCTGCGATGAGAGAAATGATCATTTCCTCCTTCCTGTGTAAACACAGGAGGAGGAAGTGACAGGCTGGGAGCGCGCTCCCATTGGCTGGGAGCGATCGCGGGGGGGGCGGAAAACACGGACATCCGCCCGCTCGTCGGCGATCGCTCCCAGAGCCAGGGGGACCGCCGCACGCCGCGGAGGGGGTCCCGATGGGACCCCCGAACCGCACTAAGGCGAGGACGTAAATTTACGCCCTTGTGCCTGTACGAGCCATGTTGTGGACGTACATAGGCGTGCGGGGGTCCTTAACTGGTTAAATAAATAAAAAAAATGAAAAATTCCTTTAAATATTGTACCTGCAGTGCTGGGTGTCTATAGTTTGCGTGTGAAAACGTCTTTAACCACTTAAGACCCGGACCAATACGCTGGTAAATGACCCAAGGTGTTTTTGCGATTCGGCACTGCGTCGCTTTAACAGACAATTGCGCGGTCGTGCGACGTGGCTCCCAAACAAAATTTGCGTCCTTTTCTTCCCACAAATAGAGCTTTCCTTTGGTGGTATTTGATCACCTCTGCGATTTTTATTTTTTGCGCTATATACAAAAATAGAGCGACATTTTTGAAAAAAAAACACTATTTTTTACTTTTTGTTAAAAAAAAAATCAAATAAACTAAATTTTAGTCAAACATTTAGGCCAAAATTTATTTAGCCACATGTCTTTAGTAAAAAAAAAAAAAAAAATCGCAATAAAAAAAAAAAATAGCTACCTAGCGGGAACAGCGACACTAATACAGCGATCAGAAAAATGATCGCTTAGTGACGCTGGCAATAGGGAGTGAAAGGGTTAACTAGGGCGGTGATTAGGGGGTTAAAACTTTATTAGGGGGGGTGGGGGGGCTATCCTGAACCTAACACTAACTGTTTTTTACACTGCCTGTCACACTGACACTAAATGCAGTGATTAGATCACTGCATTCAGTGACACTGTGACAGGGGGGTGGGGGGGGGGCGATCACAAGGGGTTAATATGCCTATGTGAGTGTGTGTCAGTGTTGTGTTGGTGCACACTTACTTGTGATGTCTTCTCTCATCAGCAGCGCTGGGAAACAGCGCTGCGATGAGAGATTACATCATTTCCTCCTTTCTGTGTAAACACAGGAGGAGGAAGTGACAGGTTGGGAGCGCGTTCCCATTGGCTGGGAGCGATCGCGGGGGGGGCGGGTATTCGCCGACATCCGCCCCCAGATCCCGGATCGCTCCCGGAGCCAGGGGGACCCCCGCACGCCGGAGGGGATCCCGATGGGACCCCCGAACCGCACTTAGGCGGGGACGTAAATTTACGCCCTTGTGCCTGTACGTGCCATTCTGTGGCCGTATATGTGCGTGCGGGGGTCCTTAAGTGGTTAAGAACCCGGGTCTTGCCCGAGGGAACATGTATCAATGGAAAAAAGTTTTAAAAACGGTCGTTTTTTCAGGACCTCGGGCAAGACCCGGGTTCTCAAAGACGTTTTCACAGGCAAACTATAGACACCCAGCAGGTACAATATTTAACCACTTGCTTACTGGGCACTTAAACACCCCTCCTGCCCAGAGCAATTTTCAGCTTTCAGCGCTCTCCCACTTTGAATGACAATTACTCAGTCATGTAACACTGTACCCAAATGATTTTTTTGTCCTTTTTTTCATACAGAGGGCCAGATTCACGTACATCGACGCATTTTTTGACTGGCGTAGCGCACCTCCTTTACATTAGACTGCCGCAATGTATCGGCGCAATCACCGTATTCTCGATTGATTTGCGCAGAAATTAGCGCCTGTGCAACGTAATTTCAGAGGCGTAAGGCAGAGTAATTCAAATTGGGAAGGACGTGGGCGTGTTACATTGAAATGAGCCGTGACCCCATGCAAATGAAGGGCCGGCCGGCTCGCGCATGCACGCATGAAGCAAACCATGGTCAGCACCTCTCTGCGCATGCTCACAACTCGGGAACGGCGCAATCAGTGAAATTGGAAGTGGACCCGGGCAACTTTGTGAACTACGCAGACAGCATAAATAGACAGACACAAACGCACTTCCTTTGCAAAAGTACATCCCTTTGTATACCTTCCTATACAGCAAGGTGCTTTTGTTCTGTTGTTTGTTGCGTTGTGACTTGTCTTTGTGATATTTGTTGACTGTTTGATCTAGTGTTTGGTAGAATATATTTGAAAGTGTTTTTTGGTGACTGCTTGTGAGACTTTTTGGTTGATAGATTTTTGTTTGTTTGTTTTGTTGCTTGATTTTTCCTGCTTGTTTTTGTGAGTGATTTTTGCTGATTGTTTGGGAGAGAGTTTTTGTATGAGTATGACTGAGAGGAAGAGGAAGTTAAATTTTACTTTGGGGGAGAAACAAATAATTGCCCGGGCCATTACCCAATATGGGCGTTTCCTCCGCGGCCCGGAGAGTGCCAACACCACCCCAGCCAGGAGGTGTGAGATCTTGCAGCACATTACTGACCAGGTGAATGCTGCGGGGGGGGGGGGGGGGAGACCCGGACACGGCCGGGGATTGAAAAGATCAATGACCTCCGGCGTCTGGTCAGAAAGAAGCTGGCAAAAATGGCAGCCCATGCCAGGGGCACAGGAGGGGGCCCACCATGCCCTGTTAGGCTGACAGCGGAGGAGCGTGCGGTGGCCCACACCTTTCATAGACAACAGGTGGAGGGCCAGCCTGGCTATGACTCCAGTCATGAAGGCATGATGCCAGGTAAGGTTTTTTTGCCCTATCAGGTGTGTAGCATGTGGGGGGGGGGTGAAAGGGAATATGTGGCAAGTGTGTGGATCCTTCAACCTGTGAATGTTTTGTGTCATCCACAGATAAGCAGGAGGGTGCTGGGCCATCTGGGCTGACCGCACCATCCCGGGGACAACAGCCTGATGAGGACCCCCCGACAAGGCCGGAGTCCTCGGAGGAGGTTGAAGAGGAGGAGGTTGAGGAGGAGGAGTTTAAGGAGGAGGAGGATGTCATGTCAGCCAGTGGATTGCTGTTTTTGGAGGAGTCTTCCTCTCTGGCTGGCAGCAGCCAGCCCTCCATAAGGGCTAGCCCCTCCCACTCCTCCCCCAACAGGGCTCCTCTCTCAAGGGCCTCCCCTTCTCCCCGGCCACAAGCCTCAGCTGGAGGCAGGAAGTCGTCCCAGAAGACCAGGGGGGTGGCCGAGGTTCTGCCCGCCAATCTGAGAAGGGACCAGGCCCTCGAGACCCGCCATCTGGGACAGGTTAGCCAGACTTTGGGGCGGATGGAGGAGAGCCTGTCCTCCATAAAGGATACGCTTGGGGACCTGGACTGCCACTCCCGGGCTCTTACAAACTGCCTAAACGTACTGCAAACTACAACAGCAGACGTTGGGCAGGATGTGAGGGCCCTCACCCAGGCTATCCAGGCCAACACGGCAACACTAGGTGCTGGCCTGAACAGAATTGCCTTGGCCTTGGAGGGCAGGCCGCCAGGTGGGCAGAGACCAGGGGCTGCTCCTCCTTCCCCAGATTACCCCCCCCCCTCCCCATGAGTCTCCCCTGAGGAGCCGGGGCCGTGGGCGCCCCAGGCGTGGCTCACGCCAGCGGCATTAATTTGTTTTCCCCCTTCTTTTTTTTCTGGAAAAACATTTTTTTTTGCTGGACATTTTTTTTTTTTTGTGTTGTGAATGTTTTTGGAATGTGGGGGTGATATTCCTGCCGGAAAAGGGATGTCACCTTCAGTTTTGGTGGAGTAGGGTTCCCCAGGACCAGGGAGAAGTGATCCCCAGGTCTGTGTGAATGGTGTATGAATGTACAGTGACATAATTGGAGCCGTGGCGTGGCGTTGCTGCTCACAAGTCCAGCATGGTGGGCTTGTGCTAATCCAATTAGATGAGGATGTGATGTGTCTGTGCTAGGGACCACAGTGGTGTGCATGCATGCATTCTCATTGTGCCATGATTAATGTGTGTGTTTAACATGCAAAGATGCCTAATGTGAGCTGTCTCCTGGCTGCTCTTCCCTCAGAAGACGGGGTAACCTCGGTTAGGGGGGGATTGTCTGGTTCAGGGGTCAGGTCATCACGTAGGTCAATCTGCAGGCCCTTTCTCACTGCGAAGTTGTGCAGCAGGCAACATGCACCGATGATCTGGCACACAAAGTTTGGGGAATACAACAGGGTCCCCCCAGACTTATCCAGGCATCGGAAACGTGACTTCAGGAGGCCAAAGGTGCGCTCCACCACTGCACGTGTTTGGGCATGGGCTTCATTGTATCTTTCCTCTCCTGGTGTTTGGGGTTTCCGGATAGGAGTCATGAGATGGGGTCCCAGTGCATATGCAGAGTCACGTGTAAGGGAAAAGACAGGAGGATGTTAGTCATGCATGTGCCCCTTGTGATGTGTGCATCATGGGGGGGGACAGTCATGCCTGCCACCCATGTCACTCACCAACCAGCCAGGTGTCCCCATACACGTTCTGTTCGAATTCCATTCGGATGGGGCTCTGATTGTAGATGTAGCTGTCATGGCTGGATCCGGGGTGTTTGGCACGGACGTGCCATATGAGGCCTTGGGCATCGACTATCACCTGTACGTTGATGGAATGCCAATGCTTCCAATTGCGGTATATGTGCTCTGTCTAATGGGGGGGCTGGAGTGCCAGATGTGTTAAATCTGTCATTGCCTTCAGCCGCAGCTCCTCAGTGGTGGGTTTGGTGATTTGGTTGGCCATGCGTCTGAAGATTTCAGGGACAACCTGGTGCACACATCTGCTCATGGAGGATTGTGACATCCCAGCCACCACTCCACTTGTTCTTTGAAAAGAGCCACTGGCAAGGAAATGGAGTGTTGCCATGACCTTGACCAGTGGCTGCACTGCATGTGAGTGGTGTGTTGGGCTGGTGATGTCCTCCTGCAAGGTTTTGGTTAATTCCAGTATGGCATGAGGGGTGCGATACACCTCAGAATCACTCATGCCAAAGAGGTCTATGCGGGTGCGGTATATCCTCTTGTGTGCCCTCCTCCGTGCCCTCCTCCTTCTTTGCTCCTCTAAAGTCAGTAGTATAGCTATGAGCAAGGATGTCCCTGGCATGTTGGCATACAGATTGTTTAGCAACACGTGTGACTGCTCTGCTCCTCACTAACAGTGTTGCTTTCTCTGACATGTAGATGAATTGTCTAATTTTATACCACCTTTTATATGGTCTAATTTTAGACAGGCCGTGCAGCTGTTGCGCAGAGCGCGTAGCCTGCACTGCAACAACGTTCTTTTGTGGATCCCCGTAACTCCCTCATTAGCATATTTGAATAGCAAAACAATGGTGTGTCTAGCGCAGTTTTGCGCGGACGGATGCGCCTGTCTATCGAAATTACGCCGGACAAAAAAAAGTAGATTTCTTGCGTATCTCGTTTTGGGGATGGGGAGCATCGAAACGCATGCGCAAATTTAGACTTACGCCGCGCATCTCCTGTAATGCCGACATAATCGCTCTGTGAATCTGGCCCAGAGCTTTCTTTTGGTGGTATTTGATCACCTCTGGGTTTTTTATTTTTTGCTCTATTAATGAAAAAAGACCGAAGATTTGAAAAAAAAATGATTTTTCCTTAGTTTCTGTAATAAAATTTTGCAAATGATTAATTTTTCTTCATAAATTTCGGCCACAATTTATACTGCTACATGTCTTTGATAAAAATAACTCAAAATTTTTGGAAATTATTTGGTCTGTGTGAAAGTTTTAGAGTCTACAAACTATAGTGCAATCGTGCATCGTTCGGGAAAATAAGGGCAGTGATAAGGTCCTCTTGGTAGCCAAGGAAGCGTTTGGGGTTTTGGGTGGAGTTGCTTTAAATGACATACGAGTTGTATATGGCCAATTGAAAAAAAAAAAAATGGCAACTTTTTTGTACCAATGGTACGTCCGCCTTTTGGCAAGATAGGGTTCAAGCATCTGGTCAAGTCGACCCCCCCCCATAAACAAATTATAGTCCTGGATGCAGATGGTGCCACGCCTTCTGCGGGTTTCAACGACGGTGTCATTGTGGATGGTAGATAGCATGTAAACATCCCTTCTGTCCTTCCACTTCACTGCCAGGACCTCCTTATTTCGCAGACTTGCCGATTCTCCCCTTCTCAGCTTCTTATTCACAAGACTTTGAGGAAAGCCCTTCCGATTATTCCTGATGGTGCCACATGCTGGCGTCTGCTTCCGGTGCAGGTTGTGGAACAGGGGAAGGGGGGGTATAGAAGTTATCCACGTACAGATGATATCCCTTTTCCAATAGAGGGGTGATGAGGTCCCAAACAATTTTGCCACTTGATCCCAAGTAGTCTGGGCAATTAGGGGGATTCAGATGGGTGTCCTTGCCTTCGTACACTCTGAAGGCATACAGGTATCCTGTGACTCGGTCACACAATTTGTATCTTCACACCATAGCGGGCTCTTTTGCTGGGGATGAATTATTTGATTTAAAGCCTGCCAGTGAATTTCACAAGGGACTCATCCACACAGATGTGTTGGTCCGGGGTATACCATTGGGGGAATTTTTCAGAAAAATAATTCAATAAGGGCCGAATTTTGAAAAGCCTGTCATGATTTGGGTGATTTCGGGGATGGCACTGGGTATTGTCGTTGAAATGTAGGAATCTCATGATGGCAAAGTATCGGGATCTGGGCATTACGCTGGAGAAGATTGGCATGTGATAGATTGGGTTTTTGGACCAAAAGGAACGTGAAGCATTTTTTGGGTTGAGTCCCATACAAAGTGTGAGGCCTAAAAAAAATTCAACTCCTCCACCGTAAGGTCTCTCCACTGGAAGGGACGGGCATGATAGGATGTGGGATTTTGTTCAATAAATTGCTGTGCAAATAGGTTGCACTGGGCCAGAATTTCGGATAGCATGTCCTCTGTAAACATGAGGTTGAAAAAATCGATTGGGGAAAAATTCTCCGTGTCCACTTGGATTCCTGGCTGGGCAGTGAAAGGGGGAATGTTGGCTTCTCCGGAATTTGGAGGAAGCCACAAGGGGTTTTGAAGGGCATAGGGAAGGCCGGCATGGGTCCTTGGCCTTTCTTGCCGAGGCACTGCGGTGCTGGTGGAAGGCACTGCAGTGCTGGTGGATGGCACTGCAGTGCTGGTGGATGGCACTACCTCCTGACCAGAACGCCTTTGTTTAGCGGGCCGGCTATCTTCCTCCTCGGAGTCACTCAGTGTTCCGCTACTGAGGGCTGGCTCATAATTGACGTCCGACTCAGAATTAAAATTGGAAGTGGAATTTGAACGAGAGAGGTCCATGTTGCTCTCATCGCGCGCAGAAATAATTTGGTATGCCTCCTCTAGCCAATAGGATCTTTTTGACATGGTGGTGCGACTGCACAGGTGTGTGTTAAGCCTTCACTGATGGGCACTGATGAGGTGGAGCAGATGGGCACTGATGAGGTGAAGCAGATGGGCACGGATTGGCACAGGTGGGCACTGAGGTGGCACTGATGAGGCGGCACAGGTGGGCACTGATTGGCGGCACAGATGGGCACTGATTGGTGGCACAGATGGGCACTGATTGGCGGCACAACACAGGTGGGCACTGATTGGCGGCACAACACAGGTTGGCACTGATTGGCGGCACTGATTAGCACGGGTGAGCACTGATGAGGTGACACATGTTGGCACTGCACAGATCACTGATGGCACAGGTGGTCACTGTATGGGCACTGTATGAGCACAGGTGGGCACTGTGGTGGCACTGTATGGGCACAGATGGGCACTGTATGGGCACAGGTGTCACTATATGGGCACAGGTGGCACTGTGGTGGCACTGTATGGGCACAGGTGGGTACTGTGGCACTGTATGGGCGCTGTATTTACCGATCACAGAACTTTCTCCCTCCTCACACGCTGTCTCTGTGTGAGGAGGGAGAAGCGGCGATGAGAGATGATCTCATTTGTTTACATTTGAGATCATCTCTCATTCGTCCACAGATCGCATCCGAACGGCCACTCCGATTGGCCGTTCACGGCGATCTGTGATTGGCTGTGTCCAAGGGACACGGCCAGAAACAGAATTTCCCCGATGCGCGCTCTGGAGCGCGCGCGGGGAACAAGAAAGGGGCGGCCGTCAAAAGACGGCATGTTGGAAATTGAGGTCTGCTCTCATCAACAAGCCGGAACACACTACACGAGGCCGCCCAGCAGACGGCCTTTTATAATGTGGGGCGTGTGCTAAAGCCCTGAGCCATAATTGGTCAAAGCCACCCAGGCTTTGGCCAATTATGGCTCTTCGTTTTTTGCGCGCTGTGATTGTCCCAGCATGCAGGACATACAGCATGCTTGGCCAATCATCAGCACGCAATGCCGCAGTGAATTATGGGCCGTTTTGCGTCACTCGAATTTGGCGCGAACGACCGATTTTGTTCGAATTTCGCCGAACGTACGAACAGACAATGTTCGAGTCGAACATACGTTCGTATCGAACGCGAAGTTCATCCCTATTGGTGAGCAGAAGCCAGTGGAGGGATTGACAGAGAAGTAGCAGACACAGAGCGATTGGTAAAGTGAATGAGTCTGGCAGCAGCATTCATGATGGATTGAAGGGGTGATAGATTATGTAAAGGTAATCCAGTAAGAAGGGAGTTGCAGTAGTCGAGGCAAAAGATGACCAGGGAGTGAATTAAGAACTTTGTTGTGTCATTGGTTAGAAAGGGGCGAATTTTGGAGAGGTTGAGGTGGCAAGATTTGGACAGTGATTGGACGTGGGGCTTAAAGGAGAAAGGGCTACACCTAGAACCTTGGCATTCGGGGTGGGCTTATAGTTGTGACATCAATTTTGACAGAGATAACGAGAAGGTGAGGAAGAATTATAAGTTTGGTTTTGGATAGATTGAGTTTGAGGAAGAGGGAGTTTGAGGAAGTGGTGTGACATCGAGACTGATATACAGGGGCGCTGATAGAAATCACGGGGCCCCGTACAGCCTACCTGGCGGGGTTAACTTTGCAGGCCCACCCTCAACTCCGCCCCTGTCCCCTCCCCCATTCCCACCTTGAAACAAAGTGCAGGAACAGGCTGAATGAAGTACATATATGTGATCCAGCCTGCTCGTGCCACCATGCTGCAGTAAATATACTGAGGGTGGGCAGCAAGCAGTTAAAAGGAAAAGGTTGGGTCTGAGCTGAGCCTCCCATAACTACTATAGAGTGATCGATCCAAACAGACCTGTGTCCACTTACACCTGCCTACCTCTAATTCGATCCGCTTAACAAAATGGAAAGGGATCCGTTTCCCTCCATCTAGATCGGATTGGAGGGCAGTTGGGAGTAAGCGGACAGCTGGTTTGTTTACACCAACCGCCCTTAGAGTAGAGTAGGCTGTGTCCATGTCTGCTCTGCATAAGCTGAGTGGACACTGACCTGTCATCAGCCCACTCCACTCAGCAGGGGATCAGTGGACAAATTCCCTGCTGAACAAGCAGATTCTACTCAGTGTAAATGCCTTTTTTTTTTTAAAACAGCAACACGTGGAGCTTAAAATCATCAGCATTATAACACACAGGCACACTCTATCATGGCTGGCACTGTTACAGTGTGTTACATGACATGGCTGTTGGGTGCTGACCTTGTTAACTTATGACCAATAAGCTACAAAATCAGCACCCAACAGCCATGTCATGTAACACACTGTGAGAAAGAACCTGCTGTCTGCGGGTTATACATATTGATATGGATGGTGACATTAAAGGAATGTACAGTGCACTGCAGTATATCGTTATATATTCACCCACCCCCAGCAGAAGCCACAAATTCCAGCTTCCTCCTCTGCCTCTGGAGCCTGTCAGCTGCCTGCCTGCGTCTGCCCCACATTGTCTGTCTCTTACGGGCCAACTACTGAGTGGGGAGCTGAACAGATGAACATCACTCTGCATCGGCGGGAAGGAAACAAGCAACCGCATCGGCAGGCTGACAGCTAATACTTTAAGCAGCGGAGCGGGCACGGGCTGCAGTGTGCATGCGCCCGAAACTGAGAAAAAGTCCCTCCACTTCCACATCAGAGAGAAGGGGCCCGGAAGATTATAGCAATTATACACCCCCCTTAAGCTAGTAGGAGCGGCTTAGCAAAGGTGTAATTCAGTCGTTTTGTGTGTTTTTTGTTTGTTTTTTATTTTGTGCTGTCTGAGACTGTGAGGCTTCTCGGGCCCCCTTTGCAGAGCTGAGGATGTCGGGTCCGGTACAACAGGGCCGGTTGTACTGGCCTATCAGCGGCTCTGCTGATATATCCAATAGTAAATTAGTGATACGTGAGGAGACTGAGGGAGTGAGCTGAGGGATAAAGAATTAGCTCTGGGTGTCATCAGCGTAGAGTTGGAGTTGGTATTGGTGCCATCAGCTGAGCCAGGGAGGTGTAGATTGAAAATAGGAGAGGTCCAAGAACAGAACCTTGGTGGACCCCAACAGAGAAAGGAAAAGGAGAGGAGAAAGTAGAGTTGTAAGAAATGCTGAAGGTACGGTTGGATAAGTAGGAAGAGAACCAGCGAAGAGTACAGTCACGGAGACCAAGGGCATAGCGTTTTTTGAGGAGGAGGGAGAGGTCAACCATATCAAAGGCAGCAGAGAGGTACAGAAGTAGGAGTACAGAATAGTGTCCCTTGGTTTTGGCCATTTGTAGATTGTTTGTTAGTTTTAGGAAAGCAGTTTCCGTGGAATGTTGAGGACGAAATCCAGACTAAAGGGGTTTTCAGAAGGCCATTGTCAGCAAGGTGGATTCTCAGTTGGTTGTAGACCAGACGTTCAAGGAGTTTGGATAAAAAGGAGGAGAGCAGTACACAGCTGTCGTCCGAAATTTTCTGAAGGGACAGACACAAAATCTTTTTCGTACAATACCAGATGGCAGGATTTTCATTTAAACAGTACAGTTTTTGTCAAACCTACAATACAAATACACTTCCCAATTTTTTTCAATATGGAGATTAGCATCCAAAAAAAAAAAGGACGATCATTCGTCCGATAATCTCATCAGGTGTACTAGGCTTTAGTCTTTGTGGGCAATAAAAAATACATGTTAAATCTAGAGTTCCAGATAATGTTTCTCATCTCCCATAAATCTCACATCTTCTGCTGTATTTTTCATAAAAATTGATTTGCCTGTGCAAGTAAGGGGCACCATTAAAAAAAAACAATAGTTGCAGCTTTGACTAAAGTTGGATAGTGCCATAGCTATAGGTGTAGGCCAGGTAGGTACCTTCCAAAGTCTGTCCAAAAAATTCCCAGAGATGGCATCCCTCTTTCCTACCTTTTTTGCTAGGTCATCGCTAAGACACTTCCAGTAGTTGCCGATCATCCCCACCATTGCAGAACTGAGCTCTCTCTCCAATTTAAATCGTAACTCCAGTTTTGTGGGGAAAATAACAAATTGGATTGAATGCTGACTGTCCCTTTAGTGGACGGGGCAAGCTAAGTGGATGAATACATGGACGTGCAAACTGCAGCCACAACATATGAGTCCACCAATACAAGACAAGTTAAACAAAACGACACAGGGAATATAACTACATTAACACCTAGTTAAGACAACAAAACATTTGAAAATGTATAAGGCCTTTAACCACTTGCCGTCCGCCATAAAGCAATATGACGGCGACAAAGTGGTTTTGATTGGACGTCATATGACACACTGCAACTCCAAATGGAGTATGAAGCCTCTGACAGCGGCTTCTTACCACGTGATCAGCTGTGACCAATCACAGCTGATCGTTGCGTGAACCAGAAAGTGCCGGTAAACCTCTTTCCTCAGGTTTACACTGACAGGGAGAGCAGATCGGCGGCTCTCCCTGTCAGAGGGGGGTCTGCACTGATAATTAGCATATTGATTATAAGCGCAGCCCCCATCAGATATGCCTATCAGTTGCCAATAAGTACCCATTACCTGCCAGCCTGTGCCCCATTAACTGCTTGCCGACCAGCCGGCGTCATATTACTGCGGCAGGTCGGCACGCCTGGGCGAGAGCCCGTAGCTCTACGACGGCACTTAAAAGGCCACTTGGGGGCGCGCGATCGCTCGGTACAGAGCGAGGAACGGGAGCTATGTGTGTAAACACAAAGTTCCCGTTCCTGTCAGCGGGGAACTACAGAAGATCAGTGATTTCCCCTAGTGAGTCCACCCCCCATACAGTTAGAACACACCCAGGAAGAGCTGTGGTGGCTCAACGTGATTGGCACTGCGCTGACAAGCCGTTCACCTCTGCAGCCAAGGGTTCGGATCCCGGTCTCGGCTACATGTGAATTGAGTTTGGTGGTCTCAGCCCGGCTCCCGGTGGGTGTGCTATGCAAGGTACGCCTGTGCTTAGTACGCCCCCCCCCCCCCACAAAAACCACCACACTTGCACGCACACGAAATTGGTTTACCACGCACGCACATTGGCCATGCGGTCTCCTAAAAATGAGAGGCGAAGGACCTACGGGGCTGGCTGGGTGGGCTAGACCCCCTCACTCCCTCATAGGGGGAGTCCCTCTGCCCCGTTGGGGTCCCATTGGGCCCCAGTCGGGCTCCCAAGTGGAGCAGGTAGGGTGGGGTGAGTGGGAGGCCCCCTCTCACACCCGCCATTGCCACCGGGGGCATGGAGAAGGATGGCGATTGCCTCCGGGGGGAGGGTCTGCCTACTGCCAACTCCTGCAGTCCGGCTCCTCTCTCTCGAGTTCACGCACAAAAATACACTAAAAAAAATAAGAACACACCCAGGAACACACTTAACCCCTTCACCGCCAATGGCATTTTTATAGTAATCCAATGCATTTTTATAGCACTGATCGCTATAAAAATGCCAATGGTCCCAAAAATGTGTCAAAAGTGTCCGAAGTGTCCGCCATAATGTCGCAGTACCGAAAAAAAACGCTGATCGCCGCCATTACTAGTAAAAAATAAAATATTAATAAAAATGCCATAAAACTACCCCCTATTTTGTAAAGGCTATAACTTTTGCGCAAACTAATCAATAAACGCTAATTGTGATTTTTTTTAACGAAAAATAGGTAGAAGAATACGTATCGGCCTAAACTGAGGAAAAAAACATTTTTTTATATATTTTTTTGGGGATAAACTAAACTAAAAAAAATAAAATTATATATATTTTGGGGGGATATTTATTATAGCAAAAAGTAAAAAATATTGCATTTTTTTCAAAATTGTCGCTCTATTTTTGTTTATAGCGCAAAAAATAAAAACCGCAGAGATGATCAAATACCACCAAAAGAAAGCTCTATTTGTGGGGAAAAAAAGACGACAATTTTGTTTGGGAGCCACGTCGCACGACCGCGCAATTGTCAGTTAAAGCAACGCAGTGGCGAATCACAAAAAGTGCTCTGGTCTTTGACCAGCAATATGGTCCGGGGGTTAAGTGGTTAAAAACGCCTGCCAGTGCCCATAAAAGTGGCAATCAGTGTCCACAAAAGTGCCAATCAGTGCCTGATCAGTAATGCCTGTCAGTAGATCCTCATCAGTGCTGCCTATCCAGTGCCACCTACCTGTGCCCATCAGTGCTGCCTATCAGTGCCCATCGTTTTTTTTTTTCCTAAATTGTCTGTCTTTTTTTGTTTATAGCACAAAAAAATTAAAACCGCAGGGGTGATCAAATACCACCAAAAGAAAACTATTTGTGGGAAGAAAATTATAAAAATGTAGTTTGGGTACAGTGTTGCATGACATTCAAAGTGTGACAGCACTGAAAGATGAAAATTGCCCTGGGCAGAAAGGGGGGAAGTGCCCAATATGGAAGTGGTTAAATAATAAATAGGAACACAGCATATAAATTATCATGTATGTTTCCCTAAACTGAAGACACTGATTGAAGCAGGTATCTGCTGTCAACTTTGTGTAGTCGATCAGTGTGGGCTGCAGACAAGCTAAATGTAAAAAACAAAAAACACACATTGGCCCGGATTCACATACATCGGCGCATATATATGCCGCCGTAGCGTATCTGTTTTACGCTATGCCGACGCAGCGCAGGGAGGCAAGCATGGAATTCACAAAGCAAATGCTCCCAACGTTGCGCCGGCATAACGTAATTTCGTAGGCGTAAGCTGGCGTAGGTGGAAGTGGATGTGACCTCATACAAATGATGGTCCAAGCGCGGTGCAATGCTTTATGCCCGGCGTATCATAAACGGTGCATGCGCCCATACACCCGTCCAGCGCAAAAGTACACCCGTTTGCTTGCTTTCCCCCTGGAGCAGAGTACTTTTGTTTGGCCATGGCAGCTGCTAAGGAGAGGAGGAAGAAACACTTCTCCTTGGAAGAGAGGGCTATCCTGATCTTTGCGATACGGCAGTAGGATATGTACCTCCATGGCACACAGAGTGCAAGGACCAGTAAGGCACGGAAGAGGGAGATATATGAGCAGATCAACCTGGAGGTCAATGCTCCTGGGCATGAGAGCAGGACCCCAGACAATATCCAGAAGAAGATAAACGGTATGAGACATCGGGTCCGTGATAAGCTGGCCATGATGAGGAGGCACATCAGGGGCACGGGAGGAGGACCAGCTTCTGCTCAGAAGTTGACCGATGAGGAGGAGGTCATCGCCAGCTGTCTGAAGCGGGAGCAGGTGGAGGGCATGGAGGGCTTTGACTCCAGTGATCAGGACTTGAGGAGAGGTAAGTGTGTTTTATCCCCCATCCGGTGTGTAGCATGTAAGGGGGTGCAAGGGAACATGTGACAAGTGTGTGGGTCCACCAACATGTGAATGTTTTGTGTCATCCACAAATGTGCTGGAGGGAGCTGGGCCGTTGTCTGCCGGTGTCCGACCCATGCCATCCCCGGAACATCCTCTGCCTCAGCCTGACCCACTGGGAATCCCGGTAATATTGGTGGAGGGGAGAGCCCACACCTCTCCACTAGAGATAGTTGAGGAGGAGCCGGTGGATCTCCACCAGGAGGAATGCCTCTATTTTAAGGAGGCTTCCACCTTCCCCGGACACTCAGACACCTCCCCGCCCATCAGGGGAACCCCCTCCAGTGCTACCCCATCCAGGGGAACCCCCTCCCAGTCTACCCCCTCCAGGGCTACCCCGTCTGGATGGGCACAAGCCTCTCCACCCCCCTGTAAGTCTTTAAGAAAGACCAGGGGTGTAGCTGGATCCCTCCAAGAAGGGCTGGAGAGGAAGCAGGCTAGGCAGACACGCCACATGGGAGATCTAGCCTGTGGCCTGTGCCGTGTGGCTGACAGCCTGGCCTCCTCTGCCAAGACCCAGGCTGAGTGCACAGTGGCTGTGCAGGGCACCGCAGCCACTATGCAGCAGTGCCTCATCCAGCAGACTGAGCATACCAGCTCGGTGTCGGACTGCCTGCAGGAGGTGAGCGCTAACTGCACTGCAATGGTCACCTGTCTCGGTGACCAAACTGAGACCCTGGAGGCCATGTGGCACCACATGGTGGCAGGGGGTCCCTCACCATCTGGGGACCAGGGCTCAGTTGTGCAGGCCAGCCTGGAGCACCATACCGTGGCCATTGTGGAGCTGCAGGCCACAACAGCAGGCCTCGCGTCAGAGGTGAAGAGCCTGGGAGAGGCTGTCCAGGCCAATACTGCTGCTATCCAGGCAGAGGTAAGGTAGAACAGGCGACTTCAGCGGCAGACCAGCGCCCGCCAACTGCGGATGCAGGCGGATAATAACTTGGTCCTCACCCGCATTGCCCTAGCGTTGGAGGGCATGCAGGCGGCATCTTCCATCAGACCAGGGGATGCACCTAGACATGATGCAGCACCCCCCCACCCGAGTCTCCCCCGAGACAATTAAGGAGCCATACCTGTGGCACCTGGCCCACAAGAGGGCAAATTACTTTTTTTTTTTGCTCAGAGTATGAGCTGTTTTTTTTTTTGGTTGGACGTACACAGCGGTATGTGCCGTCCTCCTGTAAGGGCATGCCATGTCGGCCAATGGCATCAGGGCTGAACCGGAAGATGCGATACACCTCCGATTCCCCCATGCCAAAGACGTTCATGCGCATTCGATAAATCCTCTCCCGTGCCCTCCTCCGTGCCTTTTGGCCATACAGATGTGTTGTCCTGCAAGTGTGGTTGCTAAGCTCGTCCATAATGGTGCTGCTGCAGCTGCTCTCCAGCTGACATGTGCACGTCTGTTGCTGAGTTACACCTCCTTTATGGGGAATAACTTTAGCCGGGCGTACACTTACGCGTGGCACGCATAGCCAGCGTTGGGCGCACGTACGTTCCTGAATCGCCGTATCTCCCTAATTTGCATATTTGAATAGAAAATTAATGGGAGCACCACATGCGTCCAGCGTAAATATGCGCCCACTCTACGCGTAGGCAAGTTACGTAGGTGGGATGAAGCCTATTTTTAGGCGTATCTAAGTTTGTGGGTCCGGCGCACAGATACGACGGTGCATATTTGCACTTACATGGCGTATCTGGAGATACGTTGGCGCAAGTGCTTTGTGAATCCGGGCATTGTGTTCGCTGGCCTTATAATGACAGATCTGAAAACATGGGCACAGGCAAAAAAAATCTAGTTGTAAAGTTGCTTTGTTTTTTTTATTGCTTGCGTACATCAGTGTCCACTTTGTATGCTCTGATTCACTGTTTGGCCTTGTATTATACATAATGAACATTTTAGTCTGGAACAATGGACTATGTATGTATATATATATATATATATATATATATATATATATATATATATATATGTACTGTATATTGTGGTATTGGGGTTGTTTAGCTCAAGTAGATAGATGCATTTTTGTGTAGTATGTCCACGTCATGCAGGCTTTTATAGTTAAAGCGGAGGTTCACCCTAAATCAACTATCTACCATTAGATCCAGCATACTGCTGACATCTGCAGTATGCTGGGGTTTCCCCCCCCCCCCCCCCCCCGCTGTACTTAAGATTTTATCGTATTTTTCACCTGGCTTTCGGGTTCTCTCTGCCCTGGGAGTAGGCGTTCTTAAGACAAGGCGTAGTTGATTGACGTGCTGGTAAAGCGTGTCACGCCTTCCAAAAATACACAAAGTGACACTCTGCAATTTATGGCGCCTGCGCAGTCAGCTCTACAAGGCAGGCCCAGGCGCCGTATAGTGCCGTAAACAGCCGAGTGTCACTTTGGCTATAGGAACGCCTATTCCCCGCAGGAATCCCCGCTCGGAGACAGGTGAGAAGAACGATAACACGGTAAGTACAGCAAAAAAAAAAAAAAAAGATGTCAGCAGTATGCTGGATCTAATGGTAGATATTTGATTTTCAGGGTGAACCTCCGCTTTAAGGGACTAGTGGCCAAGCTTTAAACAGAAAAACAAAAGCAAAAAGGTCCACGCAGGGGTTTTAACTTAATTTAACACTCAAATGAAAAACATACCGAGCCACCTGGCTCTCTCCCTTTTGTCAGCAGTTCCTCTGCTTGCTCTCAACAGATTTAGCGATTCTTTCCAGCCCCCTGGACTCACTGGCTTCTGTAGTCTTCCTGACTGGGCAAAGAATCCCCCTAATATGGGCTGCAGTCTCCCACAGGGCAGACAGCTTTCCAGACAGGTCTGTCTTCATACAGCAGCAGCAGTAACAAGCTGCACCCACTCCACATTCCTTCCTTTACTGCTCTCTCCAGTCCCTCATTATATGGGCTGTGTGCACCTGGGCACACACCCTGCTGGCTGTCCACAAGACCCAGACACAGGGTTGGAGACCCCATCCCACCCAAATCTCTGAGGGATCTCCAAACTAGAGAGACACATCCGGAACTAGCAAAACCCGGAGAAAGCTGCCAGAGCAGATTTCTCCTCTCAAAATAATTGCTCTGTAACCTGACATGCAAACTCTGTGTCCTGATTTCATCCCATATATATATATATATATATATATATATATATATATATATATATATATATATATATATTATATATATATTATTTTTAATTTTTTTCCATCTGTTTACCATTGTGGAGATTTCCCTTCACTTCCTGTCTCATAGTCTGCACAGGAAGTCAGAGGAGATCCATGCAAAGTAAAGTAATTCCTTGGGGACCCCCAGGTCACCAGAGCTAGTGTCCCCATTGGAACATTTTCCTTCTATTACTTTTCTGGGGACAATCCAAATATTAGGATTTTTTTTTTACTTTCACTTTCAATGATAATGGTAAACAGGACAAATAAAGAGATTGAATCTCCTTAAAGCGGAGGTACGCCTAAAAAAAGAAAATACTAAAAGCCAACAGCTACAAATACTGCAGCTGCTGACTTTTAATAAATAGACACTTACCTGTCCAGGGTGCCCGCGATGACAGCAGCCGAAGCTGATCAATCATTCCACTCTCGGCTGCCCCCGCAGCCTTCCTGGGTGAGGGAATCAGGAAGTGAAGCATTGCAGCTTCACTTCACGGTTCTCTAATGCGCATGCGCGAGTTGTGCTGCGCATCCTAACTGGTCCCCACTGTATTTTGGGACCTGTGTGTTTCCCAGAATACAGAAGGGGGGACAGGAAGGGGCGTGATGCCCACGGGAGTCTATGCCTGGAAGTGGGTGCAAATACCTCTATTATACAGTTATCTGCACCCCCTCTGCCCCTGAAAGGTGCCAAATGTGACACCGGAGGGGGGAGGGTTTCCGAAAAGCGGAGGTTCAATTTTTGTGTAGACTTCCACTTTAAAAAAAAAGCTGTGCCAGATTCTCAAAAGAATTATGCCGGTGTATTCACAAAACAATATACGCCGGCATTACGATAGGATCCGACTGGCGTAATTATTTTACACCGTCGTATCCTAAATGTAATGTTACGCCAGACGCTAGGTGGTGTTTATGTCGATTTCTTATTTGAATATGCAAATGAGAAAGATATGCCGATTCCTGAACGTTTTTACGTAGCCTCGTCATCGTTAACGTTGTTTCCGTAAGCGTAAACTTACCCCTGCTATATGAGGGGTAAGTTTACGATGGTCCGTCGTATGCCAGGTTAAGTATGGCGTCGGGACAGCGTCGTCCGTTGTTTACATCATTTAACTAAGTCGTTCGCGAATAGGGCATTGCGTAAGTGACGATGACGTTGTTTTTACGTCGGTTTCCTCAACGTTTTTCGACGTGAGATGGAGCATGCGCACGTTTTTTTTTCGGCAGGCGCATGCGCAGTTCGTTCGGCGCGGGGGCGCGCTTAATTTAAATACAAGCCGCCCCCTTTGAATTACGCGGCCTTACACCGGGCCATTTACACTACGCCGCTGCAACTTACAGAGCAAGTGCTTTGAGAATACGGCACTTGGTCTTTTAAGTTGCGGCGGCGTAGTGTAAATGGCTTACGCTACGCCGCCACACAATGTACAAGAATCTGTCCCCCTGTGTTTTTTCACCTTAATGCATATAGTGAAAAAACACAGGGGGCCAGATTCTTGTACATTGTGCGGCGGCGTAGCGTAAGCCATTTACACTACGCCGCCGCAACTGCATAGGGCATTAAGGTGAAAAAAACTTCTGACACTGACTGGCCCCCCAGCCCCCCGCTTTTAACTTACCTGAGCCTGTTCATTCCGCACTCTACCTCTCTGCCCGGGTTCACGGTTTTTGATTAGATAGATTGATAGCAGCGCAGCCATTCCTGCTCCAAAAACGTAGATACTTCGATTTCATATACTTTATATGTTTGATGAAGTGATTACTTTTTTTTCATAAAGTATTTTTTACTTATTGTTTTGGAAACCATTAAAAAAATAAAAGAGTAATGTGTAATAAAATAAAACAGAGAGGGGGAAAGAGAACACAATTAAAAGTTCCCCAAATATTAAACAGTGTTTTCTGTCATTTCTTCACTGGAACACAGAATGATATTTTCGTACTATTTCACTCCTGCGGCCCCTGATGACGGTTGATTAAAGAACCAGAAACGCGTCGGGCATCATCAACCAGTTGGAGCTAGTGTTCTGCATGTTATATTATATGTTGCATAGTTTGTTATGCTTTGTTCCTCGTTTTTGCCACTTTTGGCACATATTGTCTTTTTTTTGGTGATTGTTTAGCAATTTTACTTTTTTTTTGTTGTTACACACTAGGTTCTTAATGTGCGTCCACAGCTAACACCAACAGGCTGTTCTTGTCCAATAAATATATTTTTTACATCAGCACTGCATTCTGTGTTTTTTTTTTTATAAGCCCAACATCCAATTTTATTATTTATTTCTTTCAAGGTAAAAGTATACTTTCTATACTATTATTTTAAACATACAATGTTTATGTAGCAGACTGCTCCTGTTGGGCAGGCGCTACTTTAAAATTAGAGGGGAGTCTGAGTGTTAATTGACTCAGACATATATAATTTTGACTAAATTTGGCCTCTGTTCCAGCCATGGCTGAGCTGGGAGTAACCACCGTTGTTCACCAGGGGGGGGGGGGGTGTTGTTATCACTCCAGGCCAAAGGGTGGTAGCAGCACAGTCAGGGTGATATTGGGTATCCCCCTCGGCAGCCAGTGGGGGTTGGTCATCCCGATGTGCATGCTGGGGAGGGGTACTTAAGGAACAGACGTAGTTGGACCGAGTTCGTCGGTCATTAGTCTGTCGTTCCACCACCTCGTGGCCCTCCTGGTTGGGGGTGTGTGCTCCTGCAGACCTGGCTCCAGGACCACGTTGGTCCGGGGTTGTGATCTGTGTAAGTAGGCCCAGTAGTCAGACTGGGTTAAGCTGTGTTGTCCGTCCTGGACGGAGGAAGCCGCTTGATGAAGGACCTTTCTTGGAGAGGACCAAGCAAGAGGCTGGTATCTTGGGAGAGGCCTGTAAACTTCATCGAAGGATGCACCATGTGCTGAGAGGCTTGATGGTGATCGACTTGAAAGAAGGAGAGGAGTTTACACATCCGGACAGTCTGAGGATGGCCACATCCCTGGTAGCTATAGAAAAAAAAAGAAAAATACCCCCAAGGAAGCGGGACTTTAAAGGCCAGGCTCAGAGCAAAAAAAGTTTTTTATTATATGGACCAATTAATATACAAATAGATACTGGTTGGGAAAGTGACCTGTATGGTCCGCTACCTCTGTATAACAGTCGCAGAGTAGGTATGGAACATCAGGGGTTAGAAAAGTGCACCCAGTGAAAGAATAGAGGAGAGGTAAAATCAATTAACAATACGGTATGTAATACATCATAGTAAAAAAGCACAATCTCCGTGGGACAAAATGGAGAATGCCTGACGCGTTTCTGGTCTCTTGGTTTAAAAGAGGACCGTCATCAGGGGCCAGGGAGTTGTACCGCATAAAATTCTCATTCGCTGAGTTCGCGGAGAGGAAGGTCCCTTGTTTGGGTAGTAGTGGTCGTGAGTGGGTTCGGGGTGGGTCGCTAAAGGATTGCAACCCTTCCTATATGAATAATCACAGTCCCGATATGGGGGGGGGGTGGGTTTATTTCAAACGCCCCCTAAGATCCTGTGTGTTAATATTCAATTGATCCACCTGGATCACAGAAAGCGAAACAGTTTTTTGTGAAGTATTCACGACTGAGTGGCGTTGTCCCTGATGTGTGTAGGGTACCTATCAGACTTGAATTCTGCAGAAGTTAATCTGGAGAGATCCGGGTGCTGAATCCTGTGTTTGAGCATTCTCGACCGAAGGCGGCTCCATCCAAAGGAGGGTCTGTGGCAGAGACTGTACTTTGTTCCGTGCGCCACTCCGGCTGCTAGGCCGGTGAGAGGGACCTATCCGGGTGTGCAAAACCCACTCTGGCTAGAGTGGCAACGAAGCTGTGTTGCTGGAAGCAGGAGTGCTTCCGGATTGAAGTTACACACCTGAACATATCTACCTGTTTACCCTTCAACCACTTTTTCTTGCTTACCAAGTTCTGCAAAATAAATCTTAGAAAAGAAGTGTAAAGTGAGGACAGCGAGGAGAAAGAGGTAACATGCTGCCCGAAAATATTCAGCAGCTCCTTTGGGAGTAGTACTACTTTTATATTGGGGTAAAACTAAAGAAAAAACTTAACATCCTGTGTTATTCTTTTACAATAAGTGTAAGATATGATAATAATAACATAATATATAAAATATTTAGTGTTATTAAACCAACAACGGTACAATCACTCTGTATATACAGTAAAGCATGCTTTATTACCCACTGTAGAATTTAAGGAGTTAATCCTCTGCATTGTGTAAAAAGGCTGTTCGATCCTGTCTTCTCTTTACATCCCCTTCTTCCACTGACCCCAATCTTTCTGCTGATAGAACAGAGCCTTGGGGACAAGCTGCACATGCTCAGTTTGGTGTGTAGTGCTAGAGAATATTTTTTTGGGGAGAGTGTGATCAGCACCAGGCCAATCAGCACTGTTCAGACAGAGGGTCAGAGGCCCTGCAACCTCATAGGACAATCAGGGGAGAATGAAAAATCTTCTTAGAAGCTTTAGCCAAACACTGATAGAAGTCACAAGACTGCCATATACTGCTGATGAAAAAACGTATTTAGCATTTTATATTTACTAAAATAATTGCATTTCCACGTTCTGTGTAGGGGGGGGGGGGAGAGAGACCATATATAGTGAATGCAGGGTCATGGGTTTAGTAACACTGCAATATCCTAGGCTCTACCCAAAAACTAGACAGAGCCTTTTTACAAGACTTGAATTGACCCAGAAAAGGTCAAAGTGCATAACAGATGTTGCTAAGCAGCTTTGAAGCAATCACTCCTTAGAGAGTAGAGACAAAAAGGTCAAGGCAATCTAAACCTTTAAAGAGACATCTATAGAAACAGAATTGTAAATATTGAATTGGTAATGAGAGTAAGCGAATTGTATAGGCTGGTATTTAGGTTGAAAGAATGGGGCACATTGGAGCCATTTATTTTGTATAACAGATTGTCATACATTATTGTCACTGCCAGGCTGCAAAGGTAAAATACTACAGTAAACATAAATAAGAAAAATCCATGCTAATGTGTGAAAGGATGGTTCATTTTTGACCCATCATTTCCTATACCCTGTAACCCAGGTTTTGATGCCTATTGGGCATGTCTTAATTAGTCAGTTAGCAAAAGAAGCCAAAAAGAAAGCAGACAATGTCCAACCTTTATATTAGAAAGCCTGACATGTTTTGAAATAAGTGTCATGGATATACCCCTTCATATACTGTATGTTCATTTGTAAATTAAAGCACTAAAATATTAATTAGCAAACAGTATATTAGGCTGGATTCACACATTTGCATTTTTAGTGCTTTTTGCATTTTGCAGATTTGCACTACAGAACGTGTTCCATAGGAAACCATGGTAAATGGACTGCAGCGCAAATCTGCAAAAAGCACTAAAACTGCATAGGTGTGAATCCAACCTTACAAGATAATTGGTTACCTGAAAAAAAAAAAATTCTACTAAAAAACTATTTTTTTAAAGAACCATTTTGCCCAAAACAAAAATGTTATGATATATGAAATGAAAGCTACAAATTCAATTTGAAATTATGTCATTGTATATTAAATTTGTGATTATAGACACCAAAAATTCAATAGTTTAGATATTGAGGGTGTATGTACTGTAATGTGTTGATATTGATTTGATTTTTCAATTTTCATATTTTCACTTTCAGTCAACTGTCTGCAATAGAAAAGAAAGCAATTATGTTTCATATTTTATTTCTATTTCCATGAGGTTGTAGCATGTATTGTATATGATTTTTTTTTGCTCTGGAATATACAAAAATACATTAGATCACATTTAATATTCGGTCCTGCTATATTGGAATGAATTAAAGTGTATTTAAATCGAAAAACAAAAATCTAATATATGACACCTTACCAGCCCTTAGATGTAGCGACTTCAAAAAAAAATTCAGGCCTTTGTTTTTCTTTCCCGACCCCAGGTTGAGAACCACTGCTCTAGGAGGAGGAGCAGCATTGCCATTCTAGTCTGGAAAGTGTGTTAGGACTATATTATTATCAAATATTATGACAGCACATACAGTGTATTCCACATAACAAGCCCCCAAAAAAATATAAAAATAAATAGAATGTTGAACAAGTGTACAGTAAACTACAAATTGGTCCAAAAAAGTATTCCAAATTAGAAAATTGTTGCAGATTCCATAATTCCATCTTTTAATTTGTGCTCAATAGTTCATAAACAACGTGCTGAAGCACTCCAAAGAAACATTCCGTGAAGTGTGGCACTTGTGTGGCACTTGTGCCCCTACTCACCAGAGAAAATAGACCCTCAGCTTTTCAACCTGAGGGCCAAACTCACTTGCATCTGGTGAAAGGGTACCCCAAATCTCTCTCTTCCTATGCCTCCCACACGCTGGTCCTATGTGGAGCTATCGCTGTATTTGTTGCTCATTTTCCACCAGGCTCAATAGAGAGCGAGAGAGAACTCTCATAGTGTAGTATTTTCAATTTATTCAGAAACAAGGTTAAAATTACACTTATGGAATGTGAGACAGAGTATCGCTTTGCAGAATATAGAGCTCATCTAGGTTTTCTGCGGCTCGGCGTGCGTCAACTGCTGGCAGAAGTGACGTAATTGGTTAGGGAACCTGAAATTTCATCAACAAGTTTCGCCCCTCCCATAGGGCGTCACCCAGGACTATATTATTATCATTCAGGATTTATAAAGCGCCAACAGTTTACACAACGCTTCACAACATGAGGCCAGACAATACAGTTACCAAACAGTAGAAATTAGAGGGCCCTGTTCATTAGAGCTTACAATCTAGGAGGGAGGGATATATTGTATACTACCTTCCTTCTTCTCATCACAATAACAAAGGGGGAGATGTTCTGTAGTTGACAGAGAGAACTGGGAACAATACTAACAGAAAACGCGCACCAGAGGCAAAGTGCAGAGGAAGTTATCAGCTCTGTAATTTTATGGCAGAATCAACAAGTATTTTTTTTTTCTTTTTTTTTTGCACTTATCACACAGATATAACAAAAGGTTTTCATTGGTATATTAAACATATAACAATAGGGAGCATAAAAGAGAAGTTAGGGTTTGCATACAGTTTATAAAAATCAAATACTTTTTGGGCAAATTGAAAGAAAATGTTTTCAAATACAACAGAATATTCTGATAAAATCTATAAAAAGTATACAAACTTGCTGCATATGTAGCCTATCCTATCCAATACTAATGGCAAAAAGTTGGACAGTTGGTGTTTTATGAAAAACAGAAAGAAAGACAGCTGTGTATTAAGAAACCCCCCCCCCCCCTTCCCTTTCTACGTTCTACAACCTTCATTTTAAATTTCCTCTTTTCTAAAATATTCAAAAAATTACACCTGTATCTATGATTATTAACTACTTAAGGTAGTGGTTCTCAACCTTTCTAGTGCCGTGACCCCTTGATAAAATTTCCCAAGTTGTGGGGACCTCTAAGGCCCCATACACACGAGCAGACATATTTGTCCAAATCGGTCGGACAGACCGATTTGAACAAATCTGTCTGCTGGGGACGTATTGGTTTGATCGTGTACACATGATCAAACCAAAATCCCCGCCGGCAGACGGCGCGCTGACGTGTCGGTGACATTGACGCCGCCACGTCACCGCACCAGAAAGTAAAACACTTCCGCACATGCGTCAAAACCATTCGACACGTGTGCGAGAAGACATGTCTGCTGGTTAGCATGCTAACCAGCAGACATGTCGGGTGGACGAGTTCCCAGCGGACAGATTTGAAAGCATGCTTTCAAATCTGTCAGCCGGCCAAATCCGTCATGTCGCCCGTACACACGATCGAATCTGTCTGCTGGGACGGTCTGGCAGACCATTTCCAGCAGACAGATTTGATTGTGTGTACGCGGCCTAACAGTAAAAAAAAATTGTAGCGTGGGCTGTCAACACCCAAGGCAAGACAACTAATTTTAGCCCCTAACCTACAGACATTTAGCGCTCCCTGAGTCCCTTCCACTCGCATTAAAACCCCTTGTGGTACATTA
Source organism: Rana kukunoris (assembly GCA_029574335.1). Lineage (NCBI taxonomy): Eukaryota > Metazoa > Chordata > Amphibia > Anura > Ranidae > Rana > Rana kukunoris. The sequence continues at coordinate 659,789,235 of CM056049.1, forward strand.
TAGGATTTACCACTCTTTCTCTTTGGTCTCCTTTCTTCCCCTTTTATCTCTCTCTCAAATCCATGATTTCATTCTACAACACGATCTAGACTGCCTCTTCATTACAGAGAGCTGGCTTACAGCCGACTGTAACACCATTCTAGGAGAACTGGTGCCAGAAAACTACCGTATTATAACGGAAAACAGAATAGGACAAAGAGGAGGAGGCAGTGATTTGCAAGACTCAGCTTGCAATCACCAAACCAGTCCTTCAAAACCCTCTTCCATTCATGGAAACCCTTACTCTACAACTGCAAACAAATTCAAAGGAGACCATCCACATTCTGCTCTGCTATAGGCCACCTGGCCCAAAATCGCAGCTGCTATCATCATGGACGGATTTCTTCTCCACTTACACCCTCAACAGCAAACATTTTTTGCTGCTTGGGGACTTCAACCTCTGTGCCAATTCCTCACAAGACCCCATTGCCGATGCCTGTATTAACCACCTGGTAGATTTAGGGTCACAGCAACTAGTATGTGGACCCACACATGCTTCAGGTCACACACTTGATCTTATTTTCAGACAAGATCTGGAAATAAAAATTTTGGAAATGGAAAACGTAAAACCTGCATCCGGAAAAACAACAGCAGCTGGTTTAACAACCAGCTGTCGTTACTGAAGCAAGAACGCAGAAGGGCTGAATCCGCCTGGAAAATAAGTTCTTCAGAGCTAAACCTATCCATCTACAAGGCGACAACAAAAAAATACCACAAAGAAATTTTCCAAGCCAAGAAAAATTATTTTTTGGAGGCTATCAACAGCGCCTTAAACCGCCCCCGCGAACTCTTCAAGATGGTCACTCAGACCATGAAACTAGGATGTATTGAAGCCCCCAATACAGACACACAAGAATTTTGCAATGAACTATCGGATTGCTTCATTAATAAAATCGAGGCAATCCGTGAAAGCATTCAGCAAAACGATTCCCCCCTCAGCCCCCCCTGCAGCCGCTCACACAACACCCATAGTAATTCTCCTATATTGGGTAAGTTCACCCTGGAACCCATCTCCATCGAGGCCACTAAGAATATCATTGGTACTTTGCGTAATGGCACAGCGCCAAATGACATTATCCCCACAAAACTGCTGAAGGAATGCGCCTACATCCTGGCTCCTCCCATCACGCAGCTTATCAACCAGTCTTTCTTGGAGGGCATAGTGCCCTCACAGTTGAAAGAGGGTATAATCCAACCCATCCTGAAGAAACCCTCCCTGGACCCCAAGGACCCATTCCACCGCCGTCCCATAACAAGCCTCAATGTACTCTCAAAGGTAATAAAAAAAGTAGTGGTACAACAGCTGCAACAGCATCTAGATACCCACAAGCTACTTGACCCATTGCAATCAGGGTTCCGTCCCAGACACGGGACTGAAACCGTGCTGCTCAAAATATGGGACGATGTTCTCGAGGCCGCAGACAAAGGAGAATCTTGTCTTCTAGTTCTGTTGGACCTAAGTGCAGCTTTCGACACTGTAGACCACAAACTGTTACTGAGTCGGCTTGCTGAAGTAGCCAGAGTCGCATAAGGCGATTTATCTTGGTTCTCCTCTTTTCTGGAAAACCGATCGCAAACAGTGAAGTTAGGACCCTTCACATCTGAGAAACGCACAGTAACATGCGGAGTCCCTCAAGGATCGTCTCTGTCACCAGTGCTGTTTAACATCTATCTTCGTCCTCTTTTTGAGATTATCAGCAGCCAAAAACTGCTCTATCACTCATACGCAGACGACACGCAACTGTATTTCCGCATTTTCAATAAAAAGGATCACCGCCTCAATCTAGAGACATGCCTCTCTTTGATAGAGGACTGGATGACAAAGAGTTATCTTAAACTGAACGGAGCGAAAACAGAACTTCTCCTGTTTCACGCCAAGCAAAGGAATCAACCTGCAACAACCTGGACACCCCCGCCCATTCTGGGCAAAATCATCACCCCAAAGTCAAAAGTCTCGGGGTCATCTTTGACTCCTACATGACAATGGACGCACAAATAGGGTCAGTAGTCAGCGGATCCCACCATCTGTTGCGCCTACTACGCAGAATTACCCCTTTCATCCCCAAAGAAGATTTAGCGGTCGTGGTGGGAGCAATTGTTAACTCCAGACTAGATTATGCAAATGCCCTTTACCTCGGACTCCCCAAATACCAAATTGCTCGTCTGCAAGTCGTTCAGAACACGGCGGCCAGACTTGTGACAGGGAAAAAACCCTGGGAATCCATCTCACCTTCACTGAGAGCCCTTCACTGGCTACCAGTTAAAGACAGGATTGCTTTTAAAGCACTCTGTCTAACACATAGATGTGTCCATGGGAATGCTCCCCAATATCTAGGCGAAAAAATAAAAGCTCACAACCCCAATCGCGTTCTGCGATCCACCAATCAAAACCTACTACAGATCCCGAAAGCCAACTACAAGTCCAAAGGAGAAAGAAGATTCGCGGTCCAAGGTCCCAGACTATGGAACGCTTTACCAACCAGCATTCGGTTGGAGGAGAACCACTTAGCGTTCAGGAGAAAGATCAAGACTTATCTCTTTTGATATCAAAGGAGACAGGAACAACAAGCGCCCAGAGGCGATTCAGTTCGCATGTGCTGCGCTATATACGTTTTTTCATTCATTCATTCATTCTCTACCCTAATTTCTTGTTTTTTTCCCCCATCCCTCTATCTAGCTGTCTTTCTTGTTTTTTGTCTTATTCTTTCTCTTCCTTTTTCATTGTTCCTCCCCCTCTTTTTTTCTCTCTTCCATGTATTCTCTATTTTTATTCCTTCTCTTACTCCTGGGGGGGATGGGATGAGTGGCAATGCTGGGGGGAGTTCTGATCAGCCAACTTTAGGTGCTCTTGATCAGGGTCATCTGCTGATCTTAGAACTGTAGTGAATGTGTCTCCGACTTTGTGGTGTCTCGTAGCAGTGACACCTATGCCGAAATCAGGAGATGTGGACTCCTACAGCCCCACCCACTTCACATTCCTCACTAGTCAGCTGACCTCTAGTCTCTGCCACCCAGCCATGCTGTGAACTGAATGGGCGGATGCAAAAAGGCTGAGTGGGTGGCTGTGTGCTCCAGGAACAGCCCAGCTGGGCAGCCGCAAAAAGGCTGGGAGAGCTGTGCCGGCTTCAGGAACAGCCCAGGATTTGGTGACCCCTGGCAAATCATCATTCGACCCCCAAGTTGAGAACCACTGACTTAAGGGCTGCCGCACACACTTTTACGTCAACAGAATGGTGCGGCTGGGCAAATGGACGTATATATACGTACCCTTTAATTTGCCGGCCGTGTGGTCACACGTGTGCCGAGCTCTGTGACCGTGACCACGGGACCCGCAGACTTGATGTCCGCCGGTGTCCCGCAATCGACTCACAGAGCTGAAGAACAGGGAGATGTTAGTGTAAACACAACATCTCCCCATTCTGCCTAGTGACATGTCACTGATCATATGTTCCCTGTCATCGGGAACAGCAATCGGTGACGTGTCACAGCAAGCCATGCCCCCTAACCGTTAGAAGCACTCCCTAGGTCACACATAACCCCTTCAACGCCCCCTACAGGTTAACCCCTTCACTGTCAGCGTTCATTTTTACAGTAAGCAGTGCATTTTTATAGCACTGATCGCTATAAAAATGACAATGGTCCAAAAATTGTGTCAAAAGTGTCCAATGTGTCCACCATAATGTCGCAGTCACAATCAAAATCACGGATCGTCGCCATTACTAGTAAAAAAAAAATATTAATAAAAATGCCATAAAAATATCCCCTATTTTGTAGATGCTATAACTTTTGCGCAAACCAATAAAAAAAAACGTTTATTGCGATTTTTTTACCAAAAATATGTAGAAGAATACGTATCGGCCTAAACTGAGGAAAACATTTTTTTATATATATATTTTCTGGGGATATTATTATAGCAAAAAGAAAAAAATATTGAATTTTTTTCAAAATGATTGCTCTATTTTTGTTTATAGCGCAAAAAATAAAAACCACAGAGATGATCAAGTACCACCAAAAAAAGCTCTATTTGTGGGGAAAAAAGAACGTCAATTTTGTTTTGGAGCCACGTCGCACGACGGCGCAATTGTCAGTTAAAGTGACGCAGTGCCGAATCGCAAAAAGTGGCCTGGTCTTTGGCCAGCGAAAGGGCCTGGGCTTAAGTGGTTAAAACACATTTTTACTGAAATAGTAAAAAAAAGGTAAAGTTTCCCTGTCAGATAAAACATCATTTACGCTACTAAATTGTTTACTTGAAAAGACATTTACATGACTAAAGTGTACAAAGCCTATCTTCCGTAAACGTAGATGCCAAAAAGAGATTCCTGTTTCACTCTCTGAATTACAGCACAAAGGGCGTCTTAGAGAATGACAATTTCTATAGGGCTAGGAGGAAATATGAGGGTTTATTTACTTACAACACACAGACATCAGCAATGGTTATTATTCACTGAAAAGACACAGGTACTCTGTACTGCGCTTGCTAGATCGAGGGGAAAGATCTCATACAATCTTAATGGAATGTATGACTTTAATTTTATTAATATTGACATTTACTATAAAAAAATGTATACAATCCCGGAGGTATCAATACTAGCTAATGAGTCTCCTGAGTGGGCTGGGAATCCAAACACTGCAAGAGAGCAAAGAGATGGGGAGAGAGAGCCAAGCCATCAAGAGTGTAGCAGGTATAATTAGTAGAAAAAGTTTAAATTCAAATCTTATGCACTCACAGACATCGCTGGTGTTAAGCATTGCAACAAGCACATGGAGCTTATTTCCTTGTCAAATATATCTTTATTGGAATATGAAATAGGCGGTATACAAAAAATATAAGGAATATTAAACAAAAGAAAAACAAAGAGAGTACAAATATGCAATTGTAGAAATAAAGAAACTTAGCAGTGTTGAGAGGAGTTCTAACATGAAATAACATTCCTCTTGTGAAAAACGTTAGGGCGTACTTTACGGTTTTGCCATATAAGATTGGTACAGTGAAGTAATGAACGGATCAAAGGAGATGTTTCCTTTTATGTTCAGTTCGTACCTTAATGTCTAGTAGATTATACGATAAAGTTAACTGAGGCATCTATATAAAATATCTGCCCATGAGTTACTAACAGTTCATACCAACTTACAAGAAAAAGAAAAACTCCTTAATAGAGTAAAAATTGTAACATCAAGAATAAAAAAAAGAAAAAAAAAGAAAAGAGAAATAAAGCATGAAAGGAGGGGATTGGGGGAGGGGTGTCTGCAGGACCGGACCGGGAAATCCCATCAACCGCCAAGATGGTTCAATTGCCGTTTCGATGGGTGGGCTACCATGGCAACAATACATCTTTATTAAAAGCTTTCAGTGTTGTGTATGTAATCCAGGGCGTCCAAATTTGTTCAAACCTGGTGATCATGTCATTTTATATTGCCGTCATTTTGGCATATAACATCGCGTTACTCATTCTGTTGATTGTTTCATTCACTGGAATGCTCGAGGTTTTCCATGCCTTCGCTATGGTCTGCTTTGCTGCCGTAAGAAGCTGCTTAATCAGGTTAAATTGTATATGCGACAAGATACTGGGTTTTAGGTTGAGCAATGCCAGTTTGGGGTCTAATGGTATTTTTTTATTAGTTAACCACTTAAGACCCGGACACTTACGCTGCTAAATGACCCAAGGTGTTTTTACAATTCGGCGCTGCGTCGCTTTAACAGACAATTGCGCGGTCGTGCGACGTGGCTCCCAAACAAAATTTGCGTCCTTTTCTTCCCACAAATAGAGCTTTCTTTCGGTGGTATTTGATCGCCTCTGCGATTTTTATTTTTTGCGCTATAAACTAAAATAGAGCGACAATTTTGAAAAAAAAAATCACTATTTTTTTACTATTTGTTATAAAAAAAAATCAAATAAACTAAATTTTAGTAAAACATTTAGGCCAAAATTTATTTAGCCACATGTCTTTAGTAAAAAAAAAATCGTAATAAAAAAAATAGCTACCTAGCGGGAACAGCGACACTAATACAGCGATCAGAAAAATGATCGCTTAGTGACGCTGGCAATAGGGAGTGAAAGGGTTAACTAGGGCGGTGATCAGGGGGTTAAAACTTTATTAGGGGGGGTGGGGGGGCTATCCTGAACCTAACACTAACTGTTTTTTACAGTGCCTGTCACACTGACACTAAATGCAGTGATTAAATCACTGCATTCAGTGACACTGTGACAGGGGGGTGGGGGGGGGCGATCACAAGGGGTTAATATGCCTATGTGAGTGTGTGTCAGTGTTGTGTTGGTGCACACTTACTTGGCATGTCTTCTCTCATCAGCAGCGCTGGGAAACAGCGCTGCGATGAGAGAAATGATCATTTCCTCCTTCCTGTGTAAACACAGGAGGAGGAAGTGACAGGCTGGGAGCGCGCTCCCATTGGCTGGGAGCGATCGCGGGGGGGGGCGGAAAACACGGACATCCGCCCGCTCGTCGGCGATCGCTCCCAGAGCCAGGGGGACCGCCGCACGCCGCGGAGGGGGTCCCGATGGGACCCCCGAACCGCACTAAGGCGAGGACGTAAATTTACGCCCTTGTGCCTGTACGAGCCATGTTGTGGACGTACATAGGCGTGCGGGGGTCCTTAACTGGTTAAAGTATGTGCTATTTGAAAAATTTCGGACCAAAATGATTGGGCTTTTGGACATGACCACCAAGTGTGAAAGTATGTTCCGCTCTCTGTACAGCCTCTGAAACACAGGTCTGAATGATTTTGTGAAAATTTAGCTATTTTTGCCGGCACCAAGTACCATCTTGAAAGCACTTTATAGTTTGTCTCAGAGGCTGATACATTAATTGAAGCAGTTTTGGTATTGAGCCAAATTTGATTCAATTCTGCGGGGCTCAATTCTGCACCAAGGTCCTCCTCCCATTTACTAACATATGGTAGTTTCCAAGAGTCAGATTGTGTTTGCAGCTGGGCGTATAGGGTGGAAATCACACTTCTGGCGTGTGGATTGTCCTTACATATGTTTTCAAAACCGGAGTATATGATGGGTGAAATTGGTGTATTTACTGGTGGGAGAAAGAAATTTTTTATTTGCAGGTATCTAAAAAGTTCACCATGTGGTATACCATGTGAATCACAGAGTGACGGGAAGGGGACAATGGAGTTGGAGTTAAAAAACTGGAACTTTTGAGTACAGTCTCTCTTTATCCATTCTTTGAATATGTTAGGGAAGACCCAGGCGGGGTAGAAATCTGGGTTTTTAATAAAAGACAGCAGAGGGCAATGTGGAGATTGTAGGTTTTTCTTTACCTTGATCTTGTCCCAGAGGGTAAGTGAGTGTTTGGTGATAGGGTTGCTAATATTTTTACGAGATTTGGGGGGGATCCACAGTAAGTTGGATATTGAGATGGGATCACAATCTAAAGCTTCAATTGAAACCCAAAGGGGAATTTCACATTTAGCGTGATATTTTGTCAGAGTCGCCAATTGGGCCGCTTGGGAATATTTTGTGAAGTTGGGGTACCCAATCCCGCCGTTGGTTTTGGGGAGTTCCAAGACTTGTGGTTTGATTCTGGGTCGGGAGGGACCCCAAATAAAGGAAGAGATCCGTTTTTAGATTATTCTCATGTAGTATGCCGGAATTGGTATAGGGAGTACTCTAAAAAGGTATAGGAGCTTCGGCAATATTGTCATTTTTACTGCCTTTAATTTCCCAAACCACGACAGGGGAAGTTGCGTCCAAGATTTCAGTAGACTTGATATATGTTTTAACAGTATGGGGTAATTATACGAGAATAGGTCTGCTATTTCTGCTGTTAGGTGGATTCCTAAATAGGGGATGCTTTTCCCGGGCCAGTTAAAGGGGAGTCCAGATTTGGTAGCTGTTAATTCTGTGTCCGATAATGAAATGTTTAGGGCAAGACATTTTTTAGGATTAATTGCTAAACCTGATATAGTTGCGAAATGATTCAGAATTGGGATGAGGTTAGGGCCGGACACTTGGGGGGAGGATAAGAAAAGTAAAATGTCATCCGCGTAGAGGCATAATTTATGTTTAAACCCACCCAATTCTATGCCTAATATCTTAGGGTCCAATCTAATTCTTTGGGCTAGGGGTTCTATCAGGAGGGCGAACAGCAAAGGAGATAGGGGACAGCCTTGTCTTGTTCCTCTCTGGACTGCAAACGTATCAGATTTGTAACCTGCGTATTTGACGTAAGCTTTTGGATTGTTGTACAGTGCCATAACCCAATTTCTAAAATTTGGACCGAAGCCCCAATTCTGTAAGGTATATTCCATGTAGGACCACGAGACGGAATCAAAGGCCTGTTTGATGTCCAGAGATATGAAGCAGGCTGGGATTTTCCTCGCCTTGGCTGAATGAGCAAGCAAGCATGCCCTCTGAATATTATCCCCTGCCTGTCTAGTGGGCATGAAACCCACCTGGTCCCGGTGAATCAATGATCCTATAATCTTGTTTAGGCGGCTGGCTAGAATTTTACCTAAGAGTTTAATATCCGTGTTCAACATGGATATAGGGCGGAAATTTTCGCTAAGGGTGGAGTCAGAGTGTGGTTTTGGGATCATGCAGATCGTGGCTGTTAGTGATTCCTGCCTGAAGGAGTTTGATTTTAAGAGGTCGTTGTATGCATCTGCTAAAGTGGGGGAGATTATGCTAGTGAAGGTTTTGTAGTATCTGGCTGAAAACCCGTCGGGACCTGGTCTTTTATTTAACTTAAGTTCTTTTATAGCTCCCATGACGTCATCGTGTGTTATTGGTTTCTCTAATTCTGTTCTTTGGGCTCCTGTCACTTGCGGGAGTTGTAATTGTGAAAAAAAGGAGTCAGTTTCCGATTTATTAAAGGTATTTGATTCCGAAAGTAATTTTTTGAGGTGGGCGCTAAATTTCTGCACTATTTTGATGGGGTTGCTGGTGAGGTTTTGTTTCGCAATTTTCAGTTTTACTGGGTTATGGGACTTGTTTATCGAGTTTAAAGCTCTTGCCAAGAGTGTTCCCGGTTTGTTGGAGTTCTTATAGTAGGAGTGTTTGGACCTGGTTAGAGTTTTTATAGCAGAGTTCGTAAGGAAAAGGTCATATTCCAGGCGGGTCTCGTCTAAGCGTGCTTTGGTGCTGGGGGAGTGATTCTGCTGAAAGGCTAGGAAAGCTAAGTTGTAATCTGTTTCCAATTTTCTCCCTAACTGCAAGCGTTCTCTTTTATGAATTCCCAGTTGTCTTTGAAGAAAACCTCTAAGCACAGGCTTGTGTGCTTCCCAGAGTGTGAGGGGAGATGTTTCTGGGTCGGTGTTGAATTCTAAATATTCTTTTAAATTTTGCTCAATTGCGGAACAGTGGACGGGATGTTTAAGAAGAACTTCTGGGAGATACCAGGTAGGGTCATGATTCTTAGGAATTGTGGATGAGAAAGTTGTGAAGACTGCATTGTGATCTGACCAGGGAATGGGAATGATGCTAGAATCAAGTACTTCTGGCAACATTCCAATGGTAGTAAAAATATGGTCAATACGGCTAGAAGATCTATGAGGGTTCGAGTAGTATGTATATATACGTTTCGTTGGGTTGGATTCTCTCCAAGTGTCCACCAATTTATGTTTAGATAATAGGTTGGGGAGGGACCCCTTAGTATTCTGTTTTGGGGGGGCGTAAGGGGTTCTATCCAAGAAAGGGAGGATAACCTGGTTAGAATCACCGCACATGAAGAGAGCTCCCATCTTGTGCGTGTTAACGATTTGGAGGAGATGTGACATGAACGGTAATGGGTTCTGATTAGGCGCATAGTATGACACTACCGTCGCTACCGTGTCCATTATGTGCCCTGTTAGGATTAGGTAGCGTCCCTCTGGGTCTTTTATTTCTGACTTCAAGGTAAAGGGTGTTGATCTGTGGAATGCAATAAGGGTGCCTCTCTTTTTGGTAGAGGCGGATGCTGTGTATACTTGTGGGTAGGATGCATTATAGTATTTAGGAGTGGATTGAGGGGTAAAGTGGGTTTCTTGCAAAAAAACTATATGTGCTTTCTTAGCCTGAAAGTGTCTAAATGCCTTGGAACGTTTCTGAGGAACATTGAGGCCCTGTACGTTGAGCGATAACAAGTTTAACGGAGCCATGGCAGCCAAACCATCATAAAAATCTTACCTTGGCCGTTCGCGGTGCGATGTCCCGGTCCAGCCCATGCAGACAGGAAGGGAGAAGAAAGGGGGGGGGGTGTCAAAAATATTATCCTTGAAAAAAAGATAGAAAACATTACAAGACATAGAATTCTTAAACAACTTTATATTAACTGAGTGTCCAAGTCTGGCCCGTGAAGGGGAGAACAAGTTCCCTTCAGGGGAAAAAATGCCCACGTCTAGGTCCGGCATAATATTGCCGGGTCCAGAGGAGGGTCTAAGGTGGCGCATGTTGTTTCCGTGCATCGGAGACCCGCATACTGAAAAAAAAGAAACAAAAAGGCAAAAGATAAAACTTTCAGGCTCCCCTCAGGGTGCCTGAAGTTGCGTTGCTGAAGAGTGTCAGCTTGATTAGGGTAGGGTGTTTGATTAGCAGTGCCCTAGGGAGAGCATTTCTAAATAAATGGAGCATAGCTTAGATGGGGGCCTGAGGTGTGCAGGCGGGGTTGCTTTGCTTCCAATCTATGGGCAGGAATAAGTGGTACTAGGGAGAGCATCTATGTGAAAGTGCTGCAAGGGGATGTGTCAAGACAGCAGGTTTCTGCCCCATTCCATATAAAGTGGGTAGATGCTTAGTAATTGGAGTTGGGAGTTCTAGAACGTGAAAAAAAAGAGGGGGGGAGCTGCTATAGGTTAGATAGAAAAGTGAGGTCAAATTTGGTGGGGTGTTGCGGCCTCCTGTGCAGAGGTAGAGTCAGATTGGGGTGCCAGATTAATCGGATTATTGGGTAAAGGGAGAAGTGCATTGTTAGAATGCTCTTGTATGGAAAGTTCAGTCCATAGTATCTGTTTCTTGTTCCTGGGGCTGGTCCATGAATCTGCCACGTTTACTTGATTGTTGCACGCCGTTATTTTGTTCCTGGTATGGTGAATCATTGCGTGGAGAGGAGGATGCTGTTCTCCTGCGTGTTGTACTTGTTGAGGTTGGCCTGTCGATTAACTTGAAGTCTAAAAGAGCTTGGTGAAGCTGGTCTGGTGTTCTGCATACAATTTTTGTCCCCTGATAGGTGAATCGCAGTGAGAAGGGGAAACCCCACTGATATTTTATATTGCGGTTTTGTAGCTCCATTAGGAGAGGTTTCATAGCCCTCCTTTTAGTTATAGTCAGTTGCGATATATCTGCAAAGATCTGGTATTTGTGGCCCTGAAATAATAGACATTCTTTTCCTCTGGCAGCTTCCAGTATTTGTTCTTTTGTCTTGTAGAAGTGAAATTTTGCTATTATGTCCCTAGGGGGACCGTCAGCTTTTTTAGAGGTGAGTGCCCTATGTACTCTGTCCATTTCTAGCCTTTCTACCGGTATCCCAGGGAGAAGCTCTTGGCACAATGCCAGAGTAGTGGCTTGCAGGTCTGTGACTGACTCAGGGATACCTCTAAACCTTAGGTTAGACCTCCTGGCCCTGTTCTCGAAGTCCTCCAATCTGCTTTGCAGTATTAAATTTTCTTCTTTGAGAGTGTCTATTTCTGACAGGCATTCCTGGGTGTATATTTCTATTTCTTCTACTCTAGTTTCCAGGGCTTCCGTGCGGCTACCCAGCTCCCTGATTTCCTTGGTAAGGTTGGCTGTAATCTGGTCTGAGGTGACTTGCAGGGCTTTATGGAGCATTCTTTCAAATTGTTTTAAAATACCTGAGGGGATTGTGGCGTCCTGTGATGTAGATAGTTTTCCCACATTTCTGTCTTCCTCCTCACTGTCTGAGTCCAAGTCTCTGAGGGATGCCATAAGTGCAGCAGTTTTAGCAGCTTTGGCTGTGCTTTGGTGTGCCTTCACTGAGGTGTGGCTCTCTGAGGGGACAGGTGCTTTCTTTGCAGCGCTCTTAGCCAGCTGAGCACCACTGACAGGATTTGTTTTGTCCCTGTTTCTTGCTCTTCCCAGCACCATTTTTCGAATAAAAAGTGTCCCTCACCTCTGTGGAAGTTGTACCGAATCCCTGTTCGTTTTCGCCTTGTTTTTCGGTACTATATCGGCGGGAATTCTCCTTCACGGAGCGGAGCTCTAGCCCGGCATGTCTGTCCCGCTAGGCTTCACGCATGCGCCCCACGTGGAGCTTATTTCAATGCTTAGCACCAGCAATGTCTGTGAGTGCAAAGATTTGTATTTGAACTTTTTCTACTAATAAAACCTGCTACACTATTGGCGACTTGGCACTTCTCTCCCTACTCCTTTTTTCTCTTGCAGTTATTATTCACTGACCTTTGTAAAGAAAGAATTTTTTAACTTAACTACTAGGTGTTTATATGATACAAAAATTCCCAAAAAATCTAATTTGATTGATTTTTAAGCAAAAGTATGGAACACATGAGAATAAAATAACAATGGATGAAATATATGCTGAATTTTTCTTAAATTTATCCACAGCTCAAAAATGTTACACTTCATATTGAAAAAATTAGACCATAAGTTGAAAGTGTGATACGGTTACTTATTTGGCTGCAATTATGTTTTTTTTAGGTCCCTTTTAACCACTTAAGGACCGGACCAATATGCTGCTAAATGCCCAGAGGTGTTTTTACAATTCGGCAGTGCGTCGCTTTAACGGACAATTGCGCGGTCGTGCGACGTGGCTCCCAAACAAAATTTGCGTCTTTTTCTTCCCACAAATAGAGCTTTCTTTTGATGGTATTTGATCGCCTCTGCGATTTTTATTTTTTGCGCTAAATACAAAAATAGAGCGAAATTTTTTGAAAAAAAAAAATATTTTTTACTTTTTGTTATAAGAAAAATCAAATAATTAGGCCACAATTTATTCAGCCACATGTCTTTAGTAAAAAAAAAAAAAATCGCAATAAAAATAGCTACCTAGCGGGAACAGCGACACTAATACAGCGATCAGAAAAATGATCGCTTAGTGACACTGGCAATAGGGAGTGAAAGGGTTAACTAGAGCGGTGATCAAGGGGTTAAAACTTTATATGGGGGGTACAGGCGCTACCCTGAACCTAACACTAACTGCCTGTCACACTGCTTGTCACGCTGACACTAAATGCAGTGATCAGTACATATATGATCACTGCATTTAGTGACACTGTGACAGGGGGGTGGGGGGTGATCGGGGGGGGGGGTTAATGTGCCTGTGTGTCCTGGTGTCAGTGTAGTGTTGAAAATACCGCCGAGAGGGGAGATTACATCACTTCCCCCTTCCTGTGTTTACACAGGCAGAGGAAGTGACACACGGGGGAGGACGTGGATTGGCTGGGAGGGATCCGGAGGGGGTGGACAAGAACGAACAGCCGCCCCCCCATCCCGGATCGCTCGGACAGCCACGGGGACCGCCGCAGGTACCGGGGGGGTCGTGATCGGACCCCCGACCCACGTCTAGGCAGAGACGTACAGGTACGCCAATGTGCCTGTACGTGCCATTCTGCTGACGTAAATGTACATGTGGCGGTCCTTAAGTGGTTAATATATTAGTTATTAAAGCTGAATATAGCAATGCTATAATCAATAATACATACGGTAATTGCAAGCATATCCGAATCTGACCTGGTAACAGCATTTTGCAGTCCCTGCACAGCTGAGTGTAAAGCCTTGTACACACGATCAGATTTTCCGACAACAAATGTGTGATAGCAGGGTTTTGTCAGATAATCCGATCGTTTGTATGCTCCATCGGACAATCATTGTCGGAATTTCCGACAGCAAATGTTTTATAGCATGCTTTCAAATTTTGTTGTCGGATTATCAGATCATGTGTACACAAGTCCATCGGAAGAAAATCCAAAGTACAACACGCATGCTCCGAACCAATGCTATCCATAGCACAACATTAGCAGAAGTTGCCCAAAGGGTGGCGCTAAAGAGCTGAAAAAACACGTAATTTTGTGTATTCTGCCGTCTGTTTGCATACCAAGTTCACGGCCAAAGCCCTTCGCACAAAGTTCCACAGATTTCAATCCGATTATGTGTATGCAGCTGTAACGGCTACCCAAGTAGGGAGAGGGTATCAGCCGCTGACGACGTCCTTTTCCCTGGCAAGTTGCTATATAAGTAAGTCCAGTATAAGCCCATCCACGAGATCCAGAGGGAGAGTTAGGTCCAGTTGTAAGAGGCACAGAATAAATCCCATTGCATTCCCTTCCATAAACGAGACAGGCTACGTTTGAAGGGTCCAGTAGACTAACTTTAATGGTACATTTCTTGGTTTATATCTTAGTTACAAACTTGTGAATAATCAAGGAACAATGGAACTCTCCGCCCCCTCCCTCCACAGGGGGGGCCTCAAGTTAGACACACTGTCACCAGGCTAAAGAAGCCACATTCCTTTCTCAAATACAATTCAATCACAGATAATCCCCTCCATAGCTAAACATTTCGGCTCCGCAAAGCCTGACAGTTCTTCTGAACATAAGTGACATGCTATTTCAATACAACTGGCCGGATACTGCTAATTTGGAATACAATATACAATCTCTTAAGGATAAACACAGGTCTTTCACACACACAATAGATCAATTAACCTTTGGGAATAGAGAGGTGAATTAGCATACTAAAGAGAGGTTTCCAGAGACAGGCTGATTCAGTTCTAATCTACATCTTTACAGACAGAGGATGTTTACACCTCATAATATACCACTGCATGATTATTATAGATGTACAGGCAGAATACATAGTTCCGTTACACTGCTCCCCTTTTGTGGAACACTCCGGCAGACCCGGATTGATCCTTTTCGGGTCAACTTGGGGATGTCCGGTCTGCTGTTAGGGTAAAAGTTCAGTTTGCCTGGACAGTCCATCGGCATTGCCATTAAATCTGCCAGGTCGGTAGCTGATGGTGAAGGTGAATAATGGAATTCAGTTCTGGAACAGTCACTTGCTTTGCTCTCTCAATGGCTCCCAGGACCGGTTGCTGATGCTCTTGGGAGAGATAAGGCACCACCTGAGCGCAAATCCCATTTAACCTTCTGACAATTTCAGCCTGTTTGTGCATTTCAATGTTCAAGCCACGGGACATCTCATAATACATGACGTAGTGTCGTTGCATCTCCGATTTCTCACTGGCCAACTTGTCACATTCCCATTTTAGACTGTGATATTGGGCCGGATCTACAGTACATGTCGGGGAAGGTAGTCTTACCCGGGTCTCAGCAGCAAGCAAGTTGGTTCCAGCAACGCAGGTTGGGGCACAGTTAGTCACTGTGTAGGCTTCAGCGGGGCACATCGGGGCGTACGCAGAAACAAGGGGGGCCAAATCATTCCCCAGTAGGACATCTGCTGGCAAATCCTTCATCACCCCCACTTTCACATGTCCCGAACCAACCCCCCAATCCAGATGAACCCGGGCAACGGGTAGCCGGAAGACGGTGCCTCCTGCTACTCTTACGGCTATGGTGTCTCCGGTGTGCTGGCTCTCTGGGATGAGTTTCTTCTGTAGCAGTGTCATCGTGGCCCCCGTATCGCGTAACCCGTTGGCTGCCTTTCCATTGACCCAGACAGTCTGCCTGTGTTGCTGCCTGTTGTCCTGATTAGCTGCTTGTATCGGATCTGCCTCATGCAGAACACCCCAATGTTCTACCTCCCCAACGCCGTGGGCCGCAGGCATGGATGTGTGGGGGTTCCCCCTTTCTGGCTGTCTCCATGACTGTGACTGCCTGGGTACATTTAATGAACAGTCTGACTTTTTGTGCCCTGGTTGCTTTTGAATCAGAGCGATAGTAGCCTCGGTATCTCTTAGGCCTTGTGCTACTTGTCCATTCACCCGTACCTCCTGACGGTGATGCTGATGGTTATCTGGAGAGGCCGCTTGTATTGGGTCTGCCTCATACAAAATTCCCAGACATTCCTCAGGGCCCACCTCAGTCTCTAGGCAGTGGGCCGCAGAGGGCTGTGATGGAGTGACCTCTGTGTTGGGTGTTGGGCGTCTCCAGTTGTTATTTGTAGCTCTCAAAGGACAAAAACGAGCAATATGTCCCGTGTTGCTGCAGTGATGGCACGTCACCCTAGACGAATCCCGGGGGTAGTTGTTAGGCCCCTGAGGACGTGGTGGTCCTGGTGGGACTGGAGCGCGAAACTCTGGGCGTGGGGTGTCGGTTGGAGTACACGGTTCTACCTTATGAGCCAGGCGTGTAGTACCCTGGCTTACTTTCCTTGTTTCCGTGTACTCATCTGCTAGCCGCGCCGCCTCGTTTAAGTTAGCGGGACGGCGATCTCGTACCCAGTCCTGTATGTCTGCGGCCAGGTCTTGGAAGAAATGTTCCATTAGGAATAGCTGCAATACTTTCTTCCCGGTGTTGGCCTTGCACCCTTGGACCCAATGGGATGCCACCCTTTGTAACTGGTTGGCCCATTCCATGTGGGAGTCCACAGCCTTCTTCTTGGATTCCCGGAAGCGGCGGCGGTAGGTTTCTGGAGTTACGGCATATCGGGTTAACAGCGCCTTTTTCACTTGCTGATATTGTAAAATATCCTCTGGAGCAAGAGCCCGAAAAGCTTCATTGGCTTTGCCCGACAATTTTCCAGACAAAATAGTGACCCATTGGTCTGGTGGTACCTGGTGTAGTGAGCACTGCCTCTCAAAATCCGCCAAATATCCATCTATTTCCTCCTCACTTTCTACAAAAGCTTTAAATGCAGTGAACGGTATTTTCTTTCCTGTAGCAGCGGGTGGGGAAGTAGGAGCTGCGTGTGTAATGGGCTGTCTAGCTCTTACCAGTTCCAGTTCTTGTCCCCTCTTGGTTTGAATCTCTTCTCTTGCTTCCCGGAACAGCTGGTTTATTAGTTCCGTGGATGTTTCTGGATACAAGGATAATCTCCGCTGTACAATATCCGTAATTACATCTTCCTCGCTGACAGGTGCTAGGGGCTCCGCTCCTTCCATGGATCCATCCATTTGGTCCAGCTCCAGCAGATCCGCTATCATCTCCCTCCGTGGTCTGTTACTGGCACTCCTACCACGACTCTCCAATAAAACTTTTAGTGTGGTTCTTTTCAGCCTGGCATACTGAGACTCCATTCAGAACTTGCTCCTTGGATAAAAGGACCATCCCCACCGCTGCCACCAATGTAACGGCTACCCAAGTAGGGAGAGGGTATCAGCCGCTGACGACGTCCTTTTCCCTGGCAAGTTGCTATATAAGTAAGTCCAGTATAAGCCCATCCACGAGATCCAGAGGGAGAGTTAGGTCCAGTTGTAAGAGGCACAGAATAAATCCCATTGCATTCCCTTCCATAAACGAGACAGGCTACGTTTGAAGGGTCCAGTAGACTAACTTTAATGGTACATTTCTTGGTTTATATCTTAGTTACAAACTTGTGAATAATCAAGGAACAATGGAACTCTCCGCCCCCTCCCTCCACAGGGGGGGCCTCAAGTTAGACACACTGTCACCAGGCTAAAGAAGCCACATTCCTTTCTCAAATACAATTCAATCACAGATAATCCCCTCCATAGCTAAACATTTCGGCTCCGCAAAGCCTGACAGTTCTTCTGAACATAAGTGACATGCTATTTCAATACAACTGGCCGGATACTGCTAATTTGGAATACAATATACAATCTCTTAAGGATAAACACAGGTCTTTCACACACACAATAGATCAATTAACCTTTGGGAATAGAGAGGTGAATTAGCATACTAAAGAGAGGTTTCCAGAGACAGGCTGATTCAGTTCTAATCTACATCTTTACAGACAGAGGATGTTTACACCTCATAATATACCACTGCATGATTATTATAGATGTACAGGCAGAATACATAGTTCCGTTACAGCAGCTTAAGAAGAAGAAGAATTTAAAAAAGTCAACAAGTTCATGTGCTGACAAGAAGCATGATCGGAAGAGAAAGCAGGGAGCTGAAAGATGAACACATCACTGTGCTACTTTGCTTTTTTTTTTTCAAATAACAGTTTTTTATTTATTTATTTATTTTCCATAAAAGATCAGACTTTTTTATTGTCCAGTCATAGGCTGGTATAGGTCCAGGACATCATGGGCTCAGAAGAAGTGGGTTGAATGATGCCCGCCATCAGACTGAGGACATCTACAGGCAGAAAAAATGTCAATGGAAAGATTTTGGTACTTGCCTCTCCCACTGTCTGCCTCACTGCATGCCACTGTAATAAATAGAAAATGTCACCTGAAATCTGTTCAGAAACCATCACATATGGTAGTGTCGGATTATTAGACCCCAATTGCGCTCAATAGTTTGTGCCACTAATATAATATCATAATTATTGTGTATTGTGGTGACACGGGGGGTGGCAGGAGCAGCCATTAAGCATAGTGTTGCATCAGGGAGTCAACATTTCTAGATGTGTCAATGTCTGACTTTAATCAGCCATTTCTTTTCATTATACAGGCTCATGGAAGAGCTCATTGATGCAGGCAATGGAAGAGATAAATATTCACTAAGCGCCCTTTCACACGTACGAACAGTATGTCCATATTTCATCCATCTGTTTTCGGATGAATTACGGACATACATGTATCCCAATGGGATAGCGGGTGTCAGCGGATGAACATCCGCTGACACCCGAACTCATCGGTCCCCGCTATGGTCCATTTCTGCAGACAGAGGAAAATCCTATTTTTCAATCCGTCTGCGGATAGGATGAATATAGACAGATGGTCCATGTTCATCCGATCCCCCCATAGAGGAGAGCGGAGATCTGACAGGGCAGTCCCTGCACAGTGTGCAGGGACCGCCCTGTCATCTGCCGGCTCAGAGGGGATTTTAAAGGAACGGATCCTCATGGGATCCGTCAGTGTGAAAGGGCCCTAAAACACTTATGCTGCGTACACACGATCGGTTCATCTGATGAAAACGATCTGATGGACCGTTTTCATCAGACGTACTGATAGTGTGTGGGCCCCATAGTTTTTTTATCCATCAGTGAAAAAACTAGGAACTTGTTTTAAAATTATCTGATAGTTAAAAAACCGATAGAAAAAAACGATCGTCTGTGGGTACGTCCATCGGTTAAAAATCCACGCATTCTCAGAATCAAGTTGACGCATGCTTGGAAGCATTGAACTTAATTTTTCTCAGCACGTCGTTGTGTTTTACGTCACCCCATTCTGAAACGACCGTTTTTTTACCCAATGGTGTGTGGGCACGACTGATGAAAGTCAGCTTAATCGGATATCTGATGAAAAAATCAAACCATTTTCATCGGATGAACCGATCGTGTGTACAGGGCATTAAGTGAGACTCCAAGCAAATTGCTAAATACACTGCTGAAATGCATTAGTATTGATTTATCTAAGGAATAGGGAATATTCACAAAATGTTGTAAATACTGTAGTGTCATCAGGCCTTGTACACACGAGGGAATAAATCCGCTGAAGATGGTCCGACGGACCATTTCAGCGGAAAAATCCCCTCGTGTGTAGGGGCAAACGGACGCTTTTTGCCGGATTCATCCGGCGGAAAAATTCCAAAGCATGCTTTGAAATATTTCCGCCGGATAGCTTGCTGGCAGATATGTCCGCTGGTTAGTACGGCAAACCAGCGGACATATCTTGCCGCACATGCGTCGTATCCTGTGAATGGATCCGACGCATGCGCGCGGAAGTGTTTACTTCCTGGTGCGGTGACGTGGCGGTCACGTGGCGGCGTCAACGTCACCGCCGCGTCACCGCGCTGTCCGCCGGCGGGGAATTTGATCCGATGGTGTGTACAGCCATCGGATCAAGACATCCCGGCGCAAATATACGCTGTAAACGGTCCGGGGACCGTTTACAGCGGATATTTCCCGTCGTGTGTACAAGGCCTCAGATGACGTTGTGTTCACTTCAATCAAAGAATCGTATGCTGGAAAAATCATAGGGCCAGATTCACGAACACTTGCGCTGGAGTATTTGGATATGCGCCGCGTAACTGTGCTGATGCGCCGTCGTTTCTATGTGCCGTACCCACCAAACTAGATGCGCCCAATAACGGGTCATTTGCGACCGGCGGAACGTTCCGACGCCAGAGTATCGTCAGCGCTTATTTTCGCTGGGCGCATCAGTCGCGCCCATTGATTTCCCCTGCAAATATGCAAATGAGGGAGATTTCCCAATTCACGAACGGATTAGCACCATACGCTGGCTACATGCGCCGCGCGTATCTGGTCCGTCCGGCGCAAAGTTATTTCTACAAAAGGCTGCTTTATCTTTACTCCAGACGGTCACAGGTCAGCAGGAGAGCAGCTACAGCAGCGTTACCGACGATAGGAGCTTGCTGAACAACAACACTTGCAAGGACAACACCTCTGTGTGCCAACATGCCAGGGGCAATTGTGGTCCTAGAACTACTGATGGGTCCCCTGGAACCAAGAAGGCGGCCACGTGAGAGGATATACCGCACTCGTATGAACCTCTTTGGCATGGGGGATGAGGAGGTGTATCGCCTCTTCAGATTCAGCCCAGATGCAATACTTGAACTAACCACAACCCTGCAGGATGACATCACCAGCAAGACACACCGCTCACAAGCAGTGCAGCCACTGGTAAAGGTACTGGCAACACTTCATTTCCTTGCAAGTGGATCATTCCAGCGTACAAGTGGAGTGGTGGCTGGGATGTCACAGTCCTCCATGAGCAGATGTGTGCACCAGGTTGTCCCTGCAATCCTCAGACGCATGTCCAACCAGTTCATCAGACCCACCACTGAGGACCTGCGGCTGAAGGCAATGACAGATTTCTACAACATTGCCAGATTCCCACGCACTGTGGGGGCCATTGATTGCACACATGTGGCACTACAACCCCCCAGTGCCACAGAGCACATATACCGCAATCGGAAGCATTGGCATTCCATCAACGTACAGGTGATAGCCGATGCCCAACGCCTCATATGGCACGTCCGTGCCAAACACCCCGGGTCCAGCCATGACAGCTACATATACAATCAGAGCCCCATCCCAGCAGAATTTAACCAGAACATGTATGGGGACAGCTGGCTGGTTGGTGAGTGACAAGGGAGTCAGGCATGACTATCCCCTCCCGTGATGCACAACAGAAATCGCACATGCATGACTAACATTATCCTGTCTTTTCCCTTACAGGTGACTCTGCATATGCACTGGGACCCCATCTAATGACTCCTTTCCGGAACCCCCAAACCAGAGGAGAGAGAAAATACAATGAAGCACACATCAAAACCCGTGCAGTGGTGGAGCAAACATTTGGGCTCCTGAAGTCCCGTTTCCGATGCCTGGATAAGTCTGGGGGGACCCTATTGTATTCCCCTACCTTTGTGTGTCAGATCATCGGTGCATGTTGCATACTACATAACTTTGCTATGAAAAAAGGCCTGCATATTGACATACGTGATGACCTGACCCCCGACCCACACAGTCCCCACCTGCCAGAGGACACCCAGTCTGCTGATGGAAGAGCAGTCAGGAGGGTCCTCGCTGTAGGCATCTTTGGACACTAAACCAAAACATTAATAACACAGACAGTGCACGCGTGTACACCACTGATGTGCCTAGATCACACACACCACATACACATCGCATTGGATTAGCCCAAGTCCAGCATGTAGGAGTTGGGAGCAGTAACGCCAGCGTCAAGGCCCCAATGATGTCACTGTCCATTCACACACCTTTCACACGTCATTCATTCAGCCGTGGGGTTCACTTCACCACCACGGCCGAGGGTGACACCCCTTACTTTCAGGAGTGCCACCCCCTCACATTCACACACCATTCACACTGTCCCCTGCACTCCTGACCGTGTGCAGTCCAAAAATAAATTAATAATATCATATCCTGATAAATAAAATAAACAAAATCTCATAACCTGAGAAAAAGAAAAAATAAACTCATGACCTGAGTATGTCCAAACAAAAAATATAAAACAAGAAAAAAAAAAAAGGCCTCATCGGGGATGCCGGGGGCTTCTTCTGGGGGCCCCTCTCTGGCTCCGCAGCTGCCTGGATGGAGTGGGTGGGGGTGGGGGGGCATCTGGAGGTGGCTGATCCCCAGGTGGGCCACTCCTGACAGGTGTGGCCTGCATGCCCTCCAAGGCCCTGGCTATCCGTCCAAGGTAGGAGTTCGTCTGGGCCTGCATCCGGAGCTGACGGGTGACCTGGTAGTGCTGGGCCCGCCGACTCAGCCTCCCCTGGTCCCGGATGGCAGCACTGTTGGCCTGGACGGCTGCAGTAAGGTGCCGAATATCCCCCTGCACCTCCCCCAAAGTGGTGACCACTGCAGCGCAGTTGCAGCTTACATCCTGCACTGCGTTGCTGAGGTTGGCAACGGAGCCCAGGCTGTCAGACACTTTCTGTAAGTGCCCAACTATGGCCCCCATCTGTTCCGTCTGCCTGGCGTGATCCCTCGCCAACTGGTCCTGGACACCATCAGACACCCCCCTGGTCTTCTGGGTCGCCTTCCTGGGGCCAGAAGATGGTTGTCCTCGGGTGGAAGGAGTCGCCCTTGAGGGGCTTCCAAGGATGGGGGAGGGGACGACAGACGGCCCAGGAGAAGGGGAGGAGACAGACAACACTAAGGTAAAGTCCTGCTCTGCCACAGCAGGATCCTCTACAACCACCTCGGCAGGTGTGGTGTGGCCACTCTCCCCCTCCACAACCTCTTCACCACCCAGTGGCTCGGGCACACGATGGCGTGGGGGGGATGGGGTGGAATGCACGCTGACAGATGATGGCCCAGCTCCGTCATCTGTGGATGACACAAAGCAGACACATGTTGGTGGTCCCACACACTTGGCACATGTACCCTCCCCCCCCCAAATGCAAAACAACAAATAGGGGATTATAAAACACTTACCTGTCCTTGTGCCTTCCTCCACGGAGTCATAGCCTGCGACCCCCTCCACCTGCTCCCTCTCCAGGCAGCGAGCAACCACCTCCTCCTCTGCGGTTAGGGTGACAGGACATGGGGGACCACCACCTGTGCCCCTCTCATACCTCCTGATGGAGGCCACCTTGTCCCTCACCTTGCGCCGCAGGTCATTAATTTTTTTTTGTATGTCCCCAGCAGTCCGGGTGGAGTACCCCAGGACATTGACCCTGGCAGCAATGGACTCCAGGATGCCCTGCTTCCTCTCCCGGCTGGTCTTTCGGCTTTTTTTGCCATGGAGAAAAACATTATCCGTCTCCATTGCCGAAATGATGAGCGAGACCTCCTGTGCATTAAAATTCAGGTTCCTCCTCTCTCTGGGGGTAGCGGGAGCAGCCATCACCAAACAAAAGTATCTTCCCTGGGGTGGGGGGAAGCGGAAATACTTTTGCGCCGGAATGGCGTTTCCGCCAGCGCTTTTAAGCGCCCAGCGGAACGCATTGCGCTGACGTTTCCCAGGAAGTGGTGCCGACTGAAGTTGTGAGCATGCGCACAAGGGGGGCGAGTGGAGCCGCACTCACTGCGCATGCTCCGTGGATGATGCGCTGAACGTAAGCCTCTGCGCTGGGCTCCGCCCATCATTTACATATGATCACACCCACTTCCACTTGCGTCGGGTTACGCCAGCGCATTATCGTTACTCTGGCGCAAGTTTACGCGCAACTGCTATGTGAATTACAGGACTTGCGCTGAAAGGGTCTTCAGAGTAACGTAAATGAGAAGCGTTACTCCAGAGGAAAGATACTCTCATCTACCTGAATCTGGCCCATTATTTTTTTGCACATGATAGGGTAAATCTGTGTTTACTTAGAATACCCTATCTACTATCAGGCATTGTGCAAAGTAAACATGCACTTTTCTAAGGGTTAACTCTGAACATTCTTTCATAAAATGATGTCCACAGTGTTTAT
This sequence comes from Rana kukunoris, assembly GCA_029574335.1. NCBI lineage: Eukaryota > Metazoa > Chordata > Amphibia > Anura > Ranidae > Rana > Rana kukunoris. The sequence goes on from CM056049.1 coordinate 659,813,134, forward strand.
ATTTTGCCTAACCTGCATTAGTAATTATGTTCAGCCACATTTTTTGCACTGTGTAGCCAGGTGAGGCTACATTCCTTTTTCAACAATGTAAGTTTCCGTGTCACCTGTGCACCTCCTGCCTGTTTACTAGACAGCGAATTACCACTATTAACATTTGTCCAATTATATTGTAGATATAGATTATAGATATAGATATTATCTATAAATCAGAAAAGCTGAATCAGAAAGCTAGGGTGTGGCTGATTTTGGAATATGAAGATGTAACAGTGGGGGTTATTTACTAAAGGCAAATCCACTATGCACTACAAGTGCAAAGTACACTTGAAATTGCACTGAAAGTGCACTTGGAAGTGCAGTCGCTGTAGATCCGAGGGGGACATGCAAGGAAAATCAAAAATCGCATTTTAGCTTGCACATGATAGATGGATGATAAAATCAGCAGAGCTTCCCCTCAGATCTGCAGCGACTGCACTTTCAGGTGCACTTTCAGTGCAATTTCAAGTGCACTTTGCACTTGTAGTGTACACTTATAGTGCTAAGTAGATTTGCCTTTCATAAATAACCCCCATTGTGTGAATTCAGAGTTGCTGCCCTGCTACACCAGGATCCACCATCCTGTAGCTCCCTACATCCTGATTCCTGCAGACATCATCGGCACTAACCCCACTGCATCTTCACAGGCTGAAACCAACCATTGGAGCCATCACCAGATTCATCAACCTGATATTCTACTTACCAGCAACTGCCCCGCATCTAGGGTTGCCACCTCATACCTTTAAAACCGAACACATAAGAATTACACAGGTTCTGTGGCTGATTAAGGTGGAAATTAAACTCACTTGGTGCCTTATTTGCATTAAATTAGCCTCAGAACCTGTGTAATTCAACCTTACCCGCATCCCACCCCCATGACACCAATCTGGAGGCACCCTATTTCCCACCTATCTCAGAAAATAAAACACCTCAAATGGCTCAAATATTCGGGCAAGCTTTGAATTCTGCATTTTATGGTTCCTTTTGGTTAGTTAAGCCAAGAAGTAATTCAAAATTTGCTCTTACCACCTTTGCACTTATGAGCAAGTTGAACACTTTCCATGATTTTTCCTGGGTCAAGATCAACTACCTTCCTGTTTGAGGAGCTTTGCCAACACATGCACTCAGTGAACCCTTTACGGTCAATCAATTTTTTTTAAAACAGCATAAGCTTGTATTATGACTATGTGAAAGCAAACTGAACCTCCTACTATCCTACCTATACTTTGCTAAGATTAAAAAAAAAAATCGGAGCTGCGGTGGCTCAGCGCGATTGGCACTGCGCTGACAAACCGTTCACCTCTGCAGCCAAGGGTTCGGATCCCGGTCTCGGCTGCATGTGAATTGAGTTTGGTGGTCTCAGCCCGGCTCCCGGTGGGTGTGCTATTCGAGGTAAGCTTGCGCTTAATATGCCCACCCCCCTCCCACAAAACCACCACACTTACACGCACTCGAAATTGGGTTAACATGCACGCACTTTGGCCATGCAGTCTCTAAAAAAAAGAGGCGAAGGACTAACAGGGCAGGCTAAGTGGGCTAGATCCTCTCACTCCCTCATAGGGGAGTCCCTCTGCCCCGTTGGGCTTCAAAGCGGAACAGGTAGGGCGGGCTGTGTGGGAGGACCCCCTCACACCCGCCATTGCCATCCGGGGCATGGAGAAAGATGGCAGATTGCCTCTGGGGAAGGTCTGCCTACTTCTGCCGTCCAGCTCCTCTCTCGAGTACACGCACAAAAATACACTTAAAGCGGAGCTCCACCCTGAATTCAACTTTTTCTTAATATTCCTAATGCTCCTAAATAATGCATAATCGGCTATTTTCATATTAAACAGTGTTACAATACCTTGTGAAAAATAGAGGCTTCTGGTCTGCAGCCCCTCGGGTTTCCGTCGGGTTTTCTCTGGTTTCCTGTCCCGCGCTGTGTCTGCTGGGAGCCTGTGTCAGAGCTCCCTAATTATCATGTTCCGCTCTGTTAGCACAAACATCGCGCAACTTCGTTTTTGACGCGGATGTAAACAAAAGAAAGGGCGGGCGTTTGAAAATTCTCCTCTGGTCCCCGTTGCTCGCGCCCATTCGCGAGATCGAGTGGTGGATGCTGGGACATCAGCATCCACCAGAACGAGGAAGTGCCGGGGTGTGGGATTATGCCCACTTTTAAAATGGAGCCGGAACCGGATGGAGGAATATAAGTTTTTATTTTCCACTGTATTGCTGCGGAGCGGCGGGGAGAGACAGGACACGTGAGTAGCGCTACATAGGGTGATTTAACTTTTAAACAGCCATTAAAAAAAAAAACATTATTGGCGTGGGGGATCCGCTTTAAAGAAAAAAAAAAGATTAAAAAAAAATCAAGATGTGGAAGATTTTACAGCATCCCTTTATCACAGAAATGTAAAATACCAAAACACCAAGTTTCCCAGGATAGACGTCACATTCAACATTATGCTGACTCCCATTGAAAAGAGACAGAAACGTCATCTTTCAATTGCAGCATCATTCTGGAGACCACTATGTGAAAGCCTTCAGCTATAAAGTTAATGGAGGTTCAACACAGTAAACTCTTGAGATATCTCCACCCAGCCACACTCTTGATGCACCACTTTTCCCAATCACCAACCTCTTAACCCACCCTCACTCCACCCCCCTCCTTCTCTTTTCTCACCCCACACTCACCCTTCCTCAGTTACTATGTCCCCTTTCCCAAGGTTTCCCTTTAAGCCCTTCCTTTTGCTCTTAAACCCTGTACACACGACCGGTTTTCCTGCCAGGAAAACTGCCAAGAGAGCTTTTGGCCAGGAAAACCGGACGTGTGTATGCTTCCTCGCAGTTTTCCCAACAGGAAAACTGCCGGGAATCCCGTCAGGAAAATAGAGAACCTGCCGGTGGTTTTAAACCCGGCAATTTTCCTATGGGGAAACACTGCAAGGGAGCGTACACACGGCCGGGATTACCGGCCAAAGCTCTCCGCGCAGTTTTCCCAACGGAAAAACCTCTCGTGTACATGGGGAAAGTTGTTTCGATATGAGGTACAGCGCTAAAAAATTAGTATTGATGATGCCCAAACCTCATATCTAAACACTTTTCCAATTTTGTATCCACAATTCTTTGGTACTGGCAGCAATTTTCTCAATCACTTTATTTAGTTTAGTGCAGTATTTTTTCCAATTCTTTGGTTTGTTTTTCTATTTACATGGGGAAAGTTACCAAGCAGATTCTCGGTTTTCCCGTCGGGATTCCCGGCGGACTTTATACCGCCAGGAATCCCTGTCATGTGTACAGGGCTTTAGAATTTAATTAACAGAAACACTGGATAGAGCCTATGTACAACTTCTCCTGTTACTAAAACCAAACAGGATTGTCAAGTATTTATTGTACAGGGGAAAAGGGAATTGGCAAAGGCAAGATACTGGACCAGAACAGAACAAGCCTTCCCTGCCAATTGTTCTAAAATAATGTCATATGTTACATGATATCACTTGATTTGGAGATGTACAGAAGAGATTGTAAACTTATCCATGTTATGTCCAAAATAAAGAATAAAAAGGTCGTATTTTTACTATTCTGAAAGCTATAGTTGTTGTTGCATCTCATCAGCTGATTAATAGACAGCTTGGTTTATGTCCGATTTCGGTCCAGCAACCCCTGTTGACCTCTATATTTAAACTGTGCTCAGACTGCCCTCCAGTGCCAAGCTACAAGTCCTCTTCCTAGCTGAATGCCCCAGTTCCAGTGTTTGCAAGTCAACTGACTTCCAAGTTACCTTGAGTTTCAGTTCCTCGTTTCTGTATCCCCAAGCATTCCTGTGATCCCTGAGCCTCCAGTGATCCCTGCACCCCATTGACTCTAGTTACTCTGTTATTTCCCTCACTCCTGTGTTCCCAACACTCCAGTCCTGCAAGAGACACTCACTGTTGTGTTCTTGTATTTCTAGAATATTAGTGCTCCCATTGACCTCTGTACACTCTCTTTGACTCTACTGTCTTCAGTAATCCCTGCAATATATGCTTTTGGTCCCCCCAGTGTCTTTTAAAGAGAAATACAGGATTTTTTTTCAGTTTTATACTTACCTAGGTGGATGCAGCAGGGGTCCAATGCTGCATCTGTCCCCCGGCGCCTCTACACTGAGAACTGAGCGATCGGACACGCTCAGTTATCACAGCTCCCTGAGCAAAGAGCTGTAGACTGTCAGTCGGCCCTGAGAGGCTGAGCAGGGTGTCAGTCCAGGCACCTGGCAGGTTCAGACTCCGTGGTGCAGATGACATGGTGCCTAGACTGAAATCGGTGACATCAGCAGACTTCAGCCCACTCTCTGCTGAAAACAGGTCACAGAAATGCAAAATTAATTTCAGTCCTGTGATCCATAGAAGGAGTAAAGCCAAGCAAGCTTTGGCTATACTTTTTCCTTTAGGTCCAGTGTCCCTAAGTTCTGGTGTCCCCTAGTTGGTATATTACTGTCTCTTCAGTTATTAACTTTGGCCCTGTATCTTACCACATTTCCCGCTGCCTGCCATACCATTTGGCCTGTCTGCTTGTCTGAGAATGACTACTGATTTGGTACTTTGTTTTGGTTCTTTCCCTGGTCAGATGCTGTCTACACAGGTGTGTCCGAGGGCCACAGACTGGGAACTGTCCTACAGCAAAGCCCCTGATGAATACCAGACAGCTCCCCAGACTCTGGATCTCAGCCCTTTTTTAGGGCTTACACCTTCGCCAATGGCGCAAACAGCCCAGAGGGTCCACACTCCCACTAGTCTGTAACACAATTCATTTATAAAAGCCATTCAAAACACACCAAGCCATTCTCATGTGCTTAGGATTCTTGGATTCTGTTGACTTGGTTTGTTTGCTAACACTGCACAGGGATACTGACTTGGTACTTCATCAGTATCCAGTGTTGCTTTAGTAACATTATTTTGGCTATACAATACACTATACAATAGCGACTGATGCTGAGGTATTTTGTAACATAAGGTTATTGTACCTGTATCAGCACACTTGTATCAACAAAGTTAAGAACTGTTCGTGATATATTTTTTTCTTTTCTGTCCAAGAAGTAATAATACCAAAGGGCAATACAAAACTTTAAGGGCCAGATTCAGATACACTTAATTTTGCGCTGCGTAATCGAAATACTCTACGCTGCCGTATTTTACCAGGCTCTAAATGGAATTCTGGTAGTTTTTTGCCCGTACGCTACGGCGGCGTAGTCTATTTCTCGCCGCGTAATCAAATTACACGTTTAGGGGGCGTGAAGCATTTAAATTAGGCGCGTCCCCGCGGCGATCGAACTGCGCATGCTCCGTTCAGAAATTTCCCGCCGTGCATTGCGCGAAATCACGTCGTTACGTCATTCTTTGTTTGAGTAGCGTCGTTTACGAACATTCCTATTCCCGGACGTTTTAGGTCAAAAAAAATAAAAGACGTCGAAAAACGTAGAAATTTGACGCGGGAACGACGGCCATACTTAACATGGGCTGTCTAATATTAGAGCAGCAAAAAGCTGGTATAGTTTTACGCAAAAAAAAGATGACTAAAGGTGCCGTAAGAGATTGCGAATGAAGATCGTAATTTCTGGGATCGCCGGCAAAAGCTCATTAGCATACCCCGACGCGGAAAACGACGGGAAGTCCACCCAGTGGCCGCAATTTTATTGCAGCGTAGATCCGAAGGCGTATGAACACGTAATCCAGTCGAATTGAAGCCCGCAGCCGTCTATTCATGGTTTGAGCTTTCCGACTAGCTAAAAAACGCGCGTAATTTGAAATTACTCCAGTCTAACACCAGTTAGACAGGAGTTACGGCTCTCTGAATCTGGCCCTAAATGTCTAATGCTGCGTACACACGACCATTTTTTGGGTTGTAAAAAATGAAATTAATGGTCTAGAAAAAACAAATTTTTTTCAACCCGATCGTTAAAACAGCCTTGCCTACACAGAATCGTGAAAAAAAAAAATGCTCTAGAAAAGCGCGGTGACATACAACACGTACAACAGCACTATAAAGGGGAAGTTCCATGCGGATGGAGCCACCCTTGGGGCTGCTTTTGATGATTCGCGATTTTCAGTTACAGCGTGATGAATGTGCTATCTCCATTACGAATGCTAGTTTTACCAGAACGAGCACTCCCGTCTCATAACTTGCTTCTGAGAATGCGCGTTTTTTTTCACGTCGTTAAAGCCCAAACACGACCTATTTTTACGACGTAAAAAAACTACAACGTTAAAAACGACGTGAAAAATTAGAGCATGTACGAAATTTTTAATGGTAATTTTTTACATCGCCAACAATGCTCTGGAGCCCACACACGAACGTTTTTAATGACATTAAAAAAAACTTCATTTTTTACAACCTGAAAAACGGTCGTGTGTACGTGGAATTCGTTTCATAGTTGGTAAGGTTGAATAAAGACACTAGTTCATCCAGTCCAACCTGTGTATTGGTGGATGTGTGTTCATGTTGATAATCATTTCTTATATGCCTGTATATTGTGTTCAAAAGATGCACATCCAAGAGTCTTTTAAAACTATCAGTACTTTCTGCTGACACCACCAATTGTAAAAGTAAAGTTCAACATTTTTATCACCCTGACAGTGAAAAACCCCCTGCACAGCTTAAGGTTAAATCGCTTCTCCTCCAATCTCATTGTGTGGCCCGTGTCTTTCTACACTCCCTGAGGCTGAATAGTTCCTTCCTACGCTGGGATCCCCAAAGAGGAATGAGGTCTTATCTTAAAAGTACAAAACAATAGATTCAGCAAGTATACATTTTAAGATACTGTAATATTTAACCACTTCCATACCAGGCACTTACGCACCTTCCCGCCCAAGCCAATTTTCAGCTTTTAGCACTGTCGCACTTTGAATGACAATTGCGCGGTCATGCTACACTGTACCCAAACAAAATTGGCGTCCTTTTTTCCCCACAAATAGAGCTTTCTTTTGGTGGTATTTGATCACCTCTGCGATTTTTTTTTTTTTTTGCGCAACAACTACAGAAAGACTGAAAATTTTGAAAAAAAAAATACATTTTTATTTTTTTCTGTTAACTTTTTTGTAAATAAGTATGTTTTCTCTTTCAATTACGGGCACTTATATGGCGGCACTGATGGGCACTGATGAGGTAGTACTGATGGGCACCGATAAGGTGGCACTGATGGGCACTGATAGGCGGCGCTGGTATGCTGCACTGATGGGCACTCATAGGTGGCACTGATGGGCACTCATAGGCGGCACTGATGGGCACGCATGGGCAGCATTGGGAACTCATAGGCGGCACAGAATGGCACTCATAGGTGGCACTTATGGGTGGCACTGATGGGTACTTATGGGTGGCACAGATGGGCACTGATAGGTGGGCACTGGGCATGGATTGGCACGGAGGGGTGGCACTGAAGGACACTGTGGGGTGGCACTTATGGACTTTGAGGGGTGGCACTGATGTATATGTTGCCAGTCAGTGCCCATGCGTGGGCACTGACTGGCATCTTTCTTTTTTTTTTACCTGTATTTTTTTTTTCCCTGTTTCTTTGGGGGGTTTTTTACATTTTTTTTTATTTGTTTTGCCCTGCCAGTGTGGGCATCCCTGGTGGTCTAGTGTGAGCATACGAGGGGGGGCCCCCCTGTCAGGAGAGCCGCCGATCGGAGAGACGCGAGTGAGGAAGAGCCGTCGGCGGCTCTTCCTGTTTACATCGTGATCAGCCGTGATTGGACACGGCTGATCACGTGGTAGCGAGCCTCCGCCGGAGACTCGTTACCGAGATCGGTGATGCAGGGTGTCAGACTGACACCCCGCATCAGCGATCGCCGCGCTGCGCGCCCCCACAGGCGCGCGCGGCATGAAATCGTGCAGGACGTTTGAGAACGTCTAGTCACGATTTCATAACCACTTCCTGGCCGTAAATCTGCTATTGGCCGGGCGGGAAGTGGTTAAAGTAGAACTTAAGGCAAAAGACCATTGGCTCCTGCTGCTGTTAGTCAAATCCTGTGGGGGGAGGGGGGGAGTAGCGGAACATGCCAGCGAGAGACAGACAAAAAAAAGGAGAAAAGGGGTCATTCTGTACACCACGGCACATAACAGGTAAGTATAAGCCTCTTTTTTATTCTAATTAATTATTTTCATTGCTTGTATTAACATGTACACTCAATCAATAATTTACGATCACAGAACTGTATTAATGTGTGTGTTTTATATCTGTCTGAAGTCCAGGTGCCGTATTCTCTCAGGTGCTCCGTTAATAACAACCGCCCACACTTGGAAAGTCAAGGCAATTTTTTTTTTCAATACTACAATATGCTGACCTACTAAAGAATAAGACGTGTCAGCCTTGAGGAAGCACCTGTGGCTACAGATAGAGGGTTAATAATTTAGGGCATTCAAATTTTTTCCTCTTTTTACATGCACCTCAACTTTTATTCACACACATAAATTACAGATTTACAATTTGTGCAACCCTGTATAGCTATGAGCTACATGTAGATATCATGTACAAACAGAGACAATGGGGGTTATTTACGGAAGGCAAATCCACTTTGCACCACAAGTGCAAAATGCACTTGAATTTGCACTGAAAGCCTGTAAATCTGAGGGGTAGCTCTAAAATTAGGGGAAGCTCTGCTGATTTTATTATCCAATCATGTGTAAGCTAAAATGCTGTTTTTTATTTTCCTTGCATGTCCCCCTCGGATCTACAGCGACTGCACTTCCAAGCGCACTTTTAGTGCCTGTTTAGGTAGCTTTCCTGACACGCGCATCAGATTCAAGTAATTCTTGTTAGTGCCACATTTAAATAGCAAATTGCTAATTCAAAAATAATTACCTCCAGTTTGTAAATAAAAAACTTTGGGTAAATAAGACCAACTGTAAGTGTTTGTCAAGAGGAATGTTTGCCGCTGCTACCAGTGGCGTCACCTGCTGTTGTAAAACAAGGTGTCACTCCCACCAATATTTTTTTCCCATATAACACTACATATAAAGCTAGCCTGCCACAGTGCTCTGCCCTGCTGCTGCTGCAGAGTGACAGCAGGACAGGCAGTAGGGCACCGAGTAGGCTAGTGCATTGGCACAGCTAACCCCCAGCCTGCCACAGTGTTCTGTTCTGCCGCTGTAAAGTGACAGCAGGACAGGCAGTATGGCACTGAGCAGGCTAGTGCATTGGCGCTCCCCCAGCCTGCCACAGTGCCCTGTACTTCCACTGCAGAGTGATAGAAGGAGAAGGGCAGGTCAGTAGACACTGGGCAGACTAGCGCATTAGGCTCTCTCCTGTCTAGGCTGCCACAGTGTACTGCGGGAAGCCGGGCAGGCTAGTTTCATGCCGGAAGTGCACAGTCATGGTGCGCACCCCAAACCAAACCCTGTAAATGATGTAGCTTCTCCAATCACCCCTACCTTGTGCAGCTTCCCCACCATCCCCCTCTTCTGGTGCAACACCTGATACCCCCATCTTGTCCTCCTCACCCCTTCACCCTGTGCACATTTCTCTTAGCCCCTCCCACCCCAATAGCTTCTCCATACCCCCCTTTGTGCACCCCCTTGTCCTCCGATACCCCCTCCCCTCACCTTGTACAGTCTCCCTATGCCCCTTTAGTGCACCCCCCATTCTCACCTTGTCATCTACTACCCCCCTCACCTTGTGCAGTTCCCCTCCCCCCTCACATTTTGCAGTTTTCCTATGCTCCCCTCATCTTGTGCACCCCCTCACCTTGTCCCTCTCTCCCCCTCACCTTGTGCAGCTTCCCCCTGCCCCCCCCCCCCCCACCTTGTGCATATTTAATTCCCCCCATATCTTGTGCACCCCCTCCCCCTCACCATGTGCACCTGCCACCTTGTTCAATTTTCCCATCCCCCCATATCTTGTGCAACCCCCTCACCTTGTGCACCCCCACCACCCTGGTAGCACAGAGGGGGGTTTTGCACTGCACACAGTAGGTTCTGTGATTCTCCAATTCTTGGCCAATACAGGAGGTAATCAGTCTCTTGGCTGCGGATGGGCTGTACCAGGGGGTGTTTAGCATTGCACTTCTCACACATGATGGTGGCCTGGTGTGGCCGCCTTTCTTTGCTGGTAGTGTTGTCAACTGGGGGTGGTCCGCACCCCCGATAGTGACGCCACTGGCTGATACCTTATCCTCTCCCAACCTGTCTTGGTTGTTAAGGACGCTTCACAGCCAACAAGCTCCTAGCAACCACTTATTGCATACAGTGGGCGAGGTTTGATGGGGAAGCTGAGGGACTTTCAGCAGGAACCAACTGAGATTCAAACCATGTGTGAGTAGGCTGAATGTACCAAGTTGATTGATTGATCTACTTGGGTACAACCAGACTGCTAAAATTCACTTGTTATTATCGCTAGGGGGTGCTAGAAATAATCACTATATGTCTTTTCTAAGCGGGAACGGCTTCGCCCCAGCAGCCGGGGCAGACAATAGCTTGGCAGGAGAGATTTTCCTGCCAGCACTGTCTGTTTTGATGGGGGAACCCGTGGTTGCAGGAAAGAAATTTGCACTGTCTGTGGCCTGCCTAAGCTTACAAGTATTTGTGGTTGAATGCTCCAAAAAAAAATATTTACATTTGATAGCGTGGTGTTGTAACCTGAGGCTGATTCGCTTAAGTGAATCAACATAATCACTTCCCTGGAAATGACTGGAGTGAGTGTCATATTGATTTAGTATTTATATTGTATTTAACTACATAATTTGCATGCAGTCTTCCAACACAAATTCTATAAATTCTTGGTAAACCTGTAGGCATTTAATACAGTGTGCAAAGTGGTTGAGGATATCTCTACAGGGTTGTTCCACAACTTAGGACACAGCTTTGCAACAATCATCAAAAGACAATAAAGCAGCACTATCACATTAGAAGTGTATGTGTAATACTTACGGTTGCTGAATTGTAAAACCTTAAGGCCGCGTACACACGATCGAACATGTCCGCTGAAACTGGTCCGCCGACCAGTTTCAGCGGACATATCCAATCGTGTGTACGACATAGAGGACAGGTTTTTCCAGCGGACAAATTTCAAAGCATGCTTTGAAATTTGTCCGCTGGAAACCTGTCCGTCGGACATGTCCGCTGGTTAGTACGCCTAACCAGCGGCCATAAATCGAATGGATTCGACGCATGCGTGGAAGTATTCAACTTCCTGGATTGGTGACGTGGCGGCGTCAACGTCACCGCCACGTCACCGCCTCCTCAGTCAGAGGGGATTTTCGTCCGATGGTGTGTACACGCCATCGGACCAAAATCCGAGGAGACATGTCCGCTGAAAACGGTCCGTCGGACATGTTTCAGCGGACATGTCTCCACGTGTGTACGCGGCCTAACAGATTGCCGACCAGCCGCCGTTATTGTACTTTCTAGCAAAAGAATGATGATTTGTACATGTAGGAGAGAAGTGCCAGAATAGGCCCGGTATTGAGGTGTGTATAAAAGCCCGGTATTGAAGTGGTTAAATGAACAAGTGGGTAAAGCTTGTATTGCACTTTGCCTGCAGCATTGTCAAAACAAATGATGAGAGATGTCTTTTGGAAATGCCCATTGACTCATCTAACAGCAGAGTGATATTCATTAAATGGGGTTTACTGCAAAGTTCCACCTATTTTTTTCTCGATCTTTTTTTTAACATTGAATCCTTTATTCAGATGCACGAAAAATCCTTTGCAATTTTGGAATTAGGAAACCCTTTACAAAAGTCATCCTTTCAAGCATATTCAAAACTCAGAACCAAAAAGCCAATATATTGCACCTAACCAGCCCAAAATCTGGATGGCTGCATCAGTTTTTCAGGACTTTTCCTTTATTTTTAACTGTAAGCCTGCAAATAACAACTTTCTGTACTAGGGTAGCTATGCCAATTCACATCACTGTATACATGGAGGGAACCATGGTTGTCACCTAAGTTGAACATTCAACATGTCTACCCCTTTTCATTTCCATTACATGTCGGGGTAGTTGTTTACAGAAGAAAGATAACATTTGTGCATACTTCCCAACATTTTGAGATGTGAAACGAGGGACATCTACTAACAAACGTATGCGCGTGGCCAGCCGGAAACAATCGCCGCCATTCACACGCGTGCATAAGCGCCAGCACATTGGTTTGTGTGTGTGTGTAAACACACAAATCCCTGTGCTGTCAGAGGAGAGGAGCATATTGTTTCTTCCCCTAAGTAGGAAAAAACAATATGGCTTCTCTCCTAGTCACTCACATCCCCATACAGTTAGAACAAAGTGAATGAACACACATATAACCCCTTGATCACCCTCTAGTGTTAGCCCCTTCCCTACCAGTGACATTTACAGCACTAATCGCTGTATAAATGCCAATTGCTCCAAAAAAGTGTCAAAAGTCTCTGATCTGTCCGTCGCAATGTTGCAGTACCGCTAAAATACTAGTAAAAAATTAAATGCCAAAAATATGCCAAAAATCTTTACCATAGTTTGTAGACACTATGGGCCAGATTCACGTATTCCAGAGCATCTTTGCTCTGGAGTAACGTCTCTGATTTGCGTTGCGCTGCCGAAATTTTAGGAGCAAGTGCTGTCATTCACGAAGCACTTGCTCCTAAAGTTGCGGCAGCGCATCACAAATGAGCCGGCGGAATTCAAATGTCGCGGGTACGGGGCGTGTAGTATGCTAACTACGCGCGATCCCGCCGCCAACGTACTGCGCATGCGTCGAGTGTCAAAACATCCCCGTGCGCATGCTCCAAAATCTGTGAATGAACGTCAATGACGTCACATTCCCATTCATGACCGTTTTACGCAAGCGACGTTTTTTTTTTTTTTTTTCCGACGCGATGACGACGCCTATACCTAACATAGGATACTCCAACCCCATGTAGGTATATCTATGCGCCGCGTATCCCGTCCGGAAACGTCGTATCGTCATTGCGTCGCGCCGGATTTCGATCGTGAATTGCCGATTTCCGCTCATTAACATATTTTTTGAGCGGAAATCGGCGGGAACGCCCCCGGCGCCATTTTTAAGTTGAAGTAACGATGCGATGGCGAAACTCAGTTACGCTGCTCGCATCGGAACTTCAACCCGGCGTTTCTTGTTTTCTGGTTACAGAAAACAGAAACGCCGGCTCAAAGTCACAGTTAGGCTGGCGGATCACTCGATCCGCCAGCGTAACCTTTCCTGAATCTGGCCCTATAACTTTTGCGCAAACCAATCAATATATGCTTATTGTAGAAGAATATATATTGGCTGAACTGGTGAAGAAATCTGTTTTTGTTTTTAAACTTTTGGGGATATTTATTATAGCAAAAAGTAAAACATATAGGGCTAGATTCAAGAAGAAGTTACGTTGGCGTATCACGAGATACGCCGCGTAACTTCTAAGATGCTCTGGCGTATCTTTTTTCTGTATTCAGAAAACAAGATACGCCGGGATTGAGCTAAGATATGAGTGGCGTAATTGTATTACGTCGTTGTATCTTAGTTGCATATTTACGCTGGCCGCTAGGTGGCTCTTCCGTCGATTTACGCGTTGAATATGTAAATTAGCTAGATACGCCGATTCACAACCGTACGCCCGGCTGTCGCAGTAAGGATACACCATTTACGTAAGGCGTTTTCAGGGGTAAAGATAAACCACCAAAAAGATGGCGCAGCCAACGTTAAGTATGGACGTCGGGACCGCGTCCAATTTTTTTAATTTTACGTTGTTTGCGTAACTCGTCCGTAAATGGCGCTGGACGTAAATTACGTTCACGTCGTTTTCAAGGACTATTTGCGACGTCATTTGGAGCATGCACACTGGGATACGTTTACGGCCGGCGCATGCGCAGTTAAAAAAAACGTAATTTACGTGGGGTCAACGTTAATTTAAATACAACACGCCCCCTACCTGCTAATTTGAATTGCGTGCAGATACGAAACGAAAGTTGTGGAGGCGTAGCGTAAATCGGCTATGCTACGCCCGCACAAAGATACGCTCTCTATCCTGAATCTAGACCATAGTTTTTTTTTTTTTAAATTGGCATGTTTTTTGTTTATAGCTCAAAAAATAAAAACCACAAAGGTGATCAAATACCACCAAAAGAAAGCTCTATTTGTGGGAAAAAAAGGACGCAGAATTCATTTGGATACAATGTCAAACGACCGCGCAATTGTCAGTTAAAGTGATGCAGTGCAAAACTGTAAAAAGTGCTCTGGTCAGTAAGGGGGTAAAAATCTTCCGGGGCTGAAGTGGTTAAAGGGGTAATAAAATTTAAAAAAAGGGTAATTAAATCCACAAGTGCTTTTTTTTACCACAACTATTCCTTTATTTTCGTTTTTTTTTTTTTTAAATGCAGCAATTTAGAAATTGGATGAAAGGTTTAGCACTGGGAAACCCTTTTTAACCACTTCCCGCCCGGCCAATAGCCGATTTACGGCAGGGAAGTGGTTATGAAATCGTGACTAGACGTTCTCAAACGTCTAGCACGATTTCAATGCCGCGCGCGCCCGTGGGGGCGCGCAGCGCGGCGATCGGTGATGCGGGGTGTCAGTCTGACACCCTGCACCTCCGATCTCGGTAACGAGTCTCCGGCGGAACCTCGTTACCACGTGATCAGCCGTGTCCAATCACGGCTGATCACGATGTAAACAGGAAGAGCCGCCGACGGCTCTTCCTCACTCGCGTCTGACAGACGCGAGTACAGGAGAGCCGATCAGCGGCTCTCCTGACAGGGGGGGTTCGCGCTGATTGTTTATCAGCGCAGCCCCCCCTCGGATCGCCACACGGACCACCAGGGAAATAAAAAAAATACAAAAGAAAATACAAAAAAAAATGACAAAAAAAAAAAAAAGACAAAAAAAAAGGGGGGGGCAGTAAAAAAAATGATGCCAATCAGTGCCCACACATGGGCACTGATTGGCAACATTGATCCATCAGTGCCACCCCTCAGTGATCATCAGTGCCACCCCAGTGTCTGTCAGTGCCACCCCACAGTGCCAATCCATGCCCAGTGCCCACCTACCAGTGCCCACCTGTGCCGCCTATCAGTGCCCACCTGTGCCGCCTATCAGTGCCCACCTGTGCCGCCTATCAGTGCCCACCTGTGCCGCCTATGAGTGCCCACCTGTGCCGCCTATCAGTGCCCACCTGTGCCGCCTATGAGTGCCCATCTGTGCTGCCTATGAGTGCCCAGTGCTGCCTATGAGTGCCCATCAGTGCCGCCCATGAGTGCCCATCAGTGCCGCCCATGAGTGCCCATCAGTGCCCAATACCAGCGCCGCCTATCAGTGCCCATCAGTGCTACCTAATCAGTGCCCATCAGAACTACCTCATCGGTGCCCATCAGTGCCACCTCATCGGTGCCCATCAGTGCCACCATATCAGTGCCCATAATTGAAAGAGAAAACATACTCATTTACAAAAAAATTAACAGAAAAAAATAAAAACTTTATTTTTTTTTCAAAATCTTCGCTCTATTTTTAGTTGTTGCACAAAAAAAAACCGCAGAGGTGATCAAATACCACCAAAAGAAAGCTCTATTTGTGGGGAAAAAAGGACGGCAATTTTGTTTGGGTGCAGTGTAGCATGACCGCGCAATTGTCATTCAAATTGCGACAGTGCTGAAAGCTGAAAATTGGCTTGGGCGGGAAGGTGCGTAAGTGCCTGGTATGGAAGTGGTTAAAAGATAAAGGGCCAGATTCAGCAACACTTGCGCTGGAGTATTTCGATATGCGCCGCGTAACTGTGAAGATGCGCCGTCGTTTCTATGTGCCCGTACCCACCAAACTAGATGCGCCCAATAACGGGCCATTTGCGACCGGCGGAACGTTCCGACGCCAGAGTATCGTCAGCGCTTAATTTCGCTTGGCGCATCAGTCGCGCCTATTGATTTCCCCTGCAAATATGCAAATGCGGGATTTTTCCCAATTCACGAACGGATATAGCACCATACGCTGGCTACATGCGCCGCGCGTATCTCGTCCGTCCGGCGCAAAGTTATTTCTACAAAAGGCTGCTTTATCTTTACTCCAGACGGTCACAGGTCAGCAGGAGAGCAGCTACAGCAGCGTTACCGACGAAACTAGCAAGCTGAACAACCACACTTGCAAGGACAACACCTCTGTGTGCCAACATGCCAGGGGCACTCGTGGTCCTAAGACTAGTACTGGGTCCCTCGCTACGGAGGAGGCGGGCACGTGAGAGGATATACCGCACGCGTATGAACCTCTTTGGCATGGGTGATGAGGAGGTGTATCGCCTCTTCAGATTCAGCCCTAATGTAATACTTGAACTAACCACAACCCTGCAGGATGACATCACCAGCCCAACACACCGCTCACAAGCAGTGCAGCCACTGGTGAAGGTCCTGGCAACACTTCATTTCCTTGCAAGTGGATTATTCCAGCGTACAAGTGGAGTGGTGGCTGGGATGTCACAATCCTCCGTGAGCAGATGTGTGCACCAGGTTGTCCCTGCAATCCTCAGACGCATGTCCAACCAGTTCATCAGACCAACCACTGAGGAGCTGCGGCTGAAGGCAATGACAGATTTCTACAGCATTGCCAGATTCCCACGCACTGTGGGGGCCATTGATTGCACACATGTGGCCCTTCAGCCCCCCAGTGCCACAGAGCACATATACCGCAATCGGAAGCATTGGCATTCCATCAACGTACAGGTGATAGCCGATGCCCAACGCCTCATATGGCACGTCCGTGCCAAACACCCCGGGTCCAGCCATGACAGCTTCATATACAATCAGAGTCCCATCCCAGCAGAATTCGAGCAGAACATGTATGGGGACAGCTGGCTGGTTGGTGAGTGACATGGGTGGCAGCCATGACTATCCCTTCCCGTGATGCACATCAGAAGTGGCACATGCACGACTAACATCCTCCTGTCTTTTCCCTTACAGGTGACTCTGCATATGCACTGGGACCCCATCTAATGACTCCTTTCCGCAACCCCCAAACCAGAGGAGAGAGAAAATACAATGAAGCACACATCAAAACCCGTGCAGTGGTGGAGCAAACATTTGGGCTCCTGAAGTCCCGTTTCCGATGCCTGGATAAGTCCGGGGGGACCCTATTGTATTCCCCTACCTTTGTGTGTCAGATCATCGCTGCATGTTGCATTCTGCACAACTTTGCTATGAGAAAAGGCCTGCAGATTGACATGCGTGATGACCTAACCCCCGACCCACACAGTCCCCACCTGCCAGAGGACACCCCGTCTGCTGATGGAAGAGCAGTCAGGAGGGTCCTCGCCGTAGGCATCTTTGGACACTAAACCAAAACATTAATCACACAGACAATGCACGCGTGTACACCACTGATGTCCCTAGATCACACACACCACATGCACATCGCATTGGATTAGCCCAAGTCCAGCATGTAGGACTTGGGAGCAGCAACGCCAGCGTCAAGGCCCCAATGATGTCGCTGTCCATTCATACACCTTTCACACGTCATTCATACAGCCGTGGGGTTAACTTCACCACCACGGCCGAGGGTGACACCCCTTACTGGCAGGAGTACCACCCCCTCACATTCACACACCATTCACACTGTCCCCTGCACTCCTGACCGTGTGCAGTTCAAAAGAAATAAAAAATCTCATAACCTGAGCAAGAAAATAAAATATAAACTCATAACCTGAGTATAAAAATAACAAAAAACTCATAACCTGAGTACTAAAAAAAATAAAAATATAAACCAAATGAAAAAAAAAAACCTCATCTGGGATGACGGGGGCTCCTCCTTGGGGGCACTCTCGGGCTCCTCAGCTGCCTGGAGGGAGTGGGTGGTGGTGGGGGTGTGGGGGCATCTTGAGGAGGCTGTTCCCCGGGTGGGCCACTCTGGGCAGCTGTTGGCTGCATGCCCTCCAAGGCCACTGCAATCTGGCTCAAATAGAGGTTAGTCTGGGCCTGCATCCTCAACTGGCGGGTGACTTGATGCCACTGGTCACGCTGCCGCTGCCTCCCCTCTTCCCGGATGGCAGCAGTGTTGGCATGTACGGCTGCTGTCAGGTGCCGTACATCAGCCTGCACCTCCCCCAGGCTGGTAACAAGGTTCTGAACACCACTGGGCAGCTGCGACATGGAGCCCAGGCTGTCAGCGACCCGGTCCAGGTGGCCAGCAATCTCCCCCATCTGCTGGGTCTGCTTGGCGTGGTCCAACACCACCTGGTCCTCGACCAGATCACACACCCCCCTGGTCTTCCGGGTGGCCTTCCTGGGGGCAGGAGAAGGTTGTCCCCGTGGGGATGGAGTCGCCCTTGAGGGGCTACCGAGGATGGGGGAGGGGATGACAGAGGGCCCTGCTGAAGAGGAGGACTCCTCCAACAATAAGATGAAGTCCTGTTCAGGGACAGGCTCCTCCACAACCACCTCTGCAGAGGTGGTGTGGGCACTCTCCTCCACCTCGGTCTCTTCAGCACCCAGGGGCTCATCATCACGATCCCGTTGGGAGGTTGGGGTGGACTGGCCGCCAAGAGATGATGGCCCAGCTCCGTCATCTGTGGATGACACAAAGAAGACACATGTTGGTGGTCCCACACACTTGGCACATGTCCCCTCCCCCCCCACATGCAACACACCAAATAGGGGATAAAAAACACTTACCTGTCCTGGAGCCTTCCTCCATGGAGTCATATCCAGGGACCCCCTCCAACTGCTCCCTGTCCAGGCAGCGTGCGACCACCTCCTCCTCTGCGGTCAGGCTGACAGGACATGGGGGACCACCACCTGTGCCCCTCTCATGCCTCCTGATGGTGGCCACCTTGCCCCTGACCTTGCGCCGCAAGTCATTTATTTTTTTCTGAATGTCAGAAGCAGTCCGGGTGGAGTACCCCAAGACATTCACCCTGGCAGCAATGGTCTCCAGGATGCCCTGCTTCCTTTCCCGGCTGGTCTTCCGGCTTTTTTTCCCATGGAGTAACTCATTAACAGACTCCTGGGAATTAAAATTGAGGTTCCTCCTCTCTTTGGGGGTAGCGGGAGCAGCCATCACTGAGCAAAAGTATCTTCCCTGGGGTGGGGGGAAACGGAACTACTTTTGCGCCGGAATGGCGTTTCCGCCTGCGCTTTTAAGCGCCCAACGGAAGGCATTGCGCTGACGTTTCCTGGGAAGTGGTGCCGACGGAAGTTGTGAGCATGCGCACAAGGGGGCGAGTGGAGCCGCACTCACTGCGCATGCTCCGTGGATGATGCGCTGAACGTAAGCCTCTGCGCTGGGCTCCGCCCATCATTTACATATGATCACACCCACTTCCACTTGCGCCGGGTTACGCCAGGGCATTATCGTTACTCTGGCGCAAGTTTACGCGCAACTGCTATGTGAATAACAGTACTTGCGCTGAAAGGGTCGTCAGAGTAACGTAAATGAGAAGCGTTACTCTGGAGCAAAGATGCTCTCATCTACCTGAATCTGGCCCAAAAAGTGCATTTTATCTACGACATAGGGACATTTTTCCAAATGAGGGACAATCCCTCGAAATCAGGGACAGTTGGGAGCTATGTATGTGTGCTATAAACTCAGCTCAGGGACACCAAATTTCTGACAATGGGTATTTTCTGTACTTTCTAAAAATGTTCTTAGCCTGAAAAATGAAAACGAATAAAGCCATATTTTGTAAGCACTGTTAACCTGCAAGATATTCTTCCTGTGTTCTCCTCTGGGCATCTGGCAATTATATGGGGGATGGGGCTGTGTCAGGTCACTAATAAATGAGAGAAATGGTGATTTGTGCATCTTGCAGGGAGACATGGTGAGAGAGGTAGAAAACAAGAAGGATCCCTGGATTTTAGAGTGAGTTGACATAGCAGCACTAGTGAGCAGTGGCGTCTCCAGCTTTCATATTTAGGGGGGGCACATGGGGGGACAGGGAGAAAAGTAGGGGGGCCAACTATAAAATGCAATTATATATATATATATATATATATCTCCTGGGGCCCTTTACTACGATCCCACAACGGGCCCTTTTACATGTTCTGCAGTGAGCTCCCTTCCTACTATACTGGGGCCCCCCAGGGTGGCAGAAAACAAGAGATGTATGTCACCAGCACACCAAGAAAATATAAGGGTCCAAAGCAGTGGGAGAACTTTAAGGGTTGCAAAGGTTGTCTGGTGTTCTGCCACTGTGGGGTTCCCCAGCTGTCCTGTCCCTGCTATTGACAGCGCTGGTCTGGCATCTGTCTCCTTGGCAGTGGCGGCAGTCTATTAGGACCTAGTGCTGGTGACATTATGGATGCATGCAGGGGAAGGCTGGCACTATTGGTTATAGAGGGATGAGCCCCCAGCTGGTCACCTAGCAGCAGTAATGCTGTATAACCTTCTCTGTTGACATGCTGATCGGAATGTGATCCAGGTGATTCTCCCAGTCAGATCTAATAAACACAGTATTTATTAGCATCAAGAGTACAACCACATATATATATATATATATATATATATATATATATATATATATATATATATATAAAATCAAACGTATGTTCCGCAGCCATGTGGGCTCTATGCCTGTAAAGTGTGGGCTTTGATCAATAAAATCACTGATATTTAACACTAGGATTTGACTGGGAGCATCACCCGGATTGCATCCCGATCAGCATGTCAGAGAAGGCTCCACTGCTGCTAAGCAATGTGCAGGGAGCTCAACTGTCTACAACCAATAGAGATGGGCTCGGGTGTGATAGAAATCCCACATGCCCAATCCCGCCAGGAAGCCAACACTCCACAGCGCTAATCACAGGCAGTGAGACATTTCCTGATCTGTGCAGCAGTGGACCGTGAAATGTCTCACTGCCTGTGATTAGCACTGTGCAGTGTGGGCTTCTTGGCAGACCCTGGCATGTGGAATTTTGAACATGCCCAGCCCATCTGTAACAACAAATTGTGCTGGCCCTCCTGTACATTAGCCTCATAAAGTAACCAGCACTGGATTCCAATGTGCTGTCGCTGCTGCCATGGAGACAGAGACCAGCGATGTGAATATCCGGAACAGGACAGCAACTCTGGTTATTCCAGCACTGGTCCACACTGGGAGGATTCCCCCGTCCACCTATAATGTGTAGATGGGGGAATTGGATCATTTTTTTTTTTTTTTCATTCAACCTAATAGTTGAATGAAAAAAAGTGATCAATGTTTGGGCTGCCTGAGAGCTAAGACCAACCATAGACAGTTTAAATCTCAGCTGGTTCAGCAGGAACTGGCTGAGATTTGAACCATTAATGAGCAGATTCTCTTATGATTATCACTAGTGGTTGCTGTATAGCCACTAGTGAGAATCACTGTTTGTCGGGAGAATACAATTGCTGGGCAGGAGGGATATTCCCGTCAGCACTGTCTGTTGATGGGGGAATCATGCAAGTTTCTTTCCTGCAATCTGTGGATGTAGGAAAGAAATTTGCACTGTATATTACCTGCCTAACTGAAAGTGAAAGTGTAACAGAATGGCCCGTGACATCCAGAGACTTTTGAAGGATGGGGGGTACTCGAGTGCCAGCATCACTAATGACACTTGGGTCTAGGGTCACCCTGTGCCCCTATTGGGAATAGGGTGACTGAGAAATGATAATGATAAATTACATGGGAGGGGACATTACTGATAATTCATGTTTTGCAGGATATCTTGAAATATTACAAGTTGTTAAAGTCTGACTCCAACAGGTCAATAGAGTGTTTTCATTCAATGTGGGGACACATGCTTTTGAGGTGTTAATTGAGTCTGCTCCTAGACATTCCTTTGTGTGATGCTAATACTGTTTTGTGTCCATTGTGCTAATTAGGTCTGTTCCTAAGACCTGTTCATTGTGTATGCTAATGACACTGTTAAGATGTGGAATGTGACTTGTCAAGCTGTAGTAATTAACCCCTCTAAATACAGAGCCAGACCGTCTGGGTAATGAGTAGTAATTAACTCATCGGAATGGCAGTATCTAAAAGAATGTGTATGAAGCCCCCCTTGTGTGATGTGTGGGTGGAGTGTGTCTTTGTCCCTGTGATTAACTGTAACATGCTTGTACTGTATATAACAAAGCTAAGTTACCATTAAAGGATTCATTCGTTCATTTTGGAACCAGTACCAGAGTTTGTTTTGTCTCGGTTATTCTGGGAAATGTAATGGGTCGTGTCTGATGTCTGTCGGACTGTCGGATAAGCTGTCGTGGGGCGATGGGATGGAATATCGTAAACGGTGGTGACCGTTACAGAAAGTAAATTGTGAATGTCTTGAAAGAACAGGAGAGGGGGAGGGAGACAGACGGGGGAGAGAAGGGATGGAGATAATGCAGTTCAGTGATTACAGTGTACTGCAGTCTGCAGTGTACACACTTGCCCACGGTCCAGGCTAGAATCTCAGGCATTATTCACACACATGCTGCTTATTTTCATATTTCCTGAACACACATCCCCTCTCTTCAGATACAGCACACCGAGATAGTGTGGGCGGGACTGAAAGGAGGAGGAGGAGCTGTTTTCCTCCCTGCTTGTATGTGAGGAGAGTGGGGGGGAGGTGGCTGGACTCGCTGGGCTGTAAAAGAGTGTCAGACTGACACTCGGCTCAGCTTGCAGTCACCACTCTCGGAATTTACAGGCTGGTTCTTCTGTCCTAAGGATGGGAGAAAGCAGTCTGTTTTTTCAGTAACTGAGATGAAGGCTTGGGCCCCCCCCCCCCCCACAGTGCTCATGGAGTCCTTTCTGCAACTCACTCTTCTCCGTGCCAATGAGGATGCAGGGGAAGGAGCAGATCGGGCGGCTGTGGTTGTGTGAACGCTCGCATTATGCAGTGTCAGCGAGCTGAGGGAGGGGGAGGAAGCCCCGCAGAGCTGACTGGGGATGCTCTCCCTCTCAGGAGATACTGTTACTCCAGCGGCGGCCCGAAAAAAAAAAAAAAGGGGAAAAAAAAATATATATTTTTTTTGGGGGGGCACATGGTGGGGCACAGCATAATGTTGGTGGGGTCAGGGCCCCCTCTGCCCCCCCCTAGAGACGCCTCTGCTAGTGAGGGGTAGATACACAGTACATGGATGAAAAGAGTCCCAGTATTCTTATATGTGACAGCAAAGGAGCAAACTATTGTATATGGGGTCCTACGTTTCACCTAGGAATGACTTGAGAAATGGGCTCTAGGTGCCCACAAGTATCCTGTGTGACAAATCTTTATCGAAAAATACTTTCAGACACTCGGTAGAGCCTTGGTACATGACATCCAATATATGGGCACCTTGCTTGCTGGAAAACAGGTGAAAACAACAAGCTTGGCCAACTCCTGAGCAGTTTGAGAATGAGACTCAGGTGATGTAGAAATTCTTCAAGCCACATATACAATCCATGTCATTTTATCTATACCAAAATGTATTGGTACACCATAAAATTCAATAATAAGTAAGCTGTAAGAAAAAATAAAAAATAAATAAGAAAAGAAAAAAGTAAGCTGTAAGGGCAGTTGCATAACCATGCCTGCATTTTGGATAGGTGGAAAAGCTAATGGTTTACATTACAGTGTTACTAAACCCACAACAGTAAAATTAGTCTGTATATGCAGTAAAGCATGTGGGTTATACTCACTGTGGAACCTAAGTGGTTAATCTTCCTCTTCGTATAAAAAAGGCTGTATTCTCTGATCTTCCCCTTCTTGCACTGTCCACAATCCGTCTCCTGATAACAGAGTCTTTGGAGGCACCCTTCACATGCTCAGTTTAGTGTGTGTGTTTTTTTTTGGGGGGGGGGGTGCTTGTGATCAGCACAGGGCCAATCAGCACTGTCCAGACAGAGGGTCAGAGGTCCTGCAGTCTCAAAGGACAGTCAGAGTAAAATAAAATCTCCTCCTGCAAGCTTTAACCAGACACTGATAGAATTCACAAGACTGCTGTATACTGCTGATGAGAAAGGGTATTTAGCAGTTACTAAAATAATTGAATTTCCATGTTCTGTGTACTGTTGGAGAGCAGATATAATGAATACAGGTTCCTGAGTTTAGTATCATTAAAATTTTTAGCCCACTATAAGTGCCGGTTCACACTACAGCGACTTGGGATCCGGCTTGTGTCTCCCCAAGTCGCGTGACATGAGACATTCCATTGAAGTGAATGAGAGCCGTCTTGATGTACACTACTGAAGTCGCTCCAATTTCAGAAAAGGTTCCTGTACTACTTCAAGGCAACTTGTACCCATTGATTTCAATAAAGGCTGCCTCCAAAGTCGGATCACTGTGTTAACTGAAGAGAAAATGGTTTTCTCTGGCAAACCCCTCCCTCCCACAGAGCTGATTATTGTTTGATTGGCCACTGGCAAAGTCGCCTGTCCTGGAGGACACGTTGTAATTCGCTCCAAGTCGCGCTGAAGTCATCTCGAAAATGGCGCGCTGGAAGTCATGTCAGTGTAAACTGGCACTGATCATAATGAAACTTGCTACTTTAGTATAATAGAATGACTTTTATCCAGAGAGCCTTTAATACTTACTAGTGAACCAGAAAATAGGTTCTAATTCCAGGGCTTTACTCTGAATATAATCTAGCATGCTAATCACCCAGGGACTGGGCACTTTTAACAGACAGTTTGACACACTGCTTTTAATTTTCAAACTTTGTTTAAAAAAAAAAACAGTTTTATGCTGTAAAAAAAAAAGGTAAAGTTAGTCCAATTTTCTTGCACAATGTGAAAGATGAAGTTACGTATGCAGAGGCCGGGCGTGACGTCATAACATCGCACCGGCCTCCGACGATCATAGAGACTTCGTCGACCATCTGGTCCGCCAGAAATCTCTAGGGTCACCATTCGGGGCCAGCGGATCCTGTCACTGAATCACCGATCACACAGGTGAGTCGGTAGAAGCAACAGAGGGCAGCGGGAGGGGGGACATCCCCTTTCGCCGCCTGTAGGTATGATCAGGCGGCGGAACAGCCGCTATGATCATTTCTATGGTGTAGGGAATCACCGGCTGAAAATGCTGATATCTGAATGATGCCTGTAGCTGCAGGCATCATTCAGATATAGCCCAACAAAGCCCAGGACGTCATATGATGTCCTCTGGGCATCAAGTGGTTAATATCTTTGGGGTATCGTATGTCTGTAGCTTTGAGTTGGGTGATTTTATCTAAAGCCTTGTACACACAATTGCATTTTCTGGTGGGAATTGTGTGATGGCAGACTGTTGGCGGAAAATCCAACGGTTTGTATTCTCCATCGGATAATAGTTGTCGGATTTTCCGTGTAGAAATGTTGGATGGCAGGCTTTAAAATTTCAACAAGTATGTCAGACAAAAGTCCAAAGTACAAACATGCATGCTAAGAAGCAATGCTCACCAAACACAACAATAACAAAAGGTGCCGAAAGGGTGGCGCTAAAGAGCTGAAAGATAACATAGTTTTGTGTTTGTTGGCCAACAATTGTGTGCTGTTTGTATGCAAGACACATTTTTGGCCGATGCCCTTCGGACAAAACTCTTACGGTTTGTCTGCGGAAAATCCAATTGTGTGTACCAGGCTTAAGTTATATGCAGTCTTCCTTTGTGGGAGCATATTCAAACTTGAGGGAACATTACTAGCATCAGCATGCCCTCCAACAAGGCTGGGGAGATTAAGATAATGCTTTATTGCACTAAGAATGGATGTTATTGCTGTCACATATACAAATTGAGAATTTTCTCTGGTATATCCCTCTCCAACTGCCAACCAACAAATATTGTGACCCCCTACCCTACATGTTATCCCTCTCCAAATTTGAGTATATCCTCCAATAGGGAAAAAACACAATTGCTTAGTCATACTTATAAGAGAAACAGCTGTGAAAACCCCTGAAACAGACCTTCACTAGTTTAGCAATTGAGTACTAGCCTGTATATACCCCTTCATTACAGGCCAGTTTTTAGTGCTATGATAGTATGACTGACAGTCATGCAACGCTGTACCCAAACCAATGTTATTTTATTTTTCTTTCTTTTAGTGGTTTTTAAAGTGATCATAGGCGTGCGCACAGGGTGTGCCAGGTGTGCCTGGGCACACTCTAATCACACTGTGCTGCACAGATTCTTTGTCTTAAAAGTGAGACATCAGGAGTCTGTTTAGACCTCTGATATGTCACCAAAGCCCCCACATAGAGCTTCTGAAAAATTATAATAAAATATTATAATAATAATAATAAATTATTAAATAAAATTGTGAAAAATTGTAAAAAAAAAATTATAATAAAAATAATAAACTACTGACATCAATTTCTTCCCTACTGACATCATCCACTGAGATATTATATACACACACACACACACACACACACACACACACACACACGTATGTTTGAGCTTTGGGTGCACACTCTAATGCCATGGTCTGCGCACACCTATGAAAGTGATTGTAAATGTTCCTAATTTTTTTTTATACTTACCTGCTCTGTGCAGTGATTTGGCACATAGCGGCTCCCCACCTGCGGTCTTGGCTCCTCCTCTTTCTATGGTGGCACACATGCGGGCTCAACCCCAATTGATCCAAATCAGGCTGGAACAAGATCGGACAAAGTTATTTAGGAGGGGGCTGGGGCTGATTGAAAAAGGTTTTCTTACCATAATGCAGAGAATGCATTAAAGTAGATGTAAACCCGATTCATGAAATATTACTTAAGCACATATATCTGTAGTGTTTTCTTATCTCTCTCCAAAGCACTAAGTCATCTGTGTTTCTGCTGTTTTGTTCCTCTGTTATCAGCATAAGTTCTTTAAAAAGGGAGATAAAAGCAGCCTAAGATTTCTGTTGAGGTGGGTGACATAAATAGATTAGCAGAGAGCTTGTCTTGACATAGCACAGCTCTGAAAGTATCTTCATTCTTCTGCCTATGTGGAGTGGGGGTGGATACATGTAAAACTTATATAGAGAGATTTGTTTAATCTCTGTGCACCATCTGAGGCAGTTCACTTCACTGGTTATAGGAGAGGGTTTACATCCACTTTAAGTTTAAAACATTTTTTAGCTTTCACAACCACTTTAATAACTGCAAGGTTTTATATTTTTCACTACATAAAAGGGAAAAGGACCAATCATTTTGATAAAAGCATAGCATGTACCACATTGTTGAGGGTCCTAAAATGTCCCAAACTGATTAGTTTAAAATTAGTTTAAGGCAAATTGTATACTGTACAGCAGTGTGCAATGTTCTTTATTATGGAGAAAATTGCTTTTAGATATTAGTGCCCCCTAATAGTGGTTATTGGGGGTGAGTGTCCCTTTAAATGTTGGTAGTAAAGTGGTGTGCCCTCTTAACAGATGGGGATCAGTGGTGAGCGCCTCATAACATTGGTGGTCAGGAGTGTTTTTTTCCCATAACCTTAGTCAGCGTGCCTCTTTGAGGTCCATGACCCCTGTGTACCCCTTCTTTTTGATAACAACCACTGTTGCTAAGAAGCCACTCTGTTATCCCAAGCAGAGGTGACGGCTGAGGTGGCAGCCGGAAGAGATGACTCTCCCCCCTCCCGTGGCTCTCCCGGGCTCTTCCGTCCCACCGGCAGGCCGAAAGACCAGCCGTCACCTCCGTCGGCTGGCTGGAGACCCGAAAAAAAGCCGGAATGTGCTTCGATTGGGTCTTAGATCTAGTAACCCAGAAACTATTGCATGACATCACTTCCGGTTTACAGAAGACCTAAAGGTGCAAGATTTAAAAAAAATTACAGTATTCAAAACTGCCAAACTTGGCATTTTGAATGCTTTTAAGTGCAGAGGAGGGGTTTAGGGTCCTATAGACCCCTGATCCCTCCATAAAGAGTACCTGGCACCGCCTATTACTGTCACATAGGAAGTTTACATTCCTTGTGACAGCAATAAAAGTGATCAGTTTTTTTTTTTAAAGGGACAGTGTAAAAAAATGAAATTATATATATTTTTTAAAGTGCCCCATCCCATGTGCTCGCATGCAGAAGCGAACGCATACATAAGTCACGCCCACAAATGTAAACAGTGTTCAGACCACACATGTGGGGTTTATCCACCATCATTAGAGCAAGTGCAATAATTCTCGCACAAGACCCCCTCTGTAACTATAAACTGGTAACCTGTAGAATTTTGGAGATTTTTAAGTATCATAGTTTGTTGCCATTCCACATGTGTGTGCAATTTTATAGCTTGACATTTTGGGTGACTATTTACTCAGCATAACATCATCTCTCACATTATACAAAACAATTGGGCTAACTTTACTGTTTTTTGTTTGTTTTTTATTCTTTAAAAAAAAAATGCATTTGAAAGACCGATGTGCAAATACAGTGTGACATAAAATATTGCAAAGATTGCCATTTTATTCTCTGGGGTCTCTGCTAAAAATATATATATTTATATAATGTTTGGGGGTTCCAAGTAATTTTCTAGTTAAAAAAAAAAGTATTTTAAGCAACAAATGTCATAAAAAGGCTTAGGCATGAAGGGATTAAAGCAAGCCTGTAATTTGCCCTGCATAAAAATAAGTATGATGTGGAAATGGGACTGACTGGCACCCCTAAAATCTTTCTACCCAAGGCTCCCTTTGCCCTGTCCACAAAAATGACTTGCTCTCCGAATTAGTTTGTCCTAACAGAACAGGTATGAACCAGGAGGAAAAAGCATAGGCCCGGATTCATATACCTCGGCGCATATACTGTATATGCTGGCGTAGCGTATCTTCTTTACGCTATGCCGGCGCAACGCAGAGAGGGAAGCATGGAATTCACAAAGCAAATTCTCCCAAGGTTGCACCGGTGTAGCGTATAGTCGAAGGCGTAAGGCAGCGTAAGTCAGCGTAGGTGGAAGTGGGCTGGAAGTGGGCATGATACATTTAAATGAAGCGTGACCCAATGCAAATGATGGGCTGAGCTTCAGACGAGTACTTAAAATGAACTGCACATGAGTCGTACCTTGGACGCATCCCAGTGCGCATGCTCACAATCACGTCGAAACAACTGGCTAAGATACGTCGAATCACTGCCTATGACGTGAACGTAACCTACACCCAGCCCTATTCACGTACTACGTAAACTACGTAAAATTCGACGGCGTTCGTTCCCTGGTCCATACCTTTGCATGAGTTGCACCTCCAATATGGGGGGTAAACCTTACGCAAATCGCTTAAAACATGCGCCAAGCGCAAGTACGTTTGTGAATCGGCGTATCTCCCTGATTTGCATTGAAAATCAATGGGAGTGCCAAATGTGTCCAGCGTAACTATGCGCCCACTATACTCTGGCGTAGGCAAGTTACGGCGGTCGGATGAAGCCTATTTTTCGACGTATCTAGCTTTGTGGGTCGGCGCATAGATACGACAGCGCACATTTGTACTTACGTCGGCGTATCTGGAGATACATCGGCGTAAGTGCTTTGTGAATTTGGGCCATAGTTCCCATGATGCAATACTCCTCCTTAGCTTTGTGTATGCCAAACCTTCTATTTTTAAAACAGCGATGTGCCTTTAAATCTACTGATTTGCATGTTTACTGTACCAGTGTATAAAGCGTTGTCTGCTTTCTTTTCCTCTTATTTCTAAAACTGTAAACTCGAATTTACCATAAGAGATCTTGAAATGAATGCACGTGTAATACATAGGTGAAAATATATATTTTTTCTGTTGCAGCAAATGAGCCGTAATTGTCCTTGTCTGTGTGCGTCTCAATGAAGGCATCATTTTGTAACACTGCTATCCAATTCATTTTGAATAAGTGTCCCTTCTATGCTCCAATTGCATTATTATGCAAATGCATTATTTTCTGAACCTAGGCAGCATTTAGGGAAAACGGTGAGTGTTGTACAAGAAGTGAGACAAAATTATCTTTTACAGATGTAATTTACTGTCTTTGCAAAGGGAGCGAAGCTCGCCTTTTTTATGGTTTAATTTGGCAGCATATACGTTGTTTTTCCCATCCAGAGCTTTAGCAGAATTCAGCATATAGTGGAAAATTGTGGTCGTTACGCCTGATTTTCCTAATACTACATTTGCCGTTTCTTATCTCTTTAACATTATACTGTATAGTATTTTAATGGAAATCTCAATTCTAAAGTTGAGGATGATTTAATCAATTAGATAAGCATTACTAAAAGTGGTAGGGACATGAGTCACAATAAACTTACTTATGAGATCCCGCAGAGCTGACGTGGTTGCTCTAGGTCTGTGCTTCTCAACATTAGTAAGACCAGGGCCCTGTAAATCCTTCCAAAAAAGTCCATGTCCCAACAGTGAAATCAACGGTTTATACTCCTACAGAAAAAGTATGAAAATGCAAAACATGCAGGGCTCAAGTCCCTGCACTTTTTTGACCGCAGGAACGTAGTTCCCTTTGCAGGACTAGAGCACCCGAGAGCAGCCGAGCCGCCCGAGCCAATCCTTCACTAAGCGGCGATGCCCAGCTCAAGTCACTGTCAGGGGCATCTCGTTGATTCCACATAGATCAGTGTCCCACCCCCCAAAAAAAAGGGCCCTAAGAGAAGGAGGAAGGAAATAAACTAATCATAATGGATATCAAATTTTTATCTTACAATGTGAAGGGCTTAAATTCCCCGGTAAAGAGACACAAGATCCTCAAGGAACTATACTTGTACAAAGCAGATGTAGCCTTTCTACAGGAGACTCACCTAACGATTGAATCTAATATTAAACTGTATTCACGCAGTCACCCGATATGGTACTACGGGGATACAATTACAAGACGGGCTAGAGGAGTCGCAATTGGTCTATCAAGAGACATTCGTTTTGAGCTGACAGACAGACTAACAGACCCCGAAGGGAGATTCCTATTTTTAAAAGGGAAGCTTAGAGGGTAGAACTATACATTAGCTAATATATATGCCCCAAATGACAATTCTGCGAAGTATGTAAATAAGATACTGACGAAACTTGGGAATTTTAAGGTAGGGCATCTGATAGTAATGGGGGACTTTAATCTTTGTATGGATGCCATCCTAGATAGTACGTCCCGGGCACAGGGGACTAATGAAGGCCAGCTGAAAAGTTTAAAACAAAGAATGTATAAAGACCAGCTGATGAATATCTGGCGAATCCAACACCCTAAGGCGAGGGATTTTACATTTTACTCCCCTGTGCACGGGACGTACTCGAGGATAGACTACGCCCTTATAGAACATAGAATCCTGGAAAGGATAGTGGAGACGGGCATCGAAGCCATGACAATATCCGATCACGCTCCTATACCAACAAGATAAATTTTTCGGGTCAGAAAACTGACCCACCAGAATGGAGACTAGATGAGAGCTTACTGGGAGATGAGGAAATAGTAGGAAGAATACAGAGAGAACTAGAAAGGTTTTTCCTAGAGAACGATACAGAGGGGATCTCCAGGGCCACACTTTGGGAAGCCCACAAAGCTTACATAAGAGGGATATTAATTATGGAGGGAGCGAGGAAAAAGAAAGAAAAAACTAGGGAACTAAAGGAAACAGTAAAAGAAATTCTAAAATTGGAGCAAGAGCATAAAACAAAGGGGCAAAAAACAGAAACATGGCATAAGTTAACATTGGAAAGAGACGAGTATAGAGAGCTAATAGAACAAGAAACCAAGAAAGATCTAAATACCATAGAAAGAGAGAGATACATCTGGGGGGATAAACCTAGTAAAGCGTTGGCCAGAATGGTAAAGAATAAGAAAGCTAGAAATTACATAGAAAAAATAAGGAAAAAAAACGGGGATGTCCTATATAAAACTAGGGACATAGTAGAAGAGTTTAGAAATTATTACGAAGACCTCTATAATGTAAAACAAAAGAACTGGAACCCCGGAGAGAAAGAGGCTAAAATTGAGGCAATTCTGAGAAAAGCAAACCTCCCCAGAATGGAAGATGCAGTAAACATAGATAGGCCAATAATGGAGGAAGAAATTAGGAGGATCTTAAAAAACCCTCCCAAAGGGAAAAGTCCTGGACCTGACGGTTTTACAAACAGATATCTACAAAAATTTGGAATTATATTAATACCAAGACTCTGCCAATATTTCAATGGATTAGGGATAGATTATGAACTGAGTAGAGAGGCTGCAACAGCAAACATTACGGTTATAGGAAAGGAGGGGAAAGATAACACGATATGTTCAGGTAACAGGCCAATTTCACTCCTGAACAATGACATAAAGATATATGCTAAAATACTGTCCGAGCGTCTGAAAGAAACAATGACGCCCCTGGTCCACCCCGACCAGGTGGGCTTTATACCGGGTAGGGAAGGGAAGGATAATGGGGTCAGAGCACTCCTAGTTATGGAACAAATGAAAGAAAATGGAGACCCCAGTCTACTCCTGTCAGTTGACGCTGAGAAAGCGTTTGACAGGGTAGACTGGGGTCTCATGATGCAAATATTAGAAAATATAGGATTAGGCCCAAGGATGAGGGAGAGGATCCAGGCCCTATATTCTCATCCTCGAACAAGGGTTAAGATCAATGGTTCCCTATCGTCAACCTTCGAAATGGGAAATGGGACTAGACAGGGGTGCCCTTTGTCTCCCCTCCTCTTTGTGCTGTCGCTCGAGCCTCTACTTGCTATAATACGGAACGACACCAAAATAAGGGGGATAAGAGCAGGTGATGAAGAGCATAAATTAGCTGCGTTTGCGGACGATGTTTTATTTTTTGTGGGAAAACCAAGATCTACACTTCCATACTTAATAGGTAACATCAAACAATATGGGGAGGTATCCAATTTTAAGATGAATGAGTCAAAAACTGAAATATTGAACATAAATACCAACAGAGAGGTAGAACGATCGCTCAAAGAAAAGTACAACTTTAAATGGCAGAAAGAGATAAAGTACTTAGGAATAAAACTAGCAAAATCCCTTAAAAGCTTATATAGATTAAACTATATTCCCCTATTGTAAGAAATAAAAGATGAAATCAAAAAAATCAAGAACCAGCCGATATCCTGGTTTGGAAGGATTAATATAGTAAAAATGATGTTAATCTCGAAAATCATGTAAAAAATTCCAAATGGTCCCTATTGCTCTACCACAATCTTACTTTAGAATACTTAACTCTTTGTTGCTGAATTACATCTGGAATAAAAAAAAACACAGGATATCTTTCCAGGTTTTAAAACAGGAAAAAAAACTGGGGGGCCTAGCGGTACCGGATATTAGAAAGTACTATGACGCGGCGATAATCTCCCGCATAATAGAGTGGTCCAAAGAGAAGAACGACAAAAGATGGGTTCAGATTGAGAGCACACTGGCAAAGACACAGCTGGGTAGAATAATCTGGAATCCACCACAGTTTAGACACTTAGATATAAGGACACATGAAATAACACATATAGCATTTAGGATTTGGGATAGAATTTATAAACAGCTCGGGTTAGCCTATAATTCCCCACTTATAGACTTAAAAGGGAATGAATTTTTTACACCGGGTTTAAAAGGGGTGGGTGGGAACTGGATAAAAAAACGAACACAAGTAAAAGATATCACTTACAAGGGTAAAATAATGACACTTCACAAGATTAAAGTCAAGACTGACTGCACCAGAGCCGGACTGGCCAACCGGGACACCGGGAAAAATCCCGGTGGGCCGGCTGCCTGGCTGCTCCTGGAGGCCGGTGTGAGGGCAGCGGCGCCCGAAAAAAACATGGCTGCCGTCTGAGCTGGCCGATTTCTGCTCTGTTAGCCTGGCCCCTCCTATGTGTCAATGTAATTTCCTGTGTACGCCGTTGTTTTGTGTCCCCGGGTTTGCGGCTGGTGCACACTAGTTCCTATCCAGCCCTGCTTGCGGCAGTGCGCATGAGCGAATGCGCGCGTCTGTCTGCTAGTCACCCCGGAAGGATGATTCGTTCTATTTCCTTACCGCAGGTGAGTGTGCTGGGCTGTGCCAGTGAATGGCCTTTTTTGATCTGCCAGCGCTCTGCTCCGTCCTTCCCCCTCCACGTCACACAGAGTCAGCAGGCATCTCCTGCTGTGTGTCTGGGAGTGTGAAAACTTTGGCAGTGCTGCTGTTTGAAAAACCTCCCCTCTTCCTCCTAGACCAGATCGTGTCTGCTGTGGGGGGGGGGGGGGGAAATAGTAATGTGGCTTTAGTTAAGAGCAGAGTGTGTATTACATTCTCTGTCACAACACTGCTCAGACCCGCACTGACAGCCCACACCCCCCCCCCCCCTTCCTCGCACAGACTTCGGACAGGAGAGAGGAAAAAAGATACAGATAGCAGGATCTTCTCCTCTCACCCCCCTTGTGTGTGTCCCACAGCCCCTCCCCTCCAACATTCCAATCCTCAGCATCTCCTCCATGCTTCCCAAAGAAACTTCAGCAGTCTGCAGGTAGATAGTGAAAATGGAGGAAAGGCCAGCTTGTATTATGGATGCTGCCTGCAACCCCCCACAGAGGATCCACAGCTCTCCAGGTCAGCTAAAAATCCTTGCTTCCTAATGAGACTTCTCATGGATGAAAAGAAAGCAGCACACATGTGGGTCAGTCATTGATGGGGCTGTACAGAGTGTGTTGTCACCTCCCTCAACCAACACAGCAGCCCACTAGGATTTCCCTAGTGTGGTGCACTACAAGCCCCAGCATGCTCTACCAGCCTATGTATGGCACAGGCTAGTAGGCCTTGTTTGCTGACCAATCCAGGGCCCAAGCCTTTATCTTTGGTAAGGGAAATAGTTCCCCCCTCCCCCCTCTCATCTCGCCAGCCTCTGAGCACACTTATGTAAGGGAGAGCTCTGTGGACTGTGATGTAAAGGGGGGACTCTGATGTATGTGGGGGCTTTGGTGATCAGAGACCCCCTTACATCAGGATTCCAAGAGTACCTCTTTGGGCCAGTTCACTCCAGACACAGTTCCATGTGCTTTTTTTATGCAAAAAATGCATGCACAGTGTTCTCCATGTATTCCAATGGCTCTAGTTGGCTCTAGTTCACACCATGCAGTCAGTTTTCAGTCAGTTTCTGCACCAGAAACTGACTGCATGTTGTGAACTAGAGCCATTGGAATACATGGAGAACACTGTGCATGCATTTTTAGCGCACAAAACTGTACGGAACTGTGTCTGGTGTGAACTGGCCCTTACATCAGTTTCCCTTTACATTACAGTCCACAGAGCTCTCCCTTAGAGCCTTTTCACATGGGCAGACTCTGCCAAGCAAATTCACAGGCTGCAATGATGGGCACGGTGAGGCTGCAATGATGGGTACAGTGAGGCTACATTGATCTCCTGTACCATGCCCGCAGCCCCTGACATCTCCTGTACCATGCCCGCAGCCCTTGAAATCTCCTGTACCATGCCCGCAGCCCCTGACATCTCCTGTACCATGCCCGCAGCCCCTGACATCTCCTGTACCATGCCCGCAGCCCCTGACATCTCCTGTACCATGCCCGCAGCCCCTGAAATCTCCTGTACCATGCCCGCAGCCCCTGAAATCTCCTGTACCATGCCCGCAGCCCCTGAAATCTCCTGTACCATGCCCGCAGCCCATGAAATCTCCTGTACCATGCCCGCAGCCCCTGAAATCTCCTGTACCATGCCCACAGCCTCTGACATCTCCTGTACCATGCCCCCTGCCTCTGACATCTCCTGTATCATACCTACATCCTCTGCCATCTTGACATCTTGTGTACTATGCCAACAGCCTCTGACATCTTCTGTAGTATGCCCACAGCCTCTGACATCTCCTGTATCATGCCCACAGCCTTTGACATCTCCTGTATCATGCCCACAGCCTTTGAAATCTCCTGTATCATGCCCACAGCCTCTGACATCTTGACATCTCCTGTATCATGCCCACATTCTCTGCCATCTTGACATCTCCTGTATCATGCCCACAGTCTCTGACATCTCCTGGATCATGCCCACCGCCTCGGACATCTTGACATCTTCTGTACTATACCCACAGCCTCTGACATATCCTGTACCATGCCCACATCCTCTGACATATCCTGTACCATGCCCACAGCCTCTGACATATCCTGTATCATGCCACCAGCCTCTGACATATCCTGTATCATGCCACCAGCCTCTGACATCTCCTGTATCATGCCCACAGCCTTTGACATCTCCTGTATCATGCCCACAGCCTTTGACATCTCCTGTATCATGCCCACAGCCTCCGACATCTCCTGTATCATGCCCACAGCCTCTGACATGTCCTGTATCATGCCCACATTCTCTGCCATCTTGACATCTCCTGTATCATGCCCACAGTCTCTGACATCTCCTGTATCATGCCCACAGCCTCTGACATCTTGACATCATCTGTACCATGCCCACAGCCTCTGACATATCCTGTACCATGCCCACAGCCTCTGACATATCCTGTACCATGCCCACAGCCTCTGACATATCCTGTACCATGCCCACAGCCTCTGACATATCCTGTACCATGCCCACAGCCTCTGACATATCCTGTATCATGCCCACAGCCTCTAACATCTCCTGTATCATGCCCACATTCTCTGCCATCTTGACATATCCTGTACTATACCCACAGCCTCTGACATATCCTGTACTATACCCACAGCCTCTGACATATCCTGTACCATACCCACAGCCTCTGACATATCCTGTACCATGCCCACAGCCTCTGACATATCCTGTACCATGCCCACAGCCTCTGACATATCCTGTACCATGCCCACAGCCTCTGACATATCCTGTACCATGCCCACAGCCTCTGACATATCCTGTACCATGCCCACAGCCTCTGACATATCCTGTATCATGCCCACAGCCTCTAACATCTCCTGTATCATGCCCACATTCTCTGCCATCTTGACATATCCTGTACTATACCCACAGCCTCTGACATATCCTGTATCATGCCCACAGCCTCTGACATCTCTGTATCATGTCTGCAACCTCTGACCATCTCTTGTTTTATATCATGTCTGCAGTCTGGAGAGGAGTCAACGGTGGGAGCACTGCTGGGATGGGGGTCACGGGAGCCATCAATCGGGAGCCGACTGACTGAATCCTGCACACTGGTCAGTGACAGCAACGCCAGGCCAGTCTGAGAAGGGGAGGGGGGTCATTGATGTAAGGTGTCTCCCTTGATGATTGCTCCACTTTTAACTGTAATTTGTTGTTATATATCCCTAGCCCTATGTGCTTTCATATCTATAATACACTCTTCAACTGTGCTTTAAAATGCATGATTTTCCCTTTTACGAACAAGAAAATAATGACGTTTACTGTTGGGCTGGTATGACATTTTTTCCAGGGCTGGTTTTTACTCCCAGTCCGGCCCTGGACTG
Source organism: Rana kukunoris (assembly GCA_029574335.1). NCBI lineage: Eukaryota > Metazoa > Chordata > Amphibia > Anura > Ranidae > Rana > Rana kukunoris. Next base: position 659,850,299 of record CM056049.1, read on the forward strand.
CACAGAGTGGAATGAATGGCGATACCTGCAGCTATCCTCCTTCATCAGGAGTCTCCCGGGCCCAATACGGGAACAGAAGGATTATAATCCTTTGGAACAATTATGCCTGGTTGAAAGTTCAAAAGGGAATATCTCAAAAATATATAAACTCCTGATGAGGGCGGAGGAGCCAGGGACGCCTAGATATATACAAAAATGGGAAAGTGAACTTGAAAACACTAGGAGGGATACGTCAGTAGAAAGAATAATCAATCTAACCCATTCTTCAGCTATAGATGTGAGAACGGCAGAGATGAACTTCAAACTCTTATCTGGATGGTATGCCTCCCCAGATAAAGTTAGTAAGTATAAAGAAGGGCAGTCACCAGACTGCTGGAGGGGCTGTCCAACTAGGGGGTCAATGGCCCATCTATGGTGGAAGTGCCCCAAGATTAATAGCTACTGGAAAAAAGTTCTATTACTTATTAAATAAATAACTAAAAAAGAGATCAAAGAAGAGCCTTGGACAGTCCTGTTCCACGGTGGGGTTGAACCGATAAAAGAGTATAAAAAAACTCTGATACCCCACCTTCTGAACGCAGCAAAGCGATTGATTCCCAAAAAATGGAGGGACAAGGATAGCCCTCAGATTTGGGAATGGATCGATTCGGTGGAGGAAACCTATAGGAGGGAGGAGTTAAAATTAAAAGGGATGGAAGACAGCAACAATACACGAGATAAGTGGGAATCTTGGAGAAGTTTAAAAAAAAACTGGAGTTTCGCAGAAAATCTAAGAACTAGCTGAGAAAGCAGGGCAGGCATAATCTTAAACTTAGTAGAGAATATTGGGAGGGAGGGATGGGTCAGTGAAATCACGAGATGGGGAGGGAGGGGGGGACAATGGGAGGGTAATCCACATGTCTTTTTGATGATTTTTTTTGATAGCAAGAAAGTAAAATAAAAGCAAATTAATATAATAAAAAAAAAAAAAAAATCATCTACACTGAATAGATAGAATTGAGAAGCCACAAATGATGCGTTGAATACAGCGGTAAGCGAAGGGCGGTACAGTCTGTGAGCTTGCCGGAAAGCTGGTTTTCCGAGTCAATGACTGATGTGGAAAAAAAAAAAAAAAAGAGAGAATCAGTCAGTTATGGTAATTAAAATGGCAAAACTTATTTAAAACAGTAATAAACACAAAACCAAACAATTATATTGCACCTTTCCAATTTATAGCTGTGGTGGCTGCATTCAATTTCTTTGTTTAGTCTTTGTTTTTTTGCTTTATTTTTTCTAACTTATTGGTCTGGTCAGTAAATCTGTTATTTTTTAACTTTCTTTAACCTCCCTGGCAGCATGATTCTTTCAGATTTTTGCTGCTGAAAGCGTTACCATTATTTTGCATGGAAATTTGGCGTTTTATATTGTAGGCCTGTAATTCTTAGGCCGCGTACACACGATCGGTCAAAACTGATGAAAACGGACTGAAGGTCAGTTTCATCGGTCCAAACCGATCTTGTGTGGGCCCCATCGGTCAGTTATCCTTCGGTCAAAAAAAAGAGAACTTGCTTTAAAATTTAACCAATGGACGCCTAACCGATAGGTCAAAACCGATCGTTAGTAAGTACGACCATCGGTTAGAAATCTATACATGCTCAGAATCAATTTGACGCATGCTTGGAAGCATTGAACTTCATTTTTTTCAGCACGTTGTGTTTTATGTCACCGCTTTCTGATACGATCGTTTTTTTAACTGATGGTGTGTAGGCATATCAGACCATCAGTCAGCTTCATCGGTTAACCTATGACAACGGTAGTTCAGACCGAGAAAAATTAAGTTCAAAATCAAGCTTTCGCGCATGCGTCAACTTTTTTTCTCTGTCGGAGTTCCATACAGACGAACGTAATTTCCATAGGAAAAAAAAAAGAGAACATGTTCTCTTTCTAAGTCTGTCGGAGTTTTCTAAGGAAAAACTCCGATGGGGCACACGGTCGGAATATCCGATGAAAAAATTCCGTCAGACTTTTTTCATTGCAAATTCTGATTGTGTGTAAGCGGCATTAGGCTGCATTCACACCGTGGTGTTCTGAAAAAGAGGCAACTTTGGTGTGTGCGCTTGTCACACGACAAAACACACATCGCCAAATGTGCTTGGCTGAGTGACAAAATTTGGTACAAGAGTGTATTTGGCAATTTTTCATGCGATAGGTACCCCAGACAACTCCTGTTGTACCAAAAGCGAGATAAAATGCATGTCCTGCTCAGATGAATGTAGCCTAAAAAATGTATATAACAAAAGAAATTACACAAGCGTCCTCAGTAAATGTACCACTGAAAGTATTTTGTCATTTCTGTTTAACCACTTACAGACCGGAAGATTTTCCTGCTTAATGACCTTATCTTATCTTGGACGGGTTGTCCGTCCAATTGTTGGCCTTCCTCCCCCAACTATCTCATCTTTTTCATGGTTTTACTTTCAACACTTCACCACCCTTGCAACCTATCTGCACCTGATCAGATTTTATGTACACTTTTCACTTCAATAATAACATTATTTGTGCTGCCCTCTACAAAGTGCAGGACATACTACTTTCACAGTAGTCCTTGTCTGGTTTCAGCATCTTGGTTACCCATGACCCACTTTTGACTTTTTGGAAATCTACCTCCCTGGATGTCGTCCTTGCCAGACAATGGGCCATTCCACACCACCTCAGCTCCCTGTGGTGATGCCCTTAGTGAGTGAGTCAGTAACTTGTATAGCGCTACAAATGCAAACTAAAACGCCTCAAGGCTCGATGGTTTTCTTCCATGAGGATGTAAAAAGCAAACAAAAGGACAGGCGCCAATAAATAAAACTGCTGAACTTTTAATGATAAATAACACAAAAGCACTCACATGGTAAATGAAGTTCACAGGCATAGAGTGAAATGAGGGTCTGCATGGATCGTCACACCAGCCGAAGATGAGAAGTGTCCCAGAGAAAAAACATCCAGCTGGCATCCGCTGTGCGGGGAAAAGTAATACCAGCAGCGCTGAATCCGGAAGTGTGCCGGCGCTGGCATGCAAGTATACCAGCAAAGGAGCTGGAACGCACTCTGGAGCACAAGCTAAGAAGCTATAGTTGCGGCTTGGCGAGGGGGGGTGACGTCATCACGCAATACCTCATAGATGCGACGCGTTTCCGTGCAATTGCCGTGTGATAAATGTCAGTCACACGGCGTGCACCGTTTTCAAGCTGTTTCAATGGATTGCTAAGGCCAGCTTATATAGAAGTGTGCCTGTGATCGCCATCTTGTGGCAAAATAGTAAAAATTCACCCAATATGAAAAATCATTACTATTAAAACACTTGCTATAACTGGCCATATATAGTGACAAATTAAAAAGATTATTAGTACTTACTACTACAAGGACTTATATTCTGACTTCAATATATGTATATATTTAAAACATCTAATGAGAATATTATAATTAATTCATTTAAAAATCATAATCTGGTGTTCACTTCTACCTAAAAAAACTATTGGTAATAAACCTCTCACATTAAAAGTTGCATAAGTTGATGTGAACTGACACCCCCTAGTGAACGATAATGAGACTGATTAAGTTAATAGATAAAAAAAATTATAATAAATATAATAAAAAATTAGATAACACTATGTTTAAGTGGAACGAATTTTGGAATTGAGGAATATTACCACAAAAATAGAGGAAAAAATAAAAAATAAAATAATTATATTATTTTATGGAACAATCTACATACTGTTTATAATGTCCATAAATATACATGTATAAATACACACATATATACACATGCACATCCAAACATTCTCAACTAAATATACATAGGGTAATATTATTAAAAAACCTGATGAAAAATTGATTAGTTCTAACTCTTTAAATAATGCACTTATAAAATAGTAGCAATTTCTAGTTCTTCATTCATACCTCCTGGTTTTAAAGTATCAAGGGAATAAATCCAGTAGGTTTCCCTCTCACATAGGCGATGGAATCTTTCAGCCTCCGTAAGGTTACTGGGGATCTGTTCAATGACCCATACTTTCAAACCCTTGGTAGATTTGCCATGTTGTTCCACGAAATGACGTGGGACACTATGCTTATCTTTACCAGCCTCAATTTTTCTTCTGTGTTCGCCAAAGCGTTGGCGAAGTGGGCGTATGGTGCGGCCTATGTATAACAGTTTACAAGGGCAGGTCAAGGCATACACTACAAAGTCTGACCCACAATTATAGAAATCTTTGCTCAAATATGTATTTCCTTTGTGAATGAACTGCTTTTGTCCATGATTGACAAAGCTACATGTTTTGCATGATTTTTTCTTGCATTGAAACATTCCTTGTAATGAAATCATAGGAATAAATTGTTGGGACAGTGGCACTTTCAATTTGCTTGGGGCTATTTTGTTCTTTAAATTAGTGGCCCGGCGATAAGTGATCACAGGTTTTTGTGGTAGAAGTGTTTTTAAATGTTGATCTTCTAAAAGGAGGGGCCAATATTTTTTGAAAATTGACTCCATTGTTTTAAAACCTGTATGAAATTTTGTGATAAAACGAGTTGATGAATTTGATACCTGTTTTTGTGTGGTTGTTGGTAATTCTGAATTTAAATAATAATCACATGCTTGGTTTACTAGGGAGGTCGGATATTCTTTTTCATATAATTTTTTCTTTAAAATTGTGCTTTGTTCGACATAATGACTTTTCTGGGTACAGTTGCGATTGAGACGGCAGAATTGGCCCTTGGGGATGTTATCAATCCATTTTTTGTAATGGCAACTGTTGTAATGCAAGAGGGAATTACCCGCAGTGGGTTTAAAATGTGTCTTAGCCTCTATATTGCTGTCGCGATGGAACAGCTCGAGATCCAGAAATAAAAGTTTGTCGTAATCACAAACATAGGTGAACGACAAGCCATAGGGATTGTTATCCAAAAACTGGGACTCACCATCAAGCTTGTTACAGCTTAAAGGACTTTATACTGAGGACAGTCTACATGACAGTAGGTTCTTGTTTGCGCCAGCATTGTGTATATTTGTATAATTCTTCCATGAGGATGACCATGGGTAGAGTGTTCCATAGCCACATGATGTCCGCCATGATGTCGCAGTCGCAATAAAAATCGCAGATCGCCGCCATTACTAGTAAAAAAATAAATAATAAAAAATAATAATTCTGTCCCTTATTTTGTAGGTGCTATAACTTTTGCGCAAACCAGTCGCTTATTGGGATTTTTTTTTTTTTTTTACCAAAAATATGTAGAAGAATACGTATCGGCCTAAACTGAATTTTTTTTTTTAAATTGGGCTATTTTTTATAGCAACAAGTAAAAAATATTGTATTTTTTTTTCAAAATTGTCATCCTTTTTTGTTTATAGCGCAAAAAATAAAAACCGCAGAAGTGACCAAATACCACCAAAAGAAAGCTCTATTTGTGGGGAAAAAAGGACGCCAATTTTGTTTGGAAGCCATATCGCACGACCGCGCAATTGTCAGTTAAAGCGACGCATATGATACATATGAGATCATCTCTTATTCGCTGCACAGATCGCATCGCAAGCGGCCACTCTGATTGGCCGTTCGCGGCGATCTGTGATTGGCTGTGTCCAAGGGACACGGCCAGTACACAAGTTCCCCGCTGCGCGCTCTGGAGCGCGCGCTGGGAACACAGAAAGGGGCTGCCGTGAAAACACGGCAGCCCGGAGATTTAGAACCACCCTGCGGCCGCATATAGTCGTACGGCCGTAGGGAAGTGGTTTATTGATCTCTAGATCTGTGCTCGTTAAGACCTTAGGTGCTTGAACTCTTTCACCTGTGTGTGTGTGTGTTTAATTACACCTGCTTATACTTTGAAAGTGGTAGCCCAACAGCTATTACTACTGTGGGGTATTCACACACGTTAGACTTCCATTTTTTGGAACTACCCTGCCCTACCCGAACTACCCTACCCTACCCCTCTGGTGGTTGAAGGTTAGTATATAGAGTCCAGGCTATGCCAATGATAGATTTTTCCCTTTGTTGGGCAGTTGAATATACCATGACTTTGACTTTATGCATTGTCTGGCTGCACATCTGTAAGGCCCCTTTCACATTGCAGTAGGAGCCGCTCTAAAAATAGCGGCGCCGGAATTGCCGCGAGTTGCGGCCACTAGCAGTGCGGTATTAACCCTCGCTAGCGGCTGTGAAAGGGTTAATACCGCCCGCAATGCCCCTCGGGCTTTCACATTGAGGATGCAGTGAAGGAGTTTTTCAGGCGGTATAACAGCGCTATTTTTATCGCTGTACCGCCTGAAAAACTCCTCAATGTGAAAGGGGCCTTACACACAATATGGAAGTTTATTTTGGTACTTTCTGGTTGTCTTGCTGCTCATCAGAAATACACAACACTGAGTTGTCTGACTTTTTCTGTTTGACTGTGCCTGTTGAGCATCAGAAATACATAACATTGTTTGTGTCTGTTCTATCATCTTGGTTACATGACTTTTTTTATTGCTCATTAGAAATGTCTAAAATGCACAACATTCAAATTTTGTTAAGTGACACGGTACTCTGTTACTATTCAAAAAGGCACAGCATTTAAAGTTGGCAACATTTCCATTGATCATATGTCTGTACCCTATTGCTAATCAAAAATGCATAGCATTGCAATTTTCTCCTGATATGACTTTACACTGTGCTAATCAAATGCATAGCATTAAAGGTTACTAGTGACATTTCTGTGGGTTATATGACTATACAATTGTAGCGCCTGGTTACTTTTCAGAATCGGTGCTAGTGTAAATTTAGAGGGGGTCAGAGAGTTAAGTGACTCTGACCAGGTTAATCTGTTAAATGTTTTAATCCTCTGTCTCAGCTTTGGCTGTGCTGTGGGTTCATTCTGTCGTTCTGGGGTGCGGGTCACACCCCAGGCCGACAGTTGGCAGCAGTGGAGTCAAGGATTCGGATGCTTTTTTCCGGCAGCCTATCGGGAGGAGGGTTTCCTTGCTGTGAAGGCTGGGGAAGGTTATTATGGGGCAGACACCATTTGCTTGGGTCTTCTTTATGTGTGGCGCCCACCTTCAGAGTAGCCATACCACGGCACCCCCGCGAAATGGCCTTCCGACCCGGGGTGTGCGTGCTACGCGGTGTTCCATGTTCCAGGACCACGTTGGCCTGGAGCATTTGAGCTGTGGCTGGGGCCCAGTGATCGACTGGTTCCCCAATCTGAGGAGGTCCTAAGCGTTAGTCCTGCTAGAGGAAGCTGTTCGGTGGAAAGTCTGCCTGAGGATTACCAAGAGAGGCTGGTGTTCCAAGAGGGTTCTGACGATCCACCGAGGACCGAGGAAACCGGGTACTGAGAGGCTGCACGTCGGTCGCCTATCAGTCGGTAACCTACTTTAAACTACCTGCAGGAGGTCCAGGTGTCGAATCTGCTGAGGAGGATTTTCTCCATTGTTTCAACCATAGGGAGGGTCTGTGGCAGAGACTTATCCCCAAGTTCCGAGTGGCATTCTGGCTGCCAGGCTGGTGAGAGAGGCCTGTCTGGGTGCGCTATACCCATTCCGGCACGAGTGGTGAAAAAAAAGTTGTTGGTGGAAGCAGGACTGTTTCCCATCTGCATACACCTGAATCTGCTATTTCCATTTCTACTCTTCATCAAGTTCTACTGTTTTCACCCGGCTGGGTAATAAAAAGCACAGAGACACCTGCTGTGTGGACATTCAATTTACTTCAAATCTCATCAAATACCAATAGACTAAGGTGACCAGATTTTTTAAATGAAATCTGGGGACATATTTTTTTTTTTTACTAGTAATGGCGGCAATCAGCAACTCTCTGCTCGTCTCTGCCCGCCTCACAGTCTGTCAAGTCTTACTCTCCGGCCTCTGGCTACTACTGGGTGGGGAGCGGAGGAAGATCACTCTGCCAGGAAAGGCAAGGACATAAGCAGGCAGGCGTCTGGCCGGGACTTGAGCCAAGGCAGAAGAACATGTGAGTGGAGCTGAATGGGCATGTGCCCAAAACTGAAGAAATATTCCCTCCACTCCAACCAGCACATGATCATCAGAAAGGGGCACAGATAATGAAAAAAAATACACCCCTGTAATTCAGATTTTTTTATTTTTTTATTCTGCCCCTGGTTCCAAATCCAATCCAGGGACAAAACCGGGGACAGTGTCCTCAATCCGGGGACTGTCCCCTGATATCAGGGATGTCTGGTCACCCTACCCTAGACAGCGGAGATACATGAGGTAACATGCCACCCAAAACAAACCAGTAGCTCCTTCGGGGGTAAGAGCTACACAATGTTGCTAATGAAAATTGCACAGCATTTAAAGTTGGTTAGCGACTTTTCTGTGGATCATATGACTGTACACTGTTGCTAAACAGAATTGCACAGCATTGAAGTCTGCTAGTGACATTTATGTTGGTCTTCAAACTACGGCCCTCCAGTTGTTCAGAAACCGTTGGTTGTTTTGGGATCAGCGTATTAAGTTACCTTGTAGTGTGTCTAGGGGTAGTAGGAGTGAGCGAATGTCCAGTCACCAAGTGGGTTTTTCAAATGCTTTATTCCAAGGGCCAACATCAACAGGAGGTATGATAGGAGAGGTTGATGAAGCAATAAAGAACTTTGCAGTATCAGGCCTGGATATGAAACGGAGCAATCCTTGTGGCAGGCACAGCACTATGAAGTGCCTGATGCGCTGTGGCATTAGAAGAATTGTGATATCTCTGACTTTTCAGTCCAACAAGACTGTCTATTACTCTGAAATTCCTCTAGCGCCGTTCTATGGAAGCAGTAGGTTTAAAGAGCACACCAAATGCTTAAAATAACTTCTTTATTAACTTCATATATAATACGGCTGCTTTGCAGCAAACAGTCCATGTACAAAAACACGTGATGAATAAAGTATAACAGAAAATGGTGGTTCAAATATTCAATCTTGTCATTTAACATAAGATGGTGGATATATTTCTTTCTTCAGTATTTATACTCTCTCTCTCTCTCTCTCTCTCTCTCGGTAAGTTATCAAAGCATTCTCTGATTTCTCTGAAGGGTATAACTCTGTTGTTTGCAACTTGGTTTGCAGGGTTGCTTTTGCAGGGTTAGCTTAGTTGGGTTTGGTTTGTGAATTAGGTTAGGAGGTATGAGTTTGTTTGAAGGTATGGTTCGGTATGGTGGAACTACAAGTGAACACACAACTAGATCAGTATACAGTTCTAACCACACTATTTACAATAAGAACATATATATAACTGTGTCACATACCTATTTTTAGCCCCTGGCTTCCATAAAACACAACTTTGGCCTTGTGTCTGTTCTGCTCTGTGTCTCTGTCTCCATGTGGCTTTCTGTCTCTGTGTGGAATAATCTAGCAGCACATGGAGTATTAGGAACCTCCCAGACAGAGTGTTTGTAAAGCTGGCTGTGAAGACTCTGCTCAATGTGAGATTGGCTGTGATTGGGCCAAGACTTCTGATGAGTCACAAAAGCTTAACTCTATGCTTTCTGGCATGAATTCAACTGTGTTATTCCTTACCTCCTGCTGCCATACAAACAAATGACTCTTAAAGGCATATTTTTTCTTTTCCTTCTGTGAACACAACATACAACTGTTATATGACATCCAAGCACAAAATCACAGTGAATAACTCTGCTTTTGTCTCTCACATATAAACATGTGCTCTACAATAGGTTCTTAGCAGGTTTAGCTGTATACATGTAGGTTATATTAGTTACCTAGGACAGGTTCTAGCTGGCCAGCTACAATCCTGCTCTCAGCAGTAGTAGATACAATTTGTCGCCACTCTAGTCAGAGTGGGTGAAGTGCCCCCGGACAGACCATTGTCACAGGCCTGGCAGCCGAAGTGTCACTTTTGTTACTGAGAGGAACAGGCCTCTGCCACAGACTTGGCTCGGGCCTCTGCCACAGGCCTAGTACTTCAGTACTTCAAAGAACAAATTAGATTTGAGCGAATCCTCCCAGTAAATGCAATGAATCCTGGTGACCAGATCCCCGATGGTTTGTTCAAGCCTTTTTGGATAACCTGCCTCCGGGTTCTCCTCAAGCCGATCCCCCACCGAACGGCATACAGCCTGGGATCTTCTCAGTAAGGGTGGGGACCCAGTAAGTCACTGGGGCTCCCTCCAACATCTGGATTGGCCTCCATGGAGCATGCAGCTCCGGCCAGGTGGGCCATGCAGACTGGGTCCGTGGATGCGCGCACCCTGAAGGTGGATGCCGCACCTGGAACGTGGACTCCGCGCAGAGAGAGAGAGAACCAAGAATCATGGCGCCTGTTACAGATATACCCCTCCCCAGCATGCCCAGCGAGGGGAAAAAACTCCTCTAATTGGCTGCTGGGGAAAGTGGCTCCGCCAGAACCCCTATAGCGCCAACTGTCGCCCAGGGGTGGGATCGCACACCTGGAACTCAGACTGACCCACAGGACAGTTCTGGAACAACTGCAACCCGCAATTTAACAAATTATGAATGGGAGGAAAATAACTCTCCCATTCACCCACTAACTTTAGCGTAGTGCCCGTACTGAAAGTAAGGGGGCGCTACATATGCAAGGGAAATAAAAAAACATAATTTTAGCTTGCACATGATTGGATGATAAAATCAGCAGAGCTTCTCCTTATTTCAAATCTTCCCCTCAGATTTACAGCGACTGCACTTCCAAGTACACTTCATTGCAATGTCAAGTGCACTTTGGACTTGTAGTTTGCACTTGTAGCGCAAAGTGGATTTGCCTTTCGCAAATAATCCCTATATGTGCAGAGTTTTATGTATGTTTGGTGTATTTTATCATTATTTTGTTCAGTTGCACCCTGTTCCTTAATATATGTCCCATGTATCTTGCAGCTGCCAAAGATTAAACATCCCAGTTTTCCGCCCCTATCGCACTGTGGAATTTATTCATTCATCATATGTGCAACATAGACTTTTACCCACTGATCACTATATGGAACCTGGTATTGGTTGAAGAGCCAGGACCATCAATGTCTGCAGTGGAGTCACCATTTGTACCTGGAGAAACATCTGCTTCCTCTTAAGGCCGCGTACACACGAGGAGACATGTCCGATGAAACAGGTCCGCGGACCGTTTTCATCGAACATGTCTGAAGGGATATTTTGGTCTGATGTGTGTACACGCCATCAGACCAAAATCCCCGCGGACAGAGAACGTAGTGACGTAAAAGACACCGACGTGCTCAAACAAGGAAGTTCAATGCTTCCACGCATGCGTCGAATCAATTCGACGCATGAGCGGGATTTCGGTCCGATGGTTGGGCGCACTAACCATTGGACATGTCCGATGGACAGGTCTCCAGCGGACAAGTTTCTAAGCATGTTTAGAAACTTTTGTCCGCTGGAAACCTGTCCGCTAGGCCATACACACGATCGAACATGTCCGCGGAAACTGGTCTGCGGACCAGTTTCCGCGGACATGTCTCCTCGTGTGTACGCGGATTAAGACTCTCATGAATTGCCCCCAGTGGAGAACATGAAAAAGGGGGGGAAAAGCAGATGACATACCAGAGTATATTTATTTTTCACGGAATCTCTTTGGACCATCCAGACAAGGTTAAAAAAAAATTAAAAGCTGGACTGTATTAAAGACAATGCTTAAAGGGGAGGTTCACCCTAATGTATAACATAAGCTTCAAGACACAGGCTCAGGCAGTTTTTCAACAATTCGTTTTTTTTTTAAATTTTAAAAACGATTGCTTACCTTGTTACTGTCTTTGTAAGCTGCCACTTCCTGGTTGGGATCCCGCGAGATTGGGCGTGTCCCTTTGTCTCCGCATTGTTTGCTGGGATTCCTCTGCAGGGTCTCGTGACACTGCAGAGGAGAAGAATCTTTTTACTACAGCATGGCAAATCTCGCGTGATTTTGCATGTCACATGATTCTGCAGCAGGTCATGTGACGAGGGCGGATACAATTCCGCCATTACAAGTGTTGGATTTGGGATACAGTTTTTGGGATAAAATTAATACATTTCAAACATTATTTTAAGGAAGACAAGAGTAGACATTAAATTAGATTAATTCTAGATTATATTATAAATACAAGATTTATGCTCATATATGTAAAATCAATGTAAAAAATCAAAATTATAGCTTTAAAATAATAAATCATCTATTTTTCTAAACTAAATATATAAAAAAAAAATTACATTGGGAATGGCTGGCTGTAATAAACTTACTCGTTTCTCATCAGCTGCTCAATTCGTTCTGAGCTATCGCTGTGAGAAACGATCAGTTCAGTTGTGTCTCAGCACAACGGGGCGGGTCATTATGACGCCGGCCATTGCGATGGCAACTGTGCAGTGTTGACGGCGCGGCTCGCTGTCAACACTGCACATGCGCGGGATAGATCGGTGAATGCTGGGACGCCAGCATTCACCGTATCCCGGAAGTAGATCCTGCTGGGCTTCACAGTGCCAAAAGAAAAGATGAAACCTTCCATCTCCGGATTATATAAAATATCCTTTTGGGGTAAAACAGAATGCTGGCGGGTAAAAGAGTGGGACACATGGGCTGCTGTTTATACAAGGTAAGAGCGGCAGAATAATAAAAAAATAATAATCCGTGGAACCCCCCCCTTTAAGGATTTCACATCACACTTACATTGCAGTTTGAGTATCAAGAACCAGGGCTTTTTTTCTGGGGGAACTTGGTGGAACTCAGTTCCACCACCTTTGGCTCAGACCCTTTGGTGCCCGCTCACCACAATCACTTGTGAACACAGAAGTCTGGTTTCTGTGTTTACAAGTGACTGCTTTGTAACCCCCTGAACTCTGCACACTGTATGTAATGCAATTCTGGTATTTAATGCCCCTTTAAGACCCTTCTACTGTTTGTGAAATCTGAACGGGTCGTGGTTGAGTTCCTGCACCTATTTTCTGAGAAAAAAAGCTCTGTCAAGAACTATACAGGAGGTTGAGGACACATTTTTTTTTTTCCTTAGAGCCTAATTGCCTAAACTTATATTTTGTGAAGAGCGTTGAAAAGGTTAACCAATTTTTATAATTCCCAAAACACGTTCCTCAGCAGCCAGACGATAAGCAACTATGTGTAGCACAGGCAACACTTTGTGACATATCAATTAAATGGTACAAACCTATCCTTGAAATATCCTCAACTTCTGCAAAACTATATTTTTTTTATGCAAATCCCTGATGATATATGGAAAGGATTAGCAAAAAGCATATCCTATGACGTCATGAGTTAATGGTTTGAAACCTTGATGAGCAGCTCCATAACTCTTATCAAATGTTGTTCTAAAAATGTGAACTTGGTCATTTAAAGCTTTTGGTAAAGCCCAAAACAATCAGATCTGAGTATCAAATGTTATGTTCCCTATTACCTGAAAGCTGTACTGGTGTTTCAACATGACCATGTACTAATGGGAGAAGGGTGCACCACTGATCCGTCACTCAAGAACACGCGGCAAGACATGGACGCATCAAGTAGTCACTTTCATGTTGACAGAACATTTTAAAATGTGTTACAATGTATATTTTGGGTAAGACTAACCTTGCTGAAAGAATGTTTTTTTACAGAAGACACATTATTTTTATCATCCTTGGGGCAGAACATTTAGTTTGTACAGTACTTAAGGAGATCTCCTGAGAGGTGCAGACTACTAAACGTAGTTTAACAAGCCATGTCATCCAAGTATGCATAAAAGTGGACAATGCAAGAACATTCTGATGTTGACAGGTATCTTTTGAACAAAAATCTGATAGTGGATTGATGATATAGAGAAGACTATAACAGGCATCTGTACTGGTCACACAAACTGATGCTAGCTATTCAACCAGCGGCCAAGCAATAACCTCAACAATCAAAGAGCCTCAAAAGGAAAATTTTGATGTTTCAACAGGATTTAGAGATTATGGAAAAGTACAAAATGAAAAGTGGAACACGTTTCCTGAGAGTGGGGTGGATATAATTCAATGATTTTTATTTATTTATTTAATCAAATTTATTTTACTAAAATGTTTTTGGATTAAAAAAAAATCTTAATATGGTTTTCTATTTAAGATACATTAATAATTAAATGTATTCATTATGAAGTGGAGCTTAGTTATATAGCACGAGGCTTTATATTCAACAATATTATCATTACTCATTCAATGACTGCAAGCTGGGATAACATCCACTGCATTCACACAATTTCGCAGTCACCAAGATAATAAAGTTCAGGAATATTCCTTTATCCCATTGTTTTTCAAATCTTTGTACACTACGAACTGTATGATTGAATCGGTCCGATTAGGGCTTATTTTAAAGTGGGTAATCTAACAGCTCTTCTTAATATGTTAATCAATTGTATTCATAATTCATTAGAGCCGGTTGTTGCCAACAGGGGTGTCCATGGCTCAGGCTGAGTTCAAACTGGGAAATGCAGCTGCTACCAGCAGGAAACCGGTGTCTCCATTTCAGCCCGAAATTTGGCCTGAATTTGGACCTGAAACGCTCCAAAATACGCACAGTGTTCCTGTGCAATTCACACTGGAGCCGCTGTGAAGATGTGTGAACCAGCTCTAGAAAATTGGTCACAATCTTCTGCTGTGCGAACTGGATGTTCACACTAGGGTGAACCAAATCCTATTTTTTTTTTCTGTTTAAGCAGTTGGCCAAAAAAACACCCCAGCCTGGATGTCTCGCTATTTCTACCTTTCTTTTTCTCCCCATATTTCTCAATTTCCTTCTCATTTTCCTCCACCCCTCTGTTGTCTGGATGCAGTGGCATTGCTGGAGGGGGTGGGGGTGTGGCCTGCACCAGGTAACACCCGAGGGCAAGGTCACCGCTAACACCACACGGTCCTCGCCCCCCTACCCTGATCTCTCGCATCTCTGGCTGTCTCCCTGCCACACACAGTGGAGCAGAGTGAAGCCGCCTCCCACATACATCTACATAGAAGGAGGAAGTACAAGGGACACACTGCTGTGCCTATCTCAAGCTGTTCTGAGGTCTGTAAAACGTAATGCAAATGGATATGTGCTTTGGGGGTCTGTACTGAGGCGGTCTATACTGAGGGAGGGGGGGGGGTTGCACTAAAGGGGACTATAGTTGGTGGAGGAGGGGGGTGACATAAATTGTTTCCGCATTGGGTGACACCAACCATAGTGACGTGACTGTGTATATTTCTCCCCATCTATTTTTTCCTTTTTTTTCTCTCCCCCACATCTCTTTTTTTTCATATATAACATCATTTTTATTTTATTTTTTCTCCTCCTTTTCTTTTTCCTTTCCCTCTGTTTTTTTTTTTCCCCAACCCACCCCCAGTAAATGTAAAATAGAAAACAAGTACTTCCATGTTGGTTTCAGTAACGCGTTGCAAACAAGCAACAATTAAATCAAAATGTCCTCCTGCATCTCTAAAATGAACACATTTGAAGAATGTATACTCTCTGCTATGATGCAATAACATAGAATATCACTCTGCTTGCGATGTAAATGATGAGGCACTTGATCATGTCTTTGCAGGACTCATCAACGAATGTGTGTTTTTAAATGTAATTTCCTCCAGGAAACCAGAACAATTTAGAAATTAAGTAAAATGTAGGTATAAAAGCAAGTGGATCTGCATGTCCCTGATGACCTGCAGCCATCTGTTAACCTTGTGGCAAGGAAGAGGAAGCAAGATATTTGTCCTTTTACATACAACAATTACCTTAGCAGTACTGTTCCCCAGGAGGGACTGTTTACTCTCATACTGAGGGAGCGCTAAACCAAAATAGCATTTGACCGATAAACGGAACTGCATTATGGATGATATAAATACATTTCAGGTGAATGTGTTCCTGTGACTGTTGCTTTACAAAAAGAGCATTATTGTTGTGTGTGTGTGTTTTTATTTTTATTAAATGTATAGTTTAACCACTTGCCAACCGTGCTATAGCCGAATGATGGCTACAGCGCAGTCTACCACTTCTGGAAGGGCGTCTATTGATGTCCTCCCAAAACTGCACCCACTGCAGCATGCACCCAACGTCACCCCCTTCCACCAACTATATTTTACAGATTTCACAGATCAGGGTAAAGGTCTTGGGCTACTTTCACACTGAGGCGCTTTGCAGGTGCTATAGCGCTAAAAATAGCGCCTGCAATATGCCCGAGGGCTTTCACACTGGAGCAGTGCACTGGCAGGATGCTCAAAAAAGCCCTGCTAGCCACATCTTTGAGGCGTAGTATGAGCTGTATACACAGCGCTGTCACTATTCCGCCCGCCAACGGCGACTAGCTAACCGCGACGGGCGTTTCGTGATGGGGGTATATGAGGAACTCAGGAAATAAGGGGGAACTTCTACTGAGCATGTATGACTTTGATACTTTCACACCCCGCACTACCTTTGGCCACCACTAGAGGGAGACTGCACTCCAGCTAGCTGACCACACACAGGCAGATACAAATCTTACATACAATCTGGTGCACTCTAAGGGTTGGGGCGCAGTCTAGCAATTACTACACACTTCTAGGATTCCTCCAGCTATCCTGCAAGCTTGAACCCCAGTGTTATTCACTCTTCCCACTGTCCCCAAACCCACACACAAAATAAATGATAGCCTGCCACCATCCAGCAGTTTGTCCGCAGACTGGTCTGCTGAGCCACCACACACACAGATCTCTATCTGGCAGATCTGTGGCTTACAATCTGCCAACATACAGTGAAATTGCATACCAATTGGCACGTAACATAGACTGAGCACTTAGGCACTAAAATACAATAACCTCTGCAGAGATATGAGTCCTAGCTTAGTACACAGAAGTCACTTATTAATTTTATAATTTAAAGCGGGGGTTCATCCAAAAAAAATGTTTTAACATTACATGCAGGCGAGTTGTTAAAATGACAATCGGCTGTTTTTTTTAAAATCCTTGCCGTACATTACCGTTTTAGATGTATATGTGGCTTCCGGGTATAATCTGCGGAACTGGACGTTCCTAATTGATTGACTGGCTTCCGACGGGCGCATACAGCGCGTCACCAGTTGCTGAAAGAAGCCGGACTGCAAATCGGCTCTATATGGCGCCTGGGCACCGACGTTCGGCTTCTTTCGGCAACTCGTGACGCGCTGTATGTGCCCGTCGAAAGCCTGTCAATCAATTAGGAACGCCCAGTTCCGCTGATTATGCCCGGAAGCCGCGGTGAACATATACATCTAAAACGGTATGTACGACAAGGATTTTAAAAAAAACAGCCGATTGTCATTCTAACAACTCGCCTGCATGTAATGTTAAAAAAAAAAATGTGGGTGAACCCCCGCTTTAATATCCCCAAAGTGGGCAGCGCATACAAAGAAAAAGGAGTTACCAAAAAAGATAAAAAAATTCAGAATAACACACAATTGGCAATTTGCTATGAAAATAAAAACAGAAATAAAACTTTACCAAAGTCTATCCGTTGGTAGAAGCATACTGGAACATGTGGGACTACCCAGCTTGGAACTAGCTTCATGGAAGAACCATGTCCATATCTCAGGCTACCCCATTTATTGAAATATGGATGTGGGCTAGGCTTTAGCCCTTGACCAATCAACCCTGGGGGGTGTTTCTGTCTCAGCCCACAAGATGTTTTGTGTTCTGAAATTTACAGAGTCGATTGGCCCAGAACGGTGCTGATTGCTGGGTCATGGATTGGATTTTCGATACCAGCGCATCAGTCCGATCGCGACAGTACCAATCACTGCCTGCCTACCGCAACCAGGCGCCATATAATGGTTTTGTGTATTTTTCTAGGATTCTACACACGCTACAAATACAGATTGACATGTACGTGTAGCCCAACATGTGAATTATTTTCATCTCTCTGACATAAAATAGATTCCTCAGATCTGATGATATAAATCAAAGTTTGCAGACCGGCCGAGCCTGGTGAATGCCCCCTGTGGATCCATGTAGCCACTCTGGCTCTCTTCGAAGGCTTCAGAAAGGTGGCAATCTAGGTTGACTCATATGGGAACTTTTATTGGCATCTAGGTGTCAACTCTGGCCTAGAAACTGCTCCTGTCCTTTTCGAATGCTAATGAAAGAACATATGTGCATTACTGATTGCATACTATATTTTTGATAACCCAGAATTAAACTACATCTATAATTACATTACTTCTATTGTTCACGTCACATCTCGTTAAGGAAAAACTATCTTACACTTATGTCACAAGCGCAAGTGGGGCAGTTTTTACCCTTTTTTTCGGCCGCTAGCGGGGGTTAAAATTGGCACGCTAACGGCCGAATAGCGACGCAAAAATTATGGTAAAGAGGCGCTTTACCGCTTGACGCCGCGATGCCTCAGTGTGAAAGTAGCCTTAATCAAAGCGGCCCTTTACCATGTGATCAGCTGTGTCCAATCACAGCTGATCACAATGTAAACTTGCTGGTTATCAGCATTCCTTTCCACATGCTGTCAAAGGGGACATCTACACTGATAATCAGGGCACTTCTCGTCAGTGCAGCCCCAATCGCTGAAAATTGGCGGGGGCGGGAAGGGGGTAAAAGTGAACAGTAGGAAAGTGGTTAAAAGATAAGTCCCACTTTAAAAGAGAGTGCATTATCTTTTTCCGCCCCCTCCCCTGATGTAAACTAGCCCATTGCGCCTATGCAGTAATTTCCTGTGGTTCTTAACCAGAACTTTGACCCAACATCTGGAGTTTCTCAGGCATCGGGACATGGCGAGGAGGGTAAATCAAGGCAAGTATACATTTGAAAAAGATGAGATCTCGCTCAGTGACAATGGTTACCAAGACAAATAGAAGGTGAATCTCTAAATCGGGGACACAGACAGCAATTAAAAATTGTCAAAGGGCCCAAAACTTCCCCACTCTATCCAAAACGAATGTAAAAAATCTGCTTTTACATAAACTTTATAACTATAACTTTTACCATAACTATACATACATTGAACTATACAGCTGTTCCAATAATCTGGCAATGTATCACTCTTAAAGTCTTGTACACCTGATCAGATTTCCATCGGACAAAGCGTAGAACTTTTGTCTGAAGGGCGTAGGCCGTGAACTTGTTATGCATACAAAACGGCAAAGAATTGTTGGCCAACAAACACAAAACTGTGTTTTTTGTTAGCGCTTTAGCCCCACCCTTTGGGCAACTTCTGCTAATGTTGTGTTATGGTGAGCATTGCTTCTGAGCATGCGTGTTTGTACTTTGGATTTTTGTCTGACGGACTTTGTTGTCAGGAAAATTTTAAAGAATGCTACCCAACATTTGTTGGCAGAAAATCCAACAATTGTCCGATGGAACATACAAACGGTCAGATTTTCCGACAACAACCTGTCACCACACTTTTCCCATTGGAAAATCCGATCGTGTGTACGAGGCTTAAGGGGAATTCCAATGAAGAAAAATGCATCATAGAGGTCAAAGAAAGTAGTGAAAGAGTAGTCAGAGAGCTCACTGGCTCAGGTTAGGCTGCTCAAAACAAGTAAGGGAGAAAAAAACCGAGCTACTATAAAAATAAATGAGAAAAATTATAAAGTCCAGAAAAAGCAGCAGCTTAATGTGAGCTACAGTATGCACAAAATACATAAATGGCTACGAAAAGCCACGCTAATTTAGTCCAAATAGGCAATCAGATTATTTGATTGAAGAACATATGGCTTTCTCCAGTGATTTGGAATAGTGAGATAATACTAGATGAATCGAACACCACAGTCAGGGCTGCCATCAGAGGGGTACAGGCAGTACACCTGTAAGGGGCCCGGGGGCCTGAATGGCAACCCCCTTCTTTTTTTTTTTTGTAAGGGGCCCAGAGGTCCCCAGGGCAAACGCCTCCCTCCTTGTCAGCCCCCCTGCTTCTCAATTAGCGGCAGCACCCCCCGCTTCTTTATTCGCGGCAGCCCCCGCTTCTCAATTTGAGGCGGCAGCACACCTCCCATCGGTTCTCTGCTCCAGGGGGCCCATACCTGAAGCTGTGTAAGGGGCCCCATAATTCCTGATGGCGGCCCTGACCACATTAATTAATTCCATGAAGTGCACCACCACCATATGGCAAGTCAGTGGGATTTTAATTTGGAAGGCTGGGTTGATTAATTGAGTAACAGGTGATCGTGTATTTTATCAAAAATGTAGAAATGTATTAATTAAGAAAGAAGATTAGAAAATCACGTCGATGCAGGAGTGACCTTATCCTTTCTGATCTGCTGCCTACTTGTAACAACCCCTATCAGGCACAGTCAGTATTCCGTTTAGGATAAAGGATCAAAAAAATTACCTGCAGCTTCAGGGGGGGGGGGGGGGGTTCAACAGGTATTCACCTCATAAACACAAAGTGGATTCGACCTCCCCACTTCTCCTTCCTGCCTTCAAACAACTATAGGTGCTACCTGTATTGGGGATCATGCAATAATAAACATAGTCCACCCGTCGTGCTAATTCATCTTTACGCTTACAGAGACTGCATGATCCAATAGAGGATGTTTTCTCCTTCTGTTCAAACAGCCGTTTGAATCTGGATACCCCCTTTTTATAATCGGCAAATTACTTTTCTCTCTCCTTCCGAGAACAACCACAAGCGCAATGCGGCCAATACAAGTTGCATTACCCCTTCCCTGAAGAAGAGGCCACACAAAATAAAGAAGCATCTGTCTTTACCCTACAGACAGCTCCTTTGGGTTTTTTGCAATTCAAAAATTATTTTGTTTGTTGTATGTGGTTTGTTATCATTTGTAATTTAACAATTTTGCCGCTAAGAGATTGTATTTCCTGTGCTGTTTCCCCATGGTCACCTGGATGCCGCTCATATATAAAGTGTTTGACGGTTATCTGAGTGATTTTCTAATCTTCTTTCCTAATAATTACATTTCTACATTTTTGATAAAATACACGATCACCTGTTGTTACTCAATTAATCAACCCAGCCTTCCAAATTAAAGTCCCACTGAGGAAACCTACACCCCTAGGGGTGTACAAAGATAGTTCAAATTAAGGGATGTGGCAAGACTGAGGTATTTTTCTTACCAATTTGGACACCTATACCGCATATTTTGTGGCTATAGCCCAGCCAAGGCCTTTGCTTGCATGGACGATCGTAAGGAAAACAAACCTGGTTAGATGGTTGCACTGATACTCACACCGATAACACCAGAGAGTCTGTGATCGTAACATTCAGCAATGGACCCAAAAAAAGAAACTGACCATAGTGTAATATGGTCTAGCTGATTAATATTGCACTTACATTTTAAGGATTACATTTAAGTGTCGGCCGGGTATAAACAGACTCCCATCCTCCTAGTGAGACCCTCAAAATAGAGTTGCCACCTCATCCCTTTAAAACAGAACACATATGAATTACACAGGTTCTGAGGGTAATTTAATGCAGGTAAAGCACCAAGTGAGTTTAATTACCACCTTGATTAGCCACAGAACCTGTGTAAATAATATGTGTTCTGTTTTAAAGGGATGAGGTGGCAACTCTACCTCAAAACAAACAGCGGGTTACCAGGAAAAAAATGCACTCATGAAAGGAACGCCAGACCAAAGAATAAGAGTCCAAATTCAGTCATTCGTTTATACTAGAAAACATCCAACGCTTTTTGGGGGTCAGAAAAAAACTTCCCTTTCGTCAGGGCTACAACAGAACACAATATACTGTAATATATAATATATCTAGGGGGCAAATCTGCCTAGGGTAGGTAGGCAGTCATCTGTCTACAGTGAGGAGGGTCAGAAGAGGTTTTGTAGTCCAATGACAAATTGCTAAAAGTAAGGCCACCGGGACAACTGTTTTCTGTCACTATTGAAGTTCCCATCCAGAGCAATGGCTGAAATTGCCATTTTCAGAAACCTAGAAGTATTGCTAGCTCCAGGGAAGAGCACACCCTGCACCATCAGACACAATGACACGCGTGTCTCACAGCTAGCTTTCACCAAAGTAATCAGGCAACGGCATCCTATATATAGCCTGGATAGGAGATTTAGCTACACCTGGTAATAATCTTGTCTATACACCTGGTAATAGAATGCTTGAAGCTTCACTTCACAAAAAAAGCCCAGAGAAAAAAATGAAAAAATAAATATGGAGGAAACAACGGGCATTATAATGGCATTTCTCTGCAATTTTATTCCCTTTCCTTCTTCTCTTTTCAGAATTTGATAATAGTGGCGGATTATGCTAGACAGTTTTAGCATTATCCCTATAGACCTTAATTAGGTTGGTCAGGGTTTATAGTATTCTTTCTCTTCTATTTTTATCACTCCTTTCCCTATTCCCATTAGTGAAATATCACTTCTGAACACAATGACTCTTTGCGGTGCAAAGAGCAGAGATGGTGTGAAAAGAAATTAAGAGCAACCAGTGTTGGTTTCTATCAGGTTGCAACAGTAGGAACAATGAGTGTGACTCCTGATTGGCTGCATTGGGTTGCTGCGCTTCCCTTTTCTCATCGTGTAGCAACACAAAGCAACCGGATATTACTTATTTGGGTTAAGTATCAATTAATTATTCAATAAGCCTGAATGGGTACAAAACATGCCACCACGGTCATTTACTAAAATTCAATTCTTGCTTATCCTGGTTTCCATTCACAAGCATAATTGCTTCAAGGCTGCAGGTGCAACAAGCAATATTCTGGAAATGTGTCCCAAAGCAGTATGATGCAACCCTTTCACGTGCAGGATTTACTCTGTCAACTCCCTCTGCTTCCAGCATTAAATATCCTTGGGTGTTCTGTCAATCTATATATACATTTCAGAGCTACACATCCTAACTACAAGGATTATAGCAATGTGATAGGGCCAGATTCACGAACACTTGCGCTGGAGTATTTGGATATGCGCCGCGTAACTGTGCTGATGCGCCGACGTTTCTATGTGCCCGTACCCACCAAACTAGATGCGCCCAATAACGGCTCATTTGCGACCGGCGGAACGTTCCGACGCCAGAGTATCGTCAGCGTTTATTTTCGCTGGCCGCATCAGTCGCGCCCATTGATTTCCCCTGCAAATATGCAAATGAGGGAGATTTCCCAATTCACGAACGGATTAGCACCATACGCTGGCTACATGCGCCGCGCGTATCTGATCCGTCCAGCGCAAAGTTATTTCTACAAAAGGCTGCTTTATCTTTACTCCAGACGGTCACAGGTCAGCAGGAGAGCAGCTACAGCAGCGTTACCGACGATAAGAGCTAGCTGAGCACCCCCACTTGCAAGGACAACACCTCTGTGTGCCAACATGCCAGGGGCACTCGTGGTCCTAGAACTACTGATGGGTCCCCTGGAACCAAGAAGGCGGGCACGTGAGAGGATATACCGCACTCGTATGAACCTCTTTGGCATGGGGGATGAGGAGGTGTATCGCCTCTTCAGATTCAGCCCAGATGCAATACTTGAACTAACCACAACCCTGCAGGATGACATCACCAGCCCAACACACCGATCACAAGCAGTGCAGCCACTGGTGAAGGTACTGGCAACACTTCATTTCCTTGCCAGTGGATCATTCCAGCGTACAAGTGGAGTGGTGGCTGGGATGTCACAATCCTCCATAAGCAGATGTGTGCACCAGGTTGTCCCTGCAATCCTCAGACGCATGTCCAACCATTTCATCAGACCCACCACTGAGGAGCTGCGGCAGAAGGCAATGACAGATTTCTACAACATTGCCAGATTCCCACGCACTGTGGGGGCCATTGATTGCACACATGTGGCCCTACAGCCCCCCAGTGCCACAGAGCACATATACCGCAATCGGAAGCATTGGCATTCCATCAACGTACAGGTGATAGCCGATGCCCAACGCCTCATATGGCACGTCCGTGCCAAACACCCCGGGTCCAGCCATGACAGCTACATA
This sequence comes from Rana kukunoris, assembly GCA_029574335.1. Lineage (NCBI taxonomy): Eukaryota > Metazoa > Chordata > Amphibia > Anura > Ranidae > Rana > Rana kukunoris. The sequence continues at coordinate 659,874,111 of CM056049.1, forward strand.
TACCGTCAGAGCCCCATCCCAGCAGAATTTAACCAGAACATGTATGGGGACAGCTGGCTGGTTGGTGAGTGACATGGGAGTCAGGCATGACTATCCCCTCCCGTCATGCACAACAGAAATCGCACATGCATGACTAACATTCTCCTGTCTTTTACCTTACAGGTGACTCTGCATATGCATTGGGACCCCATCTAATGACTCCTTTCCGGAACCCCCAAACCAGAGGAGAGAGAAGATACAATGAAGCACACATCAAAACACGTGCAGTGGTGGAGCAAACATTTGGGCTCCTGAAGTCCCGTTTCCGATGCCTGGATAAGTCTGGGGGGGCCCTATTGTATTCCCCTACCTTTGTGTGTCAGATCATCGGTGCATGTTGCATACTACATAACTTTGCTATGAAAAAAGGCCTGCATATTGACATACGTGATGACCTGACCCCCGACCCACACAGTCCCCCCCTGCCAGAGGACACCCAGTCTGCTGATGGAAGAGCAGTCAGGAGGGTCCTCGCTGTAGGCATCTTTGGACACTAAACCAAAACATTAATAACACAGACAATGCACGCGTGTACACCACTGATGTCCCTAGATCACACACACCACATGCACATCGCATTGGATTAGCCCAAGTCCAGCATGTAGGAGTTGGGAGCAGTAACGCCGCGTCAAGGCCCCAATGATGTCACTGTCCATTCACACACCTTTCACACGTCATTCATTCAGCCGTGGGGTTCACTTCACCACCACGGCCGAGGGTGACACCCCTTACTTTCAGGAGTGCCACCCTCTCACATTCACACACCATTCACACTGTCCCCTGCACTCCTGACCGTGTGCAGTACAAAAAGAAATTATAAAGATCATATCCTGACCAATAAAAGAAAAATAATCTCATAACCTGAGAAAAAAATAAAATAAACTCATGACCTGAGTATGTCAAAAATAATAATATAAAACCAGCACCAAAAAAAAGGCCTCATCGGGGATGCCGGGGGCTTCTTCTGGGGGCCCCTCTCTGGCTCCGCAGCTGCCTGGATGGAGTGGGTGGGGGGGCATCTGGAGGTGGCTGATCCCCAGGTGGGCCACTCCTGGCAGGTGTGGCCTGCGTGCCCTCCAAGGCCCTGGCTATCCGTCCAAGATAACTGTTGGTCTGGGCCTGCATCCGGAGCTGACGGGTCATCTGGTAATGCTGGGCCCGCCGACTCAGCCTCCCCTGCTCACGGATGGCAGCACTGTTACCATGGATGGCAGCAGTGTTGGCCTGGACGGCTGCAGTGAGGTGCTGGATATCCCCCTGCACCTCCCCCAAAGTGGTGACCACTGCAGCGCAGTTAGAGCTGACATCCTGCACTGCGTTGCTGATGTTGGCAACGGAGCCCAGGCTGTCAGAGACTTTCTGCAAGTGGTCCGCTATGGCCCCCATTTGTTCTGTCTGTCTGGCGTGATCCCTTGCCAACTGATCCTGGACACCATCAGACACCCCCCTGGTCTTCTGGGTCGCCTTCCTGGGGCCCGAAGATGTATGTCCTCGGGTGGAAGGTGTCGCCCTTGAGGGGCTTCCAAGGATGGGGGAGGGGACGACAGACGGGCCAGGAGAAGGGGAGGAGACCGACAAGACCAAAGAAAAGTCCTGCTCTGCCACAGCAGGATCTTCCACAACCACCTCGGCAGGTGTGGTGTGGCCACTCTCCTCCTCAACAACCTCTTCACCACCCAGTGGCTCGGGCACATGATGGCGTGGGGGGGATGGGGTGGAATGCAGGCTGACAGATGATGGCCCAGCTCCGTCATCTGTGGATGACACAAAGCAGACACATGTTGGTGGTCCCACACACTTGGCACATGTACCCCCCCCCCCCAAATGCAAAACATCAAATAGGGGATTAGAAAACACTTACCTGTCCTTGTGCCTTCCTCCACGGAGTCATAGCCTGCGACCCCCTCCACCTGCTCCCTCTCCAGGCACCGAGCGACCACCTCCTCCTCTGCGGTCAGGGTGACAGGACATGGGGGACCACCACCTGTGCCCCTCTCATACCTCCTGATGGAGGCCACCTTGTCCCTCACCTTGCGCCGCAGGTCATTGATTTTCTTTTGTATGTCCCCAGCAGTCCGGGTGGAGTAGCCCAGGACATTGACCCTGGCAGCAATGGACTCCAGGATGCCCTGCTTCCTCTCCCGGCTGGTCTTGCGGCTTTTTTTGCCATGGAGAAATTCATTCTCCGTCTCCATAGCCGATATAATGACAGAGACCTCCTGGGTATTAAAATTGAGGTTCCTCCTCTCTCTGGGGGTAGCGGGAGCAGCCATCACAGAGCAAAAGTATCTTCCCTGGGGTGGGGGGAAACGGAACTACTTTTGCGCCGGAATGGCGTTTCCGCCAGCGCTTTTAAGCGCCCAGCGGAACGCATTGCGCTGACGTTTCCCAGGAAGTGGTGCCGACGGAAGTTGTGAGCATGCGCACAAGGGGGCGAGGGGAGCCGCACTCACTGCGCATGCTCCGTGGATGATGCGCTGAACGTAAGCCTCTGCGCCGGGCTCCGCCCATCATTTACATATGATCACACCCACTTCCACTTGCGTCGGGTTACGCCAGCGCATTATCGTTACTCTGGCGCAAGTTTACGCGCAACTGCTATGTGAATTACAGGAATTGCGCTGAAAGGGTCTTCAGAGTAACGTAAATGAGAAGCGTTACTCCAGAGGAAAGATACTCTCATCTACCTGAATCTGGCCCATAATGTTTAACCATAAAGTGATAAAGAAAATATGTTTTCCAAAATGTAGAATTTCTCTTTCCTAGAGTGTGACTGGAAAATACAAAACTATACAATGTTGTTCACAACAAAAGTGTACCTGTAGTGGTTTTGGTTTGCAAAAAGGTTGAGTTTACTGCACGTTAAGGTAAAATGTTAATTTATGATCGGAGCATATCTTTAACTATTTTAGTACCAGCCTCTATTACCCATTTATTACCAGAGTTTGATTAAAGCGGAGCTCCACCCTATTTAAATACATTGGCTTAATCAAAAAGCAGACAAGAATGCATTAAAGTGGATGTAAAAATGTTTTTTGATGTCACAATGTAGAGTATAAGATTTCCTATCATCTGTGCCCAGTCTTGCCACACAGAGTTAATCCAGCGCTGAGTAATCCTCTTTTAAAGTTCAGTGCAAATTAACAGAATTCCAGATAAAAACCTGCCAAATTATAAAGTCCGTTTCTCTGTTATTGCTTTCAGTAACAGGTTATTTACATATCTAGCTTGGACATGTTTATCATAACAAGAGGTGATCCAAAGTTCATTGTATATTACTAGGATGTGTTATGATGTTATATCACCTCATGTTATGATAAACAAAACATAACATATGATAAACATGTCCTAGCTAGATATGTAAATAACCTCTCACTCAAAGCAAGAAGAGAGAAAACTGACTTTTTTATTTAGGCAGGGTTTTATCTGGAAGGCTGTTCATTTTCACTGAACATAAAAGAGAATTTCTCAGATCTGGATTAACTCTGTGTGGCAAGACTGGGCACAGATGATAGGAAATCTTATACTCTACATTGTGACATAAAAAAAAAAAAATGTTTTTGGGGTTTACAGCCACTTTAAGAAATTGAACTTTTATTTTTTTTCTGTGACAGTACCTTTTGTTAGCAGCAGCTGTCACTCGGCTTCCTGTCTCTCCTTTGCGGGTATTCTGCGGGCAGTTCGTCATATCCTGCAGAGGATGAGTTATCGCAGGATTTCCTAAAGCGCGACGCTGGCTCGTCACATCAGGCTCCTCATCACAGATTGATCCGGAAGTGACGTTCCGTCACCGCCATCTTGCTACTCTCCACACTCATACACAGTAATGATAGAGTGAGAAGGGTCAAGCGGTGTAGCAAGATGGCGACGACGGGACGTCACTTCCAGAGCAATCTGTGATAGGACGGCCGAATGTGACGCCCGTTTAGATGGAAACTCGGAAGTCGACGTGCTTGTGGGCTTCACATTGCCCACAAACAAAATGGAAACGGCACTGCAATAATAAATATAACTTCCAATTCCAGACGAAATCGGATAGCGGCTTTAAACAGCAGAAGCGTGAGTCTTCTGTTTATACGCCATAAATAATTTAATGCCCCCCCAGAAAAAAAAAGAATGGCCGCGGGAGATCCGCTTTAACAAATACTCCTTCAAGCAATACTTTTCCCAAACGACCACTGGATTTTTTTTTATGTTTTATTGTACATAGGAATACTTTTTTACTTACACAATTCACTGCATCAGCCCTCAGTCATCTGACTCTGCCTCTCTCCTATACTCTCTCCTATAATCTACGAGAAAGATGATAATAGAATTTTTGACTGATTGCATAAGTTGGAGAGGAGGGGTGGATGATGACTTGAGAAATATGACTGTAATAAATGTGCAGGTGTAATTATTTAAAGTGTATATCTAGTAATTTTTAAGTTTTAAACAGAGTAGGGTAGCATTAGAACTTAGTGTTCTTGTGGTGCTTACCCCCTCAAGAACCACTGGATATGATGGTTTCTCTGTACTGCCACGGCTCTTTAACCACTTCAATACCAGGCATTTTCGCTTTGAGCGTTGTCGCACTTAGAATGACAATTGCGAGGTCATGCAACACTGTACCCAAACAACATTTTTATAATTTTCTTCTCACAAATGGAGCTTTCTTTTGGTGATATAAGATCACCTCTGGGGTTTTTATTTTTTGCTAAACAAACTAAAAAAGACAGAGATTTTTGAAACAAATATGTTTTTCTTTGTTTCTGTCAAAAAAAATATTTTCTCCTTCACTGACGGGCACTGATGAGGAGGCACTGATAGGCAGCACTGATGGGCACTGACGGATGGCACTGATGCACACTAATAGATGGCATTGATGAGAAGTACTGGTGAGGGCACTGATTGGCACATCTGAAGGGGGGGTGTGCTGATAATCAATGTGCTGATTATCAGCACTGACCCCCCGACAGGGAGAGCTGCAGATCGCTTCTCACTGTGAGTGCGAACCGAGGAATTCAGTTTATCGGCACTTCCTGGTTCACACGATGATCAGCTCTGATTGGTCACAGCTGATAATGTGGTAAGAAGCATCTGTCAGAGGTCCCTTACCATGATCGGAGATGTGGCGTGTCAGACTGACGTACTGCGCATGCCGGCATGTTATCCTGCTAGACACCATATGATGCCCAGTCAGGATAACAGAACCACTTCCCGGCTGTCAATCTGTTATAGGCTGGGCGGGAGGTGGTTAAGCTGCTCGGAGCCTACTGACGCACCTGTGTAACTTAAACTTTAGTATGCTACCACTCTATATTAACACACAGAAAATAGACCATTGGCAATACAATTAAACAATTTGTAAATCCTTAAACAGGAAAATGAACAGGGAAAAAAAAGGTCCGAATGTGCACACGACACATACACCCTAAAAGCAGGTGGTGTATATGGTCCTGACAAAGGGGTAGCCCTGGACGTGACTGCAAAGTACCTGGCGCCTAATTGTTTGTTTTGGCCAGCTTTCGTTGGGGCCCTTCTTTAAGGTGGTGCATGTGTAGCTGTCCCTTTAAGAATGTGCAACAGATGGCTAGTGGGCTACAAAACTTGGAGCAGTCTATATTGCAATAACTATGTCTGTGTTGAGATAAACACAAATAGTTCAGATCACCCTTCCTGTCACATAGGAATGTGGTCCAGATCAATTGGTGGTCTGCTGTCCACAGGTGCCTGGAACCCAGTGACTCAGTCCTCATAAGGCTCAGTCTCAAATCTGTCCTAGATGGTTTTCCCTTGCTGTCAACACTCATGGTAATGGGTCCTTCCAGCTCCAGTCCTAGCTCAGTAATTAATCTCTCAGTCACTAAGCCTGGGTTCACACTATAGCGATGCAGAAACCAGTGCGATGCAGGAACCAGCACGATTCCAGCACAGATTCCCGCATCTCTCCCAGCAGGAAGTTCACACTGCCCTCTGTGAACTGCTGAGGGTGTCAATACAATGTTAATGACACCCCTAGATATGTTCACAGATCGCAGTGCAACTGCGAACTGTGGATTTGGACAGGAAAACCCATGCAATCTGATTCTAGTGTGGGGGAAAAATAAATCCCTGTATCTTTCTTATGCAAATCCAATGCGAGTTTAGCCATACAACTATATGGCTGAATTTGCACTGCACAGACATTGCCTGTGTACGCCACAGCAGTGTGGGTGCGAATCACATGAGATGTCTGTTCGCAATAGTGTAAACCCAGGCTCAGTCTCCCTTGTGCTTTGCTCAGTCACAAGCAACAGGTCTGAATCCTTTCTGATATACACAGGCACCCCAGTGTTGGGTCTGCACCCTCTGGTCCCTGTACCATGGAAGCGTTTGCATCAGTCTGCATGGCTTGGCCTTGTTCCACAAAAGACCCTGATCTCTTGGGATTTACTCAGGAGAAAGCCCTGTATCTCCTCCTCTGTTTTGCAAAGCCTTATTCCCCTTGTAGTCCACAGCCCATTCATCTCTATTCACTTGAATTGCACTATGCTCCTTTAAGGACTACAGTTCCCAGAATCTATGGCAGCTGCATAGAAAATCCTCATCCTGCTGATTGGCTGAGATCTGCTGTTGCCGGGGAAGGGGAGGTACAGGAGCGAATGGGGAATCACACAGCCTGTTCTGACAAAGTGTAGTGGGAAGCAAGGGGTGAGAGAAAAGCTTGCAACCTACAGCCACATAGCCATCTGTTTACACAGCAGCACGGTGAGAGGGGGGATTGAACACACAGAGCCACTCCATCAGTACAGCCAGCCACTCTGTTTACTGCTTACAGCTGGGGGAGGTTGATGGAGGAGAGCGGGTACAAGGAAGGACAGGAGCACATCCCGCTCACTAATCACAGCCAGCAGTGCTAGCTTGTCCAAAGCCAACAATGAGGGGAAATCTTCCAATAGGTACATCTTCTAATCAGACACTAATTCTAGAGACAACTCTCTAAAAAAGAGGAATTTAATTCACGTTGTAGATATTTTCTCTCACTTCTTGAAGCATCCCCAAGATAGGAAGTGAAGCTACATTTTCTCAAACAGGACACATGGTTAGAATTTGGCGTAAATAACATGAAAGCATGGATCCATCCTGCCTTGTATCAATGGTTCAGACTGGTGGTGGTGTAATGGTGTGGGGGAGATTTTCTTGACAAACTTTGGGCCCCTTAGTACCAATTGAGCATTGTTTTAAATGCCATGGCCTACCTGAGACTATTGTTGCTGAACATGTCCATCCCTTTATGACTACAGTGTACCCATCAGGCCGCGTACACACGATCAAATTTATCTGCTGAAACCGGTCCGACGGACCGTTTCAGCAGACAAATCCGATCGTGTGTACGGGCGAGCAGACACAGGTTTTTCCACCAGACAAGTTTTAAAGCATGCTTTAAAACTTGTCTGCTGGAAACCCGTCCGTCCGATATGTCTGCTCGTTAGTACACTAACCATGTTAGGATTTGACGCATGCGTGGAAGTATTTTACTTCCTGGTTCGGTGACGTGGCAGCGTCAATGTCACCGCCACGTCACCGCGCTGTCTGCCGGCGGATTTTGGTTTGATGGTGTGTACAACCATCAGACCAAAACAGCCCAGCAGACATATCCGATGAAAACTGTCCGTCGGACCGTTTTCATCGGATAAGTTTGAGCACGTGTACGCGGCCTCAGACTTCCGGCAGGATAATGCACCATGTCACAAAGCTCAAATCATCTCACTACTGGTTTCTTTAACATGACAATGAGGTCACTGTACTTCAATGGCCTCCACAGTCACCAGATCTCAATGCAATAGAACACCTTTGGGATGTGGTTGAACAATTAATTCACATCATGTATTAGCGACAAATCTGCAGCAACTGTGTGATGCTATCATGTCAATATGGACCAAAATCTGAGGAATGTTTCTATCACCTTGTTGAATTTATGCTATGAATAATTAAATGGGTTTTAAAGGTTCATCTTTTATTGTTGTGCATTGTTGTTTCACTTACCTTTTCCTTCAATTTCCCTTCTAATTTTTTTTTTCTTTGTTCAAATTTCTCACTTCCTGTTTCTCCTCCAGTAAGCTTTCCACCATCATCCGAGCGGTGGAAAGTCATTTAATACAGCTTACTGAACACCTTACTGAGGAGGAACAGGAAGTGAGAAATTCAGACAAAGAAAACAAAGCAAGAAAAACATTTAGAAGGGAAATTGAATGAAAAGGTAAGTGAACCAACAATGCACTAGCTTAAAGGAACCTATTTAGAGAATAAAAAACTAAACTTTACAACCCGTTAAAGGAAGTTCTGAAGGCAAAAGGGGGTCCAACCCGGTACTAGAAAGGTGTACCTAATAATAAAGTGTCCGGTGAGTGTAATGCCGCGTACACACGATCTGAATTTCCGACAACAAATGTTCAATAGAAGCTTGTTGTAGGAAATACCGACCGTGTGTAGGCTCCATCAGACATTTGCTGTCGGAATTTCCGACAACAAAAATTTTGAGAGCTGGTTTTCAAATTTTCCGACAACAAAATTTGTTTTTCGTAAATTACAAGCGTGTGTAGACAATTCCGACGCACAAAATTCCACGCATGCTCTGAATCAGGTACGAGACGGAAACGCTCGGTCTGGTAAATCTAGCGTTGGTAATGGAGATAGCACATTTGTCACGCTGCAAATTTTGAAATCTTTTAATGCAGCGCATTGTCTTCTTTATAATGCTAGAATAATGAAGTTGTTTTGCTGCTGATATTCACACAGATACGAACCCACAAGCACAAACTGAAGAGCAGTAATGGACTGAAAAGCACAAAGGCTGAAACGCGCGAATCGTCTCTTACCGAACTTCAAGTAACACAAGATTAGCAGAAAGAGCCCAAAGGGAGATGCGCTTGGTATTGAACTTCCCTTTAATAGTGCTGTTGTATGTGACCGCGTTCTTGGCGATCGGAATTTCTGACATTTGTGAGACCGTGTGTATGCAAGACAAGTTTGAGCCAACATCTGTTGTTTTGTTGTCGGAATGTCCGATCATGTGTACGCGGAATATATGTTCCCGTATATTGTATATAGATTTACTTACTTTGTGTGTGCCTGCCTCTTGATTCTGAAAACAAGGATTTAGAGGTCACCTAAGGTTTGACAATCGCTGCTCTCTTAATGGCCTGACTTCTCCCTGATAACCGCTAAGCACCCATTTAGGACCTCCGTGTGCAACGGGAAGGTGAATTTCAGGGCTACCTTTTAGTGGCATAAAGGAGTGGAATTCTTCTGGGTCCACACAAATGTAAATTGAATATTCTGTAAAACACGCCTAAAAACCACATTCTCCCCTGATAGCAGTTATATGAACTACCGCTGCCAGCATGAAAGGGATGCTGCAGATTTGTGGTGAATAGAAAGGCACGGAGAGTATAAGCGATACATTCCTGGAAAGATAATACTATCCAGATCTCCAGATAATGTTCTTACTCTATCAGGATTCTTGAAAAAGGTAGTTATGTATTATTAACCAGGCTCCATAGACTGGGTACATTTTTAGCAAGGTTTGCTTGTGTTCATTATAGATGCATGAATGATCACATACAGCAGTTATATGATATGAAATAACTTTCGTTAAGCACTGTAAAAAAAAAACAAAAAAAAAAAACGCATAAAAAAAACATCCTCAATGTCTAATTATAGTGCGATATAAAAAAAATTCACTACTGTACATCACTTTTATTTACCATCACAGAGGAAAATGTCATACTAGATTGCTTTTCTAGGAATTGCATATTTTTTTTTTTTCCTTTAAGAATTGATTACATTTTAAATGCTCCAGACTCCCGCTGGGTTTCCTGTCCATAGGGTTTCTCAGTGTGATTATGTAAGTTGGGAAATGTAAAACTGTCCGCAGTGTACAGAATGGTAGCTTTTGTGAAAATATACATTAATTAGATAAAGCATATCAAAATGATGTAACTATTTTAATCGCTTCAAATCCTGTTGGGTATTTAGAGGGAATACAGACCAAGACAGTCAAATGTTTTAGTAGGAATGCCACTTCATATTTGTCACCGACAGAAGCTCAATGATGTAATAAAGAAGACATAACACATCTGCTATTATCTTTTTTTTTTAAATGTGTTTATTAGATTTTTAAGGTAAAAGGTTACAAACAATCTCATTGAAGCAATACATACAATTCATGCGTGTCTAAAACACAACAAAAATACACTGCTATTTAAGTAAAGTACATCAATTCAAATAAAAAGCATTAAATATGCCACAACTTGCGTTGTAATTCTTAACAATAAACAATCATTATGAAGGGGATAGGGTAAGAAGAGGATAGGAAGGGGTATTCGATCGAATGAAATAGGCAATAACTGGCGCTCCAATCCTGGCCTGGATTTGTGCATCAAAAGGTAAGAAACATGCGTATCATTTCAACAAAATAAAAATGTTCCACACATAAAATTCTTTCAGGAATCCAATAACATATGATTTTCTGCAGATTTCGTAAAGTGTAACCAACAAGACCACATGCTGAGGTAAACTCTAGTTGAGTCTCTTGATTGGTGTATTAATTCTTCCATGTTGGCAATGTGATTGATTCTGCGGAACCACGATCTGGAATGGTCGGTGGGATTATTTGTTTCCATTTGATGGGAATACATAATCTCGCTGCATTAATTAAGTGTACAACTATGGGCCAGATTCAGGTAGATGGGAGCATCTTTGCTCTGGAGCATAGGTGTGCGCAGCCCATTGCATTAGGGTGTGCACTCCAAAGCCCAAACACACACACTACCGATCGCTCACAGTGTTCATTCAGAAAGGGAAGGGGGTCGGTAAATTACCAACTTACTGGCCCCTTCCCCACTCCTAAAACATCCCAGCAGCAACTGCCAATAGGAGAGGAGGGAAGCTGGCAGCCCTGTGGGGGGAAAGATGGGAGCCAGGGCAGTAGGAGAATCTGTGCTGCTCAGGGTGATTAGGGTGTGCCTGGGCACACCTGGCACACCCTGTGCGCACGCCTATGCTCTGGAGTAACGCTTCTCATTTACGTTACGCTGCCAAAATTTTAGGAGCCCGGCGGAATTCAAATTGGGCGGGTACGGGGCGTGTATTATTTAAACTAAGCGCGATCCCGCGGCGAACGTACTGCGCATGCGTCGAGTGTCAATGCATCCCAGTGCGCATGCTCCAAATTCTGTCAGTGAACGTCAATGACGTCACATCCCCATTCATGAAAGTTTTACGCAAACGACGCGATTTTTTTTTTTTTCCGACGCGATGACGACGCCTATACTTAACATAGGATACTCCACTAGGGGGCTGCTTTATCTTTACGCCGCGTATCGCTTACGGAAACGTCGGAAAGTTACTGCGTTGCGCCCGAATACGATCGTGAATTGCCGATTCCCGCTGATTAACATATTTTTTCAGCGTAAATCAGCGGGAACGCCCCCGGCGCCATTTTTAAATTAAAGTTGCGATGCGATGGCGAAATTCAATTGCGCCGATCGCATCGGAACACCAACCCGGCGTTTCTTGTTTTCTGGTTACAGAAAACAGAAACGCCAGCTGAAAGTAACAGTTAGGCTGGAGTATCACTGATACTCCAGCCTAACTCTACCTGAATCTGGCCCTATGGTGCTATTATAGGTGTGATGGGAGAGGCTAGAAAGATGCAATAAATATTGTCCGGGAGTGAAGTCAGGTGCGAAAGTAGTAATTTGTGTAATTAGTCTGGACTTCCTTCCAGAAAACAGCTACTGCGGGGCATTCCCACCATATATGCAACAGAGTACCTGGTGCACTGTTACATCTTCAACATAAAGGAGACGTAACATCTGCTATTATCTGATGGTTTTTCAGTCCATAAAGAATACATAGGTACTAAATGTTGCCTTTATAATCAACAATGTTATGTGCTTGTAAGGCCCCTTTCACACAGGCTTTCCGATCAGGTCCGCCTGTCAGTTTTTTAGATGGACCTGATCGGACGCTCTGTTCACCGGGTGTCAGCAGTGACATGTCCGTTGATACCGGCCACTATCCCATCCAATCCTGTCTATGAAAACAAGATGAATGGAGACCCTATTTTCCATCCCTGTGGTGGATCAGAGCAGATGGGATCGGATGAAAATGGACAGGCGGTCCGTTTTCATCTGATCTCCCCATAGAGGAGAGTGGGGGCTCCGACAGGTCTGTCTCTGCATAGTGAGCGGAGATGGACCTGTCATCCACCTGCTCAGTGGGAATCAGCAGATCGATCCCTTGTTAACCACTTGCTTACTGGGCACATATACTCCCCTCCTGCCCAGGTGAAATTTCAGCTTCCGGCACTGCGTCGCTTTAACTGACAATTGCGCGGTCGTGCGACGTGGCTCACAAACAAAATTGACGTCCTTTTTTCCCCACAAGTAGAGCTTTATTTTGGTGGTATTTGATCGCCTATGTGGTTTTTATTTTTTGCGCTATAAACAAAAAAGTGCGACAATTTTGAAAAAAAATACAATATTTTTTACTTGTTGTTATAATAAATATCCCAATATAAAAAAAAAAAAATTTTTTTTTCTCAGTTTAGGGCGATACGTATTCTTCTACATATTTTTGGTAAAAAAAAAGCGACTGGTTTGCGCAAAAGTTATAGCGCTTACAAAATAGGGGACAGAATTATTATTTTTTATTATTTTTTTTACTAGAAATGGTGGCCATCTGCGATTTTTATTGGTACTGCGACGTTATGGTGGACACATCGGACACTTTTGACACATTTTTGCGTAATGCGTAATCTTTAATTTTTATTTCTTTCTCCCGTGGTGGATGGCGCCTGTATAGCGCGTCACATCTTACGAAAATACCCGATTTAGGACTCGGGTATTCTCAGGGCAATGCGGCGCCTGCGCACAGACCTAGGAGTTGACTGCGCAGGCACCGTATTTCTCCGAATACGGCGCCTGCGCAGTCAGCTCCTAGGTCTGTGCGCAGGCGCCGCATTGTGCCGAGAATACCTTAGTCCCAAATCGGGTATTTTCGTAAGATGTGACAGGCTGTATAGGTGCCATCCACCGTGGGGGAAAGATATAAAAATTAAAGATTACACAGTAAGTGGGGGATTTAAAAAAAAATAAACAGCATACTGGCGCTGACGCCAGTATGCTGGATCGCATGGGAGAGAGAGTATATTTAGGGTGAACATCTGCTTTAAATGCAGCCTTCGTGCCGTTTACATTCATCTGACTGCAAAATGCAGCATTTTGAACCTGAATCCTCAAAGAACCACATAGCATTATCAATGACTGGTTAAAGGAGAAGTCCAGCCTGAGCTTTTTAGGCTGGGCTTCTCCTCTGGGTCACCGGAGTGCAATACGTTTTGCACTCCTGTAACCCGTTTTCAGCAGCGAGCAGTCTGACGTCCGCTCTCCACCGACGTCACCAGGATCAGTAGAGGCACCACATCATCCCGACTTTCGAAATCTGGATCTGCTTGCTGCTTTGACTGATTGCAGTCTCAGTGAGCCGCTGAGACAGCCACTTCCTGCCCCTCCACAGCTCAGTGCTCCAGTGAGGGTGGAGGAGCAGAGCAGGAGAGATGCTGACTGACAGTCAGCAGCTCTCTGCTCAGGGACGTAAGGGAACCTGGCGGTGTTCGGTGGCTCGGTTCTCAGTAAAGAGGTGGTAGGGGACAGATGCAGCATCCACCAAGGTAAGTATGAATAGCCAAGAAAAAAAAAAAATAATTACAAAGTTTTTCTTTAACAAGGAGGAAGAGTGCATGTTCAGAGCATGGAATGTTCAGTCTAGAGCAACTGTTGGAATAAAAGTGCTGCTCTGTATTTGCTGATGGCAGAATTTGCCCCATCATGTGGTGGCGAGGAGGTGCTACCCTATCATTGGAGGGAGTGATCAATAGTTCACAGACAACAGCTGGGAAAACTGAGATTTCAGCTCAGGAAGTAACAAGGACTCACAATTTCTGGCAGGATCAACAGGTATTTTCTGTACTTGCAGAAAATGTACTTAAAAAAAAATAATCTAAAGTAGGCCATAGAAGTTTTGAATCTCAGCTGGTTTTGCAGGAACTGAATGGGCAGGCTGAATATACCCAAGCCGCTAGCAGTAATCACTGTGCTTTCCCAGCAGGGACGGCTTTCCTTGCCCACCTGCCGGGAGAACACAATGGCTCCAAAGGAGGGATTCCCCCATCAGCACGCCACTGACTGTGTTGATGGGGGAATCAAGCAAGTTTCTTCCCTGCAAAATGTGCTTGCAGGAAAGAAATTTGCTCCGTCTATGGTTGGCTTAAGGCAAGCCACATCATCTTAGCACTAGAAAACAACTAGTAAACGACAAAATATGAAACTCTTGTTCTTTGGTTTTGATATTTTTATGCATGGAGTTTTTGAAAAGACTATTTATTGAGTTTTTTTTTTTGTAAAACGTAAGTATTTATCTTAACTTCCATACTTTTCACATATTTATTTGTAAAAAAAAATGGAAAACCATTTATCATTTTCCTTTTACTTCACAATTATGTGCCACTTTGTGTTGTATATCATTTACGTTTTTGGTTGTCGTATGACAAAATGTGAACATTTTCAAGGGGTATGAATACATTTTTCAAGACACTGTATTTCAGATACACTAAAGAAAAATATGTAATGCTATTATTACATGCTTGAAAAGGCAGTGCCATTTAAAGTTTTATTATGTACTACTAAAACATCTCTGGCTGTATAAGCAGCTAAACAATCCCTATCTGCTCTGTAGTTTACAATCTGTTAAATCTTGTGGACACTATGTTGGAAAAAAAGGTAGTCATATTGATTTTCCTATATTTTAAGCTCAATTTATTAGTGTGTTTGGTCGAGAAGATTAGTCTGCTGTAAATCAGGGCTATGAAAAAACGGCAATAAAAATAAATTAGAGTTGCTTTGTCATGTAGTAGAATCGAGCTGTTGTTTTTTTTTGTTTTTTGTTTTTCAATTAACAATATTCGTTCGCTCTCTGTAGATGGCCATATATCAGCAATCTTTTATTTATATTTATATATATATATATATATATATATATATATATATATATATATATATATATATAAAATAAAATTCTTTATTTTTACAATTTCAAAATATGAAAGATGACAGCATTACAAAAAGAAAAGTATCATTCTGAAAATAATGCTATAGCAGGATAAGGAGCCGATTACTCCTACTGATCATCATTATCAGGGGACCAGAGGAGTCTTCCTCATTATAAGTGAATGTAGTAACCTCCTTTAACCACTTGAGAGCCGCGCTGTGGACATCTTTCGTCTACAGCGCGACTCTCAACTTCCAGGTGGACGTCCCTGCAGTTTACATTCCCCGCGCGCGCCGCCGAGGGCGCACAGCGGGGAAAAACTGTGCCCGCCGTGTCACGTGATGCCGATGCGCATGCCTGGCGGCCGCGATGTCCGCCAGATACTCGCGATTGGCAATTACAGAGGCAGGACGTGGAGCTCTGTGTGTAAACACAGAGCTCCACGTCCTGTCAGGGACCGATGCTGTGTCCCTTGTACATAGGGACACAGATCGGTCATCTCCCCCAGTCAACCCCCCTCACCCCACAGTTAGAAATACTCACAGGGAATACATTTAACCCCTTCCTCGCCCCCTAGTGTTAACCCCTTCCCTGCCAGTCACATTTATACAGTTATCAGTGCATATTTACAGCACTGTTCGCTGTATACATGTGAATGGTCACAAAATAGTGTCAAAAGTGTCCAATATGTCTGCCGCAATATCGCAGACCTGACAAAAATCGCAGATTGCCGCCATTACTAGTAAAAAAAAATCATAAATCTATTTTGTAGGCGCTATAACTTTTGTGCAAACCAATCAATATACGCTTACTGCGATTTTTTTTTTGTTTGTTTTTTTTCACAATTTTCTGTCTTTTTTTTATTTATAGCACAAAAAATAAAAAGCGGAAGAGGTTATGAAATACCACCAAAAGAAAGCTCTATTTATGGGGGAAAAATTATAAAAATATAACTTGGGTACAGTATTGTATGACCCGCAATTGTCATTCAAAATGCGTCATCGCTGAAAGCTGAAAATTGGTCTGGGCAGGAAGGGGGTTTAAGTGCCCAGTAAGGAAGTGGTTAAACTGTTTATTGTTTTATGAAAGAATTAACCAATTGTTATCGAAGAATTTATTAATCCCTTTGCGCCTAAAGCTCCGTACACACGGCTAAATATCGGGAGAAATGGACTGGTTAAAAAAACAAAAACCCTTAGGGGTTTCACAATGGAGAGGTGCGCTGGCAGGACGGTAAAAAACCCAACCTGATGAGACTGGTCTGACGGACCGTTTTCATCGCGTCACCTCTGAAGTGGCCTGATGGTCTGATGTGCGTACACACCATCAGTTTAAAAAACGATCGTGTCAGAACGCGGTGACGTAAAACACAAGGACGTGCTGAAAAAACTAAGTTCAATGCTTCCAAGCATGCGTTGACTTGATTCTGAGCATGCGCGGGTTTTTGAACCGATGCTTTTGTGTACTAATGATGGGTTTGGACCGATGGTCAGGCGTCCATCAGTCCGATTTTAAAGCAAATTTTAAAACTTTGGTCCGAAGGACGACAGACCGATGGGCCATACACATGGTCGGTTTGGACCGATGAAACTGGACTTCAGTCCATTTTCATCGGTTTGGACCGATCGTGTGTACGCTGCACTAAAGCGCCCCTGCCCATTGAAATCAATGGGCGGCGCCGCTGAACTGGCGGCAAAGCCTTGGAAGAAGGAGCAACAAAAAACACCTTTGGACAGCAGCATTGTTAATATGGGGGAGGGGAGTGCTAGATGGACTAGCAGATTTATATATGCTAACAATTCTAAGCCAATCTACACCTTATACTGCAATTACACAAGCAGTTACAAAAACAGATTTTGTTTTCTTTTGAGATAAAGGTTTTACATAAATAAAAGCTGATCATTGTGAGCACCCCTGTAAGCAGTAAAACAAATCAACCCCCTAACTGCTACATCTGAAGGACAGCTTGCTTTGTTGAAAAAAAACAGCCTTACTGGCTGGATCACCAGGTAAAAATAAAGGAAAGAGAACCTAAAAAAGGGAACAACTAAGGCATCCAGCCACTACCTGAGCAAAAAAGCCTGTCCTCTGTAAGCATTGTAACAGGAAGTCAGGTAAATCTATGTGTGTTGTCACAGACGGGAGATATGTTTCTGCCTTGTTTAGACAATATACCAATTACTATTAGGAGTCGGCTGTAGAAATGGCTAGAGAGGTTTGGGGCATTAGAAGCCTTCTGATGTTTAAAATGAAGCAATTAAAGCCCCTATAAATATAGCCTAAGGATGACGACTGATTGCTGGATCCTGAGGCTTTGTGAGTGAAGGAGCAGTCACAAGCACTTCTGAAGAGGTGAGGTGCTGATGGATATTTCTGTGTGATAAATATCAAAGAGACTTTTTTTTTGTTGTTTTCTGCTGTAGGACCAGCAGTGTCTGCCCAGTAGTAGGCTGTGTCAGACTCAATAGGTAGGTTCCTGTGTTGGGAAGGTAGATGCCCCAAGTGGCAAGGGTTTATTTTATCTTTTGTTTTGTTTATACTGTTTTGATGCTTGCACTTGCAACCAGCAATATGGAAAAATAAACCATATTATTTGTTTTCAACAATCCTCAACTGCCCTTTTGTACAGTTCAGCGTGTAGTGAACCCATCCAGGGGGTCACACACACCCGCTACCGAGCTAATCCCTCACACATGGTGGAGTGCCGCGGGCAGTTAAAGTAAACCCAAAATGGAGGAGATGCTAAAACAGCTGGTTATAGCAAATGCAAATCAACAGCATATGAATGCAGCTTTGCAGCGGAGCCTTGCAGCTCAACAACAGGTTCACCAAGAGAGCCTTGCAGCTCAACAACAAATTCACCAAGAGAGCCTTGCAGCTCACCAACAGAGCATTGCAGCTCAACAACAGGCTCACCAACAGAGCATTGCAGCTCAACAACAGGATCACCAACAGAGCATTGCAGGCTTGGAACAGAGACACCAGCAGCAAATGAAGGCCATCGTAAAACAGCTTCAGAGACCGCAGACCGAGGCTGGGAGTCAGGCCAGTAACATATCGACTTTTCGGGTAAGCCACTTATTGCCAAAGATGACTGCAGATGATGACCCTGAGATGTTTCTGACCACGTTTGAGAGAACAGCGGAAAAAGAGAGTTGGCCTAAAGAACAGTGGGCTGGATTAATGGCCCCCCTATTATCTGGAGAAGCCCAAAAGGCATATTTTGATTTGGAGTTTGCAGATGCAAAAAACTATGATCGGTTAAAAGAGGAAATATTGGCACGTTTTGGTGTAACCCTCAGCGGGTCCGTAATTGGAGTTATCAGCTGAGGAAACCACCTCAGTCGCAGATGTATGACCTCATCCATTTGACTAGGAAATGGCTGCAGCCAAAAACTCTGTCCGGACCAAATGTTTTGGAGCGAGTAGTCATGGACAAATTTCTTAGGTCTCTTCCTAACACCCTGCAGAAGTGGGTGAGCCATGGAGCCATGGAAACCGCAGACAAACAAGTAGACTTGGTTGAAAGGTACCTAGCAACTGAGAATTTGTCCTCTTCACCCAGAGACGCACAGACTTTTCACCCCAAGACCAGACCATTCCCACCTGTAGGTAAGACGGCATCAAGGGGTGGGGGTGGAGAGAAATACCAAAGAGCAACTAGAGGTGTTATCGGGACTACTGCTGATGATTGGCGAGAGCGGCCTAGAAGACCCATCCCACAGGAGAGGACCAGAAGGTTGATTTGTTCCCGCTGCCAGGGAGAGGGACATGTAGCAGCGGTTTGCCCAGCGGTTGATGAACGCATGCAGTGTGACTTTCTGACAGAGAGACGACAGTCCCTCTTTGCAACTACATGCACGGCAGTAAAGGGGAATGAGAAACCTTTATGTAGAATGTGCTTAGATGGTAAAGATGTTGTGGTATTGTTGGATTCAGGTAACCTGGTCACCTTAGTGAAAAGTGATCTAGTGGTGGGAAAAACCTTACATCCTAGGAAAATGGCTGTAGTTTGTGTACATGGGGACACTCGAGAATATCCGGTGACTACGGTTTCGGTAACTTGTGTCACCAAGTGGGTTTAGTTCCCCAACTGCCACATGACGCCATTGTGGGAAGGGATTTCCCAAAGTTCTGGGAGCTCTGGGATTGCCCAGATTGCCCAGTAAGTGGTTTTTCTGAGCCTGAAACCGCTACTCCAGAAACCTCAAACTGTGAGGATTCTCCTGAGTTTCCATTCTCAGTCTTAGCAGGGGAAAAACACCAGTCCCTAGGGAGGAGCCTGCTACCTCAGAAGAGGAACAGCGGCCGATAGGGTTTGATGACCTCGAGGTGCACAGAGAAAATTTCATCACTGAGCAATTGAGGGACCCCACATTGCTAAGAGCCCGGGAGAATGTAGTGAAGATAGATGGGGAGTTAGTTAACCCTGATGAGAGGGTTGCCCTCCCTTACTTCATTATTGAAAGGGACCTGTTATATCGAGTGTCACAGAGGATAGAGGACACCATTGAGCAACTGGTAGTGCCTAAACCGTACCGCAAGATGGTTTTGGAACTGGCCCATGGGCACATTCTTGTGGGACATTTGGGAGCAAAAAAACCCGGGAGAGAATCACCCAGAGGTTTTTTTGGCCTGGGATCACTAAGGAAGTGGAAATGTACTACTCTTCCTGTCCAGTGTGTCAGATTACTGCACCCATGCCACATTTCCGCAGTCCGTTGGTACCCCTGCCCATTATCGAGGTCCCTTTTGAGAGGATCGCCATGGACTTGGTGGGCCCCTTACTGAAGTCCACTAGAGGGCACCAGCACATCATGGTAATAATGGACTATGCCACCCGTTACCCTGAAGCGATTCCTCTCCAAAACACCTCTGCTAAAACCATTGCCAAAGAGTTATTTCAGGTTTTCAGCCGTGTGGGTCTTCCTAAGGAAGTCCTAACTGACCAGGGCACCCCGTTTATGCCTAGGGTGACCCGAGAACTTTGTGAACTCCTGAAAGTGACCCAATTACGTACATCAGTATATCACCCTCAAACAGACGGGTAAGTGGAAAGATTTAATAAAACTTTAAAACAAATGTTGAGGAAGGTGGTGGATAAAGACGGAAAGAACTGGGATTATCTGTTCCCTTATCTGATGTTTGCAATAAGAGAGGTTCCCCAGTTGTCCACAGGGTTCTCTCCGTTTGAGCTACTGTATGGGAGGCACCCCCGGGTCCTGCTGGACATTGCCCGGGAAACGTGGGAAAGTGAGAGTTCCCCTCATCGAAGTGTGATTGAACATGTGGCACAAATGCAAGATAGAATTGCCCAAGTGATGCCGATTGTGAAGGCACATTTAGCCCAAGCCCAGTTGGCTCAACAGAGGATTTACAATCGTGGGGCCCAGGTCCGTTCCTTTGCACCTGGTGATAGGGTGTTGGTGTTGGTCCCCACGGTCGAAAGTAAATTCCTAGCCAAATGGCAGGGTCCTTATGAAGTGTTGTAGAAAATGGGGGTGGTGAATTATAAAATTAGCCAACCCGGAAGACGAAAACCTGAGCAGATATATCACGTGAACTTGTTGAAACCATGGAAGGATAGAGAGTCCTTGGTCACTGAGACTACCCGATTTTCTGCTCCATTTAACCTGGCTGTCCCTGAAGTTGGGATAGCGGAGACTCTGTCCAAAATTCAGCGACAGGAGGCTAAAGAATTTGTGCTCCGTAATAGGGAGAAGTTTTCAGATTTGCCAGGTTGGGTCTCCGGGGTTGAACATGATATTATCACCACACCAGGGGAGAAGGTCAAGTTGAAGCCTTATAGAATTCCAGAAGCCCGGCGAAAGGGAATTCGCCAGGAAGTAAAAAAAATGCTTGAGCTGGGGGGTGATAGAAGAGTCAAATAGTGATTGGTCCAGTCCCATTGTCTTAGTGTCCAAACCAGATGGAAGTTGGCGGTTTTGTAATGACTTTCGCTGCCTAAATAAAATCACTAAGTTTGACACCAATCCTATGCCCCGCATATATACACTGATTGATCGCCTAGGCACGGCCCGGTACATGACGACGTTAGACCTGACCAAGGGTTATTGGCAAATTCCTCTCTCGGAGTCAGCCAGGGAAAAAACCGCCTTTGTAACTCCAGACGGATCTTTCCAATATCGGAGGATGCCTTTTGGGTTACAGAATGCTCCCGCCACATTTCAACGCACTATGGATAAGACCCTTAGGCCTCATCGAGCCTATGCTGCTGCATACCTCGATTACGTGGTCATCCACAGTGAGGATTGGGAATCGCACTTGCCAAAAGTTCAGGCTGTGTTGGATTCCATCTGGAAAGCCGGGTTTACAGCCAATCCGAAAAAATGTACCCTTGGGCTAGAAGAGGCGAAGTATCTAGGGTATACCATTGGGAGAGGTCTAATCAAGCCCCAAATAAACAAAGTTGAGGCTATTCAGGATTGGCCACGTCCCACCAACAAGAAACAGGTTTGTGCATTTTTGGGAATCGCGGGATATTATCGCTGTTTTATTCTCCATTTTGCCTCACAGGCTGCTCCCCTGACCAATTTGACCAAAGGGAAGGAGTCTGTCATGACTAAATGGACTCCCGAAGCAGAAGCAGCTTTTCAGGCTTTAAAACAGGCCTTATGTAGTCAGCCAGTTTTAAAATCGCCTGATTTTTCACGGGACTTTGTGGTTCAGACAGATGCGTCAAATGTGGGGTTAGGAGCTGTACTGTCCCTGGTTATCAACGGGGAGCAACACCCTGTTATGTACCTTAGCCGAAAGTTGAAGGCCCATGAAGAGAATTATGCAACAATTGAGAAGGAGTGTTTGGCAGTGAAATGGGCTTTGGATTCTCTCCGGTACTACCTCCTGGGTAGACAGTTTGAACTGGTGACAGATCATGCCCCATTGAAGTGGATGGCAAAGAACAAGGAGACTAATAGGAGAATAAATAGGTGGTTCCTGGCCCTTCAGGAATTTAGTTTTGTCGTCACGCATCGCCCCGGTGTTAAAATGGGGAATGCAGATGGTTTGTCCCGAGTGCATGCGTGCCTGGCAACCTGTGTCCCAACCCTAGGGTTGAAACAAGAGGGGGGGGGGTATGTGACAGGAAGTCAGGTAAATCTGTGTGTGTTGTCACAGACGGGAGATATGTTTCTGCCTTGTTTAGACAATACACCAATTACTATTAGGCGTCGGCTGTAGAAATGGCCAGAGAGGTTTGGGGCGTTAGAAGCCTTCAGCTGTTCAAAATGAAGCAATTAAAGCCCCTATAAATATAGCCTAAGGATGACGACTGATTGCTGGATTCTGAGGCTTTGTGAGTGAAGGAGCAGTCACAAGCACTTCTGAAGAGGTGAGGTGCTGATGGATATTTCTGTGTGATAAATATCAAAGATAATTTTTTTTGTTGTTTTCTGCTGTAGGACCAGCAGTGTCTGCCCAGCAGTAGGCTGTGCCAGACTCAATAGGTAGGTTCCTGTGTTGGGAAGGTAGACGCCCCAAGTGGCAAGGGTTTATTTTATCTTTTGTTTTGTTTATACTGTTTTGATGCTTGCACTTGCAACCAGCAATATGGAAAAATAAACCATATTATTTGTTTTCAACAATCCTCAACTGCCCTTTTGTACAGTTCAGTGTGTAGTGAACCCATCCAGGGGGTCACACACACCCGCTACCGAGCTAATCCCTCACAGCATGTACCAGAAAAGGACTTGTTCTCTCTGTCCTGATTATCAATGCAGTCCCAACAGTGCCCACCAGTACTGCCAATCAGTGTCCATCAGTGCCTCCTCAACAGTGCTGCCTATCAGTGCCCATTAGTGCTGCCTATCAGTGTCCATCAGTGCCTCCTCATCAGTGCCCATTAGTGTGGCTATCTGTGTCCATCAGTGCCACCTATCGGTGCCCTTGTGTGCTGCCTATCAGAGCCTATCAGTGCCACCTATCAGTGCACATCAGTGGAGGAAAAAAAATTACCTTTTTGCTACATTTTATAAAAAAAGAAATTAAGAGATCCGATTTTATAACAAAAAAATTAACACACTCTTAATCACGAAAAGGATTTTTTTATAAAGTAAATGCTGTAAACTACTTTAGTAGTGAGAAATTAATATCCTGCACTCACGCCTCAGTTCAGCCACAATTCATGCACCTTCACACCTCATATCACTGCCCCTCCTGCAAATCTGCCCCACCACTGTCCCCCTACTCATCTGCCCCACCACTGTACCACCCTGCACATCTGTCCCACCACTGTACCCCCTACTCATCTGCCCCACCACTGTACCACCCTGCACATCTGCCCCACCAGTGTACCACCCTGCGCATCTGCCCCACCACTGTACCACCCAGCCCATCTGCTCCACCGCCGTATGTCCATGCTCTTCTGTCTCATTACTGAATTACCTTCTCAAATGTCCTAACACTGAACCCATCTGCTCATCTGCCCCACCACTGTAACCCGCTTTCTCATCTGCCCCACCAATGTACCTCCTGCCATCTGTCTCACCTCTGTACCCCCTGCTCTTCTGCCCCAACTCTGTTCCCGCTCATCTTCTGCCACACCACTGTAACCCTGCTCATCTGTCCCACCAATACACCTACTTTCACATCTGCCCCACTGCTCTACCCCCCTGCTTTTCTGTCTTACCACTGAACCTCCTTCTCATCTGCCCCAACACTGAACCCCCCTGCTCATCTGGCCCAACACTGAACCCACCTGCTCAATTGCCCCAACAATGTACCCCCTTGCTTTTCTGTCCCACTTCTAAACCCTATTCTCATCTCTTCCACCGCTGTACCCTCCTGCACATCTGCCCCACCGCTGTATCCTCCTGCTCATCTGTCCTACCTCTGAACCCCTCCTACTCATTTTCCCCACCTCTGAACTCCTCCTGCTCATTTTCCCCACCTCTGAACCCCTCCTGCTCATCTACCCCACCTCTGAACCCCTCCTGCTCATCTACCCCACCTCTGAACCCCTCCTGCTCATTTGTCCCACCTCTAAACACCTCCTGCTCATCTGCCCTGCCTCTTAACCCCTCCTGCTCATCTACCCCACCTCTGAACCCCTCCTGCTTATTTTTCCCACCGCCGTACCCTCCTACTCATCTGCTCCACTGCTGTACCCTGTTCTCATCTATGACATGCGTGATATGCTGAGTGGTGAAAAGAGACACATCTTCCTGTCCTGCCACACCCAACCTGCTGATCCACCTCTCACATCCAGCCCAAGTGCTTGTATGTGAACGTGCAAATCCACTACACAGAGCAGCTAAGTATAACATGTTTGTTATTTTTTTAAGTAAAAAAATTGCGACTTTAGTATCAATTTAATAAAAAAAAGGGACAGAAGGCTTCTTTCACTCCCTATCTACGAAATGGGGGGGAAGATTGACTAGAAATGAATATTTCAGGCTTCAGCCCACGTCTCCTTATAAAGCACTAAACTAAAAGAAGGTAATTTATATGTTACGAGGCAGATGGCATTGCACCCGCTGTATGGATTCACAAGATATAGTCTCAGTTCTCCAAATTGCATTAGAGAGGCTGTGACCAGGATTGCCCCTTTAGCCACTGCTGGTGATTTTCTTCAATTATTCTTGAGAAGAACCCTGAAGAATATTAAGCCATTTAACAGCATAGACCTCTCTTTAGACCTATGGAAAAACCTTAATTCACTGTACTGACCAACCAGTAGGTGGTTCTAAGAGAGCTGCTATTCCGCATTTATTAAATGTAAGCACATAGCTTATTTCTACATTCTGGAGATAACGGCACCTCTGATCCGACATCCGACAGTGCTTCCTGACTGCTGATATATACAGAACGTAAGAACATGCAATAAAAACTATGTTATAATATATTAACACAGTGGCTAGATGTAAAAAGCGTATAAGGTAAACGTAAATTAAATATAAATTAACCACTTCAGCTCTGGAAGGTTTAACCCCCTTCCTGACCAGGCCATTTTTTGCGATACGGCACTGCGTCGCTTTAACTGACAATTGTGCGGTCGTGCGACGTTGTACCCAAATAAATGTAATGATCACCTCTGTGGTTTTTATTTTTTGAGCTATAAATAAAATATATATATATATATTTATTTTACTTTCTGCTATAAAACATACCCAATAAAAAATAAAAATAAAAAATCGAAATCTCTTCATCAATTTAGGTCAATATGTATTGATTGGTTTGCGTAAAAGCGTCTACAAACTATGGGATATTTTTATGGACTTTTTATATTTTTTATTGTTTTTACTAGTAATGGTGGCAATCAGCGATTTTTAGAGGGACTGGGACATTGCGGTGGACAAATCTGACACTAAGTGACACCAATACAGTGATCAGTGCTAAAATAAATGCACTTTCACTGCATAAATGACACTGTCAGGGAAGGGGTTAACACTAGGGATGATCAAGGGGTTAAGCGTGTTTCTAGGGAATGCTTTCTAACAGAGGTTTCTGTGTTTCTTTTTTACAAAATTGCAGTAAAAAAAAATGCGGAAAGCACTGCAGAAATGCTCAAAAGTAACATGCATGTTGAATCCAGCCTTAAATGGTTTGTAAAGGATTTTATTTTTTTATCTTAATAGCTTCCTTTACCTTAATGCAGTGCTGTTTTCATTTCCTCATTGTTAGTTTTTGCTCTCAAGTTGCTGTAATTCTTATCTGATCTCCACACTTCCTGGTTGTCTGTTTCCTTATAACCACAGTACTGGGAGGTTTCTCTCTGTGATCAGTAATCAAGGAGGTGTGATTACTGTGTGTCTAAAACCCCACAGCACCAATCAGTTTTGTTTTCCAAACCATAACTGCCCTGTATTGGCTCTGTAGCTCTGTAGAGCAGGAAACATGCAAAAACTAGATTAAAAAACTGTAGGCACATTATATGATTGATTTTTATCTATTTTTAATCGTTTTAAAAAGGAGTCGGTAAACTATTATGTCTCTATACCCTGTAAACAGTCATTTCAACAGAAAATTGTTTTCCTTTACAACTCCTTTAAAATGAAATATATCTGATCACCACAAACCAAAAATGCTATTCATTTTTTTTTATCTATCCATGTCTCCATGCTTTACTTTGTAAAAAAAAAAAACTTTAAAAAACACCCCGTTAGCATTTCCAGCTGCAGCCATCTTAAAAGAGAAGAATGGAATTTATTTTAGAATCATACTTACCTATCTGTCCTCCGCTGGCTCTAAGGCTGAGAACTGAGCGAACAAACACTGATAATCGCTCGGTTCTCAAGGCTCCCTGAGCAGAGAGCTGGTGACTTTGCCCCTATCCCTGGAGCGCTGGGCTGTGGAGGGAGTGGTTCAAGTGGCTCAAGCTTTCGGTCCATGCAAGAAAGATCAGAAGCGTGCCCATTGGTCCCACGGACTCCATGTCCGTCAGCGACCCACGATCACTGTGTACAGAGGCAGAACGGGGAACTGCCTATGTAAACAAGGCCATTCCTCGTTCTGCCTAATAACATGTCAGAAATCTTCTGTTCCCAGTAAGCGGGAACAGTGATCTCTGTCATATCCCAGTGAGCCCATTACCCCTATAGTTATCACACACCCAGGGAACACACTTAACCCCATGATCGCCACCTAGTGTTAACCCCTTCCCTGCTAGTGCAATTTTTACATTGATCAGTGCCTTTTTTTAAACACTGAACAGTGTAATAATGACACTGGTCCCCAAAAAATTGTAATTTGGGGTCAGATTTGTCTGCCGCAATGTCGCAGTCCCCATAAAAATCGCAGATCGCTGCCATTACCAGCAAAAACAATAAAAATAAATAAAAGTCCCTAAATCAATCCCGTAGTTTGTAGATGTGATAACTTTTGCGCAAACCAATCAATATATGTTTTTTTTTATTGTATTTGTATTATATACAGACGAAACGCGTAGGGCCTGTTTTTTTTACCATTTCTCATATTGCCCTTTTTATATATTTGTGATCACTTTTTATGTATATGTTGGTTTTATTCAAATAAAACCTAAATTTTTTTGACCTGCACCATTGGGGCTGCGTTTTCCTTCTCTTCCCTACATGCTGTTTGGAGTCTTCCACTTTTATCCTACCTACCCCTCAAGGGGTTTACCATTATCCCCCTACATCTACTCGTGCATCCATGGCCCTCCACTGAAGATCTTGTCCACCTTCGATCCAGTCTGAGGAAGCCGAGCAGAGTACGCCCCGTGAGTGTTTATGCCTGATTGATCTGCTGTCGCTGACAGGCAGGTCCACGCTTTCTGGTAAGCGCAATTTTATCTTCATTTAGAAAGTGACAGCTTGTCTCTGAGGATCTACGTGGTCATTTTATCATCTATTCTTTTCACTAATTTCGGATGGACTTTCTAATGTTATATTATTTGTGGTTGTTTTTATCTAACACCAGTTTATTCACTTATTCCACCATTATTGTCTATTTTTGATACTTTATCACTGTTTTATTACAGTGACTATTGATTTAGTATTTTCCATGAGAAATAATTTTTTTATGGTATCACAGCGCCCCATTTTTCTTTCCACATCACTGTTCAATAATAGTCATATTGTAGTGTGGCTGCTTTAGTTTTAGTTTTAACCTTTTTTCTGGTTAGTGCAATATTTGTTTATCTAATTGCCGACCGCCCGCCGTCATATTACTGTGGGACGGTGGCACTGCGGGAGCACGTAGCTCTACGTCCTCCCTTTAGTAGCTTGTAGGGCGCGCGCGCGTCCCCCGAGTCCCGCGCGCGTGCCCGGCGGGTACGATCGCCGCCGGGCAACCGCGATTGCTCGTTACAGAGCGGGGAACGGGAGGTATGTGTGTAAACACATACCTCTCGTTTCTGTCAGCGGGGGAAATGCTGATCTTCTGTCCATACAATGTATGGACAGAAGATCAGTGATTTTCCCTAGTGAGGCCACCCCCCCCATACAGTTAGAACACACCAGGACCACACTTAACCATTTCCCTGCCCCCTAGTGTTAACCCCTTCACTGCCAATGGCATTTTTATAGTAATACAATGTATTTTTATAGCATTGATCGCTATAAAAATGCCAATGGTCCCAAAAATGTGTCAAAAGTGTCCGATGTGTCCGCCATAATATCGCAGTACTAGTAAAAAATAATAATAATAAAAATGCCATAAAACGACCCCCTTTTTTGTAAACGCTATAAATTTTGCGCAAACCAATTAATAAATGCTAATTGCGATTTTTTTTAATGAAAAATATGTAGAAGAATACGTATCGGCCTAAACTGAGGAAAAAAAAATGTTTTTTTATATCTTTTTGGGGATTTTTATTATAGCAAAATGTAAAAAATATTGCATTTTTTTCAAAATAGTCGCTCTATTTTTGTTTATAGCGCAAAAAATAAAAACCGCAGAGATGATCAAATACCACCAAAAGAAAGCTCTATTTGTGGGAAAAAAAGGACGCCAATTTTGTTTGGGAGCCACGTCGCACGACCGCGCAATTGTCAGTTAAAGCGACGCAGTGCCGAATCACAAAAAGTGCTAAGGTCTTTGGACAGCAATATGGTCCGGGGCTAAAGTGGTTAAAGCGCAAAAAAAAAACACAGATGTGATCAAATACCACCAAAAGAAAGCTCTATTTGTGGGTAAAAAAGAACGTAATTTTGTTTGGGTACAGCATCGCACGACCGCGCAATTGTCAGTTAAAGCGATGCAGTGCCGTATCGCATAAAATGGCCTGCTCATTACGGGGACAAATCCTTTCTGGGGCTGAAGTTGTTAAAACAAGTAAATATAAAGCACCTTCCTATCTATTTACTAAATCTAGCAATATAAGTATTAAAAATAGTTCATGTTGATTGAGAGAGATAAGTTCTGCTTTAAATAAGTCTATTCATTTATAATCGGTAATATTCAAGCTGTTTTTGTCAATGTACCAGGTGCTGAGCACATGAAGAAAATGAAATGGAAGATACACTTATTATCCCCTATAATTAGGGATTATTCAGCCTGTCTGTGTTTCAGTTGTTCTTTAGCCCATGTTCACACTGCTGCGGGATTGAAATCATGCGCGTTCAGCGGAGGTTGCACAATTTCATTCCCGCATGTCAGTCTGACGATTTCAGAGACATCTGTGGCGTTTCCTGCACAGATGAAAATCACACCTTAAATCGCCAAAAGTAGTACAGAAATGACTTTTGTGAATCGCTTGCGCATCGTTTTGGACAGTTCTATTGCGGGAAATAGCCGCTAGTTTGGCATGCGATTTGCATGCCAAATCGCATCAATGTGAACCAGGACATTGCGTTGTAAAATTCAGTTGAATATATTCCAAAAGGAATGTGTCACAAAACAAAATGCAATGATAATTGGTTACACAGCACAGTATCCATGACCTGGTTTGTAGAACTATGTGGCCTGGAAGTGTCTTTTTCTCTTTAATTCTAAGGCTGAATTCAATGGTCTCAGGCTCAGTCTTTTCTCTCATTGATTATTTTTATTTCTATGTTTTCCTAAATGACTAAATGTTCTAGTCTTTGTTATATTTCATATTTTATATCATCTGTACGCTTCTCTCCCTTGTTTGTCTATTACGTATCTATGTTACTGTATGTCTCTTACACAGGAAATGGTGGCACTCTATAACTAAACAATGATAGCAAAACATTGTATAAGGGAACACACATCAGAAAATAGCAGCTTTCATTGTAGGCCTTGTAAATGTTTGTTTTTTTCTTTATAGTGGGTGTAAAACCTCACATATACCCAGTGAAGTGAACAGCCTCAGGTGACACACAAAGATGAAACAAATCTCCCTACATAAGTTGTACATGTATATCAGCTGTATGCTCTTCTCTCCAGCCTGCTTAAAACACACAGATCAAAGTATTTTTTTTTAGCCACGGGAGGCAAGGGTTGGGGATCTGATATCACACACTGCACAGAATAATGAGGAGCGCTCAGTGTAATCTGACACCTGAGTGGAGAAAAAGGACACACCTCCCTCTAAATAGGAAAAAATGGAAAGCTGAGACTGTCATATACCTGCTGTGTGCTGAGAGGATGTGCACTATGGGGTTGGTTTATTAACTACTTGCCGTCCGTAGGAAGTCCATGGTCATCTTCGGGTTGCAGTGCTTATATCGGGACAATGCCTGGTATGAAAATTTTCAGCCGGCGATAAACTTTGTAGCAGAAGGGATTTGAGTGGTTTAAAAGGGGAAGCTCCGCTTGTATGCCCCCCCTCCACTTCCACATTTGGCACCTTTTGCGGGGGTGCGGGTAACTTGTTTTAACAGGTACCTACTTCTGGCTGACTCAGCTGGTACTTCAGCCCCCCTCCTTCTTCCCCTACTGCCAGGCTATTCACAAAACGCAGCGCTTCACACATGCACAAAAGGAAACTGGCTCTGAAGCAGCAGGGCTTCACTAGCAGTTTCCTTTAGCCAAAATGGTGGCGGCAGCACCTGAGAGCCAATTGAAAAATCGTCTCGGGTAAAGACACCGCTGGATCCCTTGACAGGTACAATAAGTGTCCTAATATTAAAAGTCAGCAGCTACAGTATTTGTATTTTTTTCCTAAAGGAGTCTGGAGCTCCTCTTTAATGGGATGCTTGTTGCGAAGGGGTTAACATGTTAAATTAAGCTCATATAATATTTTAGTGATTGGATTTAATTAACATAAATATTTGCCTGCACTGATTGAACATTAGTTGTTATAGGCCATCTTACTTTGTATATTGTGACTGGTCTTTATCCTAATAAATAAACCTATGCTTACAATTTCAGTCTTCACAGATCATTGGAAATGAGGTGTTCTTTATTGATCTGTCTGCATGTTATTTATTGTAATAATGAAGACAATGGATGGCTCAGCTGCTAAGGCGGTGAACTCTAAGCAGGAACAGTGGCTTCTTCTCCTTAACCTTGGCCTCCCTGGACCTTACATCCATAAGGCTTCTGACGCTCATTGTGTCTTCTAATCACAGTGTCATCCCCATTTAAGCCATTAGTGCATGCAGAATAAATTAACATGGAGACAAAAAGCAGCTTTAATCATGTGACTGGACTTTGGAGATCTCAATTTTACTGCCGGTTTTGTTTGAATTCAGCTATTCATGGAACAAACAGGATATTGCTTCTTCCACCAAATCACATTGTTTCCCTTTGCCATCTGTGGCAGATGATCAATAAGGACACTAAAGTACACTTTATTGGATCAAATGAGATGTGCCTATCTCTGCTGTGACATAACTGGAGGGCACCTTTTTAAAGAGAGTCCCGGCATTATTTTCAGCAAGTAAATATTTTCAATCTTTTTTCTTTTTTTTTTTAAATAGAGAAGTTTAAATATTTTCAATCGTTTACTGTACAGTTTTGTTAAGTTATTTTTATTTAATTTTACAAATTTACATGCTTGCAATTAAAAATGTTGATGCTCACGTTAATAGATTAGTACATTCACCCTCCTGTGGTTATCTGTATGTCAAGTAGTACAGTGAGGAGTGCTGCTAAATAACATGTGCAGATACAATTTTTTTGTCATGATAGTTCTTACATCAAAATGTGTTATTCAGAAAACGAAAAAATCGTGTTGGCGTGAAAAATAAATGAACAAATAACTAGACATGTGCAAAATGAAATATTTTGTTTCAGAATTTCGTTTTCGTAATTTAGTTTTGTTAAAAAATGCATTCGTCCGAAAATCCGAATCAATGAAGGTTGAATCTGTCATTGAAGGCGAATGTTCTAAGAAGATTCGACGGAACAGCTAAACTGTATGATGCCGCGATCTAACATTTCCGGTCAAATGTTCCACCTACAAATTATAGAAGAATTCTAATGTTGTATGACACTAGTAGTAATTATATTTATAAAATTATTATTTTTATTAGTCAACCAACATTCAAATTTTTCTATAGCCTATGGGCCGAGCATTTGACTGGAAATGACGGATTGCGGAACCGTACAGTTTAGCTGCTTGTCGAATCTTCTTAGAACTTTTGACAGACACCATGAGCCTTCAATGACAGATTCAACGTTTGTATGTTTTTCGCTGCTTCGTCAAATCGTTTTCGTTCATGTCGAATGGTCTACCTCAACACTGTTTTTATAAGTCAAATCTTTCCTCTCTATGTAGAATAATCTTGGACTAATAGAGTTAGGTTAGGCACATTCGACCACATTTTCGATAGACACAGATCGCTATTGTCAGCGTCATGTCAAATCTCCTATCTATATCGAACTGTTGTAGCAATGAAAATTAAGCATTTTTTTTCCCTTCCCTATCCCCCCCTCTTGTTTTCCTTTTCTTTTTCTTTCAGTAAGATGCCGCAATCCTCTCCTTATTTAGGAATTTTTTAAGTTGTTAAGACCAGTTCGATACCCACTGGATACCATGCTGTACAGACGCATCAGCTGATCTATATTTTATATTTCACGAGACAACGAGGCACGAATAGCACTCATAAGGGCACGCCTCCCTCGACTAACTCCACAACGTAATACAGCAACCTAACCTGGTATCGTTCCAGAGCTAGCCACATTAGACAACTCACAAGGACTGTCAATTCATATTAGTATTCCCTTCAATACAGCAATGTTTCCCTCTTTTTTTTATTTTATTTATTTTTCTCATTAATTAATATAAACGTATTTTTGCTTGTTTCTTGTACTTCTCGAGTAATGCCTGTATTATGCTCAAAATAAAGACATATTTGACAAGGAAAATTAAGCATTTTTTTTATGTCTGGTCTTT
Source organism: Rana kukunoris (assembly GCA_029574335.1). NCBI lineage: Eukaryota > Metazoa > Chordata > Amphibia > Anura > Ranidae > Rana > Rana kukunoris. Next base: position 659,906,947 of record CM056049.1, read on the forward strand.
CAGGTTTCGGATTCTGCTGCGCGTTCATTTTAGTTTGTTAAAACGATAACGAAAATACCCGAAATTCGGACGAAAATGCATTCGGAAGAAAGCGAATGTCAATGTCTACAAATAGCTACCTAACCTTCGAAAGGTTTTACATTTTTTTTCCATATAAACAAAAAAAGACCAAAAAAAATAAATAAAAAAATGTCTACTTCTGTTATAAAAATAAATATCCAATAAACTCAAATTTCTTAGTAAATTTAGGCCAAAAATCACAATAAGTATATATTGGTTTGAGTGAAAGTTATAGTGTCCACAAAACTTTAGTACATATTTGAAAATTGATCAGTCCCGAATCCCGATCTACTGACAGCCTATCTGCTTTCTTGAGGTCCTTAAAATTCCAAGACGGTACAAATACCCCCCAAATGAATCTTTTTTTTAAGAAAGTAGACAGTCTGAGGTAATTAGTAGAAATCTTGGCAACTTGGCAAGTTTTTATTGAAGTTGTAATTTTAATAATTTTTTTCAACATTTTATTCCCTACATCCTGTCACCTGTGCAGAGTACAGCATCATCATACAACTGGTGTGGCGGTGATCAGGTATACCGACTGGTGACAGTAGGTTAAAGTGGTTGTTGTTTTTTTCTAAATAACAAACATGTCATACTTACCTCCTCTGTGCAAGGGTTTTGCACAGAGTGGCCCTGATCCTCCTCTTCTGCGGTCCCTCTGTGGCGCTCCGGCCTCCTCCTCTTCTCAAGTGTCCTGCTATTATAGGCTTACTTATAGGTGAAATTCAAGAAGCATTGTGTAAGATCATTGCCATGGGTTACCTAGTGTCAAAATTCAAAACCAAAAGAAGGCAAAAACGAATACCCAGAAAACATAGCCGAGGTTAGCAAACACAGAGTTCTAGCAAAGCACAGATGAGCAAAGGTGAGAAACTGATATTGGTCCAAAATTGGAAGAACACTTACAACCTCACAAATTCTACACCAGCAATGTGTGACTTTCACAAATTGCACTTGTAAAGATTTGTTTATTATTTTCTAAATAGGTTCCTTTAAGCCAGGGGTCTCCATATTTTTCAAACCAAGGGCCAGTTTATTGTACTTCAGACTTTAGAAGGGCCGAATTGTGGCCAGCAGAGACAGAAAATGTCATGGGCCCAGCATCAGTAAGAATAAATATGGCCTTAGGGTTGGTGGTCAATAGGAGGAGGAGTAGTCACTGGGAGGAATAGTACCGCATATCACTGGGAGGAATAGTGCCCCAAGGGCCGGATAAAGGCTAGCAAAGGGCCACAGTTTGAAGACCCCTGCTTTAAGCTAATGCATTGTTGGTTCACTTACCTTTTCCTTCGATTTCCCTTCTAAATGTTTTTTTTCTTTGTGTGAATTTCTCACTTCCTGTTTCTCCTCAGTAAGCTTGCCCCCATCATCCGAGCTGTTCTGGCTGATGCAGGAAGGAGCCACCAGTGCTGCCGGGGGACCCCAGAAGAGGCAGATCGGGACCACTCTGTGCAAAACGAACTGCACAGTAGAGGTAAGTATGACATGTTTGTTATCTAAAAAACAAAACAAAAAAAAAGGTGTACAACCCCTTTAAAATGCCACCAGGAGGCAACGTGAAGAAAAGATTAGGAAAAACGTATTTCGCAAAATACTGGATTTGCTGGCATATAAGACTACCTTTTACACAAAAAAAAAATGGCCAAAAAGCAGGGGTCGTCTTATACGCCGGATGCCTGCTGGATGTGCGGTAATACTGTATGTAACTTCGGCTACATACAGTATATATCGCTTACCTAATCCCGGTGAGTGATGTATTCAAATTAATACAGAGCCTGCTCGGATTGGAGTAACAACCTCTGCCAATCCGAGCAGGCTACATATAGTAGCCTGTTCGGATTGGCTTTGAGAGTCAAAGAGGCATGGGCTGATGTTTCATCCTCTGCCAATCCAAGCAGGCTTTGTATTCATTAATAGAATATATTGTTCGCTGTGATTGGCTCCAGCTCCAGCAAGAATGAAGAAGAATATAAAGTGTCGGAAGCCTTGGAAGGGGGGTCGTCTAATACGGTGAGTACAGGCAAAAAAATCTTAAAAAACTGTAAAATTAGGTGGTCGTCTTATACGCCTGGTCGCCTTATACACCGACCAATACAGTACCCTTGTCTAGGTTCTGTGCAGAGTCCAACAAATTCAGTATAATTCTGGCAGTAGCTTTTCGGGATGACTCTAGTGGGGGTCACTGAGGCAGTACTTCACTAATCAAGAGAGCTCAAGGGTGGGAGGCATGCTTAAGTGTTTAGGATATTTTAGAAGTCATTCCCTCTAATGTCACTTTCCAAACTGTACCATTATTTTTAGCTGACCATGTTTTACAGTCCAACATATTATTGCAGAGTTAAACATGATATGATTTTATGTCTGGCTTCCCCAGAGGGGGTAATGTGTCCCTTCACATTTTTGAACCTAGCAATATAGAAGTGTTTGGTACCTAACTGATTGTTATTTTCTTACTTCATGCACACAGATGCTTAGCAGCGCCTGTGTGCTGAGGCATACAATCTGCAGTGCTTTAAGAGCACTAATACAAACAAATGTACACCACTGTACAGAGCCTTACATCTGTGATCAGCAGACCGTTGGTGCAATGTCATGCTTCTGTAGACACTCAGTACACCTGTCACCTGTCTGGCCATACCTCCCATACAGGCAGACAGTTACTGAAGTCCAGGAAGAATCCATGTTCATTAAGAACTACAAGCCATCTGCCACAAGGTGTTCATTCAATCACAAAACTCTGTTAATGACTGACGCGACTGTGTGGCCCGCCATTTTTCAATTATGACAGTGGGTGTTGTTATGCATTTCTATGTCTATAACTGTGTTACGTTGGGCCGCGTACACACGAGGAGACATATCCGATGAAAACGGTCCTACAGAGCGATTTCATCGGACATGTCTCCTGGAGATTTTGGTCTGATGTGTGTCCACACGATCAAACCAAAATCCCCGTGGACAGACAGCGCGGTGACGTGGCGGTGACGTTGACGCCGCCACGTCATTGAACCAGGAAGTAAAATACTTCGACGCATGCGTCAAATCAATTCGACGCATGCGGGAGATTTCGGTCCGTTGGTTAGGCGTACTAACCAGCGGACATGTCCGACAGACTGCTTTCTAGCATACAAGTTTTAAAGCATGCTTTAAAACTTTTGTCTGCTGGAAACCTGTCTGCTAGCCCGTACACACGATCCAATCTGTCCGCTGAAACTGGTCTGCGGACCAGTTTCAGCAGATATATTCGATCGTGTGTACGCGGCCTTGGGGTTTTACAACATAGGTATCACCAATTCTGGCTCTCCATCATACACATGAGATTTTATATCAGATTATCTTCTTCACTGAAAAATATGGGTAGCAATGTGTTCACTACAACCGCCATCTCTCTACTCAGTTTGGGGCTCATTATTGTCACATAATGGGTTATACATTCTATCAAACTGTTAGCTCTTGTGTCAGGAACATAATGTCAGCTGTCAGGAAGGTTGTACCAACTGTAAAGCTCATGTAAATGTGGGAGCATAGAAAAGCATGCAAGAATGCTCACGTGTATGCACATAGGAATGCACGCAAAGTGGAATGCATGTGGACGCATGGGTGTGTCCATCATGGATACCAGTGCCTAGTAGCTTATAAAAACCTGGGCCCTACATGCTGAATGGTTTTTCAACTTGAGTTCCATTTATCCTTGATCCTGAATCTATTTGATCCTGTTATTGACCCATCTTTCGTATGACCTATTTCTGCATTACCCCGACTGTCAATGTTTGCTGCCTACCTTTGTTACTGACTGTGACGAACACCTAGAACCCTGCTTGGGGTACTTCCGCCAAGATGCAGCATCCTCCACTCTGGAACTATGATCCGGGTATTATAGCTGAGCATTGCACCCAAGAACTAGACGACACTAGATTAGGTGCAAACTGGAAGTGACTTTATTGGACACTCGCACAGAATATACACCACATAAAACAGGTAAGAGCTTGATCACATTACCCTAAACAATCAAACTGTATACAGTAATATCAGTACTTCTAATGAACAGCTGCCATAAACATAAACAGTAATATAATTAACATATAAACATCCCACAATGGTTTGGTAACATGGTAAAGTGGACACAATGTTAGTCAACATAGAAGACAGACAGAGGAATAGAAGACAGACAGAAACAATGGGTGACTCAATTAACATTGGGAATTCACACCTAGGAGGCACACAATGGGCAAATTATACCATGAAAGGCACTTTAGTAAACAGAATCAAGCAGGAGACCCCAGCATCAGGTTGTTTTGAGCTGATTATGTAAACATCTGCTCTGATTCTAGGGGAGGGGGGGGGAGTTGAAGCAGTCAATGCTGGTTTGGGCATAGAGGCCATAAATCTGTATCCTAGGTTCCTAGAGTCTGTGTATTTGGTGGAGACATGGACTCAAATCAGAGGCAAAAACACTCCAAAGGCCCCCAAGGCACATACCTTCCAAATAATAGAGCTTCCTCAAAAACCAGGGCCCATAGTCAGTGGACAAGAGGCTACACTGCTGTCCTCTCCAAAAGCCCCTGTCCCAGTTGGGTCTGTCACACTGACCTTGGCCTGGACTCTTGGCCAAGATTTTGCCTATCGATTCTGGACCTTACTGCCTGCACATTGGTAATCTCTGTTTGTCCTTGACCTTGTGTCGGTTCAGGATTTGGTGCCTTCCTGCTCGACTGTTACCAAACTCAGCCTGTGACATGGCTCTGCTATCTTGTAGACTTGGTAAAGTCAGGGGGCCAGATTCTCGTAGATGCCGGCGTAGCGTAAGCTATTTACACTACCCCGCAGCAACTTACAGGAGCAAGTGCCATATTCTCCAAGCACTTGCACCGTAATTTGCGGCGCATAGTGTAAATGGCCCGGCATAAGGCCACGTAATTCAAAGGGGGCGGCTTGCATTTAAATTAAGTGCGCCCCCGTGCCGAAAGAACTGCGCATGCGCCGGCCTTAAACGTAGGCCACTGCGCATGCTCCATAGTACGCCGCAAATACAATGATTACGACGGCAACGTAATTAACGTACAGGCCTATTCGCGAACGAGTTACGTAAACGACGGAAAAACACAAAGCTGTCCCAAGTCCATACTTAACATGGCATACGGCGGACTGACGTAAGGTTACCCCTCATATAGCAGGGGTAACCTTACGCTTAAGTAAACGACGTAAACTACGGCGGAGCAGCGCAAAAACGTTCGGGAATCGGCGTATCAGGCTCATTTGCATAGTCAAATGAGAAATCGAGGTAAACGCCACCTAGCGGCCAGCGTATAATTACATCTAAGATCCGACAGTGTAAGTGACTTACGCCAGTCGGATCTACGCCGTATCTATGCGTAAATGATTCTAGGAATCAGACGCATAGATACCCGGGGACAAAAACAGAAATACGACGGTGTATCTGGAGATACACCGTCGTATCTCAGCTGAGAATCTGGCCCAGGGTGTCCTAAATACTGTGCTTCTGCTTACTCAACACCAGTGCTCCCAAGTTCAAGTCCTCTGTTCCAACTTCCTGGCACCCGTGACCTGCCATTGTCCTAGCAGCCCCTCTTTTGTCCTTGGGGTGCATTGATAGCAATTGTGTGAGAGGCCACCTTCATCATCTCAAACTGCTCATACAAGTATGTAATACTTGGATGAGCTGACCATACACTGCACCAGTGGCGGTGAGTCCATAGAGGGCGCTGGAGCGCCGCCCCCTCTGGCTACCGAACACACCGCTGACAATATACATAGATTCATGCATTACATTGCATGAATCTATGTATTGCCGCCGAATATTCAGATGGCCGGCCCCCTGGTGAGCGCCGGCCATCTGAATAACGGCGGCTGCGGGAGTGCCTATCAGAGCCGGCGGCTCTCATAGGCTTCCCGATTACAGCCCTCAGGCTGTAGTCGGCTTCCGGATGCTTATCCTCAGGACGCGCGTTATGTGCGTTCCTTGGATAAGAGTGACAGGCGTCTCAGCCAATCAGGTTACCGGTAACCTGATTGGCTGAAGCGTCAACGAGGGCAGAAGAACACATCGAGGGACAGAAGAAGAAGCACGGCTGACCCCAGGTAAGTGCCGGGGGGGGGGGGGCATTTTACGGGGCACAATGGCTACAATGGCAGGGCACAGTGGAGACAATGGCAGGGCACAGTGTCGACAATGGCAGGGCACAGTGGCGACAATGGCAGGGCACAGTGGTGACAATGGCAGGGCACAGTGGCTGCGTTTGTTGGGCACAGTAGCTGCAATTGTTGGGCACAGTGAGGTTGCAATTGTTGGGCACAGTGAGGCTGCAACTGTTGTTGTTGTTTTTTTCGTTTGTTTGCGCCCCCCCAAAAAATGTTGATCACCAGCCGCCACTGCACTGCACTATGGATTGTGGTTCTGGCGGTGAACTTTTTGTCCAAAAGTCTGAGATTCACAAACTTTGTGAACCCGTGGTAACAACAAATCTAAACCTTATACCTAATTCTAAGAGGCTCATCACTGATTGTTGACTATATTTAGGGGGAGACTGCTGCAGTCAGATGTCCAATCAGAGGTGAAAAGTTAGATAAAAGGTGATAAGGGTGGCAGCACCCCAGGAGTTTATTGAAGAGATCTCTGTGAACCAAATCTTGAATTTTCTTTGGCAAGGACTATTTCCTGCAGCCATACAGATCACTGCTCCAATCCAGTGAAGAACACTATGGGGTTGATTTACTAAATCCATTCTGCACTGCAAGTGCACTTAAAAGTGCAGTTGCTGTAGATCTGAAGCCGCGTACACACGGCAGAGAACCTCGACGGGCAGAACACATCGTTCCGCCCGTCGAGGTTCTCTGCCGGCCGTCGAAATCGGCGACCCGCCCGTCGGGAATGGCAACCAGCCATTCATCCAGGCGGGCCTTCGAGCAAAAGGAGAGCGTGCTCTCTATTCGCTCGACGGGATTCCCGATGGGCGGGGCGAGCCAGGAGCGTACACACGGCCGAGGTTCTCGCTGGAATGCAGCTTCCAGCGAGGTTCTCGCTGGTTTCCAGCGAAAACCTTGGTCGTGTGTACGCCGCCTGAGGGGAAGATCTGAAATTAGGGGAATCTCTGCTGATTTTATCATCCAATCATATGCATGCAAAAATGCTGTTTTTTTATTTTCCTTGCATGTCCCCCTCAGATCTACAGCTACTGCCCTTGAAAGTGCACTTGTAGTGCAAAGTGGATTTGCCTTTCGTAAATAACCCCCTATGAGTTGCTAGTGCTCTCTTAGGTGACTTTAGAGTGGAGTTCCATCCAAAAGTGGAACTTCCGCTCATCTGATTCCCCCCCTCCAGTGCCACAATTGCCACCTTTCAGGGGGAGGGTAGACAAGATACCTGTCTTTGACAGGTATCTGCTCCCACTTCCGGAAGCCTCAGCTGCGGGTATTGACATCACGGCTGGAGCTCCCTCCTCCTCCCTCCCACTTCCTGGAAACATCAGCTGCGGTGCCGACATTGCTGGACTCCAGGGCAGGTAAGTGTCCAATTATTAAAAGCCAGCAGCTGCTGTATGCGTAGCTGCTGGTTTTCAATTTTTTTTTTTTGGGCTGGACCTCCGCTTTAACACTTTCTGTACCACTGTATTGTAGAAACACAGTGAATAGGTGGTCACCTTTTTCTGGAGTGATGTTTATAATTAGTGCTGTTTTTACAGTTTGTACACATACACAGTTTATTTACTAAAGGAAAATCCACTTTGCACTACAAGTGAATGAACTTGTGTGCGCATGCTGGGAAATTATGTCAACCTCCGCTGGTCAATCAAGAGCCAGAAAAAGATGGGGTGAAGGTGTTGGCACTGTGTAAGGGTAGGGTAGGAGGCCTACCCTAGGATAGGTTCTTCTGGTCTACGCTAGGCACTTTAAATAGGGTCACTGCTTCACACATAGAGTACCTTTACTTGAACTGATGACAGAACTTTAGTAAACTCTGTTGATGTATTATACACCACCACAGTCACTGATGCATTTAGGCTGGACATGCAGAGCCAATGCACTTTCCACCTGTCCAGTGTTTCCCTGCTACCCTCAGTAATGGTAGGGAGCCCTGCCATGAACCTTGCAATGACTCCATGGGTAAGGTGACCAGATTTTTTAAATGAAATCCGGGGACATATTGTTTCTTTACTAGTAATGGCGGCAATCATCGCCGCCCGCCTCACAGCCTCTCAAGTCTTACTCTTCGGCCCCCAGCTACTACTGGATGGGAGTGGAGGAAGATCACTCCACCAGGGAAGGCAAGGGGATAGGCAGGTGGCTGGCCAGCATTTGAGCCAAGGCAGAAGAACATGCGAGCGGAGCTGAATGGGCATGCGCCCGAAACTGAAGAAATATTCCCTCCGCTCCGACCAGCACATGATCATCATAAAGGTGCACAGATAATGGGAAAATACAACCCCCATATGCTAGTAGGCACGGTGGAGCGGGGGTGTATAATTCTATTTTTTTATTTTAATTCTCCACTGATTGTCTTTGAAATTGCCCCTGCCCCTATTAAATCCAATCCGGGGACAAAACCAGGGACAGACTTGGTCCGGGGACAGTGTGCTCAATCAGGGGACTGTCCCCTGAAACTGGGGATGTCTGGTCACCCTATCCATGTGTGCACTTCAATTATCCCTTTCTCTTCCGTACCTATGTACAGGTTGAGGGCCTCTGTGGTGCTGATCTGCTCACTGTTGAAATGGGAGACGGACCTGCTAATGGAGAGAGTGCCAATAACAACTAGTCCTGCTAGAAGCAATCAGACTTGTCACATGTACAAGATTATTGAAGGTGGCTAAAGAAATCGAACCTCTAGTCTATATGTGCCAATTACTTGTGTAGCGCACCCCCTTAGGAGCCGCAAGTAAACTGGGATCCCCCACCTTGCACAGCCAGGCACACCGAATTTTCACAGGCACTCCTAAGATAGGGTGACCAGACATCCCCAGTTTCAGGGGACAGTCCCCTGATTAAGGACACTATCCCCGGACCAAGTCTGTCCCGGGTTTTGTCCCCAGATTGGATTTAATAAATGGCAGGGGCAATTTCAAACACAGTCAGTGCAGAAATAAAATAAAAAAATTAGAATTACACCCCCTGCTCCGCCGTGCCTACTAGCATAGGGGGGTTGTATTTTTTTCCCATTATCTGTGCCCCTTTCTGATGTGCTGGTCGGAGTGGAGGGAATATTTCTTCAGCTTCCCTCACATGCTCTTCTGCCTTGGCTCAAATCCTGGCCAGCCACCTGCCTATCTCCTTGCCTTCTCTGGCGGAGTGATCTTCCTCCACTCCCCACCCAGTAGTAGCCGGGGGCCGGAGAGTGAGACTTGAGAGGCTGTGAGGTGGGCGGCGACAGGCAGAGAGTCGCTGATTGCCGCCATTACTAGTAAAGAAAAAATATGTCCCCGGATTTCATTTTAAAAATCTGGTCACCTTATCTTAAGACAACTTTGTTGTTATTTATTGAGGGTAATAACTTGGATAGGGATAGGAGGTTATGGAATGCTGATTTGACTTCAACAACTTCATGGACAACTTTTCATATAAACAATTTTTATATACAGCTTCACTTATTCTCCAATGTCCCAGAAAACAGGGAGGGGGGGGGGTGGGTACCAGAGAAGGTGCTAGGATGAGTCACCCAGCCCTGACCCAGATTCATAGCTCAGGCTTAGCCCTGAGCTAAACAAATTTTTACCTACACTAACAATAAATCCAGCACATTAGAGGGTGCTACACTTGCATTACACCCCTTGAATAACTTCAGAATAGGCATGACTGTACTCCTGCAATGGTGACGAACAATACATTTCCCTAGCTCTAAACACGAATCCCCTGAATTTGGACCTATGCTCCTTTTATAACACACAGAACCAGTGGGTCAGAACCAGCAAAGCCTGCCAAAAAGAAAACCTGGAACATAATTACCCTTCCCACCTGGGGCAGCGTTAACCTCTACCTGCCTACAACCGGACATCACATTGTTGCAGTAGAGGTGAGTATTTGGCGACTTTAGTTTTACTTTAATTCAGTACACCTGAACTATCATGCTGCCCAGTTATGTTCTAAGCTGGGCTATAGGATAAGCAAATGTTGTTTGAAATACTATAGTCATCTGTATTCTTACTTTAACCACTTCAGCTCCGGAAGGTTTACCCCCCTTCATGTGTCTGTATGGCGACTCCTGAATGAATGGAAGCAAGCAAACATTCATTGATGGGCGCTGGTAGGCTCCATTGATAGGCTGCATTTGATGGGTGCTAGTAGGTTGCATTTGCTGGGTGCTGGTGAGGCTGCTTTAGATGGGCGCTGGTAGGTTGCATTTGATGGGTGCTGGTGAGGCTGCTTTAGATGGGCGCTGGTAGGTTGCATTTGATGGGTGCTGGTGAGGCTGCTTTGGATGGGCGCTGGTAGGTTGCATTTGATGGGCACTGGAGAGGTTGCATTTGATGGGTGCTGGTGAGGTTGCATTTGATGGCTGCTAGTAGGTTGCATTTGATGGTTACTGGTGAGGTTGCATTTGATGGGTGCTGGCGTGATTGCATTTGATGGGCACTGGTAGGTTGCATTTGATGGGCACTGGTAGGTTGCATTTGATGGGCACTGGTAGGTTGCATTTGATGGGTGCTGGCGAGATTGCATTTAATGGGTGCTGGCGAGATTGCATTTGATGGGTGCTGGTGAGGTTGCATTTGATGGGTGCTGGTGAGGTTGCATTTGATGGGTGCTGGTGAGGTTGCATTTGATGGGTGCTGGCGTGATTGCATTTCATGGGCACTGGTAGGTTGCATTTGATGGGCGCTGGTGAGGTTGCATTTAATGGGCACTGGTAGGTTGCATTTGATGGGCGCTGGTAGGTTGCATTTGATGGGTGCTGATGAGGTTGCATTTGATGGGCGCTGGTAGGTTGCATTTGATGGGCGCTGGTAGGTTGCATTTGATGGGTGCTGGTGAGGTTGCATTTGATGGGTTCTAGCGAGATTGCATTTGATGGGCGCTGGTGAGGTTGCATTTGATGGATGCTGGTGAGGTTGCATTTGATGGATGCTGGTGAGGTTGCATTTGATAAGTACTGGTGAGGTTGCATTTGATGGGTGCTGGCGAGATTGCATTTGATGGGCGCTGGTGAGGTTGCATTTGATGGATGCTGGTGAGGTTGCATTTGATAAGTACTGGTGAGGTTGCATTTGATGGGTGCTGGCGAGATTGCATTTGATGGGCACTGGTAGGTTGCATTTGATGGGTGCTGGTGAGGTTGCATTTGATGGGTTCTGGCGAGATTGCATTTGATGGGCACTGGTAGGTTGCATTTGATGGGTGCTGGTGAGGTTGCATTTGATGGATGCTGGTGAGGTTGCATTTGATAAGTACTGGTGAGGTTGCATTTGATGGGCACTGGTAGGTTGCATTTGATGGGCACTGGTAGGTTGCATTTGATGGGTGTTGGTGAGGTTGCATTTGATGGGTGTTGGTGAGGTTCCATTTGATGGGCGCTTTATTAAAAAGGTTGGGTACACATGGGCAGGGCAAAAGGGGTGGAGTCAACGGGGTGGCAAAATGAGGTTTTGCCTAGGGTGTCAAAAATCATTGACCAGGCCATTTTTTTGCAATGCGGCACTGCGTTTCTTTAACTGACAATTGTACGGTTGTGCGACGTACCCAAATAATATTTATGTCCTTTGTTCTTACAAATCAAGTTTTTTGTGGTATTTGATCACCTCTGCAGTTTTAATTTTTTTTGCACTATAAACAAAAAAATAGCGACAATTTTGAAAAAAATATATATTTTTTTTACTTTCTGCTTTATTTTTTTTTATTTATTTTTTAATCAGATCAAAATTGTTGTTGTTTTTTTGTTTATAACGCAAAAATTAAAAACCGCAGAGGTGATCAAATACCATCCAAAAGAAAGCTCTATTTATGGGGGGGAAAAAAAGGACATCACTTTTATTGGGGTATAGTGTAGCAGGCTTGCGCAATTGTCAGTTAAAGTAACGCAAAAAAATTGCCTGGTCATGACTGGGGGCATCCCTATCACACTGAGCCTCTTGTGCACCTCTCTGAAAGTAGTTTCACTTTGTCACCATGGCCCTGACTTTCTGCCAACTGCCATAATCCGTGAGATCCATGGGCAGTGTGTCCTTCCACTTCCTGAGGATTATCACACCATGACGATTCCAGCACAATGTACACAGAGAAGTATGAAGTCGTTCCCACAATGATCGGGAAGCGGCGCCCCCCCTCTCCTCCGGCACGCTTCTCCGGACAGTGACAGTTGAACGCTTCAGGCGGACACGCCCACCTCCTCGCGGCCTGACACTTCCAGCTGCCAATCACCCGTCACCCCGCCCATCTCTCAGCGCCGCGTCAGTCAGAGCGTCTGTCAATCAGCGCCGCCGGTCCCGCCCCCTCGCTGTGCCTCTATGTGTGTGAGTGAGTAGTAAGTGACGAGCGATGACGTCAGACGCAGATGGAAAAAGGGAACCGTCAGAATGGCTGCCCAGTGCCGGAGCCCTCGGTGCACCTCGGAGAGGAAGGGATTCCGGCGGGAACTCGACTCGTGGCGGCACCGGCTCATCCACTGTGTAGGTGAGGGACCCGTCCGTGTGCTGTGCGGGGAGTCCGAGGGGGGAGGGGCGGCTGTCAGCAACAACAGGGAAGCAAAACAAACCCGCGGAGCGCTCTGTATCCGGGATGTGTCACTGGACGGGGGACCGCGGAGCCTCCATCTTCACTCACAACTCATTGTCCTCCACTGTACCGGGGAGACCCGCACTCCTCCACTGTACCGGGGAGACCCGCACTCCTCCACTGTACCGGGGAGACCCGCACTCCTCCACTGTACCGGGGAGACCCGCACTCCTCCACTGTACCGGGGAGATAAACTTCCCTACCGCGTGCTCAGCGACCCTCCCCCCCAACCCCACCACATCACCGACACCTCAACTTCTACTTCTACTACAACTTCTTCTCCAACACCACATACTATCCTATCCCTTCCTCCATACCTGATCACAGCCATACGTGATCCCTTTTTTCCCCGATCGTGCCGGATCCCTTTTTTCCCCGATCGTGCCGGATCCCTTTTTTCCCCGATCGTGCCGGATCCCTTTTTTCCCCGATCGTGCCGGATCCCTTTTTTCCCCGATCGTGCCGGATCCCTTTCCCCTGTGCCTGATCCTACCCGATCCTGTCCTCTGTACTTGATCCTTTTCCCCGATCGTGCCGGATCCCTTTCCCCGATCGTGCCGGATCCCTTTCCCCCGATCCCTTTTTCCCGATCGCGCCGGATCCCTTTCCCCTGTGCCTGATCCTACCCGATCCTGTCCTCTGTACTTGATCCCTTTCCCCGATCCCTTTCCCCGATTGTGCCGGATCGTGCCCGATCCCTTTCCCCTGTGCCTGATCTCTGCCTCTTTACCTTTACTCTCTTCATACCTGAACCTTGCTATTGTGCCTGATCCCTTCTCCCTGCCACACTATACCTTATCCCTATTTCTACACTTTCATTCCCAATCCCTGCCGCCCTACACGATTCCTCCTTCCATACCTGATCCCCCCCCCCCTCCCCCCACCATTATGTCAGCGCTCCCTTGCACTGGACCTGGCCTTTCTTTTTGTGATGATCTGTCTTTGTTTTATGGGTGATCATCACCACTCTCCGCGGTGTGTTTATTGTATCTGGGTAGGCAGCACAATATAAGGGTCTGTTCACACAGATTACGGGGCCGTCCTTTTCACACAGCCAAGTGCCCGGATTAGTGTTCTTTTTGGTAAGACCTGTTCACATACATGGGGGGGAGGGGAATACGTCTTGGCTGTGTTGACCAACTGTCATTTAAAGTTGGTTTAAGCTGAACAGCGACAGAGTGCGAACCTTTGCTGGAAAAAACATCAGGCATGTAACTTTTCTGGGTCTTCCCCATTGTACTTTGAGGGTGTAATAAGTCTTCTAGGATTGTAACTCCTCTGTGCAGCCCCCCCCCCCCCCCATGCACTATCCTACGTGTCTATCATTGTTCTATCTGTACGGCTCTGATCATTGTATTCAGGTAATTCATTCCCAATGTGTGTAGCAGTATATAGAATGTCATTGTAGGTGATATATGCTTATAAATGTGACAGTTTGGTATCTGACAGAAGTACTTTTCAGGCAGTTCTATCAGAAGTTGGACCTTCTATGATCTGACGTGCCATTTGGAGGATCGGCTTCAATCACGGGTGGTAAATTACATCCCAGGGGTTGTATCGGAACAATCCATAGGCCATTCATTAAATGTTGCAATTTAAGTGACCCTAGTTTTCCCTCGTCCAATCACATTGTTGTTTCTGATGCTATGTGCAGTTTGGGTAGAATTGTGTGTCCATCTGCTGAGAATAATCCCCCTGGTGTGCCTTCATTGGAACAGTGCAGGATTAGGAAGATCTACGTAAATGAGCCTAAATACACGTCGCCCTGGTGACACACTGTGTGTTTTTGTCTTCTTATCCCTGCCTGTCAAATGTGACCTGTGCCCCGGATCTTCAAATCTCCTGACCCCACCCAATCCAATGTCAGGGAGGTGTCTGAATATGCTCTTGTGTTGATTTTGAAATGTGCTCAGCCAGGGCCGCTGGGTAGATGTATCCTGTTTAACTGTTTGGTGACGCTGACAGCTGAGCTTGGCGTGTGCTTCTATTTACATTCAGTGCTCTAAGTTATCCACTCCAGTTTTTCCTTACTATTTTTATAAGGGGGGGGGGATGAATCGGCTGGGGATCGTTGCATCATCTAGAGTTAACTGGTTCGGTTGGCAGTAACCTAGCTTAAAGGAAGATGCACTTTAAGGATATGGAGGACACACCTCCTGCTAAGCCTGTATGTACTGCAGCTCTGGTTCTGCCAGGAAAATCTCCTCCATTGCATCTGCAGTAGGAGGGGGGGATAGGTCAGGGACCCCCTCTGGCAGCTGAACTGTGATTAACCCCTTGTTGGCTGCCTTCACCAGGCTCACCTAAGACGCAGTGAAGGTAGGCGCACCAGCCACATGTAGTCGCATATAAACAAGGCTACTTTTTTTTTTTGCCATTGTCCACTGAACAACTGCGATCCCTATTGCTGCCTCTCACCTTACATATTATTGATTTTTAGTAATATTGAGAAGCATGCTTGTTGTCTGTACGCATGATGTGTCGTTTTTTTCCTCCTCCTCTTTAAATGTGCCTTGGGACTGCGTTGTCGAGCAATCCCTTGCCAGCAGCGTGGCTTAATTCTAATTAAACAATTTTTTTTTTTTTTTGGGTGGGGGAAGGGGACCTATTGTTCCATCTCCTTTACATGAAAGCGAACGCCAGATAATATTATGGACATAAGGTAGATGAATGGGGAAGGGGACAGTTGAGTTTGTTTTTATTTGATTGTTGGCTTTATAGAACTGTTTAAAGTGTTTTTATCTTTATGGTTTTCCGTGTTCGTTTTACTTTCATTTTTTTTTTTTTTGGAGATGTTTTGTTTATTTTAGCTTATAAATGCAGAAAAGAATTTGGTATGCAACCATCACCTTAGTAATGCTGTGTTTGGAAATAAAAGCAAATGTATTTTCATCATCTGTTTGCAAATATGTTTCATGTCAGGCTGTTACATTAGGAGATAACCAATGCGCTTTCCTTAGGCAACGCAATGCAAAGCACCCCATTGTAAGGGAGGAAAAAAATATTTGCATGAAGATTTTATCATTGCAACATTTTCTTGAGTTTGCCTGCGTCCGTCTGTCTGTTGTATAGTAAAATATTTTTGTAGAGCAGTAAAAAAAAAAAAAAAGTTGCTTGGATTTTAAGGGCTACTGTAATATGTGCACTTCATTTTTTCTTTGCCTTTTTACACACACATGCGCGCGCGCACGCACGCACGCACACACACTTTGGGGGTTATTTACGAAAGACAAATCCACTTTGCACTACAAGTGCACTTGGAAGTGCAGTCACTGTAGATCTGAGGGGGCCAGGCAAGGAAAATAGACAACATTTTAGCTTGCACATGATTGGATAATAAAATCAGCAGAGCTTCCTCTCATTTCAGATCTACCCCTTAAATTTACAGCGACTGCACTTCCAAGTGCAATTTGCACTTGTAGTGCAAAGTGGATTTGCCTCTATAAATAATGCTGTGTGTGTGTGTGTGTGTGTGTGTGTGTGTGTGTGTGTGTGTGTGTGTGTACATACATACATACAGCTTGCACATGATTGTATGATAAAATCATGTAGTGCAAAGTTGATTTTCCTTTGGTAAATCAACCCCAATATTACAGGTATTATTCAAGATTTAAATGGTGCCAACAGTTTGCACAGTGCTTTACAGTATAAAGGCTACAGATGGAATTAAATACAAGAGGGCCCTGCTCATAAGAGCTTACAATCTAATAAGGTGGGGCTAATTATACAAAAGGTAATAACTGTGAGGAATGAGCTGATGGGTTGGGGGGGGGGGGGGAGTTCAGTTGTTGGATGAGAGCGTGATGGACTTCCCCGAACAATAGTTTTCAAGGATTAACTGGAATAACCAGAGGGAGAACATGCAAACTCCATGTAGGTAGTGTCCTGCTCAGCATTTGAGCCAAGGACCCCAGTTCTGCAAGGTAGAAGTGCTAACCACTTTGTGAATCCAGTGTCAGTATTTCTAAAGCTTTTGAAGCATGTATGCATTTTGACAGGAAAGACAAAACAAGTGGAGAATACTGTGGCTGTATATGCTATATGATTTAATGTTGACGTACGCATTGAAGAGCAGATAATGAACATACGTTTCCAACAAAAGACAGCTACTGCGTGGGCATAATCTTCCATTTTGGAAATGTCTTTATACACAGGGGTTGATTTACAAAAAAAAGTACAAAACTGGTGCAGCTACGCATGGCATCATCGGCTTCTAACTTCAGATTGTTAAATTCAATGGCCCGTACACACGATCCGAATATCGGACGAAAATGTTCATCTGAAGAAGGATCGTATGATTTTCGGATCGTGTGTACACTACTTTCAAGAGCCGATCACGACAGTTCATCCGATATTATTCGATCGGACAATGCCAGATCATATGATTTTCGTTTAGTCCGTACAGTTGTCGTCTGAAAATACAATACAAATACATTACAACTAGGGTTGTCCCGATACCGAGTATTTGCGGGAGTACTTGTACTCCTGCAAATACCCCCGATACCCAAATAGAATACTTGAACAACCCCCCCCCCCCCCCAACCGCGCCAACGCCGCCGTATATACAAAGCCGCCGCGAACATTATAGGCACCTTTGAATAGCTGTTTTCCCGCTGCATGTGTATAGACACTCCCCCTTGACGGATCTGTCCAATCCCGAGCAAGAGGGAGTGTCCTTTATATGGCCCGCGGCAGGGAAAAGAGCTATTGTAACGAAAGGTGCCTATAATGTTAGCGGAGGTGGCGGCTTTGTATATGCGGTATCATCATCAGGTAGGGGGGGCATGGCTGCAATCTGTGGGGGACATGGCTGCATATGGGGACACGTTTAAAAAAAGTATCGGTACTTGTACTCGGTCCTAAAAAAGTGGTATCGGGACAACCCTAATTACAACACATGACATCACTTGTCATACAAGAATTTTCGTGACTTTAATAACCTATTCAATTTCTACTTGCGACTATTAAGCTAAAAAGTCGTACGATTTTCGGATTGTGTGTATAGGCCATAAGCTTTGACAAAAAACCTGGCAGCTGATTGGCTTCCATGCAGAGATTGCACCAGATTTTTCACTCTCCAGTAAATCAATCCCAATAAGTTCACTAAAGTACTATAGGCCAGGATTTGAAATTGGGGCTCCCATTATAGAAGCAAGGACTGGTTGCTGGTGGATTTTGTCACCCAATTATTACTTTTTCCCCATGTTTAGTAGACCTCAAAGGACACATCCACAGTGCCTTGTACTTTTGCTTCATTTTAGCTGAGAAGTGTCTTCACTTTAGCCATACACTTACTCTTCCTAATGCCTAATGCTTAGGTCTACGTTGTCTTTATACAGAACTAACCTCCCAACCTATCCTTGGCAGTTTCAGAATATGGTCCTCGCTGTGCATGTTGAACCCCCTTTTTATGGCTCCTGTTCATGTGTAGGGCTGCAACTAACGATTATTTTCATAATCGATTAGTTGCCCGATTTTATTATTTCCATTAATCGGATAATAGCCTTAAAAAAAAAATGATCATTTAAAAAAAAAAAAATTTGGGCCAATTTATTGTTGGCCTGATTACAAAACCTGAATTGCCGCAAAAACACATTACATGCTTTTCTGCAGCTTCTCCAAAAAGCAAAATAGCACAGTTTTGCGTTAAAAACTCCTTGCCCTTTCCAAATGCACAGCAGCTGAAAAATAAAATCATGGATGTGAACGTGTCCCATAGGAAAACATGTAAATGGACTGTAGTGTGTTTCTGCAAAAAGCACCAAAACAGAGGTGTGACCCGGGCCTGAGATGTTTAGTAACTTAATATTGGGTCAAAATACAAAGGCAAATAATCGCTACTGTAAGGGGATAATTTTTTTTTACTGTGGGACCGTGACTGTAATATTTACAGTAGCGTTTTGCTTTTTTGTACTATAAAGGGCCAATTTTAGCTTTTTTTTTTTTTTAACCCCATTATGTTACTGGCCAATTAATCGATTATCAAAATTATAATCAATTAATTTCATAATTGATTAGTTGTTTCGGCCCTGTTCATGTGTAAAGCTGGCCATACACTGGTAGAGTTGTTTGAGTGTGCTTGTTTTAAGTGCATATGTTTGATTTTTCTGTTGGGTTTAAATCTGTGTTCATTTATAACCACAGCGATGAAAAAATTCAGAGACAGAATGGGAAAAGTGTTTTTTTTTGTACATTAATTCCAAAAGTGAATTTCAAATATCATCTGTTAATTCCTTCTGTCATCAAGTACTGATAATTTTCCCATAGATATTTGTACAAACATTTATTCCAAAATCTAACTTCATAAAAATAAAAAAAGTTCCATTACGGCAACCATTGTTGGATCTTGTGCAGATGCTGACGGTTTGGAAATCTATGTTTGTTTGGGGTTAGACACTCAGATCTCCATATGACTTCATTACTTGGGGGATCAAAATGTAATTATTTGTGGCAGAGGATTCCTTCTAGGTCTAGGCTGAGACATAGCTTAGACCAGCCTTTCTCAACTTTTTTACCCCAGAGGAACCCTTGACATTTTCTTTGACAATGATATATTTTATTTTTTTTGGGGGGGGGGGGGGGAGTTTTTAAGCAAGAAGAGTTCTGAGTGGAAAATGGCAATAGATCCGACCATCCACATCAGTCAAACATGCATTTTGTAGATGGTGAAAATCTAGCAGCATCAGTTACCGATACAACAGTTTGCTCCACTTAGAAGGTTCGAAAAAGTTACTCTTAACCTTTTAAATACATAGAAAGTATTTGCTTCAAGAACCCAGTTGGTTCTGAGGCCAAATAAAGCTATCCAGTGTAGCACCTGAGCTTGACGTGTTGCCTTTACTGATATAGGCAAGTCATTGGGTTCAGGTAGCTGGCTCTTTCAAGTGGGGTTGACCCAGGAGTTATGCAGGCGCCATCAAGTCTGAGTTTAACCAGTCACGAGTTAAGGAACCCCAGGTTCTGCAGGAACCCTGGTTGAGAATGGCTAATTTTAGATGGTGTGCTGGAAAGTGGGATCTGGCATGCCAGTCATTTGGTCAAAAAGTCACAACTTCAAGCAGAAAGGAAGAGGTTGTGGTTGGCTGCAGGTTGCCAGTCAGAGCGAGAGGGCTTATGGTTGGACTTTGTCATTGCAACACAAGAGTCCACCAATCGGATGATTAGAGTTTACAGCCCTTAAATAGCCTTTATACATGTTTCTGGTCATGAAAATAATTTTATTCAACTTCTATAACTATTGTTTCTCCTTTGCCGTCAGGATGTTTTTGGCTTCAGGTGTTTTTTTTTCTTCTGCAGCCTATAAACACAGGCAGTTATCAGCATTTTGTGGTTGGGAAAATATGCAGAACTAGTGGGTTTGAAGAGTTGTTTTTAGGTATAAATATGCTGACAAATGCTTCTGTTTGGCGTTTATGACCGTTTTTGCGTTGTAAGCTTTTGTGGGAGTATAGCTTTGCTAAACGCTAATGCAAAAACACTGTAAAACGTGGCAAAGCTTGAATTTAACAAGGTATTCTACATCTAAGGCCCCTTTCACACATGCGGCTGTTTTGCCGCAGATATGTTTATCTTTTGCTGGAATTCAAGACTCCAGGCACAGCGGTCAGCTGCATTTGTACAGTGCGATTAATTGCGTTTAGCCGCGGCACAATATTGAACAGGGATCCGACTTGGATACCTGCCAATACCAAGCACTGTGTCTGGTATGAATCTTGAGGGGGAACTTCACAGCAAATTTATTATAAAAAAACGAACATGAGTTCTCCCTCCAGGAGCATACCAGGCCCTTGGTCTGCTATGGATTTTAAGGGGAACCCGTCGTGTGGGTCCCCCCAAAATCCAAAAGATATCTGCCCCAAAGCACCTACCTCCCCATGTTGAGGGCATGCGGCCTGGCACGGTTAAGGAGGGGACCCCCACGGCCGGGCTGCGTGCTCGGATACGTGTCTGGCCATGGATTTTGGGGGGACCCCCACGCTGTTTTTCCGGCGTACGGGGGTTCCCCTTAAAATCCATAGCAGACCCAAGGGCCTGGTATGCTCCTGGAGGGGGAACCCATGCTGTTTTTTTATTTGAAATTTGGCGTTGAGTTCCCCCTCAAGATTCATACCAAATGCAGCTGACAAAGTGCACTGCGGTTATGTGCCGATAGCTGCGGGACTTCTCAGCTGGACGCATTAAGTTCTATTTTTTTTCTATCTGCACAACCGCGGGTAACAAAACCTCAGGTAACCATAGTGTGTGAAGGGTGTCATAGGAAAGCATTGTGTGCTTCTATCTGTTGTAAGATCCGCAGCTAAAAGCACCATTCTTTCTGTCCGTGTGAAAGGGGCCTAAAGCTACTGCTATTTCTATAACATCCAGTGTGCAGCAGGCCGAAGAAGTAATCTAGGTAAGGCTGCATTCACACCTATGCGTAAGCGATTTTGGGCGACAACGCGGGTACAAAACGACAATCTTTTTTACAGGTCATACATCCGAAGCCGCCTGAATACGCGCGACAAAAAAGGGTCCGGGACTTTTTTTTTTAGCTTCACGCGATCGGCGTTTCGGCGTGGAGATGTGAACCATCTCCATAGAGATTAGTGTCATTTCTCCCCTCCAGCGTATCTGAGCGACACGCTACAGGCGTTTTGTCGCTCAGGTGTGAACGGAGCCTAAAGGTGATTGGATGGGAAATGAGTCTCTTCCTATTGGCATGTTCCATTTCATTAGATTTACAGCACTGTGCTAAATGTGGTCACCTGTTGTACTGGGTCTCCTATCACTATGAAGCATGGACTGTTTTTGCATTTCTATGTCGCTGCCTGGGTAATGTGGACATTTCCTAATTGTATGTCTAGTGTTGGGGTTTCTCAGCCTCCAAAAGCTTGACTGGTTGGCATTGGCACAGACTGCAGCACTGCATGAGTTTAACCACTTAAGGACCGCCTCCTGCACATATATGTTGGCAGAATGGCACGGCTGGGCGCGTGCTGTGCTAGTACCCAGCCGTGGGTCGCGGGCGCTTTCCGGGACCGTGGGATTCGCGGACCCGGTCGCCGCTGGAGTGCGCCGATCGTTCCCCAGAGCTGAAGAACGGGAAGAGCCGTGTGTAAACACAGCTTCCCCGTTCTTCACTGTGGCGGCGTCATCCCTTTTATAGGGAGACACAATCGATGACGTCACACCTACAGCCACACCCCCTACAGTTGTAAAAACACATTAGGGAACACATAATCCCTTCAGCACCCCCTTGTGGTTGACTCCCAAACTGCAAATGTCATTTCCACAGTAAACAATGCATTTTTAAATGCATTTTGTTGCTGTGAAAATGAAAATTGTCCCAAAAATGTGTCAAAATTGTCAAGTGTCCGCCATAATGTCGCAGTCATGAGAAAAATCGCTGATCGCCGCCATTAGTAGTAAATAAATAAAACTATCCCGTAATTTTGTAAACGCTATAAATTTTGCGCAAACCAACCGATAAACGCTTATTGTGATATTTTTTTTATTTTTTTACCAAAAATATGTAGAATACGTATCGGCCTTAACTGAGGGGGAAAAAAAAATAATTATATTTTTTTTGGGGAGGATGTTTATTAACCTCCCTGGCGGTATCCCCGAGCGTGACTCGGGGTGTTTTTTTTTGCAGAGATCGGTATCCCCGAGTCACGCTCGGGGTAGCCATGCAGAGCCTGCAGCGCGCGCTGTCTTACCTTCTTCCTGGATCCAGCGATGCATCCCCGCTGTGTGAGCGAGCGGGTGCTCGCTCGATTCACACAGCGTCCCCGTGTGCCGCCGATCTCCGTTCCCTGCGACGTTACGACGCACGGGAGCGGAGAACGGCGCCAAATTTAAAAAGGTAAACAAACACTTTACATACAGTACAATGTAATCTTATAGATTACAGTACTGTATGTAAAAAATACACCCCCCCCCCTTGTCCCTAGTGGTCTGTCCTGTGCCCTACATGTCCTTTTATATAATAAAAACTGTTCTTTCTGCCTGGAAACTGTAGATTGCCCATAACAACCAAAAGTGTCCCTTTATGTCAAAAATGGTTTTAGATCAGCTAGAAAACAGCGATAATAAATTATAATTACTTTCAGAATTGAGCGATAGCGATTTGTGGGGAAATTTGTCATAAAAAAAATAAATAATGACAGCGACAATTCTGCAACTGAGCAAATTTCAGTGTTTTTGAGTTGATTACATTATTGAATATTTTTTATTATAATTTGTTATAATTATTTATAGTTTTTTATTATATAAAAAATTATGATTTTGTTTTTCAAACTTTATCATACCCGGGATGTCTTGTTTGGACAGATTTAAGCAAGTTATTCCTAAGAATTGCAGGCCTACAGTATAAAACGCCAAACTTCCATGCAAATAATTGTACCGCTTTTGGTACGTAATTCCAGACAGAATCATACCGCCAGGGAGGTTAAAGTAAAAAATATTGAATTTTTTCAAAATTGTCGCTCTATTTTTGTTTTAATAGTGCAAAAAATAAAAACCGCAGAGCTCATCAAATACCACCAAAAAAAAGCTCTTATTTGTGGGGAATAATGGACGCCAATTTTGTTTGGGAGGCACGTCGTACGACCGCGCAATTGTCAGCGACGCAGTGCCGAATCGCAAAACCTGGCCGGGTCCTTTAGCTGACTAAAGGTCCGGGTCTTAAGTGGTTAAAGAGCTTCAGAAGGTGGACTTGAGCCCCTTGCCGCTGGCTGCCACCAGCCCTTTAAGAGGTTTGCTATGCCCAGGGGTGGGGCTTATGGCCACTTGACCACCGTGATTGGCTGTCGCAGTAGTCATATGATCGGAAAAGTCCTGATCACAACGGATGATTGGGAACTTTCCTGAGGTGCTTGAAGTGCACAAGGTGCGCACACTCGGCACAGCACTGTCAAGGCCCAGCTGTCAAGAGGTCGCATATTTGCATGTGCTGGGCGTGAAGAGGAGGTTGCTGTGTCAAGCTATTTATAAAAAAATAAGAAAATCTTATTCAAATATTAGTTTTTATACATTACTGATGTTTGTAGCGAGTGCTTTTCATGTTTTTTATTTTTTTTTGCATTGTTTTATACTATAAAACCCCCCCCCCCCCCATTTTTGTCTGTATGGAGCCCTTTCACACTGACAGCACGGCCATGTTAGCGGGGCTATTTGGGCGCTTGTGGGGCGCTTCTAACCCTCGCTAGCAGCTGGGGAAAAAGTTAAATGCGCATGAGAAGCTCTGCTGCCAAATTGATTTGCAGGCACTTCGGTGCCCATTTATTTTAATGGGCAGGGGCTGCTTGCAGCACTTTTTAGCGTCCTGCCAGCGCAGCGCCCCAGTGTGAAGGCACTCGGACTTTCACACCGGGGAGCGTTGAGAGACATTTTTCTGGCGCTGTACAGGTGCTTTTTTATTTTATTTTTTTGCCCTTTAGCAGCTGAAAAACACCCCAGTGTGAAAGGGGTCTAACTGTTGGAGAGTTCCCCTTACTTCATGTCAGGAAGTGGGGAGATAACGCTCTAATTATGTGTATAATAAAATGTGTGTGTGTGTGTGTGTGTATATATGTATATATATATATATATATATATATATATATTTATTTACAGGTCATTCTCAAAAAATTAGCATATTGTGATAAAGTTCATTATTTTCTGTAATGTACTGATAAACATTAGACTTTCATATATTTTAGATTCATTACACACAACTGAAGTAGTTCAAGCTTTTTTTTGTTTTAATATTGATGATTTTGGCATACAGCTCATGAAAACCCCAAATTCCTATCTCAAAAAATTAGCATATTTCATCCGACCAATAAAAGAAAAGTGTTTTTAATTTAAAAAAAGTCAACCTTCAAATAATTCTGTTTAGTTATGCACTTAATACTTGGTCGGGAATCCTTTTGCAGAAATGACTGCTTCAATGCGGCGTGGCATGGAGGCAATCAGCCTGTGGCACTGCTGAGGTGTTATGGAGGCCCAGGATGCTTCGGTAGCGGCCTTAAGCTCATCCAGAGTGTTGGGTCTTGCGTCTCTCAACTTTCTCTTCCCAATATCCCGCAGATTCTCTATGGGGTTCAGGTCAGGAGAGTTGGCAGGCCAATTGAGCACAGTAATACCATGGTCAGTAAACCATTTACCAGTGGTTTTGGCACTGTGAGCAGGTGCCAGGTCGTGCTGAAAAATGAAATCTTCATCTCCATAAAGCTTTTCAGCAGATGGAAGCATGAAGTGCTCCAAAATCTCCTGCTAGCTAGCTGCATTCACCCTGCCCTTGATAAAACACAGTGGACCAACACCAGCAGCTGACATGGCACCCCAGACCATCACTGACTGTGGGTACTTGACACTGGACTTCAGGCATTTTGTCATTTCCCTCTCCCCAGTCTTCCTCCAGACTCTGGCATCTTGATTACCGAATGACATGCAAAATTTGCTTTCATCAGAAAAAAGTACTTTGGACCACTGAGCAACAGTCCAGTGCTGCTTCTCTGTAGCCCAGGTCAGGCGCTTCTGCCGCGGTTTCTGGTTCAAAAGTGGCTTGACCTGGGGAATGCGGCACCTGTAGCCCATTTCCTGCACACGCCTGTACACGGTGGCTCTGGATGTTTCTACTCCAGACTCAGTCCACTGCTTCCGCAGGTCTCCCAAGGTCTGGAATCGGTCCTTCTCCACAATCTTCCTCAGGGTCCGGTGACCTCTTCTCGTTGTGCAGCATTTTCGGCCACACTTTTTCCTTCCCACAGACTTCCCACTGAGGTGCCTTGATACAGCACTCTGGGAACAGCCTATTCGTTCAGAAATTTCTTTCGATGTCTTACCCTCTTGCTTGAGGGTGTCAATGATGGCCTTTTGGACAGCAGTCAGGTCGGCAGTCTTACCCATGATTGCGGTTTGGAGTAATGAACCAGGCTGGGAATTTTTAAAAGCCTCAGGAATCTTTTGCAGGTGTTTAGAGTTAATAAGTTGATTCAGATGATTAGGTTAAGAGCTCGTTTAGAGAACCTTTTCATGATATGCTAATTTTTTGAGATAGGAATTTTGGGTTTTCATGAGCTGTATGCCAAAATCATCAATATTAAAACAAAAAAAAAAGGCTTGAACTACTTCAGTTGTGTGTAATGAATCTAAAATATATGAAAGTCCAATGTTTATCAGTACATTACAGAAAATAATGAACTTTATCACAATATGCTAATTTTTTGAGAATGATCTGTGTGTATGTATGTATATATATATATATATGTATGTGTGTGTGTGTATGTATGTATGTATGTATGTGTATATATATATATATGTATGTGTATGTGTGTATATGTATATATATGTATATATATGTATATATGTATATGTATATATATGTATATATATGTATGTATGTGTGTATATATATATATATATATATATATATATATATATATATATATATATATATATATATATATATATATATATATATATATTTATATATTATAATTTTTTTTTTTTTTTGCCTAAACGCAGCTCATGCTTTTTTTCCATCACTGGTGAACGTGCATTTTTCTAAGCATGTAGAGTGTGTGATATTTTCCAGACTCTCCTTGCTGCTACAAGGTGTTCAGTTGAGTTCATGGACCTTCAGTTCATTCCAAGTCCTGGAATTACCCTTTAAATACCCTAATCATCTTTTAGGGGATAAAATAGATCTCTCTGGGCTTTTGAGAAACTGTCCCATGTACAACACAGGATTTCTATTTGATTCGATTTTAAAGGGTGACTTTTTTTTGTCAACATAAATTTCACAGCATCGTCTTCACATGTAAATTCTTTATTTGTATTCCTCTGTGCCCGTTCTGCCTAACAGCGTGCATGTTAAGTTCACTCCTAAATGACACTGGCTGGAAACACCTGATCCCACCCGGTGTGGTGCTCAGTCAAGGATCAGGTGATTTTAGGAGTACACATTCGGCAGTAAATACTTGTTCATATCCATAGAGATTTCCTAACTTGTTGCAAAACATCACGTGAGCCTGTCAGTTCTTTGCTGAAGGAATTGTTGGGCGGGTATAGCAGCCAACTCCAGCATCTTGCATTGCAGATCAGGGAAGTCTGTAGTGTGTAGTGACCTGTAGTGAAATATGGGCCAATGGATTGATCTACAAGATGTAATGGGTCCAGGCATCAAGCATGTCCAAAAGTGTGCCAGACATGGAACTAGACCTCCTCTGTAACTCAAAACATGCAGCCTGTAGATTTTTTTTTTAAACGTCGCCTATGAAGATTTTAAAGGGTGAAAGTTTGTCAGCATTCCACGAGCGGACGCAATTTTGAAGCGTGACATGTTGGGTATGAATTTACTCTGCGTAACATTATCTTTCTTAATATAAAAAAAAATGGGGATAACTTTACTGTTGTCTTATAATATTTTTTTATTAAAAAAAGTGTATTTTTTTTCCCCAAAAAAGTGTGCTTGTAAGACCGCTGCGCAAATACGGCGTGACAAAGTATTGCAACGATCGCTATTTTATTCTCTAGGGTGTTGGGATAAAAAATATATATCATGTTTGGGGGTTCTAATTAGAGGGAAGAAGATGGCAGTGAAAAAAGTGAAAAATGACATTAGAATTGCTGTTTTACTTGTAATGCTTAACTTGTAATACCAACCAGATGGCACCAGCTCACATCTGGTGGTAATAACTTGTAATACCAACGGCTCACCACCAGATGGCCCACCTGCCAAGCCGCCAGGACACTATTTCTAGTCGCCCTGGCGACCGGGATTTGTCGAGCCCTGCACTACAGCACCCATCCAAAAGAAGCTGCTGCCATTTGTGCGCACGCATGGAAATCTGCCACGTATAGGCAGGTGCACCACCGGCCTCTGCCAGCTCCCAAATGCTTGGAAGGGATCAGCGCACATCTTCACATGCACTATTTTTTTCTAAATGGCATTGTGGACCAGTACTGGGGAAGACATTTGGGAGCAGTTGCGTTCTGCTTGAATGTTGTTCTGTTACGGGTTGCTTTTTTCTTTTCCATACATTTTATGGAAATGTTTATTCTGTTATAGGTAATCTTTCTACACACTGTGCTTAAAGTGGTGCTCCATGTTTAAGGGGAAGCTCTGCTTGTTTTGCTTTTAACTACAACGTTTTGGCACCTTTTCAGAGGGGGGAGCAAGTACCTGTTTTAAGATTGGTACTCCTCCCCACTTCCGGGAGATCTTGGAACGGTTGTGAAGCTGCAAGCTGGTTTCCCTTATGAGGAATGGCCGCGGCAGCACCCGGGAGTCTATCTTAAAATTGGCTGGGGTGCCGACATTGTGGGATACCTGGACAGGTAAGTGTTCTAATAAAAGTCGGCAGCTACAGTATTTGTGGCTGTTGGCTTTTTGAATATTTTGGTAGGGGGGCTGGAGCTCCGCTATAAAGTATAGTTAAGCCCATCAATTTTAACCGTTTCTAAAAGCAAGGTATGCTTTGAATTATAATTGTAACCTGTCAAGCCATCAAATTGCTGGCATCCTAGCTCTCATGTACAGCACCATGGCAACTAAAGGTCCGAGGTTAAGATGGCAGCTTCCTTGTCTGTAAAGGGTAGAAGGGTTTAGTTCCACGGTTAATATCCATAAAGTTTATATAATTTAAAAGCCGTGATGGTAATGGCCCAACCATTCAAAATATGTATATGCAGTTTGCACAACTTGTCTGGTTGGTTTATAAAGGAGGAGTAGAGGTGTCCCCCACCCCCTTTTTTTTTTTGGTACATGATGCCTTTTAATGTACAGTGTAGGCAAGTCCAAGAAACCTAAGATGCATATGAGGACTGCAGTCCATATGCTTAAGACTTTTTCATCTATACATAGTTCACAAGCCCAACCTTAGTTTTCATTCTAAAAATAGGTTCTGGTATGTAAATCTGAGCTGGCTCTTAAATCTCTCGCCTACAGAAAGACTAAGGCAGGCCATATATTATGCAATTTTCTTTCCTTCAACCATAGGTTAGAGCAGGGATCCTCAAACTACGGCCCTCCAGCTGTTGCAGAAATACACATCCTATGAGGCATTGTAAAAATCTGACATTCACAGACATGACTAGGCATGATTGGAATTGTAGTTCCTGAACAACTGGAGGGTCATAGTTTAAAGACCCATGGGTTAGAGGAAAGAACCCCCCCCCCCCCCCCCATCAACACCGACTGTGTGAATCTCTCCCACCCAACTATTTTTTGGTGGGAGATGGGGAATAAAATGATCACTGCTGGCGGCTGTAGCTGCGGGGGAAAAAAACCTAGACAGGCTGGCTGCCTCCCCATAGACAGATTGAAGTTTTGTCTGGTTCTTACTATTTTTGTCTATGGGCAGCTTAAAGGTGTTGTTGTAAAGGTTTGTTTTTGATTTTCTAAATAGGTTCCTTTTAATCTATTACATTGTTGGTTTACTTGCCTTTTCCTTCGATTTCCCTTCTAAATGTCTTTTCTTTGTCTGAATTTCTCACTTCCTGTTTCTCCTCAGTAAGCTTCCCTCATCATCCGAGTCGTTCTGGCTCGTCTCCCCACAAGGATGTAATCCCAAGAGAGGGGGTGAGCACTGACTAACCCCCAGCCAGAACGACTCGGATGATGGGGGCAAGCTTACTGAGGAGAAACGGGAAGTAAGAAATTCAGACAAAAAAAAAGACATTTAGAAGGGAAATTGAAGGAAAAGGTAAGTGAACCAACAATGCACTAGCTTAACCACTTTAGCCCCGGACCATATTGCTGTCCAAAGACCAGAGCACTTTTTGTGATTTGGCACTGCGTCGCTTTAACTGACAATTGCGCGGTCGTGCGACGTGGCTCCCAAACAAAATTGGCGTCCTTTTTTTCCCACAAATAGAGCTTTCTTTTGGTGGTATTTGATCATCTCTGCGGTTTTTGTTTTTTGCGCTATAAACAAAAATAGAGCGACTATTTTGAAAAAAAATCAATATTTTTTAAATTTTGCTATAATAAAAATCCCAAAAAAGATATAAAAAAACTTTTTTTCCTCAATTTAGGCCGATACGTATTTTTCGTAAAAAAAAAACGCAATTAGCGTTTATTAATTGGTTTGCGCAAAATGTATAGCGTTTACAAAAAAGGGTCGTTTTATGGCTTTTTTTTTTTACTAGTAATGGCGGCGATCAGCGTTTTTTTTCCCGTACTGCGATATTATGGCGGACACTTTTGACACATTTTTGGGACAATTGGCATTTTTATAGCGATCAGTGCTATAAAAATGCATTGTATTACTATAAAAATGCCATTGGCAGTGAAGGGGTTAAGTGTGTGGTCCTGGTGTGTTCTAACTGTATGGGGGGGGGTGGCCTCACTAGGGGAAATCACTGATCTTCTGTCCATACATTGTATGGACAGAAGATCAGCATTTCCCCCGCTGACAGGAACGAAAGGTATGCGTTTACACACATACCTCCCGTTCCCCGCTCTAACGAGCGATCGCGGGTGCCCGAGGGAGGGAGGACGTAGAGCTATGTGCTCCCGCGTAGCTGTGCCACAGTCCCGCAGTAATTTGACGGCGGGTGGTCGGCAATCAGTTAAAGGGAACCTATTTTAGTGAATAAAAAAAACCTTTTCAATCCCTTAAAAGGGTTGAAAAGGCTGAATTATCTTTTTTTTTTTTTTTTTTTTTTTACCTTCATGCATTAATTTTATGACACGATGGTAAAAAAAAGACTCCGCTGTCCTGGGACTCCCTCTCCTCATTGGCTGAGACAGCAGCAGGATCTGTGATTTGCAGTGAGAGCCAGTGAGGAGAGAGCGAGGGGTGGAGCAAAGCCACGGCTCTGTGTCTTATGGACGCATAAATCAGTGGTTCGGATGTGAGCACATAGCGTTGCCCCCAGAGAAAACCGATATCTTTTCTCTGGGGGCAACGCTATGTGCTCACATCCGAGCCACTGCTCAAAGGGCAGCCAGGAGTGCCGACGGGGGACCTAAAAACATGATCGGGGCTGTTCTGTGCAAAACCATTACACGCACACGCACACGCACACACAAAAAAAAAAACCAAGCTTAAAACTTGCAAAGTGTTTATGATAAAACATTCTTATCATTCACTTGCAGTTTGAATCTGTGATGAATTGGACAAGGATAAACAGGCAACATTTAGGAAACAGACTTGCCCATTCTACATGAGGAACTTTACTTTTAAGGCTCGTACACACTATATATAAAAATCGTACAAAAATTCTTCGGATAAAAATGGTTCGCCTGGTTTTCTTAGTGTGTACACAACTTTCGAGAGCCGATTGCGAATTTTCTTATGAAAATTCATGAAGGGACAGAATCCAAAATGTTTCTTGTGCGGGAACAGAGCGAACGGTTTTAATTGATTGTGTACTGTTTTGGTACAAGAAAGATTAAAAGCAACACTGCGCATGATCGGAAACAATGAACGACAAAAAAGCCTGTCACACGAGAATATTTGTAAGAATTTTCATACATTTTATTTCCTTGGTTCCGATTTCCTGTAAAATATTGAGAAAAATTGCACGAGCAGTTGCCCAATTTTCTTAGTGTGGACCCCACTTTAGACCTCATGCACACTGGATGTTTTTAAAGGATAAGCTTAGCTTTCATAATGTTTTGCATCCATATTCACATTCTCCTGCATCCTCTCCCATATTCCTGCTGTGACAGCAGACTGGGGATCTTCTCCCTGTATCTGCTGCCACAATTCAAAAGACGGTCAGATGGAGCTCTGTCCACCAGGCCACAATCCTCTGTGGATGCAGCACTACAAGGTCCAGCAGCTTGTCGTTTTCAATGAACTCATAGTGCTATAGCAGTTTGAGCATTCATTTGTTTATATAGCCAGAATAAATTATACGGTTTACCTGGATAAAATTTACTCAACTGATTTGACATGTTTCCTGGATTTTTGTCACAGCTTGAAGCCTACACAGAGTTGCAGGCACTCTCCTCCCCCCCCCCCCCCCCCAGGGCTGTCACATGGGAGGAAGTGGGATGAGTCTAATGCTCCACACTCTAAAGTGCTGGCTATTTTTGTTTGCTGTTGGGGTCATAGCGGTGACATGCTGCTTGTGGGGCCACCATTTGAAGTAAACCTGTTTCTTTGTCATTGATGTGTTTGTTCTGACAAGCCATTTGAGATATGGGGGTTATTTACTAAAGGCAAATCCACTTTGCACTACAAGTGCACTTGGAAGTTCAGCTGCTGTAGATCTGAGGGGGACAGGCAAGAAATATTTAAAAAAAAACAGCATTTTAGCTTGCACATGGTTGGATGGTAAAAACAGCAGAGCTTCCATGCCTTTCAGATTTTCCCCTCAGATTTGCTTTTAGTAAATCAACCCTATGGTGTTACTTTTGTGAGTGGTACAAACTAGAGGTTGACCGATATGGGTTTTTCTGTGGTCGATGCCAATATTTAGAAATCGGGATGGCCGATGGCCAATATGATGCCTTTTTTTTTTTTTGCGGCCAATATTTTAGGCTGTTTTTTTTTTTTTTTTTGGCAGATGGTCCTGTCAGGTGGCACTGGATCACAGCCGATAGTGTAACTGTGAAACTGCTCTCTACAGCGCCACGATGTATGAAACTCTATGGAGCGAGAAAGAGGAGCTGACAAATTCAGAAGGTCTGAGGTGGGCGGGACCTGGGTCAGGCAGAACCCAGCAACTATCCAGCCAATGATTGGGCTGTTTAAAAAAAAAAGGCGGGGCCACACGGGTATCTGCCCGCCCAGTTCCCATTGGCAGGTGTTGGATGGCTGGGTCCCGCCCACCCCCGACATCCATCCTAAGTTTTGACATCTCTCTCTATATCTCTATAGGTCAACCTTTAGTACAAACAAGAACTAGCTCTTTGTGCTGTGCACCCTGGGGATCAATACCTTTTTGTCCTCCGTGCACGTGCTGCCCCAAGAACCACCTGAGAAGAGAAATTGGGGATTTAGTTTTCCTGCCTCCTACTTCTGTTTTAGTAGTTTAGGTTGGTGTTTCCATGCTCCTGCAATGTGTTTTTTTTGGCACGCTTTTGTGAGTTTGTTTGCAGTTTTTCCATTAACAAGATCAATGGGAACATCTTATATCTTCTGATTTTGCATGGGAATGTGCACACTAAAACGGTCATGGATTAAATACGGCTTCTCTCGAACAAGAATACATTAGCACAGCGGGGAGAATTCCTCCTTCCACCTTGTGTGTATGGGGAAGTAATGTTCTTCGGTTCCTCCTTGGGACATCTAGTCTGTTCATGTACTTACAGTGCAGAAAATAAGTATTTGAACACCCTGCTATTTTGCAAGTTCTCCCACTTGGAAATCATGGAGGGGTCTGAAATTGTTATCGTAGGTGCATGTCCACTGTGAGAGACATAATCAAAATTTTTTTTTCCAGAAATCACAATGTATGATTTTTTTAACTATTTATTTGTATGATACAGCTGCAAATAAGTATTTGAACACCTGAGAAAATCAATGTTAATATTTGGTACAGTAGCTTTTGTTTGCAATTACAGAGGTCAAACGTTTCTTGTAGTTTTTCACCAGGTTTGCACACACTGGAGGAGGGATTTTGGCCCACTCCTCCACACAGATCTTCTCTAGATCAGTCAGGTTTCTGGGCTGTCGCTGAGAAACACAGAGTTTGAGCTCCCTCCAAAGATTCTCTATTGGGTTTAGGTCTGGAGACTGGCTAGGCCATGCCAGAACCTTGATATGCTTCTTACAGAGCCACTCCTTGGTTATCCTGGCTGTGTGCTTCAGGTCATTGTCATGTTGGAAGACCCAGCCTCGACCCATCTTCAAAGCTCTAACTGAGGGAAGGAGGTTGTTTCCCAAAATCTCGCAATACATGGCCCCGGTCATCCTCTCCTTAATACAGTGCAGTCGCCCTGTCCCATGTGCAGAAAAACACCCCCAAAGCATGATGCTACCACCCCCATGCTTCACAGTAGGGATGGTGTTCTTGGGATGGTACTCATCATTCTTCTTCCTCCAAACACGGTTAGTGGAATTATGACCAAAAAGTTCTATTTTGGTCTCATCTGACCACATGACTTTCTCCCATGACTCCTCTGGATCATCCAAATGGTCATTGGAAAACTTAAGACGGGCCTTGACATGTGCTGGTTTAAGCAGGGGAACCTTCCGTGCCATGCATGATTTCAAACCATGACGTCTTAGTGTATTACCAACAGTAACCGTGGAAACGGTGGTCCCAGCTCTTTTCAGGTCATTGACCAGCTCCTCCCGTGTAGTCCTGGGCTGATTTCTCACCTTTCTTAGGATCATTGAGACCCCACGAGGTGAGATTTTGCATGGAGCCCCAGTCCGAGGGAGATTGACAGTCATGTTTAGCTTCTTCCATTTTCTAATGATTGCTCCAACACTGGACCTTTTTTCACCAAGCTGCTTGGCAATTTCCCCGTAGCCCTTTCCAGCCTTGTAGAGGTGTACAATTTTGTCTCTAGTGTCTTTGGACAGCTCTTTGGTCTTGGCCATGTTAGTAGTTGGATTCTTACTGATTGTATGGGGTGGACAGGTGTCTTTATGCAGCTAATGACCTCAAACAGGTGCATCTAATTTAGGATAATAAATGGAGTGGAGGTGGACATTTTAAAGGCAGACTAACAGGTCTTTGAGGGTCAGAATTCTAGCTGATAGACAGGTGTTCAAATACTTCTTTGCAGCTGTATCATACAAACAAATAGTTAAAAAAATCATACATTGTGATTTCTGGAATTTTTTTTTTGATTATGTCTCTCACAGTGGACATGCACCTACGATGACAATTTCAGACCCCTCCATGATTTCCAAGTGGGAGAACTTGCAAAATAGCAGGGTGTTCAAATACTTATTTTCTGCACTGTATGTGCACTTAGTTTTCAGTTTACATGTAACCACTAATGGTACACGTGCAGGTTTTGGCCTACTTTTGCAGGAGTTCGTCCCAAAGTGTTTTAGTGAATCATTAGAGCTGATCTCCAGCTAATTTTTGGATGACTGTCTTGATTATAAAGGTATTCTGTGGTGTCTGTCATCAGGAGATGAATTTATAACAGATACCGGTAAGTTTGGCTGTAAAAAAATATTTGCATGTGTTTTTGAATGAAGGTTGTTCCTCTTGGGGAAAGCTGGGTTCATGTCTGCCTTCTGTTTCGTTTTTTTTTTTTTTTGTCCTGTGCATTCTTTACGTTAAACCCCGCTGAGGAAGTTGTTTAACGTAACGCGTACGGGCGAAGGAGCCTGACGTCGCTCGCTGCCATCCTTGAGAAAACACACACTGTGTGTAATCTATTACTGTTTTACATGTGGACTAATGTGAGTAGCCTGTATACGTTTTTTTTAAATATAGTTCATTTAAACAGAGAGCACTTAGATCTGTGTCTTTTTCTCCTGTTTTATGATCCTTATGCTGCTGATTTTAAGAAGCTGGCTTTTAACACACCACACCAATCTTATGATTTCTGCTGATATGACTGCCTGGTAAAACAGGAGTCCATACCCTAAGGTGAGAGTAGCCATCCTTAACAGTGGAGGGATCACTGTTTTGAAGTAAAAGTCACTGGTGAAGATTTGAAATGATTGTCACACAGTACTTTTGGATTTTTTCACTTTATGGACTTTACGCTGCACGATTTCCTTATACATGTATGTGAACAACCGTCATTGAAAACAATGACTTTTGGATCACATGCGAATTTAGAATGTTTTTGACGCATCACATTCGTTATGAACTCGCATCAGTTTGATCCAGACCTTAATGTCCTCCCTGAAGAGTGAGACTTGTGCAAACCTGATTGCTTGAAGCGTATTAAAGTGGAGTTCCACCCAAAAGCAGAAGTTCCGCTTGAAGGACTCCTCACCCCCTTACATACCACATTTGGCATATCATATTTTTTTGGGGGAAGAGTGGGTACCTAGTTTTGACAGGTACCCAGCTTCTGATCGGGCTGTCTAGGCATCTCGAGCAGAAGTTCTCCTCTCCCCCCTCCAATCTTCTGGGATAAGTCGCAGGTTCTAGAACATTGCCTGGCCATTGGGAAGGTGCAGCGTGACTTGCAAGCTGTCACAGCCGGATGCCCACACTTGTGATGCGAGGGAGAGAACCGAGGGTTAGGCTGCAGCATCGTTGGATCATGATTCAGGTGAATGTGTGTTTATTAAAAGTCAGCAAACGACTGGATTCTGCTTTAACCACTTCCCGACGGCTGTACGACTATGTACGGCTGCAGGGTGGCTCTACTTCTCTGGGACGCCGTCTTTTGACGTTTGCCCCTTTCCTTCTGTGCTAAACGTATCCCTTGGACACAGCCAATCACAGATCGCGGTAAATAGCCAATCACAGCGGCTATTTACAGCACGATCTGTGCGGCCAATGAGAGATGATCTCAAATGTAAACATATGAGATAATCTCTCATTGCCGGCTCACACAGAGACGGCTCCTGTGATGGAGAGAGGAGACCGATCTGTGTCCCTTGTACATAGGGACACAGATTGGTCACCTCCCCCAGTCAGTCCCCTTCCCCACAGTTAAAACACTATGCAGGGTACACATTTTAACCCCTTCCTCACCCCCTAGTGTGAACCCCTTCAATGCCAGTCACATTTGTACAGTAATTGGTGCATTTTTTTTAATTTTTTTTTACCAAAAATATATAGAATACGTATCGGCCTAGACTGAAAAAAATAAATGTGTTTTTTTTTTTTTTTTTTTATTGGGCTATTTATTATAGCAACAAGTAAAAAATAAGGATAAAACAAGGATAAAAAGGGAACGCAATTTTGAAGCGAGACATATTGGGTATGAATTTACTCTGCGTAACATTATCTTTCTTAATATAAAAAAAAAAAATGGGGATTACTTTACTTTTTTTACTTTTATTTTTTAATTAAATTTTTTCCCAAAAAAGTGTGCTTGTAAGACCGCTGCGCAAATACGGCGTGACAAAGTATTGCAACGATCGCCATTTTATTCTCTAGAGTGTTGGGATAAAAAATATATATAATGTTTGGGGGTTCTAATTAGAGGGAAGAAGATGGCAGTGAAAATAGTGAAAAATTACATTAGAATTGATGTTTAACTTGTAATGCTTAACTTGTAATACCTACGGCCACCACCAGGTGGCGCCAGCTCACATCTGGTGCTAATAACTTGTAATACCAACGGCTCACCACCAGATGGCGCCAGCTCACCAAAACATTTTTTGCCCACCTTCAAAGCCAAGTCGCCAGGGCACTATTTCTAGTCGTCCTGGCGACCGGGATTTGTTAAAGCCCTGCTATAAAAACACAACTTTTGGCTGATCACTTCCGGCTGTTGATATACAGTACCCTGTATTGGTCTTGATGACGTCAGGACCTTGGACCACTGACGCATAGGGAAAAGACTCTACGGGGTCCAGTCTAGCAGCATGGGGGATCAGGCAAGTAAATCCAATGTCCCCCCCCCCCCCTTTTTTTTTTTTTTTTCACGTTTCTTGGAGTTGGGCTTTAAAACTTCCACTTTTGCAGTGACATTTTTGAAAATCCCACTGTGTGATAAAGTAAAACTTGCCATACAGGTATTGAAATTTGTCGGGTACAGCCAGGACCGCTGTGGAGGTGAATCTGATTGGCGTCTGTTCAACTGCCCTTTTGGTATATTGTGACTCAATCTGTGCTGCAGGCAATAGACTAAATGACTAGTTGCAGAGATTTGGGGAGGTGATGACGAGTGGTTCGTTTTAGATATCTATTATAATGAATGAAAAATGAGTCTGGTCAGAATGTGTGTAATTTCCATGGTATTTTTTTGCCACCTGTGCTCTTCTTTTTTTTTTTTGGAAAAAAAAAAAAAGTCTCTTGTACAGAGCAAAGGAATTCAACCTTTAAAAATGTAACTACTGATGAGACTTTTGTATAATTGGGGTTTAAAATCTAGATGCGAACATTTACATGGTTGCATAGTAGGTGAGGTTGAAAAAAGACAAGTCCAACCTATGTGTGTGTGATATGTCAGTATTACATATAGGCATAATGAGATAGTATGCTTACCATACTAGCTCATTATATATTGCTTAACTGAGCTCAAAGCTCCTGCAGCGGTGCTCGTTCCCCCTCCTCCATCTCCACCATCTTTCCCCGAGTGTCTTCCTTGTATCGCGGCTCTGGTGCTGTGACTGGCCGGAGCTGCGATGTTACTCCCGCGCATGCGCCGCCACTAACGGCATGATCGGCGCTAGTAACGGTACGCTCAGTGTGCCTGCACGCCGTTATCTACAGCGCATGCACCATAGACATCGGTGCATGCCTTTTGGAAATGTCTCCTAAACCGTGTAGATTTAGGAGATATTTCTTGCACCTACAGGTAAGCCTTAATCTAGGCTTACCTGTAGGTCTTAAGTGGTCTGTAAGGGTTTACAACCACTTTAATTTTGTTGCCCTTCTCTGGACTCTCTTTAGTTCCAGCACATCCTTTCTGAGAACTGGTGCCCAGAACTGGACGGCATACTTCAGGTGCGGCCGGATCAGGGTCTTGTAGAGTGTGAGAATTTTATTATCTGACGTTAATACGCTTTTTAATGCATGCCAATAGCATTGCATGCCATTGCTAAGCCTATCATCTAGATTCCCCCTAGCATTTTTACACTTGCCTTGTAGTGCCCCCCCCCCCATTCATTTGTTGGTCTACTGCGTATTTTTGGCATTTTTTTTCCACTGTTTGTTTTATTTTGCTTTTGTTCTGCTGTGAAGATGTCCTCATACATGCAATGCGTTAAAAAGTTTTATGCTTTGCTGGAATCTAGGAAATAACTGCTGAAAGCTTCCTATACTGCAATATGAATGCTGCCGATTCTTCATAAAAACATAAAGTTCCTGGAAAGAAGAGAATATGCAGCTACTTTTTCAGTCAATTTTGTCCTTGAGCTCAAAGTATGGTGAATGGTAAATAAGCATTTTTATACTTTGATAAAATTGTTCTTTCTTAGTCTGAGTGGGGAAAGCTGGGGGTGTATGCTTTTCAGAGAAATGTCTTTTGTAATTGTCCCTCTGCCTGCAGAAGGATTTCTATACCATTTG
Source organism: Rana kukunoris (assembly GCA_029574335.1). Taxonomy (NCBI): domain Eukaryota; kingdom Metazoa; phylum Chordata; class Amphibia; order Anura; family Ranidae; genus Rana; species Rana kukunoris. Next base: position 659,945,758 of record CM056049.1, read on the forward strand.
TGAACATGTATTAAGGATCCGGTACATGCCCTTTAAAGAACAGGCCTGGCCGTACTCTACTGACAAACCGTTCTAGTGTGTTCTCATCTTAACTGGATGTACTGTACTGTAATTGTAGAGGTTTATTACAGCTCAAGGCTGGGTGAAGGCAAGACGGGGTGGAGGGGAGCGAAGGTGGACAGCGAAGATAAGGCTTTATTGGTGGTAACGGATAGAGCTGCTGAAATGAGAACAGCCAATACTGAAATTTTAGTACAGGCCAAAACATTAAGCAACAAACCATTTCTTCGGCTAGTCCATGAACTTTACAGCCTTTACAGCTCCTTTACGAAGGAAAGCTTATGGTGGATATTGAGGGAAGATTTCCACACCAATAACAAATATTTATATTGTGTGATCAGCGTTTCAGTCCGATGTTTAGTGATAATGCATATAACCACTTCTTTGCACTTTTGGGTTGTACTGTTGGTACGGTTTGTACAGTAGTTGTCCTTTCAGATTTAGGTTTGGGATCTTAAAAAGGGAAGTATGGGCAAAGCTATTTTGGCCCTACTTCTCATATTGATCACAGGAGTGCACTTTGTTCTGCCCTCCTGACCATTTTTTTTCCAGCAGATAGTGGGCTAAAGTCTGCTATCGGCTGATGTCGCTCATCTGCTCCAGGCTCTGGATCGAACCTGACTTTAAAGTCGGGATCCACCCAGATGCCTGGACTGGCAGCTGGCTCATTCTCTCAGCGAGCCGCTGGGAGACTGAGCCAGCTGGAGGCTGTCAGTGCTCAGAGCGACTGATAACTGAGCGATCAGCAGTGTTTGCTCACTCAGTTCTCAGTGTAGAGCCAGTGGGGGAGAGATGCAATGTGAGTAAGTCTGCTCTTACTTTTTCTTTGACTCTTGCAGAGGACCTTAGAGTTTCCTACCTCCCCCATGGTGGACTGAAAGGGCAGGCTTTTTCCTCCTCCCTTTTAATCTAAGTAGTGGGCAGACTCCAGGTGAATACACTCTACACACAATACCAGGGCTTATGCCGCGTACACACGGTCGTTTTTTGTGATTAAATAAAACAACGTTTTAAACGTCATTTAAAATGATCGTGTGTGGGCAAAACGTCGTATGTCTTCAAAAAAACGACCAAAAAAAATTCGACCATGCTTGAATTTTTTTAGGTCGTTTTTCAGAATGTCGTCTTTTGTTTCACAAAAAATTATCGTATGTGGGCAAAACTACGTTTAAACCTGCGCATGCTCAGAAGCAAGTTATGATCTAACATCCAACAATGGATGGACACAAACAGGCTAGGCCTTAAACGCTGACAAAACGGAGCTATTGCTGATCGGCCCACAGGCCAACTCTACCTTTTTTACCTGCCTGGCCATCCTCGTTTGGCTCTGCCCCAATTCCAGCTAAGCAGGTTAAAAATCTGGGTATAATTTTTGATGCTGAACCAAGTTTCATACCTCACGCAAAATATTGCATAAAATCCGCCAACTACCATCTGCAATTATTACGGAAAATTAAGAATCTTTTCACTCAGCACAACCGTATGATCTTAGTTCATGGACTTATCCACTCTAGGTTGGATTGTTCTAACATTTTCTTCCTAGGGCTCCCACAGAAGTGGATAAAACGATTGCAGATTACACAGAACCATGCTGCAAGATTAGTTACAAACTGCCCAAGGCGGAATCGCATCTCCCCGGTACTAAAGAACTTACACTGGCTCCCGATAGTAAAACGGGTTGAGTTCAAGGCACTCTGTTTGGTGTTTCGGGCCTATTGGCAACTAGGTCCGATGTATTTATCAAATATGACAGAACATTACTGTCCACCCAGAGAGCTTTGTTCGACTGACGCTCTGTTAGCAATTATTAAATCTAGCCGATTAGCTTCGAAAGGTGGCCGCCGGCTCCAAACACTGGGGAATTTTCTGTGGAACCAGCTCCCTCATCAGCTCCGAGCATCCACCTCCTTGATGGCCTTCCGTAAGGGCTTGAAGACACTTTTGTTTTCACAAGCCTATAGATAGAGACCTGCCCTTCCAAGCCCTTAGCAGGACGCTGCCTTAATCCTAGGCTGCGGTCCATTGTCAGGGAGTAGGGATAGGCTTGCTGTGCCCCGACACCCCCCCCTTTTTATATTTCTGTTTTTGTTTTTAGCTTGTTGGTAAGTGCTTAGACGTGAGTATCACAACTTGCATTTGGCGCTCTATAAGTATTTAATCCAATCCAATGAGACGGGAGCTAAAATGGAACAGAGTGCCGTCGAACGTGGTGTACATAACCACGCTTTGCTAGAGCATTTTCAGAAAACGATGGTGTGTAGGCAACATCGTTTTTTAAAATGAAGTTTGAAAAATGTTGTTTTTGTTTCGTGAGATACAAAAAGTGATCGTGTGTACGAGGCATTAGTGTCAGATGTACCCCTTCGACCTCATGCTGTCTCTTAGTGATAGACGGTGGCTATAATTGGTGTTGGGTATATTCTCAAACTGGCTATAAAGATTGTACATACACCTGTGTACTGCCCTACCCCTCGGAGGTATAATTTTTTGTGTGTGTGTGTCCCTTTTTTTTTTTTTAACCTTGTTAGTTCTAGTTGACTGTTTCATAACCCGGTTCTGACTGGTTTTGTCCCTAGGTTTCTTTGTATGCTACAAAATCCTTAAAGAATAAAAAAAAATTTTTTATTGGACGCTCTTAAGCACTGCACCTATAAATGAGCAGCCAGTCTGTAGAGTCCACAAGGAAATCTTTGGAACATAATCCTCCGTATCTGGCTTAGAAAGGGGTTTTTCCAGAATCGGCAACACCTGGAAAGCAATGTGTGTGTGTGTGTGTGTGTGTGTATATATATATAAATTTTTCAGATTTAGTGCTGCGGCTTTGATTCGTGCATTAGCTTCCTATGTCTCCTGGGAGCTTATTTACAAAAAGCCAAAATCAATTTTTGATCTATTTATGTAATGTCTTGGGGCATTTTCTGTAGCCATATTCACAATATTTCAACAGCCATAAAAATCTGAAATCCATAGATTATTTAAACAAATTGTGTTTTTTTTTTTTTTTTTTTTTTTTTTTTTCTCGATGCATCATTAAGCCAAACGGGCAGGGTGCCTCCTGTGTTGCCATGGTTTCAATAAAGCCACATTTTTTACACTTTTTACAAAATCGAGACTAGCTGAAGATTTGAAATGGGCAATTTTTATTGACCTTAAATTTCACAGTGACTTGTTTAGCAAACGCTTTATCTTAATGTGATGTGTATGCATCTTTGTGTCGGCTAGTAAATTATAATCATGGTGGATATTATTATTATTATTATTATTATTATTATTATATATATATATATATATATATATATATTTTTTTTTAAATCTTATCAAATTTAATGCTTTTGGTGTAAAATCTATCCAAAGATAGTTTTATATTTAAGATACATTAATCGTTAAATTTATTCAGCATGTTTATGTAGCATGAGGCGGTATATTCTGCAATATTTACATTTTTGGTAAACTCATTCAATGAATCCAAGCTCTGCAAGCTGAAATTACATGCACTGCATTGATGCATTCACACAATTTCAGAGTAACCACAAGATAATACAGTTAAGGAATATTCCTTTATCCCATTGTTTTGCAAATCTATGTATACTACAAACTGTATAATTGTTTGAAGAGAATTGCGTCTGTACCAGGCTCTAAGGCTACTTTCACACTGAGGCGCCTTGCAGACGAAATGGCGCTAAAAATAGCACCTGCACGGTGCCCTGAAAAAGCCTCTCGGGCTTTCTCACTGGAGCGGTGCATTGGCAGGGTGCTCAAAAAAGCCCTGCCAGCCGCATCTTTGAGGCGCTGTGGGAGCGGGGTTTTTACACCGCTCCTAAAGTGCCCCTGCCCATTGAAATGGGCAGTGCCGGCGGTTTTGACCCTTTTTGGGCGTTAGCGGGGGTTAATAGCGCCCCGCTAGCGTTCGAATGGCGCCGCTAAAAATAACAGTGCTTTACCGCCGACGGCACAACACCTCAGTGTAAAAGTAGCCTTAGCACAAGGGCAAGCAATAAAGTAAGCAGCTTATAAATCTTGTGATCTTTCTGCACATGGCTTGAAGTGCTTTATTCTTTCCTTGAGCAAAATGGCAGCAGGCCGCAAAAGAACCGGAACTTTTTGATGAAGTTCCTCTACCTATGGGTAAAGCAGGTAATATATTTTTTAATTTGAGTAGTTCTCCTCCAACTATATGTGGTTAACCTAAAATCGGTTCTGATATCGCTGTTTTACTAACCTGACAGCTTATTATTCTAAATAGGAAACCCTCATTTTGTTTGCAAATATTAAAGATAACTACCAGCAAGAATAAGTCCTTACATTTTAAAGAGCACCTGTCATTTCGTATCCATCATGGCAGCGCCTGTTAGTGGGCATGCACTCAACCTGCTGCCGTCACTGCCGCATCACCAGCCATCCCATTAAAGTGAATGGGACTGTCGGTGAGTCAACAAGCGGGTCAGAGGAAGAGCTGCTGCGGGACAGATGACAGTTGCTCTTTAAACATTATAGTTTAAGTCCAGCCTTTTTACTAGCGTTTTTTTTTTTTTAGCATGATGTAAATTGTGATTTAAATCTACTTGTTTTAAATTAAACCCACCCTGATTATAATCGCCTATCTGTTCCACAAAGGCAGCTCATGTTTTGTTTTCTTCAATGTATTCAGTAAATCGGCAAATTATTAAATTTGTTTTTATTTATACTTTTCCTGATACTTCTCTTGAATCCTCTTACTGATTACCTTTTTATGACCTATTTCCATGATCACGCTTTAAATAAATATGGATTTAGGCTAGGTTTACTTTAATTATTGGGTTAAGTGCCAGAAATTACCTTTTTAAGTAATACTTTAACTAGTCTATTGTTTGCTTAGTTTTGTTACGCTTTTGCAATCAATGTGTGTCGAGACTAAAACAAAAATAAGTTTCAGTTCATAGTCTGAAAGGATTGGTTGGCTATGCATGTAAAAATAGGGGGCCAACAGAATGAGTGAAGCAGGGATGTCCTTGCACTGCGGATGCACATGTACAGAATCCTTTACAGCAAGGAGAACAATACAGTATTGACACCAAATATTGCTTCTAATTGAGACTGACAGATGAAGCGGTGCCTTAGATGATCTTACACTGTAGATGTACAGCAATAAGCCATACTGCTGGATTATTTTTTATTTTTTTTGAGGAATTTTTATCAAAAGTAAATCTTTCCTGGGGACTTGTGGGAGTAAAGACCAGTGACCTGTCTTTTTGCTCATTCTCTTTACAATATCGTTTCACTGGGCTCTTCAGAATTCAGACGTGTTCACATCACTGAGCAGACTTGGAACCTGGCACAATATGTGACCTCAGATTTAAGTAAGCTATTGGGGCTTTTAGTACCATTTCAGACCACAAAACGTGTGGTTTACTGCCCCCCAAGCCGCTCATCCAAACTGTCCCAATACAGCCAAACGGGGCTCCACTGATGCCATGATGCTTTTGTTTTATGTCCACAGCATTTTTAACTTGGGAAGCTGAGTTTGACGAGCGATTCCTGGCAGAAAGAACCCTCAAAAGACAAGTACCGTATTTGCCGGAGTATAAGATGACTCGGCATATAAAAAGACCCCCTAATATACTGCTAAAAGCGGTGTTTTTGTGGTCTACTCACTATATTAGACGACCCCCTTCTGCGGTAGTAATGGCTTTTAACCAGTTGCCGACCGCCCACCGTTATTCTACGGCGGCAGGTCGGCACTGCTGGGCGAGAGCACGTAGCTCTACGTCCTCCCTTTAGCGGCTGCTAGGGGGTGCGTGCGGTGCCGAATCACAAAAAGTGCCCTGGTCTTTGACCAGCAATATGGTCCGGGGGTTAAGTGGTTAAACGAAGAGGCCGCCGCCAGGTCCTTTGTAAGGCTGTATGTAATGCCTTTTAAAAACGAAAATGCCACCGCTGCTGGGTGCTGTATGTAGTCTGTATATGCGCCGCTCGGCCAATCCTGATGCACTCTGTTGATGACAGAGCATTGCTAAGCCTGCTCGGATTGGCAGAGGTTATTACTCCAATCCAAGCGGGCTCAGCGTGCTCTGTCATCAACAGAGTGCATCGGGATTGGCTGAGTGGTGCAGAATACAGAGCGCCCGGCGGGCTGATATCGAGCGAGCAGCTGCTTAACCTGGCGTATAAGACGACTCCCGGTTTTTGGCTGTGTAATTCCGGTGTAAAATGTTGTCTTGTACGCTGGTAAATATAATTGTATTTAAAATAAACATGCCCTGAAAAATGCAAGGTTTGAACTCCTTTTAAAATTGCTGGTTATCTTGCTATCATATTGATCTAATCTAGTAGCTTCAAAGCAAATAATTTTTGGAGAAAAATGTAAAAAAAAATATTTCTTTCACCACAAGTTCATAACAAACTATGCAATCCGTGCATACAAAGAAACCAAAACAAATTTAGTCAGAAATAAGGTTTATATGGAATGACACAGGGAAAATATTGAACACGCCAACTGAAATTTTTTTTTTTTAATACTTCGTACAAAATCCTTTGGTTTAAGATGCCTCCTGTATGGAGAAACTAGTCGCATGCGTTGCTCAGGTGTGATTTTGGCCCATTCTTCCACAGTCTTCAAATCCTTGAAGGTTCTGTGGACTTTTTCTATGAACTCTGATCTTTAGTTCTTTTCATGTATATTTTCTGGTGAATTTAAGTCAGGCAATTGACTGGGCCCTTTTAAAAAGGCAGCTTTTCTTTATAACGCGCTAACCAGGTTTGTTTAAATTTATTTTTCACATAAACTTTTACATCTCAAACATTTATGAGATCGCAAAAAATTCTCAGATTTACATAAATACATTCATAAAAACCTACAATAAAACATATATAACATATATACGGATACACAGAAGGATCCAACCTCCAAAGCATGCACTTCGAGTATTTCTATCTATACCCTAGCACATTTTCTTTCTCTTCCACGCCCTCTCGGGAACAAAGGGATCTAAAAGTCCAAAGGGAGGTGCAAATACCGGACCACCCAAACCACCCCCCTCCCCCCCTTATCTTAACCCTACCCACCCATAATTACCCTCTCAGTGCATCCCACTTCTATACCAGGTTTGTGAAAAGAGTTGAAGCTGTTAAAGCTGCAAAGGGTGGGCTAACTCCATATCGAACCCTACGGACTAAGACGCCATTAAAGTTTGTGTGTAAAGGCAGGCGTCCCAATACTTTTGGTAATATAGTGTATATTTAAGCCAATTTAGACAGGAGCCAGTTAACCTGCCAGTGTCTTTGGTGTGTGGGAGGAAACCGGAGTACCTGAGGAAAACCACAGAAAACATGCAAACTCCATTCTGGTATGACCTTGGTTGGGATTCGAACCAACAATTCTAGCGCTCATTTTCTTGAAATGCTTAAAAGTGTAAATGTGTATTTTAGTACAATTTTGTTGTAGCTCTTTATACGCCCTCTTGTACAAGTCTATCCTCGATCCGGTGAGACTTTCTACTAGTTCTTGATCCAGAAAGCTATCGCTTACCAGACCGCACAGCTGCTGGTCACAATCTTTTGTGTTGACCTGTGCTTGCACGAGTATGTGAGAATGGCTGTGTGGAGGGGTCTTGTGCTTTAATGTATTGGCCATATGGTGCGGTGTTCATTTGCTTTTACTAGGGAGTGGTTTCATCTTACAAGTCTGTGACTCCATTTTGAATTTTTGTCTTCTCCTAATCTCAGCCGTGAGCAATGATTAAGCATGCTTGATTTGACTTTCTTTTAGGCATGCTTGATTTGACCTCCTATTCTGACATGTATGCACTAACCTTAATTAGTTTTTGTTACTATTCATAGGTGAATGTTTCCTAGAGTCTTATCTCGAGGTATTTAAAATGACGTTGGTTTAGATAAAGGATAAATACCTGACTTTCTGCTCACTGACCATCATTTTGATGCATTTGTCTAAAATGACTACAGTATGCTGCATAGTGTGAATTTTCAAGTATACCTTTACTGAAGACAGTTATTAACCCATTGCCTGCAATCAATAGCATTCAGCTAAGCCAGGAACCCATAAAGTGGATGTAAACCCACGCTCATCATTTACAAAGTAATGGCATACTAGTGATCTCTATTTATATACATGCCTCCTGCATGCATCCCTCCCTACCTCTTGATTTTTCACCCCCTTTTGCATTTGTAGCCCCACAAAATGCCATAATTGGGTCTATTTTCCAGTGCTTGGTGGGCAGAGTCCTGATGTCACCAAACTCTCTGCCCATCTCTACACTCCCTTGGCCAGGCAGTGTCAAGAGGATGAATCTCGCGACTGTAGAGTGTGTGCGTGCCGCAGAAGGTGGGCGGAGCGCGATAGGGCACACAGCCCTGTGTCGTATACACTCCTTCCTGCGCATGTCATACACTTGGTGCTGTAGACACACCTTGCTCTCATGCTAGTGCATGATATAAGGAAAGCAGATGTCTGTCACAGCAGTGGGGGAAGTGGCAGCATCAAATTCTATGTGTCTATCTCCAGTAAAAAAACAAGGGGTTTGCTCAGAGCTGGATTAAGGCGCCTTTCACACGGGCGGTTGTCCTGCCGCAGTTAAAAGCATGTTTCTTTCTTTTGAAACTCAAGACTCCAGGCACAGCGATCGGCTGCATTTGTACACTGCGATTAGCTGCATTTTACATGCAGCTGCGTTTAGCTGCGGTTGGCCATTGTCATCCCCATAGCAACCGTTTTTATTTTGATGTGCTTCCTGTTGTTTTTTCTTTTGTTCACGTTGCTATCCGCAGCTGACACAGTGCACTGCGTTTACCTGCAGTTATGTGCAGATAGCTGCGCAAAATCGTTCCTGGACGCAGTCAAATCTATTTTTTCTATCTGCACCAAACCGCATGTATTGAAACCGCAACTAAACGCAGTGTGTGAATGGGGCCATAGGAAATTTGTGTGCTTTCAGCTGCAGTAGAAAACTAGAAAATCCGCAGCTAAAGGCACCATTCTATCCGTCCGTGTGAAAGAGGCCTAACTCTTTGTAAAAAGACTGGGCACAGTTGACTTGACATCCTCTACTCTACCAGCAAGTCTTCATTAAAAAAATAAAAGGAAATGTGTAGCACTACCCCCGAAGGAGCTGCTGGTTTGTTTTGGGGCATTTTGCCTCTATTTTCTCGCCGTCTAAGGTATCAGATGAGAGTTGAGAAAAACTTTCCACACTTTTTTAGACTTTTTTTATTTGCCCAACTTGGTAAAAGAATAAAAGTAGTAGTTTAAGAGGTGGCATGGTAATAGGTAGTAGGTTCAGGTGTATAACTTTTGTTCGGAAACTCTCTTGCTTCCAGCAACATAGGTTTCATCACCACTCTAGCCAGAGCGGGTACTGTGTACCTGGACAGGCCTCTCACTAACCTAGCAGCCAGGATGTCACACTAATTCTTGGTATAGTCTTTGCCACAGACCTTCCCAAAGGTATATTTGGTCCAGAATCCTCTCAATACAGGATTAAGCACCTGGATCTCTCCTGAATAACTTCTTGTGAACTTAGAACTGACAAGCGACCATCATTCAGCCTTTCAGTAGCCTTTCAGTAATGGCGACCATCATTCAGCCTTTCAGTAATGGCGACCATCATTCAGCCTTTCAGTAATGGCGCATCCTTCGATGAAGTTCAAGGCCTCTCCTGAGATACCAGCCTCTTGCTAAGTGCTCTCCAAGACAGGTTCTTCGAGTGGCTTCCTCGCTCAGGACGGACAATTCGGGACCACTCTGCAAGTGTAGACCCATTCTGACTACCGGGCCTACTTGGTAGATCACAACTCCGGACCAACATGGTCCCAGAGCCAGGGACACTTGAACACGCACCCCCGGCCTGGAGGGCCGCACATACAGAGGGGGGGTGGGTTTGGGTGGTGTCATGACAAACCCAGGGTCGAAGACCCCAGACTAGTGACATCTGTTCCTTAAGTACTCCTCCCCAGCATGCACAGTGGGACGATCAACTCCCTCTGGCTGCTGAAGGGGAACACCCAAAACACCTTAACCTGACTGCTGCCACCTTACCGCACCCCAGACAACAATAGTGATCACTCAGAATTTTAGTGGAAAAAATTCTAAACGCTAAATTTAAAGCAGTGCCGGCTAGAAAGTAGCAGGCCGCTACAAATGGGTTTTTATTGTGCAAGTCTTTACTTGCGTCTCCTACCTTACTAGGCAGGATGAACAGGTAGATGTAGGACCAAGCGCCAGTTTCCAAAATGAAGTCATAATTTGCAGATCACTCCACAAATAGTGATTCAATATGCAGGCAAGTAGATGTGGCTGTTTTTTGCCTCCAAATAATAATGTATAAATGGTCCTAAATGCAATTTTACTGTACATGACTTAGTTTTTACTGGTTGTTTTGAGGAATCTAACTTTGAGACTTTAAATTTCTGTAGTGTGTGTGTGTGTGTCTTTAGATATCAACTACTGTGGTTTTGCTTGACCATATTCAAGGCAGTTAACCACTTGCCGACCGGCTCACGCCGATATACGTCGGCAAAGTGGCACGGGTGTGCAAAATCTCAAGTCAAATTTCCAATGTTGCTGCCTTGTGATGGGACCATCTGGGATGTGGGCTCAGCAGTTTTTTTCATTGCATCTTGGTGGTTCAGTCGGATGTTGAGACCTCCATAAGACAAACGATATTCCCTTCAGAACTGAAAATTCTGTGTTTTAAAAAAAAAAAAAGATTTCTAAAATCCATTTTCTTGTAAAATGGAAACACCCTAATAGGAAAGTTACAGCAAGTACAAACATGAATTATTGTGGCTTTTACCTGAAGGTGGTTTAACACCTTCTCATCTAAGGCCCCTTTCAGACGTCCGCCTCCGTTCGTCCGTTTTTACAAGTCCGTAAACTGACTTGTAATGCATCCCTATGGGATCGCGTCCATTAGCGGATGATGCATCCGCTAACGTCCGCAATGATCCGCGTCCGTCTGGATCTGTTTTTTCGGACGGAAGAAACCCCTATTTTTCTTCCGTCCGGCGGAACAAATCGGATGAATACGGACAAACTGTCCGTTTTCATCCAATTCCCCATAGGGGAGAGCGGAGGAGAGACAGGGCGGTCCCTGCACAGTGCGGGGACCGCCCTGTCAGCCGACAGCTCAGCGGGGATCCCTGCTGAGCCGACGGACACACACAGAGCGGACCGGAAAAACGGTCCGCTCTGCGTGAAAGGACCCTAAGAGTAAAACAAATCCTAATGCCTAAGCCCAATTTTGAAACTTTGACATGTGTTAGTCAAACTGTACATATCACACTACTTTGTGTGTCCAGGTGGATTATACCGTGTTTTTTTCATGAAAATTGAGCTTTCATTTGGTGGTTATTTAAAAAGCTCAATTTTTTTTAAGCTGGCTGTTTCTTGGTACTGCCATAACCTACCACCAAAGAACAATCTCCGGGACATGTTTGTTATACTCCATAGTGCAGCCCAGAAGCAATTGGTGCGCATTTTTCTTTTTTCTTTTTTTTTAATCCTAATTAAGACACGTTGATACTAATTATAAAAATATCCTGTCCAAAAACCTCTGACCTTGACCCAATTCCTAACCTTGGATTTTTTTTTTCTTGCAATTTTTCCCTTTTTGTGATTTTATATACTGTTAAAACCCCCCCCCCCCCCCCCCCCCCCCCCCCCCCCCCCCCCCCCCCCCCCCCCCCCCCCCCCGATGTCTCTCCTCTCCCACACTGATGTTAATGGATCATAGATTGTGCTCAATTGGCTTGTTCCCCAGCCAGAGACACTAACGGCGAAACCTAGAAGTGGTATAACATGTCACTTCCATAGTTCTCCCTCTGTTCCACCAATTGAAGCCTGCCATGGAGATGGGACAGCAGAGTCTGGGATACGTGACGGCAGGAATCCCCTTCCACCAGAAATCCCATTACTGGCTGAATAAATTTAACCAAACTCCCGGCTGCTATAGAAGTGTATATAGTCCTGTCTGGTTGCTAGGATGTTGGAAAGACACTCCCAGCCTTCATCTCTTGCTCTCCTTCTCCCACTCCCTGATGATCGGGGGGGGGGGGGGGGGGGAGAAGCAGTGGCTGGGAGTGTCTTGGCGATGTCCTACCTAACAACGATCTTAAAGTGGTATCGGGGCAATCCTAGCCAAGATATTGGTATGACAGCAAGTGCCGGTTCACACAAGTGTGATTTCCACTGCATTACTGCAGATCACATGCAATGTAAGCGTGATGTGATTTCGTACATAAACTGTGTGGGTGAAATCGCATTCGCACCAAAATGGTGCAGGATCCTTTTTTTTTTACTTTCACACTGGAATCTAATCGCACGGGTGTTCACACTTTTCTGCACTATTTCACAGTTTGCACTGCAATCTGCAAACCAATATGAGGGTGTCAATAACTTTACATTGACACTCCCAGTGTGATTCGAGTGCAATGCAGGAACCAGCACTGAATCGCAGGGTTTCCCGCATCGCAACAATGTGAACTGAGCCTCAGACTGCCAGCATTTTCTGGAGATAAGGTTTGCAATGGCAGCCTCTATTCCATGACTAGTATACTTTTTTTTAACCACTTAAGGACCCCTTTACGCCAATGTACGTCGGCAGAAGGGCACGGCTGTTTCGAAGCTCCGTGACTGTGCCCGTGGACCCGATCGCCGCCGGTGTCCCGTGGTCAGTCACAGGAGCTGAAGAATGGGGAGCGGTGAGTCTAAACACCTTCCCTGTACTTCATTGTGGCAATGTCAGTGATCGTCTGTTCCCTGATATAGGGAAAGACGATCACTGGTGTTGCACGTCCAGCCCCGCCCCCTACAGTTAGAAACGCATATAAGGTCACACTTAACCCCTACAGCGCCCCCTAGTGGTAAACTCCTAAACTGCAATTGTCATTTTCACAGTAATCTGTGCACTTTTCGCTGTGAAAATGTCAATGGTCCCAAAAATGTGTCAAAATGTGTCGCAGTCACAAAAAAAATCGCTGATCGCTGCCATTAGTAATAAAAAATAAAAATGCCATAAAACTATCCTCTATTTTGTAAACACTATAAATCTTGAGCAAACCAATCGATAAACGCTTATTTTTTTTATACCAAAAATAGGTAGAATACGTATCGGCCTAAACTGAGGGGGAAAAAAAGCTTTTATATATCTTTTTTGGGGATATTTATTATAGTAAAAAATATAGAATTTTTTTTTTTTCAAAATTGTCGCTTTTGTATTTTATTTTTGTTTTTTTTATAGCGCAAAAAATAAAAACCGCAGAGGTGAGCAAATACCACCCAAAGAAAGCTCTATTTGTGTTCGCACGACCATGCAATTGTCTGTTAAAGCGAAGCAGTGCCGAATCGCAAAAAGGACATAATGGTCCGGGTCTTAAGTGGTTAGGGAGACGAGTGTGGGGGTTTTCCATTCTTGTCAGACTGTAAATCTCCCTTGGTAAACTAGGTTGTTTTTTTAGTGACTATACACATTGAATTATTGTGACATTTTGCTATTTTAACTGGTAACTGTCATATTTCTATGATGGTATTTCGTATATGAATTTGTAATACTTTAGTGTCAGTCCGTTAGTCAAGCAGTGTGATAAACGAGACTTTCTGAGATATAGGGACTCTAAGGCTCTGTTCACACCTAGGCAATTTTGGGCTCTTTTCTCCTGTAAGCCTCAGCTCTAATAACGCCCAATAAGACAAATTCCATCCATTTCAATTGCCCCTGTTCATATATGAGCGTTTTGTCATCTGAAGCAAAATGCCTGAAGTTCAAAGTACAGAAGCTTTTTTTTTTTTTTTTTGGCAGATCACAGGCGTTTTCTTTTTTACATTGGTGACCTTTTGACCTGTACAGAAACGCAGCAAAAAACATGCGACTTTCTGCCTGAAAACAAAATGCCTATGTGTGAACAGAGTCTAAGGTTGGGTACACATGGGCCAAATATCGGCTGATATCGGGCCAACATATGCTCAGTGTGTACAGCTTTCCAACAGAAGCTGGTCTAATGGCTGGCTTTTGTAAAAGGGACATGCTGTAAATCCAACATCCAATCAACGCTGAGAATTTTTGCTTCCTGTTTTACTGTCTTTGCATGCACTGTATGGCAGCTGATTGTAGGAAAGGTGCACTCCCCCCACATAGGCAGAGGAATAGACATTCGTTCTCTGCGTGGTGACTAGACCAGCTCTCTGCTAATCTATCTCTATGCACCCAGCCTCTTATCTCCTGTGTCAGAAGTTATGCTGATGAGGAATGGCGCAGCAGAAAGTAACGGGACTTGGTGTCTTGGAGAGGGATAAGTAAACGCTGCAGATATGTGCCTAGGTCAGATTTCATGAATGGGGTTTACATCTACTTTAACATTGCTTGTGTTGGTATGGCAATCTACGTTTTTTTTCCTGCAGCCCACTGGGGTTATGTGTGTCCCAAGCTTAGTTGCTTTTGTTTGCATGGAACAGAACGATAGACTTGCAACAAGGGAGGAGTGAAGCATAATCATCGTGCAACACTGGATTTGTTTTTTTTTCCTTTTAAACAGACTGTTTTTAACATTCAAGTGATAGTAAACTTTGTGTAACAAAAAAAAATGTGGTTGCCCTGCAGGCTAATGTCACAATGTGCTAGTATGCATCGCATGGCTGGCTCAGTTTTTCCTTCAACCACTCCATTTTCCTCATCCACCTACTCGACATTAATGGAGAAGTTCTCGCTGAGTCTTTGTATTTGGACAGTGAATTTAAAAATGTACAGTGCGCTGTGCTTTTGAAAGTCCCACTTGCAGCATCTTTAGCCACTTAAAGTGGATGTAAACCCAACATTTTTTTTTTTTTTTTTTTGATGTCACAATGTAGAGTATAAGATTTCCTATCATCTGTGCCCAGTCTTGCCAAACAGTTAATCCAGCGCTGAGTAATCCTCTTTTAAAGTTCAGTGCAAATTAACAGAATTCCAGATAAAAACTTGCCAAATTATAAAGTCTCTTTCTCTGTTATTGCTTTCAGTAACAGGTTATTTACATATCTAGCTTGGACATGTTTATCATAACAAGAGGTGATCCAAAGTTCATTGTATATTACTAGGATGTGTTATGATGTTATATCACCTCATGTTATGATAAACAAAACATAACATATGATAAACATGTCCTAGCTATATTTGTAAATAACTCCACTCAAAGCAAGAAGAGAGAAAACTGACTTTTTTTTATCTAGGGTTTTATGTGGAAGGCTGTTCATTTTCACTGAACATAAGAGGATTTCTCAAATCTGGATTAACTCTGTGTGGCAAGACTGGGCACAGATGATAGGCAATCTTATACTCTACATTGTGACATCAAAAAAAAAAAAAATCCACTTTAACCACTTTAGCCCCGGACCATATTGCTGTCCGAAGACCAGAGCACTTTTTGTGTTTCGGCACTGCGTCGCTTTAACTGACAATTGCGCGGTCGTGCGATGTGGCTCCCAAACAAAATTGGCGTCCTTTTTTTCCCACAAATAGAGCTTTCTTTTGGTGGTATTTGATCATCTCTGCGGTTTTTATTTTTTGCGCTATAAACAAAAATACAGCGACTATTTTGTAAAAAAATGCAATATTTTTTACATTTTGCTATAATAAATATCCCAAAAAATATATAAAAAAACATTATTTTCTTTCCTCAGTTTAGGCCGATACGTATTCTTCTACATATTTTTCATAAAAATAAAATCGCAATTAGCGTTTGGTTTGCGCAAAATTTATAGCGTTTACAAAAAAGGGGGTCGTTTTATGGCATTTTTATTAATATTTTTTTTTTTACTAGTAATGGCGGCGATCAGCGTTTTTTTTTTCGGTACTGCGATATTTACACACATACCTCCCGTTCCCCGCTCTGTGACGAACGAGTGCGCGTGCCCGGCAGCGATCGCGCTCGCCGGGCTCGGGGGCGCGCGGCGGCGCGCACGCGCCCCCTAGTGGCCACGAATGTCCCGACGTAGAGCTACGGGCTCTCGCCCAGGAGAGCCGATCTGCCGCCGTAGAACCACGGCGGCTGGTCGGCTAGTGGTTAAGGACCGAGCCTGTTTTTCAGACTTGTTGTTTACAAGTTTAAAACCAGTTTTTTTTTTTTGCTAGAAAATTACTTGGGAACCCCCAAACAAAATTATATATATCATTTTATTATAACATCCTAGAGAATAAAATGGCGGTCATTGCAATACTTTTTGTCACACAGTATTTGCACAGCGGTCTTTTGGAAAAAAAATCATTTTTTTTTTAATTAAAAAAATAAGACCGCAGTAAAGTTAGCCCAATTTATTTTTTTTATATTGTGAAAGATAATGTTACGCCGATGATACATGATACCCAACATGTCGCACCTCAAAATTGCGCCCGCTCATGGAATGGTGTCAAACCTTTACCCTTAATCTCTATAGGCGACGTTTAAAAAATTCTATAGGTTGCATCTTTTGAGTTAGAGGAGGTCTAGGACTAGAACTATTGCTCTAACGATTGCGGCAATGCCTCACTTGTGCGGTTTGAACACCATTTTCATATGCGGGTGCTACTCATGTATGCGTTAGCTTCTGCATGCGAGCTTGTCGGGGCGCTATAAAAGAAAATTGGGGGGATTTTCTTATTTTTCTTGACTTTATTTTTACACACACAAAAAAAGAAAATCGGTCACTTTTTATACCTTTTTACAATGAATGTAAACATCCCTTGCATGAAAGGTCCTCTTAAATATGAGCTCTGTGGTCTAAAAGACCTCAGAGCTAATATTTAGACTAAAACGCAATAAATAAAAATGTTGGTCATTTGAAAAATGACATCAATAAAATGTGCCTTTTTAAGACGCATGGGCAGAAGTGATGTTTTGACGTCTCTTCCGCCCTGCTATGGAGACGGGTGGGGGCCATATTGCCCTCACTCGTATTCATGGCAAGCAGGAAGAAGGACCCGATTGCCTCCGCCGCTACCGCCGGCTCCGGTAAGCGGCGGAAGGGCCCTCTCCTGCGGCTGATAATGGTGATCTTGTGGCGAATCCGCTGCAGAGACCACCATTATTGTTTACAGGACCAGCCACGGAAAAATGGATATCTCGGTTGTGAGAGCACACCAAAAACGCATAGTACTTTCCTTCTTTTGAGTTGCATTTTAAGTTTTCCAGGTGACCAGGGATAAAAACGAATGCGAAATGCATGTAAAACGCATTGTGTTGTGCATATTTTTTTTTAAATAACTGTTTTATTAGTTATCACAGCAATAGAAAACAGTACAAAAATGTGATCAAAGCGCAACAGTACGCCAAAGTATCAAGAAGGGAATGGCTGCCTTTGCAATCAAGACGTTACAGCTTCAATAAAAGCATTGAATTTGAATAGTAGCGCATATTTGCGTTAAATTCTAATGCAATGTATTAATGTGATTTATATATAATTAAAATAAAATAAATAAATAAATTAATAAAATAAAACCCTGGTGACAACCACGTAGTTTAACACTTTGGATATTTTTTTTTTTTTTTTTTTAGACTCTTTTAGAGTCTGGTAAGGTAGAAACGAAGGTCCATGTATTCTCAAGCTACCACTGAAATGGTGTCTGAAATTTGTGTTTTTTCACAGGGGTCTTTTTTTTATTTTAAAATATATATAAAAATCCATGTTGGCTACAAGAATCCTCATCATAAACGGGACATCCTGCCCATAAGCTCCCTCCCTCGTGACTGCTGTGAATTTGTTCGCTGATGTGATATTGTCAACTTTCTGGCACATGGAAGCCAGGCCCACTTCCCAGCAGTTTTGTATTGGCAGCTGCTGCTCTAAGGCAGGTCATAAGATAATTCCTCCATCGGTGGAAGGAAAGAATCGCTTGATTTCCCCATCAAGAGGAGTCCCTCTTGTGGAGCCACTGTTCTCCTGGCGTTGGTCATCCGTCCCTGCCAGTAAAACACGATAATTATTGCCAGTGGCTATAGCCATATATTATTTGATGGATCAACTGGGGTACAATGAGCCTGTCTGTAGATGTTCGAATTTCAGCCGGTTCCCGCTGAGCTTCAAACCTTCTATGGCTGGCTTAACAAGTACCTCTTGGAGAACTTTTTTGTGATGCTTCAGAGGTCAAGCATCCAACAGTTCATTTCTACAGTATATCTATTGCTAAGATATATTTGCTTGCATTCAGGGTCTGCAGACCTACTCTAGTCGTTATGAAGGGCTTACACTCTCAAAGTTTGATTTAAATCACAAATGAAGTAAGGGAGGCAGGAAGACTATCCTTTCATATGTCATGGCTGCCTGTACTCTCTTCAGTCTTGTGTAAACTGCTAAGTGCCAAATCCCAAAAAAGCCTTGCAACTAGTTGTATGAGAACTTGCATATGATTATGGCCCCTAATCGGCCCTAGACATGGACGGTTTGAATCCAGGGCCATTATTTCTTTGGCCTCATACAAAGTGGACACAACTAATCATTCAGTGTGTTTGCAGCCTAATGCCGCGTACACACGATCACTTTATGTGATGAAAAAAACGACGTTTTTGAAACTTCACTTTTCAAATACGATGTTGCCTACACCATCGTTTTTTTTCACAAAAAGCGAGGTTACGTTCACCACTCTTTTTTCCATTGAAGCTCGCTTCATAACTAGCTTCTGGGCATGCGCGGGTTGAAAAACGTTGTTTTAAACGACATTTTTTGCTACACACGGTGACTTTTTGTGAAACAAAAAACGACGTTTTGAAAAACGACACATAAAATTGAAGCATGCTTCAATTTTTTTTTTTTGTCGTTTTTTACAAGACCTAAAACAACGTTTTCCCCTACACACGGTCAATGAAATTGACGTTTTTTTAAAAAACATCATTTTTTTTTCATTACATAAAGTAATCGTGTGTACGCGGCATTAGCAGAGTGCTGCTGCATCACAGGCAGTGTTGCCAACCGTCAGTATTTTTACCAGCAGCCAGTAAAAAATAAGCAATTTTTTTTTCTCCTGCCAGTAAAAAATGTCTGGCGTTCGGCTTGGTCCGGAGCCGGCTGAGACCATTTGAGTGCCTGCTACAGTGTAATCAGGCCGCTCTGGTAGAGGTGGTGCCTGAGAATCTCGTCTGATGTTGTGGTGCAAAGGAGTCAAACAGAGCAGCCAGAGCTTCATGTGTGGGTGTGCAGTATGGGGGCAAGGCAGGCTGGGGCCGGGACCGTCATTGCTGTTTAGACTAGAGTGGAATGGAGGGACCACTTGGCTTGGAGAGGGACTATCACTTTGGCTCAGGAGAGGACATGTCATGTCTGTGAGGTCTCATCATCTGTGCTTCTGCACACTGCTGTCGGTGTCACTGTGACAGTCAATTTTATGTGTATGTGCCGCCATTCTAATTTCTTGCCCTCCTGAGTCCTGTCTCTGAGCTACTTACTATATTGAAAATAAAATAAATGTTTTTGTTGCTTTAATATCTACCTTTAATCATATTGCTAATTGCATATTGTATTTGTAACCTAAATACTCTAATTTGCACCTAAAATGAATTTTGTAACTTTTGGAAATGCCAGTAAAAACTTGGCTCTGTCAGTAAATTTTGGTGTTAGTAAATTTCAATCTGGTAGGTTGGCAACACTGCTCCCAGGTGCGGCATTGATCCCTTGTCAATGGCTCCATCTGAGTAATTGTACATATAATTCCTGCCCACAGCATCCACTAAATATTCATATGGTATATGATGGTGTGGGTACATACTGTATGCCAGGGCCCGTCTTGGCTGTGTGTTTATTATTTTGGCACATTGGCCTACTTACACTGCCTGTTTCACCATGAAGTTACCAATAGACTTGAGATGACCGTCACTTGCTCTGCTTTTGCCTGTTTGAACAGCAATCTTAAACATTTCACAACAACGATTGGAAGAAACAAACGATTGGACAGATCTGTGCCCTGCAGTTCTTATTTTTTACGCTATGCGTCGGCTTTTGGGCACTTTTGGCAAAGCCCCATTGTGTTTGAAATTTTTCTGCCATCATTTCTCCCACAGTTACTAGTAAATGTTACTTTAATTCGGTTAATTGCCAAACTTGCCTAATATAAATGTTTGTGTTCAGGATATTGATTTTTCTATTGTTGTCTGAGCAAACTGAAGCTTTTCAAACCTAAGGGCACAACGTTTTCTATTGCAAGGTGTTTCCTTGTTTCAGAGATTCGTTCCACTGTTTGTTGAAATTATAAACCTGCATATTGTGTTACCAAGACATCTCTCCATGTACCACAATTATGTAAATTGAAAGTATGTGTCTGGAATTCATGGACACAGTACAAAACATGGCCTCCTGTTCTCTTATAGTCATTACCAGTCGTATATAAAAATGCTTCATATTGTAGATGTTCTGATATACAGAACAATATTCTAATGCTGCCATGTTACTAGGGGGGGGGGGGGGGGTCAAGTGGTGTTACTTTTTATAAAAAAAACAAATAAAATCCTTTTATTGGTTTAATTACGAAGTATATATACACAGAATGCAGCCTTTGAAACTCACATCTCGTAAGCATTTAGTTTATGATCACTTGATTATCTGACAAGGTAAAGAGTAATGTTTTCTTTTCTTAAGTCGTCTTCCAAGATGGTACCCTGAGAGATGACTGGTCCCACCTGGCAGGAAAAGCAATCAATCCAGAGGTTAAAACCCCCTTCCCCTTTTCTTTTCATTGTGTATCCCCACAGCGAAACTGGGTCTGGTAGGATAAATATATCCTTCCTGGGGGGGGGGGGGGTCTCCCTGTCTGGTCTCTTGGGGGGGGGGGGGGGGGGGGGAAGAGAGAGCTGGCCATACATGCTGCAGAGAGGAAGAATGCTGCAGAGCTGAAGATACCTGGTTACAGGGCTGTAGCCAGAACTTCAGGGGCCTCTATTCTGTCCCCCCCCCCCCCCCACACCTGTCTGGGTGTCCTTGCTGCTCTAGGGCGCAAACGCCACCTGTCTCCTAAGGCTCCTGGGATGAGAGAGGCTCGTGCGGGCTAATAGACATGAGGTGGCGCCAGTCGACATGACATGCACAGGGACCTCGGTGCCATCTTCCCGAAGTCTGGAGAGGGAATGAGGTGGTTTCCCCTCACTGGTGTCCACCAAGGAGAGCGCTTCTCCAACCTGGACACCTGTTGTGGGGAGGAGCTACCAGCGCTGACGGGGGGACCCCAGAAGAGGACGATCGGGGCCACTCTGTGCAAAACTAACTGCACAGTAGAGGTGTGTGTTTTTTTTTTTTTTTTTTTTTTATCAGAATTATACTTGCCTAGTTGAATGCAGCATCTGTCCCCTGCCAGCTCTAACACTGCAAACCTAGCGATCCAACACTGCCGATCGCTCGGTTCTCAGAGCTCCCTGAGCCAAGAGCTGGTGATTGACGGTCATTGGTTCTCTGCTTTGCCCCCTCTTTGCGTGTGGGCAGATACTGACTTCATTGTTGAGATCTTGCTTGAGCCTGGACTGGCTCCGTGGCGTCGGCTGACAGCGGGCTTCTGTCCACTGCTGAAAACATGTCACAGGAGTGCAGAACCTACTGCACTCCTGTGATCCACAGAAGAAGTCCAGTTGAACAAGCTTTGTCTGTACTTCTCCTTTTTTAATATGCTCATAAATGGCTCTTGGTTTTTATTATCTTTTTAGTTTTTTCATATCTGGGCATAGGGAGCTGGGGTATACTTGTTACAGCCTTGATTGAACCTTTATTTGAATAAAACCTGGTGCTGAAAATGGGTGTTTTGAGGTTTTGTTTTAAAGTGACAACACAATTGTTAATGTCTGTGCTCGCGCGATACAGTTTCTAAAAGCATAAATTAAAATTTTCGCTGTGATTTTATTTTTTTATGCTGCTCACGCATAACTCGTACTATTTTTTCTAATTGAATTGGTGTAAACTCACAAATTGTATGCACTGAAGCCTGACAGTTACTTTATGTAGCTGATATCTCCACTCAATACAGCATTAGGTATATTTAGAATGCATAATTTAAAAATAGAGGTTTTAAATCGGAGCATTTAGAAATTTCCACATCTTGGATTTGAATTGGCTCTAGTTAGATACAGTTCTTGAAGTATGACCAATGTTCGTTTTCTGCATAAAAACATTGTTATGGTTTCAAATGATAATTAGCCAGTGTGCATAGTAACCAGAATCAAAAGCATATTCAATAGCAAACAAAACACTTATTGTCCTGGTTGAGAAGTCCTACCAACTGGTTTTGCACATTTTAACTTGGTGAACCCCAGAATAGTCATAAGGCTACTTTCACACTGGGGTGGGTTGGGGGTAAAGCGCCGCTAGCTTTAGTGGCGCTTTTTGGCCACACAACAGCTTGGTGGGGGGGACAACTGTACTTGCTTGGCATAGCGAGTACGGTGGCTCCGACCCTCTTGGTTGAACGGAATAAAACCTATAGTGCACAGGTGTCATACGAGGCCCGCGGGCCAAATCCGGCCCTCCAAGCCATTTCATGTGGCCCTCGCACCTCTCCTGCAGCTGCAGGAGAGCACCAGACCCCTACTTTCAAGCAATGCATCCAGCTTCGTCCCAGCAGCAGCATAGGGAAGGGAGGGTGTACTGTGATGTAAGGGAGAGTAGGGGACTCAACCTCTGATGGTGGAGTGGCTCTTGGCATCTAATATAAGGGGAGAGAATGCGCTGGACATCGAACCTTACAGATACAACTGGCCCTTTTTGAGGACAATCATAATGCTGATACGGCCCATGATGAAATTGAGTTTGACACCCACGCTATAGTGTGCATCGGGTCTATGGATAGCAATGAGTGTGCTTCATACGTTCCATATATTTTAGTTCCAAAGCCAATAGGTCTGCCGTTCAGGGTTCATTTTGAAAATTGGGTACATGGGGGTAAACACTATTGGCCATACTGTAGCACTATGGTAAGCAATGTGAAGCCAGAGGGGAAAACAAAACCATGACTGCTGCCTTACAAAAATAGCAGATCTCTTATGTTGTCGTCGTCTTTTGGGCTGGCCATTCATGCTTCGAATCTCGGCTGGTTCAGCAGGAATCGGACGGGATTCGAACCATTAATGGGCAGAGTGAATGTTCCAAATTGAGCGATCAACTTGAGCCTGATGGATTTGCTTCAGATTATCACAAGCAGCTGCCATACCCGCTAGCGATAATTGCACTCTTCTCCCGGCGGGGGCAGGTGGGGTAAGCCGTCCTATCCCGGAAAAGACAATGGCTTGGCAGGAGTGATTTCCCTGTCAACAGTCTGATTGGGGAATTGTGCAAATGTATTCCCTTCAACCCTTGTTTGCAGGGAAGAAATGTACGCCACCCCACAGCTGCTTTTAGGAACTTTTTTTTTTTTTTTTGTGTGTTTGTGCATATATATATATATATATATATATATATATATATATATATATATATATATATATATATATATATATATATACTCATGGGTTTGCATTGCTGTTGTTTGGAAATTACTAGAATGTTGCATAAAATTCTTTAAAGGGATTGTAAAGGTTTTTTTTTTTTTCTAAATACGTTCTTTTAAGCTAGTGCATTGTTGGTTCACTTACCTTTTCCTTCGATTCCCCTTCTGTTTTTTGTCAGAATTACTGACTTCCTGTTTCTCCTCGGTAAGCTATTCACCATCATGGTGGAAAGTCATTTAGAACAGCTTACTGAGGAGGAACACGAAGTGAGAAATTCAGACAAAGAAAAAAAACATTTAGAAGAGAAATTAAAGGGTAAGTGAACCAACAATGCACTAGCCTAAAGAACCTATTTAGAAAAAAAAACCTTTTTAAGTGCGTGAATTTTGAACCAGTTTCCTCTTGCAACAAATCAAACTGTTGGCAGTTATCCAGTTTGAGCCTGGTTTGGTAATACTGGACTGTTTATCGGTAAATAGTCTTGGTTAAACATTTTTTTCTTGTTTGGGTGAAAAGTTATTTTCCAGGAGTTTTCTGTATTTGTAGAATCCATGTGTATCTTCATGCTATGAGACCACATTTAAAAATTTTATGGATTTTCTCACTTCATCTTTCAGGACAGCACTTGGAGAGAGAGCAGCTCCACCCACTTCCCAGGAAACACTGCAGTCATTGCTTTAACTTCCGCCCACCTCCACCATGGCCTCAGTTGTAGTGTTTCCTCCGGCCATGGTGGAAGCGCTGCAGGGAACCAGGAGGATGCTGGATTCTCTCCAGGGGGAGATGGATGGAAGAGCATACCTGCGATCAGTTGTTTTTTCGGGAGGCAGACCCAACCTCCCCCTGACGCGTGGGGGATGTTTCGGTGCTCCCCTCTTCTCGAGCCCGGCGAAGGTAAAGGCTGCCGGAGGTTCCGCTCCAGTAGGCTGGGCATTGCAGGCTGTTTTGGAGCAGTTAGATACAGGTCTCCTGGGGCAGCGATGTCCCGGTACGGAGGGAGGGTGACGTCATTTCCGGTGGAGGCGGGACTTCCGGCGGTGCGTGGCGGCTTCCGGTTCCGGCCGCTGGGACGCAGAAGGGAGGGGCAGCCTCGGCGGTGCAATTTCCGGTTCCCACAGCGGTGGGGTTAACCGGGAGTTTCAAAAGAAAGGTGCACAAATGATCGCCGCGTTCTGGGAGAATGGAGCCAGAAGACGCAGCGGAGGTGGCAGGAGCAGGAGCCACATGCACCAGCCCGGCCCAGGTAGGAAAACAGCGGTTTAAGTCTACTTGGTTCCTTGTTATGTCCCTCCTACTGCCCCTTTTGGGGAGAGGAGCCTGCCTCACTCACCCTAGTCACGTCCCTGGGAGAGTGTTGTCTGTTTTGGTACAGCGGTGATGGGACCTGGTGTGTTTTTGTTCACTGGCTGTTTTGTGGTGGTGGTGGTGGTTTGGGTCTGAGACACAAAAAGTTAAACATGGGGTTGTTGTCTTTTGTGTTTTTCAGAAAGCCCCCTCCTAAGAAACGGTGTGCTACCTGCAAAACAACCCTTAAAGGGTCTTGGACTAAGCCGTTATGCAAGGGGAAGCCTCTACTAGTGCAGCCTCCGAACAACCCAAGGAGATGCTCTTCCTTTCGGAAGGAGCTAAAAGAGACCTTTCAGTCGTTCCGCTCCTACTTGGACAGAGGGGCGGCGTCAGGGTCAGCAGCTAAGGCCTCCACTAGTGCACCCTTGGGTTATAGAGGGGCAGGTAGTGAGTCTGAGGAGGAAGAACCTAGCAGCATAGTCTCGGGGTCAGAGGCAGAAGAAGAAGATACAGGAGAATCTTCTTCTTCACGTTACAAGTTGTCCTTAGAGGAAGTGGACGACTTGCTGAAAACTATTCATTCCACCTTAAACATTAAGGTGGATAAGACGCATTTATCTCTGCATGACAAGATGTACCAGGGTTTAGACGAAGTCGAGCATTGAACCTTTCCAGTACATAGAGTATTGTCAGATGCGGTTAAAAGGGAGTGGAAAGACCCAGAGAGGGCTCCTTTCTTTTCCCGGTCACTTAAGAGGAGATTTCCTTTTGATGAGGATCCAGCGCAGGTATGGAATAAGAAACCTAAGCTGGATGCTGCATTCTCAAAGGTATCCCAAAATACGGACTTGGCCTTTGAGGATACGGGCACCTTAAAGGATCCCCTGGATAAAAGAGCAGAGGCGCTTTAAAAAAATGCTTAGGGTGCCTCCCTGGCCAACCTCAAACCGGCTATGGCATCCACAGTAGTGGCCAGGAACCTTGAGCATTGGTTGGAACAGCTGAAGGGTCACATTGAGTCCGGGACCTCACGCAGAGAGTTGCTAGAGTCCTTCCCGATTCTTCTGAAGGCAGTAGGCTACATGGCGGATGCCTCAGCCGAGTCGGTGAGAATATCAGCCCGTTCCTCGGCCCTAGTGAATTCGGCCAGGAGGGCGCTCTGGGTCAAAACCTGGACTGGGGACACGGCTTCGAAGGCTAAGTTATGTGGCCTGCCCTTCGATGGAGATCTAGTATTTGGTGCCGGTCTGGACGCTGTTCTGGATAGGACGGCAGATAGGAAAAAAGCCTTTCCCTTAAAAAAAGGTAGTACCGCGGACCAGGAAAATTTTTCGTCCTTTTTTCCAGCCCCAAGATCCTAAAGAGACACAAAAAGGTCAGGGTGGAAGTTCCTGGCGGCCTCAGAGGGGTAGAGGGAGACTCGGAGTGTTTCGCTCCCCTAGCCAGCCCGCTAAACCCCAGTGACTAACAATTGCGCTGTCGTGCGACGTGGCCCCCAAACAAAATTTGTTTTTTGTTTTTTTTCACAATTAGAGCTTTCTTTTAGTGGTATTTGATCTCCTCTGCGTTTTTTATTTTTTGTGCTATAAAAAAAAATAAAGCGACAATTTTAAAAAAAATTCAATATTTTTTTACTTCTTGCTATAATTGAATATCCCCAAAAAATATATAACATCCCCCCCCCCCCCTTAGTTTAGGCCGATAGGTATTCTTTTTGTTAAAAATTTGCAATAAGCGTTTGGTTTGCGCAAAAGTTAGAGTTTACTAAAAGAGTTTTTTCTTTTACTAGTCAGTGATTGATTTTTTTTTTTTTTTGTGACTGCGACATTATGGCACACTTTTGACACATTTTTGGGACCATTGTCATTTTCACAATGAAAAGTACTATAAAAATCCACTTTTTACTGTGAAAATGACAACGGCAGTGAAGGGGTTAACCACTAGGGAGCGTGGCTGTAGGCGTGACGTCACTGATCGTCATTCCCTATATCAGGGAACAGACGATCGGTGTCACTGCCACACTTCGGACCGGGTCGCCCGCGCGACCCACGACTGGGCTCTTAAAGGCGAAGTACAAGTACGTACCTGTGCCCAGCCATGCCATTCTGCCGATGTATATCGGCGCTAGGCGGTCCATAAAGGGGTTGTAAAGGTAAATGGCTTCCTTTTTAGAGCCGGTTCACTCAAGGGCAACACTACTTTCAGTGCGACTTTGGGAGGCAACTTGAACACAACTTGAGTATGAATCGCAACGCGACTTGCAAGACGACTTGAAGTCGCCTCCAGGAAGGGGAACTCTATGCCAAATTTTAAATAAAAAAATTGCATGGGTTCCCCCTCCAAGAGCATACCGGGTCCTTGGGTATGGATTTCAAGGGGAACCCCCTACGTCAAAAAAACGGTGTCGGGGCCCACTCAAATCCATATCAGACCCTTATCGGAGAACGCAGACTGGTCAGGAAAGGGGCGGGGGTAAACGAGCCCCCACACTCCTGAGCCGTACCAGGCTTTTTTTTGGACATTTTTCTTCCACCAGGTGAATTGGTACAATGTACCCCATACTCATTCACATAAAGTGGGGGGCCAGGATCTGGGGGCCCCCTTATTAAAGGGGGCTCCCGGATTCCGATAGACCCCCAACAACCAACGACCAGGGTTGTCGGGAGAGGCCCTTGTCCCCATCAACGTGGGGGCAAGGTGCTTTGGGGTAGGGGGGCCGCAGGGCACGCACCCCACATGTTGAGGGCATGCCGCCTGGTACGGTTTAGGAGAAGGGGGTGCTTGCTTGTCCCCACCCCTTTCCTGACCGGCCGGTCTGCGTGCTCGGATAAGGGTCTGGTATGGATTGGGAGGGGGGACCCCCACGCTGGTTTTTTTCGGCGTAGGGGGTTCCTCCATACCGAGCCTGGTATGCCCCTGGAGGGGGAACCCATGACTTTTTTTTTTTTTTTTTTTTATTTGGCGTGCAGTTTCCCCGTGGGAGGGAAGGGCTTGCCTTAGAACAGGTTCACACTGGAGTGACTTCCTGTAAAGTTGCCTCACTGTGAACAGGGATCCGACTTGGAGGCGACTTCCATTGAAATCAATGGGTACAAGTTGCCTACAAGTCGGATTGAAGTAGTACCTTTTTTTCAAGTCTAAGTGACCACAGTAGTGTACATTAAGATGACTCCATTCACTTACATTCATTTCTTCATGCAGCGCGACTTGAGGCGACCTGAAGTCGGATCCCAGGTCACCCCTGTGTGAACTGGCTGTTACCTTAGTGCAGTCCTCCTTCACTTACCTCATCCTTTGATTTTGCTTTTAAATGTCCTTATTTCCTCTGAGAAATCCTCACTTCCTGTTCTTCTCTCTGTAACTACACACAGTAATGCAGCACTTTCTCCCTGGTGTGGAGAAAAGCCTCTTGAGAGTGTCGGGATGCCCACTAACACACAGCTCCTTTCTCCATCTGCAAAGTAGAGTGTCCTGACTTGCCTGCTCGCCCCCTCAAGAGGCTTTCTCCAAAAGCCTCTGCTTTTGCCATGTAATTGAAAGGATTAGATGGCTTTTCCTTGTTTTCAGGAGAAATCTGGTGACTGCTTGATTTGCCATTTACATATGGTTCTAAACAATATATTAAAATTGTTGTTTATTTTTTGTAGCCCGAGAATAAGGCTAGGTAAAACCCGAGGGGTCCTAGTAGGTTAGTAGCACTTTATCAGCAGAAAAATGTAAAACTGTGGCAATCATAAGCTAGTTCAAGGAGGAAACTCTTTCCCACTTCCTTTCCCAGCATGCTATTAATTTCACTTTACAGTTAATTATTGCTTTAATTGCCTCTGTATGATTTTGAATTCACCAATTTGTAAAAATATTTAAGTGAAATTAATGGATGTTGAATTTGTATGTCACAACAGTGACTTTAATGCTTCTCAAAACTGACAAATTTAAAGTTGCATTCATCTTTTTAAAATTCATTTTGCAGAAAGGTTAGATTTATTATAAAGGTGATTCCTAAGAAAAATTGGGCTCCTCTGTATTGGATCCCCTCCTTTCCATGAAGAGGGCCCCACTACCTCCTGGCAAGTATCGGAGGTTCCTATCCTGCCGTTTGTTCTGCCAAGTGCTTCAATCGCCACAAAAACTGAATATTTCCCAGCAGGTAAAATCTAGTTGCAGATCCTGCATAAAATGTTACGACATGCGCTCAATGGGGACAATGGATTTTCTATTTCATATGTAATACAGTATCTAGCGCGCTCTATCTGCTCTTATAAATTAATCCAGTAGCTACAGTTCATAAAGTGCACACAGCAACTCGGTTACAAGAAATCACATAACAAAATCTTTGTGTGTGTGTATGCAAAATATTTTATATAGATTAGTATGTGTGTGGTGTCTTTTTTTTTTTTTTTTTTTAATCATGCATAAATTCATAAGTTTTTTTTCCATGGGTCCATAAATGCCTTATGTGCCGGTTTGGGATGTTCTCTAGTAATGTTCAGCACAATTACCTGTGTAGTTTAAAATGAAATTGTGTATACACAGGTGTCGGGTTTACAGCTCTAATACACATAGTGCTTTTTATTTTGTATTCCCTATACTGGATTAGCACAATATGACCCACCTAATTCGTGACAAGAGGATTGCCATGCTATCCTATAAACTTTTTACAACGGTGTGTCAGGGGAAAAATACTACTGGGGCTTTTTTATTTTGAGCATCAATACACTTTTTGTAAAATGTAAGAAAAAAAAAAGTGAACATGCAGACACAAAGGTGTTTAAATGTTTGTGAATGATGGGACATTATAATTTACAAATGTGCCAAGAACCCTGTAGCCATTGTGGTTTTCCATGTCTTGGACTGTTGGTTGAGTCTGTTCATCCAAGGGCAGATTAGATATAAATGCGTGCACATTTAAATGCTGGAGACATTGAACTTATTTTCCCATGTTTTATTAAACAAAAGCAGGAGGCCTATGTGAATGAGTTACAGCTGGTGTAGGTACGTAGATTGAAGTTCAGCCACTGTGTTTGAACAGTAGACGATCTACCAATCCATCTTTGTTCACCCGCTCTATTGGATTGTAGCTGCTTGATCAGCGCTACAGGCTTTAGACGGGGAAGATTCCGTCCACCTCAACAGCGACGCTAGACCCAAACAAATCTGACGTCTCCCACACACACAAAAAAATATATAATTTTTTTTTATTGGTATTTGATCCCTTTTTAATTTTTTGGTGCTATAAAAGAGCATCAATTTTGAAAAAAAAAACAATTTTGTACTTTGTTATAATATCCCAAAAGTCATAGGGGATAGGTGTGTGTGTGTGTGTGTGTGTGTGTGTGTGTGTGTGTGTGTGTGTGTGTGTGTGTATATATATATATATATATATATATATATATATATATATATATATATATATATATATATATATATATATATATATATAATTGTGTGTATATATAGTGTGTGTATGATTAAATTATGGCAAATCTTACACTTTTGACACATTTTTGGGACCATTGACAATTATACAGTGATCAGTGCTATAAAAATGCACTGATTACTGTGGTAAATATCACTGGTAGGGAAGGGTTTAACACCAGGGGGCGATTAACCACTTAAGACCCGGACAATTATGAATTTTAAAGACCTTGCCTCTCTTTGAGATTCCGCTCTGCGTCACTTTAACTGACAATTGCGCGGTCGTAAAAATATTTTAAAGTAAGCTGACGTAATCATTTTACAGCCTATGCCTGTGAACATTTTGATCTAACAATATATATATTTATGTATTCTCTGGATGTACCCCTGTATTTTGGGTTCCATTTTAGCCCGTTTTGTTGTCGCAGTACTTTGTGATATTGTGCAGTTTTTAGGGATAATGCTCTGCAACTATAACATGCAGATCTGCGTGAAGATTTTCCTAAATCTCCTATTCTCCCGTGGATTGAATTTCATAAATTGACACAAGGTAATTTTTACCTAGTATATGTATGTAGGTATTAAGAAATTTCTTGATTCCATGGAAACGGTATTTGTGTCGTATACATTATTCATCAGTTCCTATGGAAACACGAGTGATAAGTGGTCAGTTGCTTACAGGTTTAATGGAGCAGTACATATAATCAAATGTATATCTCAAGGATCTAGCGTTCCATTTCCTATTCATTGTAATTTTAGTTGCACATGTAAATCTTTTGTATTGGTATTGTTAGTGTTTTGAGCCTGTTTTGTATAGCTGTCTAAGTATACTATTCATTAGAATTTTTCGGTATCGGTAAATCCATAGAAATACAAGTAGAGTTGGGTGTCTTGCAGAGATATCCATTCCTGAATGTACTGTGTGCAGGCATACTTTCGCTAATATTTTGTAGGCATGCAGGTGTTTGTTTTTCTTTTTCTAAAATCTAGCTTTACATGGCGGTGTAGTGTTACAAAGTGCCATGGCTGTGCACAATGCAGTAATTCATAGTGATCCAATTTCTGCAGTGATGTAAGTTAAAGTTGTACTTCAAGTGGTTAATAAAAATTTAATAAAAAAACAATCTAAATTTTTAAGTCTACGATTTTTGTGTTGGCCTTCATCCATAGCCGTATTGGGTCGTAGGTTTGATACCCCTGTCCCAAAATTTTAGCATTTATCTTGATGGTGGGAATACTCCTTATTGCGAGGTTGTCTGTCTGTCTGATCCCAGATACTGCAGTCCAGTCTGCTCTGGGCTCCCAGGAGCATTCATTGGGAATTTGCACATCTCAATTGTACATTTACAGTGCATCTGGAAGGTATTCCTTGCGCTTCACTTTTTCCACATTGTTACAGCCTTATTCCAAATTGTATTCATTATTTTCCACCAAAATTCCATAAACCATACCCAATAATGACAAATGTATTAAAAATAAACAAATCGCATGTACATAAGTATTCGCAGTCTTTGTCATGACACTTGAAATTGAGCGCAGGTGCATCCTGTGTCCACGGATCATCCTTGAGATGTTTCTACAACTTGGAGTCCACCTGTGGTAAATTCAGTTGATTGGACATGATTTAGAATGGAACACTTCTGTGTATGTCGGAGCACAAACCAAGCCATAAAGTCCAAGGAATTTTCTGTAGACCTCCGAGACAGGATTGTATCAAGGCACAGATCTGGAGGAGGATACAGAAAAAGGTCTGCAATATTGAAGGTCCCAAAGAGCACAGTGGCTGCCATTATCCCGTAATTGGAAGTAGTTTGGACCCTTCCTAGAGCGGGCCGCCCAGCCAAACTGAACGATCAGGGGAGCATGGCCTTAGGGAGGTGACAAGAACCTGGTGGTCACTCTGATAGCACTCCAGCGTTTCTCTGTGGAGAGAATAGAACCTTCCAGAAGAACGACCATCTCTGCAGCACTCGGACCAGTCTGGTCTGTATGCTGGAATGGCCATACAGAAGCCATGGTGGTAGCATCATGCTGTGGGGATGTTTTTCAGCGGCAGGAACTGGGAGACTAGGCGGCAGGATTGAGGTAAAGATGAATGCAATATATAGACATCCTTGATGAAAACCTGGTCCAGAGCGCTCTGGACCCCAGAATGCGGCAAAGGTTCGTCTTCCAACAGGACAACAACCCTAAGCACACAGCCAAAATAACAAAGCAGTGGCTACAGGATATGTCTGCCAGAGCCCAGACTTTAACCCGATTTGAACATCTCTGGAGAGATCTGAAAATGGCTGTGCACTGACGTTCCCCCATCCAACCTGATGGAGCTTGAGTGGCCCTGCAAAGAAGAATGGGAGAAACTGTCCAAATATAGGTATGCCAAACTTGTTACATCATACTCTAAAAGACTTGAGGATGTAATTGGTGCCAAAGGTGCTACAAGAAAGTATTGAACAAAGGCTGTGACTAACTACGTACATGGGATTTTTTTTTTTTGGTTTTTAAAGTGGAGGTCCACCTAACCAAAAAATAAACGCCAGCAGCTACAAATACTACAGCTGCTGACTTTTAATAAATGGACACTTGCCTGTCCAGGGTGCCCGCGATGGCAGCCATCCTCGGTTAGGGAACCAGGAAGTGAAGCGTTGCAGCTTCACTACCCAGTTCCCTACTGTGCATGTGCATTTTCACTGGTCCCTGATTTTGTTCAGGGAACTGTTTCCCAGAACGCAGCGGGGGGGGCTTGGGGGCAAGCCGATGAGCGAAAGTTCCACTTTAGGGTGGAACGTCGCTTTTAATAAACTTGCAAAGATTTCAAACAAATGTCTTTCACCTTGTCATTATGGGATATTGTTTGTAGAATTTTGAGAAAAATAAGGAATTTTAATTTTGGAATAAGGCTGTAACATAACAATGTGGAATACTTTATGGATGTACTGTAGGTTCAAAAGCTTTGCAGGGCAGTTTTTGTGATATGTACTTGCAATGGACCATTTTTGATTATTAGAAAAGGTATTATGTAGGATTTTTAGTGATGAGAGCAATTGTCTAGGATGTGAGATTGAGTTATAAACTAATCGTATTACTTTGAAGAAAACAGATTCTAGAATTTTTGACTTGGTAAAAGTCTGAACTGACCTGCTCGAAAATTGTACGTTTTTTCCACTGGTGTTATATATGGGGCAGGAGCAGTGTTGGCGGTAAAGCGCCTCTATTTTTAGCAGCGCTTTACCCCCTGCTACTTTTCAGAAGGGGTTAAAACCGCCCGCAATGCACCTCCTGTAGAGGCGTAGTGCCAGCGGTATAGCTGTGGTGGTTTCATTGATTTCAATGTGAAGGAGCAGTATACACACTGCTCCAAAGATGTGGCTAGCAAAACTTTTTTTTTTTTTTTTTTTTTTAACCGTCCTGCTAGCGCACCGCTCCAATGTGAAAGCCCTTGGGCTTTCACACTGGAGAGACAGCGGCGGCTGTTTGCAGGCACTATTTTTAGCGCAATAGCGTCTGCAAACCACTCCAGTGTGAAAGGGGTCTAAAGCGCTTCTAAAAATAGTTGCGCTTTACTACCGACACTGCTCCCGCCCAGTGTGAAAGAGGCCTTAGTGCCATTATGATAAAAAAAAATCCTTTACAACTCCTTTAACTTCTTTTTCAATTAAAAGCGCTAAATGTAATTTATGCTGTTTCATTCCATTGCTATCGGCATAAGTCACTTCTGATACCTTTTTCTTCTTGGTGTCAGAAAAATGTGACGGTGAGGGATCTCCAGCCCAAAGCTTGTGATTGACGGCCTCAAAACCAACTTTTATCGGCAGCAGGAGAGGGGCCCCCTCCTGCCGCTTACCGGAGTCACCGGTAGCGGCGGATGCGATTGCTTCCGTGTGTGGTATGAAGCTGAGTAAAGGGAAGATGGTCCCCACCCGGCTCCATGCCACTACAGGGCAGAAGCGACATCAAAACGTCACTTCCGCCCATAGCTATTAATGTTGCGGTTTTTTTTTTTGTTTGTTTTTTTATTCAAACTACTTTTTTTTTTTTTTATTGCATTTTTAGTGTAAGTTATGAAATCTGAGGTCTTTTTATGTCCAGATATTTAAGAGGGCCTGTCATGAATTTATTTTCCATTACAAGATAGGTTTACATTCCTTGTAATGGGAATAAAAGTGACTATATTTTAATTTTTTAAAGTTAACGGTGTTAAAAAAAAAAGTAAAATGTTAAAAAGTTTGCGCACAGAAGCGAACGCATTTATCAGTAGGGGAGGGGCCACATATGAAAACTGTGTTCAAACCACACATGTGAGGTATTGCTGCGATCGATAGAGCAATAATTCTAGCACTAGACCTACTCTGTAACTTTAAACGTGCAACCTGTAGAATTAAAGGTTGCATATGGGTAAAAGTTTGTCGCCATTCCATGAGTGGGCACAACTTTGAAGTGTGACATGTTGGGTAGCAATTTACTCGGCGTAATATCTTTCACAATAAAAAAATAATTGGGCCAATGTTGCACTTTTTTGAATTAAAAAAACATTTTTTTCCCCAAAAGAATGCGCCTTGTAAGACCGCTGCGCAAATAAGGTGCGACAAAGTATTGCAATGACCATCATTTTATTCTTTAGGGTGTTAGAAGAATATGTGTATGTATGTGTGTTCTAATTTTTTTCTTCTAGCAAAAAAGAATAATGTTTTAATAGGCTCGGGGCTGAAGTGGTTAATACAGTAAATGCATTCAAGTAAACTTTTTTTTTTTTTTTTTAACCACTTTAAGCCATTTGAATAAAAACAGATCATTGTAAGAACCAAGACCTGACTGGATCAACGGGTAATGAAACTGTTAGGAGGTGCTCCTTGATTGCTGGTGACTGATTGCATCACTTTTTGCTCATGTTTGAACAGTAAGATGTTTGTTTTGCTCCACCAATTTTTGCTTTAGAAATAAAAATATATAACGTGGCTGATTGTACTGTTAAGATACTGACTATTTTCTAGAATTTGAAATCTGATTATTTTTTTTTTTTTTTTTTTTTCTAGGATTCGAGAGCATTCTAGAAGGGCTGTATGGACCAGGATTACGTAGAGACCTCAGTTTATTTGATGGTATTTTATTATGTTCTTCTTCTTTTTTTTTTTTTTTTTTTTTTTATACGCTATTTTTTGTCTATTTTATTCATAAAGCCGTCATCTAGAAATGTGCGCATGGTGCACCAATCGCTTTTTTTTTTCTTTCCTATTAAAATATTCCTTTTACATAGGGTCATTTTACTCTTATTAAAGAGAGTACACTAAGTCAATCGGAAATAATTGTGTTCTATAATTTTCACTATAAAAAGCTGCTGTGGGTTACGGCATATATATACTATGCATGTTTAGTTATATACTGTTTCCTTGCAGTAACTTCATTGGTGCAAAATTGTACATTTCATGAAGGGGTCATATTTTGCATGGCCCTATGTTCTCATATTCATCATCATAGCTCATTATACTCTTCAAGTCGTTGTCTGACTTGTCCATTGTGGCAGGGTTTTTCCCCAGTAAGGAGGGGTGGAAGAATAGAAAGTGAATCTTCGGAGTCTAAGAACTCCTCCCAGGAGGATGGGCAGTTGGTGGGTGAGGTTTGCTCCGGGAGTCAGAACCATCGCCACTTTTGGACCCAAAGTCACCAATCTGGGATTGTGTGAGTGGCTAAGCCCAGACAAAATGTATACATCTCACAAAAGGGTTGCACAGGAGTACCCCTTAGTGGAGGAGGCCTACCACAAAAAGTGAAAAGTGCCTGTGGTGCATCCAGATATATGGTTCTGGTTGAGAAGGTTCCTTCCGAGAAATGGTTATAGCAGGGGTGGCAAACTCAAATTCATCGGGGGCCGCATCAGCAGTTTGGTTGCCCTCAAAGGGCCGGTTATATCTGCACTCCAGTTTTCTTGCGCTGCGTAGGGAGCTCAGTGTTCAGGAGTGCGCTGCGCAGGGTTCAGGAGTGTCCCTCCCTCCTCTCTGGTGTCACTGGTGTCCCTCCCTCCTCTCTGGTGTCACTGGTGTCCCCCTTCCTCTCTGGTGTCACTGGTGTCCCCCTTCCTCTCTGGTGTCACTGGTGTCCCCCTTCCTCTCTGGTGTCACTGGTGTCCCCCTTCCTCTCTGGTGTCACTGGTGTCCCCCTTCCTCTCTGGTGTCACTGGTGTCCCCCTTCCTCACTGGTGTCCCCCCTCCTCTCTGGTGTCCCCCCTCCTCTCCTCTCTGGTGTCACTGGGGTCCCCCTCCTCTCCTCAGTGACCCCAGTGACACCAGAGAGGAGGGGGACCCCAGTGACGTGGCTTCCCTGAAAATGCAGAAGCGCCATCATCGGGGCAAGCATCTTGGTAAAAACCCAAAGACAGACTAAAAAGGAAGAGCCACAAACCGATAGTGCCGCTTGTCCCCGGGCAAATCACAGGAACTGCTAATGCTGGGGGAAATGGGGACATGCAAATACGCATCCTTGATGCCTTTTGGATACTAAAAATTTCCCTTGTTGCAGTGATGCAATCACAGACCAGGTAAAGGCCATCTGGAACTTTAGGACACAGCAAAAGGATGTTGAGAATTTTCAAGTCAAGGATGGAGTGAACACTGCCATTGGGCTTCAGAACTACAGATCGGTTTGAATAAAACCCTATAACCCAGGGGTGGCAAACACAAGGCCCGCGGGCCGAATCCGGCCCGCCAGGCCTTGCCATGTGGCCCGCGCGGCCAGATGGCTCTCCAGATGGAGAGGAGGGGGACCCCAGAGAGGAGGGGGACCCCAGAGAGGAGGGGGACCCCAGAGAGGAGGGGGATCCCAGAGAGGAGGGGGACCCCAGAGACACTGGTCCCCCTTCTCTCCTCTCTGGTGTCACAGGTGTCCCCCTCCTCTGCTCAGTACAGACAGCCATGCTCCCCGGGTGATGGTCTCTCCTACCTGCAGTTGCAGATCTTGCAGTTCTCCTCATGTCTGCGGTTGTGGTCCCGGGTCTGTAATCAGTGAGCTGAGGCGGTGCAGTGTCACGCCGTGCACTGGTTACTAGGCAAGCCGACTGGGGTGGAGCAAGATGGCGGCGGGAAACGTCACTTCCTGACGAGACAACCGCCGCCGGGTGTACCAAGATGGCCGCCGCTCCGGAGCTAGGCTGAAGCTGGGGACTTTCCTATGGCCGAGGCTGCGGAGCTGATCGCATGGTGTCACGGATAGGTAACACTCTGTTGCCACCGCCGCGCGGGCCACATGGCAAGGCCTGGCGGGCCGGATTTGGCCCGCGGGCCGGATTTGGCCCGCGGGCCTTGTGTTTACCACCCCTGGGTTATAGGGTTTTATTCAAACCGATCTGTAGTTCTGAAGCCCAATGGCAGTGTTCACTCCATCCTTGACTTGAAAATTCTCAACATCCTTTTGCTGTGTCCTAAAGTTCCAGATGGCCTTTACCTGGTCTGTGATTGCATCACTGCAACAAGGGAAATTTTTAGTATCCAAAGGCATCAAGGATGCGTATTTGCATGCCCCCATTTCCCCCAGCATTAGCAGTTCCTGTGATTTGCCCGGGGACAAGCGGCACTATCGGTTTGTGGCTCTTCCTTTTTAGTCTGTCTTTGGGTTTTTACCAAGATGCTTGCCCCGATGATGGCGCTTCTGCATTTTCAGGGAAGCCACGTTATCCCAGATATCTGGATAACCTATTTTAGGATCACTCTGCCCAAGCCTTGGCGGCCAGTATGCAGGAGACAAGACACTGTTGCTTTAGGTGTATTTTTGATTCCAAATATTTTATTGAAATTTTTGAAGAAGAACAATAATGAATATAACAAATTCACATTGTGTAACAAACTATAATAGATGCAATAAATACCATTAGATAGCATTGTATTAGGTGTTTTAGGTGTATGCTTTAGGTGTATTTTTAACCTACAAAAGTCTGGGTTAGATGCAATTTACTATTAGGCATAAACCACCCAAGCACAATTGTCTCTGCACCGGAAATGAGGGAAACTCATGTTTGGACCCTGTGTCTGATTTTTGAACTAAGGTATTGGGCATTATTGTGGCCTTATTGAAGGCAGTGATGTTTGCCCAGTTTCACTCCAAGGATTTGCAGCATGGACTCGTGTCCCAAGGCCAAAATGCCTCTTACCTGGTGTCTGACCAGCCTTGCCATCCAATCGGAGAAGCCCTTTAGACCATTAACCTGGATGATTCTCACGAATAGGGATGGAAACTGAGCACATGGTTGCAGTGGGAGTACAGACTTCCAATCGACATCTCGATCTTGGGGTCATTTGCCTATCCCTGCTATGTTGACCTACTCTGCTTCAGGGGGAGGACTTGAGGGTTCAGTGTGACCTCTCCACAGACATTTCTTACATCAGTCAAGGCGACGCCAGAAGCTACAGTGCCTTTGAGCAGTCCAAATTCTGCCTTGGGCCAAAAGACACATCTCAGTCTTGTCTGTTGTCCATATTGCCAAAGTAGGTAATTGGCAGACATACTCATTTGCTAGCACCTGGAAGCATGGAAAATGGTCTCTTCATCCCAAAGTGTTGAACATCTGTCACCCCTGGGGGACACTGGACAAAGATCTGTTGACCTCCCGCTTTAACAGGTTTGTGGCCTGGGTCAAGATCCCAAAGTCTCTGCAGTGGACTGGTGATGCAATGGGGTCTATTCCAACCGATTTGCTTTCCCTCTAAGGATTCTTCCTTGACTGCTTTGGCGCATCAAGATAAAGGACATTCTTGTGATCTTGTTGGTGCGCCAATATTTTCCAACTCCTATGAGATGCTCCAGACTGTCCAGATCTAGTTTCCAGGACAGGTTTACTATCCTGCTCTACAATCGCTTGCTTTGACTTCTTGGTTGTTGAAACACAAGTGTTAAGAGATATGCTGCTTAAAACTAAGATTAACTTCTCACAAGGTCCCTCATAGCACTTGGAAGGCTTACTTTACATGGAAATTTCACCCTAGATCACAGGTGTCAAACACAAGGCCCGCAGGCTGAATGTGGCCCTTGCATCCCTCCTGCAGCTGCAGGAGAGCTCCAGCCCTCCTCTGGTCCTGTTCCAGACCCTTTCTGCTTTCAAGCAATGCATCAGCTTCTTCCCAGCAGCAGCATAAGGAAAGGGGGATGCACTGTGATGTAAGGGAGAGTAGGGGACTCAACTTCTGATTGTGGGGTGGCTCTTGACATCTAAAGGGGGGACGATGCGCTGGACATCTAATCTTATAGATGCAACCGTCCTTTTTGAGGGCAATCATAATGCTAATGCGGCCCACAATGAAATGGAGTTTGACACCCCTGCTCTAGATGATAGAACGCGGGACATATCCTGTTTTTCTCCCAGCCTTTGCTGGTTCAACATTTGCTTTTAAGCACCCTAGGGGTTGAAGTCTTGGTACTGGCCAGTTTTCTTTCAGAGACCACTAGCTACAAATTCTCTAGTAAAGGTCAATGTTCACATGGTAGCTCACATTGATTGCCTTGTGTGTGTGCTCCTACTTTGCCTCATGATCTCATTTGGGTTCTTTCAGTGTTGCAGAGCCTACTCTGAATGTTCCCTTCACCATTCAGCAAATATGGCCCCATAATTGGTGGCCTTCCTTGTTTATAAAGACAAAATGGTTTTGAGGTCCTAGGCCTAATTTTCTCTGAAAAAGGGAAAAACAAAAAAGGGACTCGCTATGTTTAACCCAAATGGATCCTAATTCCGCATGCAGGTGACGGTTCTTCAACTGAGGCTCCTGTAAACCTTCTCAATAGACTTGATGCAAAAGTTGGCACACATCCACAGGCTGTATAATCCTCCTTATTCATTAATCGGGTAAAATTCACAGATAAAACAATGCTGACATGTTTCAGACATATAAGGCTTTAGTGTGAAGGCCCTATATGGCTGAAATGCACCATGACCATTTTTTTATCTGTGAATACTACCCTGTGACTGAATAAACAGGATTGTACAGCCCGTGGACATGTGCTGGTTTTTGCATGCAGTTCTCACTATGTTGGTTCCTACTTCCACCTTAATTGGGACATTTACCTTCCTTCTCTTTGAGATGCTTTGGAGCAGAACAAAGATTTCTCTGTTTTTAGATGTAGGCTGTGGCCTCTTGCAGGGACTGTCCTGAATCCCATTCCAGTCTCTAGGTGGATTAGGCATGTTATTACTAAGGTTTAAGCCTTTTACAAACAATCCCAATAACAAAAAAAGTGACGCTATGTAAAATCTACATAGAAACAGAATGCAATGTTTTGCAAATCCCACTTATATATTCACTATATAAAGGAAACGAGAGAATATATATGTAACGGTCACCACAGTTTACGATCTTCCATCATATATTTAATATAAATTGATGGCAGCATCACGTCTCAAATTTGGGACAGGGCAACAAAAAGCTGGCAAAGTGGGTTAATAGGAAACAAGTTGGTAACCTGATTGGGTCTAAAAAGAGCAAATGACTTGTCTTGCTTTGGGTGCCGACAACCAATTCTATGAAAATTCTACTGTTGGGCGTCCCCACAACTTGGGAAATTTTATCAAGGGGTCACGACACTAGAAAGGTTGAGAACCACTGTTCTATGCACACATAAAAAAAGTTTTACTAGGTGAATATACAGGCCTCTGCTGATTCCAACTTTGGCCATAGCGTGCTTCAAGCTGCTACTTTGTTAGGGACCTGGTTCTCCTTTGTTGGGCCTGTGTGCTGTTAACCTCTCATTTGTATTGCTTGAGGATTTTGAATGGTCAAGATTTAAATAAGCTTGTGTCCTGTACTGTACAATAAAGAAATCAAGTTTTTTTTCAATTTCATGTAAAATCTTTATCTTCTCACCTTTTTTTTCAATTTCATGTAAAATCTTTATCTTCTCGCCTTTTTTTTCAATTTCATGTAAAATCTTTATCTTCTCACCTTCTCCTCTGTCCTGACATTTTCCCCCGATTGCCTGCTATAAAATTTAAAATCTAATGATTGCTGCAAGCTGTTATATGCGCTGTCAGCCAATGTCCTTGCCTGACGGTGACGGCATATAGCTATAGTTAAGGTTTTAAGGTGCCTGTACAGTACCCCAAGAAAAAGATTTTGCAGGTAGATGACATTCTTATTTTTCCAGACGCTGTGGTTTAGCTTTTGATGGTGTCGGTGTTCCTGCTAAGCCAAATTCAATCTGTTAAAGAGGACCGGAATTGTAAAATTAGTGTTTAAATTAAAGCTGACTCTGTGTCTGGGTTTTGCGCTCTCGTGTGTCTGGGTTTTGCGCTCTCGTGTGTCTGGGTTTTGCGCTCTCGTGTGTCTGGGTTTTGCGCTCTCGTGTGTCTGGGTTTTGCGCTCTCGTGTGTCTGGGTTTTGCGCTCTCGTGTGTCTGGGTTTTGCGCTCTCGTGTGTCTGGGTTTTGCGCTCTCGTGTGTCTGGGTTTTGCGCTCTCGTGTGTCTGGGTTTTGCGCTCTCGTGTGTCTGGGTTTTGCGCTCTCGTGTGTCTGGGTTTTGCGCTCTCGTGTGTCTGGGTTTTGCGCTCTCGTGTGTCTGGGTTTTGCGCTCTCGTGTGTCTGGGTTTTGCGCTCTCGTGTGTCTGGGTTGGCCGGCATCTTGTTAGGGGCAGAGTTGTGCTTCATGTTGGAGCAGTCTAATGACCAGTGTGGGGAATAAAAAAGGCAGTAGAGGAGGTTTAGAAAGCTCAGATCAACAGAATGGGTGAACCAGAAGCAGGGAAATGTCTGGAGGTCATCAGGTACAGCTTCCTTTTTAGCTTGGAGAAAAGGACGCTGCACAGCAGTGACATCAAATCGTGAGGCTAGCAGTCAGAGGCAGCAATGCCTGGGATTCTCTCATACCGCACATATACAACTATGAGGCATAGGATGTATACTGCCCTTCAGAAGTAATTCAAGAGAAGATCTGTTGTGCTCCATTCACATGTGAACGT
Source organism: Rana kukunoris (assembly GCA_029574335.1). NCBI lineage: Eukaryota > Metazoa > Chordata > Amphibia > Anura > Ranidae > Rana > Rana kukunoris. Next base: position 659,987,839 of record CM056049.1, read on the forward strand.
GGGTGGAATCGCTGCGATTTTTCACCCTGCAATTCGTCCCTGCAATTTGAAATGGCTGCAAAACTTGGGACATGTTTGATGCCATTGCTTTTAATGGCACCCTAATCGTCCTGTAATTTTGCAAACAAAATCGCGTGTCACCCAAAAAAGATATGGAACATGCGTCCCGCGATTTCGTTTGCGTGATTTTGCCACACATTTAGGTGCCATTAAAAGTGATATGCGTTCTGCATTTTGCAGCCGTTTCATTAAGCAGGGTGGAATTGCAGCGATTCAGCCTGCGATCGTGTGTGAATTCTTCTTTCGTCGTCTTCCATGAATTGTTAGTGCTTTTTTACCTGTCTTCTGCTCTTTTATATACTGTACGTTCAAGTAAAATGCATCATATTTTTATTTTATTTTTTTAACACTGTCTTTTTCTGTATTTTAGACTGTGAACCAGAAGAACTGGTTGATTGGTGTGTGGATGAGAAATGCTCATTATGTAGCCTTCACAAGGAGACAGTTGTAAGTATTTCTGTCTGCATTATATTACCAAGAAGGTACTGGATTTCTCACGGGCTAAAAGACTGATCATTTTTTCTTTTCCTTGTAAGGACTGCACACCATCAGCTGGTTCAGCACAGTCCACACCTACAGGGGAAGTGATATCTCAGGGCCAGTTCAACACAGAGAAAATTGAATGCCAAGCTGAAAATTACCTAAATGCACTCTTTCAGAAGAAAGGTATGTGTTTTCTTCCATTGCAACTACAGTGCTAATTTTTGAGCCAATAGAAAACAATCTGACAACACATCTTCCAAATTAAGCTACATGGGCAAAACTCTGTGATTTGCCTCCCGAAAATCATTAATTATAAGCTGACAAGTGGACAAAATGTTTTTTTACAATAACATTTTAAATCTATTTTCCATAATGTGGTTTGCACACTGAGAGGCTGCACAGTGTGCTCAAGCCTGCAGGTTTGTTAACAAACCTGATTTGATCATGATGATTGGTTGATCTAGTGATCGTGTGATTTAAACCCTTTCCAATAATAAGTCACATTTTCTGTGACTGCACAGTTTAAGAACCACGAACATGCACATGATCCTGTAGGCTTCCAAGTCTATATTGTAGTCATTTGAAGGTATATAAGGCCGCGTACACACGATTGAATTTATCTGCTGAGACTGGTCCGCCGACCAGTTTCAGCGGACATCTCCGATCGTGTGTACGACCTAGCGGACAGGTTTGTCCGCTACAAACCTGTCCGTCCGGACATGTCCGCTGGTTAGTACGCCTAACCAGCGGACAGAAATCCCTGCATGCGCCGAATGGATTCGACGCATTCGTGGAAGTCTCTTACTTCCTGGATTGGTGATGTGGCGGTGTCAACGTCACCGTGCTGTCTGTCCGCGGGGATTTTGGTTTGATGGTGTGTACAACCATCAGACCAAAACAGCCCAGCAGACATATCCGATGCAAACGGTCCGTTGGGCCGTTTTCATCGGATAAGTTTGATCGTGTGTACGCGTCCTAAGAGTTGAGGGGGACTGCAGGGTGAAGAAAGCGGTTGAAATTTTATTTTTATTTTTTTTAATCTACTTTAAACAGAAAATTAAGGTTGCGTATAGCCATACACCAAAGCCACAGGGAGGGCAAATGACCTAATGTTTGTTAGGATTTTAATAAATAGTAGGATTGTTGTATGTATTTAATTCTATTAGGATGAGGGCCATTTACACTCCAAAAACGTACCAGAATGGGAGGTGTCAATTTTATAAATATATAAAGTGGGGTACACACTATTAGAATATCGCCGATTGCACGATCGTTCAATTTTCCTCATTTCAAAGCAAGTCTGAACCAAGGAAAGAAATGTGTGAAAATTCTCGTGACAAAGGTTTTTTTTTTTTCTGATCATGCACAGATATTTCTCATACAAGAACGGTACAAATGAAACAAAAATCATTTGTTCTGGTCCCGTGGAAGAAATGAACTGTTTATCCCTTTGGAAATTTGCGTTCAGAAGGTCGAAATCGGCTGTCGAAAGTTGTGCACACAGTCAGAAAATCATACGATCGTTCCTTGGATGAAAATGTTTGCCCGAGTTTCTTAGTGTGTACGAGTCTGAACACTCCAGTCCAAAAATTTATTAAATTTCCTATTGGCTTTAAATAAGTATATGTACATGCCATAATAAGGGAGTTTGCTTTAAGACCTCCAGTCTGGGGAAAAAAAACAAACTACTGTAGACTTTGACTTTTAATATAAGAACGCTTGCCTGTCCAGGGATCCCCACTATATCGGCACCACTTTTGAGCATTCATATTGTTGCGGAGAACTGATTTGTGTCTTTTTCTATTCAGATCTTCCTCGGAACTGTGATCCCAACATTCCACTTGTAGCTCAGGAATTAATGAAGAAAATGATACGTCAGTTTGCAATTGAATATGTTTCAAAAAGCCGAAAAATGTATCAAGACAATGGAAAAATGGTTGATTCTCCGTTTGGCTGTAATGGTATCCAGCTGAACCAAACCGAAAAATTTCAGGAAGATCAGGACAGTCCTTTAGACCTCACAGTGACACGAATTCAGGAGCATTCTTTTCAGGATGGTAAGGAATGCATGTTGAATCAACAGAAGCATTTGCTGGATTGTATGTTGGCAGAGTGGTATGTAATGTGGCACTGGAGTTCTGGGTTCATATACAACCAGGGACGATGTGCACAAGATGTGACTGTTCGTTAAAAATTTCTACAAAAATGCAACTTTTTCCTTCTACACTACAGCATGTCCCTATTCAAAGTAGCTAAAAAAAAAAAAATGTAATACCTGTGTGGGCCATATACTAGTTCTATCATGCAGCAAGGCAGTGCGGTACATGAGCAATGAGAAAGATCCCACTTTCATAAATCTCTCCTGTTGCTTTAACTACTTGACCTCCAGAAGATTTTACCCCCCTTCCTGCTGAACAGGCTGTTATTTTTGCATTATGGCACTGCGTTACTTTAACTGAAATGTGCGGTCGTGCAACGCTGTACCCCAATAAAATGTAGGTCCCCTCCCCCCCACAGATAGAGCTTTGTTCGCTTTTTTAGTTTTTTTAGTCTAACAAAAAAGACCCAATTTAAAAAAATATTTTTTTTTTGTACTTTTCCGCTTTAAAAACGTATACAATTAAAAAAAAGTAAATCCTAATTTAAAAAAATAAGCGTATATTGATTTTTGCGCAAAAGTGTCTACAAATGATTGGAGATTTTTATGTTTTTTTTTTTTTTTTTTACTAGTAATGGGGGTGAGCAGCGACTTGGCGGGACTGCATTATTGTGGTGGGCAAATCGGACACTTTTTGTGGACCAGAAATTCTAATAGTGATCAGTGCTAAGAAAATATGCACTGTCACTATTGTGCAGCGATTTGTTTCCAACTGCAAGATGCTAGTGTTTTTAATTCTTAATAGTGGGAATATATGGGATCATCCTATGATATTGATATCTAAATTCCATATGTTCATGAATTTTTTATATTAACGTTTTGAACATTTTTTTTTTTTATAATTTTTTTTTTCCATGCAGCATTATAGTTTTTTGATCTTTATTCTGGTTGCACAGTGACGTAGTCTGTTTGATTACAGCCACCTTTGGCCACTGTTTGTTTACATTTTTGTGGGGACGCAAGCTTGTGAGTTCTGGCGTAATTTTCCAGAATGTACACGTTTCCGGGTCATAAATGGGTGATCGGTGTAGACGTAGCCATGCCCCTGATAACATCTGCTAAAACATAGGGAGGTGCTGAGCTACGTGACGTCGCCATACTCGACGATCTGACCTTTTGCTATTTGGAAACGGTCGCTTCTTCTCTTATTGTCAGTGGACACAAATGCGACTTTACCTTCAATGTTTGTGCGTACTGTGGCACTTTTTTTTTTTATTAAAGCACCTTCACACTAATACTGCGCAATGAAGTGTGTGTTTTACCTCCATGTGAGATTCAATTTAATTTCTGTAAAGGAAACTTAACCTGGATAGTCACATTCACTGTGGATTCAGTGGAGCCTCAAGTCTATATTGTAAACCATGCTCTATTGACTGCTTTATTGGGGTAGTCTAACGCTTAGGGTAAGGGTTAGTGTGTGTTCTTTTCATCGGTGGTGGTTTCCATTGCAACACCTACGGTTTGAGATTATCATTACTGGACTCTTTTGGAACTTTGATCCATGTCATTATTGAGTTTATATCTATCCTTAGTAGGGGTGCAACGGATCAAAAAACTCACGGTTCGGATCGTTCCTCGGATCAGGAGTCACAGATCGGATCATTTTTTGGATCAGCCAAAAAAAAAATTCTCCCCCACTGTAATATCCACATCTCCCCCACTGCAGTGGCGTCACTAGGGGTGGCGTCACCCGGTGCAGAAAAAAAGGTGTGTGGGATTCGGATCAATGTTTTTCGGTTCGGATCACGGATCAATGACGATCTGTTGCACCACTAATCCTTAGTATTGCATTTAAATAATACTCTATTCACTTGGTGTTTTTGTTTCTCTAAAGTGCTGCATTTTATTATTAGATTTGGTTTTCCAAGAAACTTTTGTGCTGACTGCTTATATGAATATTTAACAATATTTAATTTAACGATCAGTCCCTTAACAAGTGCAGATATTTTGTGTTTTCTTTTACTGTATTAATGACACTGGCTGGGAAGGGGTTAACATCGGGGGCAATCAAAAGGTTAACGGTGTGCCAAGCCTGTGTTTTCTCACTCTGGGCTAAGGTGCTTTTTACTATAGGAAGGCATTGATCAATGTTTCTGCTTCGTAGGAACACAGGATCAATACCTTCCCTACTGACTGAATTTACTAGGCAGATCAGCGTTCTGCCTGTGTACTTTACAGTTGGTGGATGCTGATGGACATGAAGTCTGCGTTTCCCGCCGCTGGGCTCCTGCTGTGTTTGATCACAACAGGAGCGAGTCGCCAGCTGCGCGCCCTAGACCCGGAGGTGGCATCACTAGGTACAGGATCTCGCACAAAGCGAAGGGTGGTCAGGAAGTGTTTAAAGTAGAACTACAACAGAATAAAAACCTGCCTCTCACTTCCTTGTAAGTCTGGAAACAAAAAATTGTTGGGTTTTTTGTCATTTATCGATGTGGCACTTGAATGGCAATATTAAGTTGCTAACAGCAAAGTGTTTTTATGCAAATGGCTTATTGTGCAAGGATCATCAGACCATGATCTCCACTGAAGCATAAATTCATGTCAACAGTGACATTTCTGCTGTAAAGTGTGTAGAGTAAGAGTAATATTTAGACATTATATGAACATGGTAGCGAAAATGTAGTGGAAAACGTTTATGAAATCTGCTGTGTGTGTGTGTGTGTGTGTGTGTGTGTGTGTGTGTTTATATAATTTCTCTTAAAGTGGATGTAAACCCGCACATATACCCAGTGAAGTGAAAAGCTTCAGATGATAGAGATTAAACAAATCCTTCTACATATGTTTTTTACATTTATATATGCAGTCTTTCCTTTTCTACACGCTTTGTAAAGTGCAGATCATGTTAGAAATCATTCTTCCTCTTTCAGCAGTAGATGTGGAGTTTGGGCTTGCACTGTGTGTGAGCTGATTGGAGGAAAGGCACACCCCCAACCTCCACATAGGCAGAGGAACAAAGGAACATGCAGAGCTGTAGTCTGAATAGACAAGCTCTCTGCTAAGCTCCCTCCCCGACACAAATTTTCAGCTACTGTTTTCTCATGTGTCTAAGAACATGTCAGACAAGACCCTGCTGATAACAGGAACGGAGCACCAGAGAGAAAGGGCACTCGGAGCTTTGGAAAGGGAAGTAAGCGATACAGATGTGTCAAATTTCATGAATGGGGTCTACGACTATAATAAAATAGTATGTTTCCTGTGGCGCTTGATTTTTTATTTAATAGAACAGGTCAAAATGTTTGGGTGAAGGGTTGTCTTTTTATTCATTCTGTGATAAGTTTTTGAGTTCGGTAATTCAGGATTCATTTTTATCCCAGTAATTTAAAAGCATATGCAATAAACCTAGAAATCCCCAAGGATCCATCCTCATAACCTTTTCTTACAACCTTTCAACTGTTTGGGGGGGGGGGGGGGTGAATAGGATTTTCTTACTTGCTTGTAAGATCTCTCTTGGTGGAGGTGTGTCCCATGTCCATTTTCCCCTCAATAGGCTTTGAGAATTTTTACTGCAAGGTTGAAAATTGTACTTTTTTGTCCATTGAGGGACCAAAATCTTAGACATTTAGGACATATAAGGGCTGGCTCAGGCCTCTTGCACACTGCGGCTTGAAAAAGCGTTTTTCTCTTTTCTTCCATGGATGGACACAGCCTCCTTAAATCTTGACTTGTGGGTTATGTTCCATCTAGTAGGAGTGGACTAGGCAGACATGTTAGATATTTAAATACATGAAACTTTAACAAAGCTGAACGGCCCTGACAGGGGACTGTCCCTCTGGCCATATCCCCTCTTCCTGCAGTCAGCAGCTCAGTTTTGTTCTGTCTAGTGTAGGGGACGGACCTGGCTCCCTTTGGGCCCTAGGTCCTGGAGAACTTTAGATTTTTTTTTTTTTTTTTCTGATCCTGAGATCTTCTATCAACTGCCGGCTGGGTGTCAGGCTGGATAATATAGATCCTTGTAGTCGTCACCCCCCCCCCCCCTTCACAGGCCATCGAGCATGAGCAGACTTTAGCTATGCACTGAGTCAGCCACGACATGCCCCGTTTTTCTCCAGGGTTGGCTGGTGCTGTCTAGTCACAGTGAACCGTGGCGACAGCCACTCCGTACTGCTCGGCTGTGGGTCTGTCAGGAACGTGCCAGCAAGTCCCTGCATGGACGGGCAAGTAAGGTTCCTCCTGTCTCGGCGGGATGGAGCAGCTGGGCATTCCTCAGGGGGGTTGATTAGGGGGTCTCCTGTCCTCCCCTTCTCCCCCACCCCCCCTTTTTCCCTCCTCCCCATGCAGGGGCCTGCTGGGTGCGACCTGTGGGGGGACTCCGGGTCCCGGTGGGGGTGTCCGTGTCCACTCTCTGGCGGGGGGTGGGTGGTCCGCCAATTAGGTTGCCCCTGCTCAGCGCCTTGCGGCCTTTTTTTCCACCTCAGTGGTTATGGCACCATTTTTCGTAGCACCGGCGCTATTTTCTTATTGCCTGCTGCTGTTTTGTATTTTCCCATTGGCGGGCATTTCCTTGTAGCTGCGCTGTTGGGTAGTCCTTAATGTGTGCAGACATTTTCTTGTAGCCCGCACCTCTTCTGAGTGTGGGTTTTTTCCACAGGTTTGACCTCTAGTGCTTGTTTGCTTCCTGAACGGCATGAATAGCGCCGTTCACCTCAGAACACTTTAGACACACGCTGTGCGCAGACAGAGCGGGCCGTGGCGCTGAGCAGTCTTTGCCTGTATGGGGAGTTCCCTGGGTAACCCCCCGGGTCAGAGCAGCAATGAGGGTGGGCTTTTTTTTTTGCACAAGTGCCTTTACCTTGTCCCTAAAGACTGTCGGTGGGTCAGCATGGAGTCAGAAGCTGGCGTTCTTTCCCCAGACATTACAGTGGTGGCAACCGGTGCTTCTGCACCTACGATACCTATGGCCGCTTTGTCGGCGGTCCTGGGCTCATTTGTTTCCAGGGTGGAAGCAGTGTGCGGGCGTAAGGGGGGTAAAAAGCCCCCTCTCCCCCCACCATCTTCTGGGAATGCTCAGACTCGGGCCTGGCTGCGGCACAGTACTTTTGTTCTGTTCTGGAGGGTCAGAGGGTGCAGACCAGGACGTTTCGTACTCCTCGTCCGGGTCAGAGCAAGACAGAGCACTTATCACCTCAGCGAGGGACACTCTGAAGCTGGAGGATATGGCTGGGACATCCACTGAGGTGTCAGTCCCGTTTGGATCTCATAAACCGACCACTCTGCTAAAGTTTTTCCTTATGTGACTTATTTTGACAAGTTCATAGATAAGGAATGGGAACAACCGCAGAGGTCCTTTGTGGTCCCTAAGCGCGTGGCGGTCCGTTACCCGTTTAAAGGGAGCCTTCTGAAGAAATGGGCATCTCCCCCTGTTGTGGGCCCCCCGGGATCAAGGTTAAACAAGGCAACCGCTATTCCGGTAGAGGGGACTCCTGCATTCAAGGACCCTGCTGATAGGAATTCTGAAGCGGTGAGCCGCTCCATATTCACCATGCTGGGATCAGCATTGCGGCCTGCATTGGCTACAGCATTTGTGTCTCAGACACTCACTGAGTGGGCAAAAATGTTGCACCAGGAGTTGGAGGAATACAAAGTTCCTCCTGACTGCATGAAACTGGCCGACCAGTTGGTGCAGGGCCTTGTGTATGTCTGTGATGCAGTCCTGGATGCGGCCCCTTTGATCTCTAGGGGCCTCAGTATCTGCTTGGTATTGCGCCGCCTTATTTGGCAAACATGCTGGTCCGTGGACCAAGCTTCCAAAAAGGCTCTGGTGGGAGGCTGTTTGGTGCCTCGCTGGATGACATTATCAAGGATGCCACTGGAGCTAAGAGCACACTCCTCCCTCAGTCCACCAGGGCTAAGGGCCCGCGCCGTAGACCTTGCATAAGCTTTTTTTTTTTTGCCAGTCAGGGCCCACTGACAGACCTTCCCAGGTTGACAAGGGGACAGAAGCGTCGCTGAGTTTGCAAGCAAACCAAGCCTAAAAACAAGCCCGCTTCCGCATGAAGTTTTGCCTCCACCCACCTCTCACGTGGGGGGATGTCTTTGCGAGTTTGTAGCTCGGTGTACCTCCCTGCTTTCCGACCGGTGGGTTTGCGAAGTGTTCACATCAGGGTACAAGATAATTTCTTTCTTGTCCACCAAACATTCCTTCCGGCTCGTCGGAATGCCCCAATGGGGGCAGTACAGGACCTGCTGAGGTGTGGGGTAATCATACCTGTGCCGCTGCAGGAGAACTTTCAGGGATTCTACTCCAATCTGTGGTCCCAAAGATACTGTGTTCTTCCGATCCTGGATCTCAAGGCCCTCAGTGCCTTTGTGAAAGTTCAGTATGGAATCTGTTCTCTCTGTGGTCGCTGCACTCAATCCGGGGGATCTTCTATCATCCTTGGACATCAAGGACGCATATTGCATGTCCTCATCTTTGCCCGGCATCAGAGGTTCCTGCGCTTTGCGGTTGGGGAAGACCACTATCAATTTGTGGCTTTCCCTTTTTGGTCTGGCATTGGCACAGAGGGTTTTCACCAAGGTGCTTGGCCTGATTCTGGCCTTGTTGAGACAGCGATGCATCGATATCATGGGCTACTAGGACGATCTGAGAGCGTCTTCAAACTCAGAATTAAAGGAGGATGTGTCTATAGTCAGTCAGACCCTCTGAGAATTTGGTTGGGTGCTGAACCTCCAGAAGTTGTGTTGGTATCGACTCAGCGCCTAGAATACCTGTGATTGATTCTGGACTCCTTGGAGGCAAAAGTCTTTCTCCCTTTGGAAAAGTTGCAGACTCTTCCACCTGCGGTGAGGCTGCTGGCATCCCGCAGATGGTCATCTCTCCGCTTTTGCATGTGAGTGCTGGGCTTCATGGTGGCCTCATTCGAGGCGATGCCGTATGCTCAAGCTCACACGCGAGTCTTGCAGGTTCTATCCAGATGGAACAGATCCCCATTGTCCCTGGATTGTCAGATCTGGGTGAGCCACCTAGTCAGGGCTTCCCTGAGTTGGTGGCTAAGATCCTCGGCCCTTCAGTCCGGGAAGTCATTCCTTCCCTTCCACTGGACTGTGATCACAACGGATGCCAGCCTGACAGGTTGGGGGGCGGAGTCTGTGGGGTTTAGTCAGCCCAGGGTCGCTGGACTCAAAGAATCCCACCTGCTGATCAATGTCCTGTAGCTTCGGGCGATCAGGCTGTGCCTCTTGCCATGGTCACAGAGGCTGCAGGGACGCCCAGTCAGACAACGCCACGGCGGTAACGTACGTCAACCAGCAAGGAGGAACAAAAAGCTTGGCTGCAGCGTCCGAAGTCTCTCACATCCTGAGAGGAGCGTGCCGGCTCTATCAGCCGTATACATTCCATGCGTAGAGAACTGGCAAAAGGACTACACCCGGAGGTTTTTCAACTCCTCGTTTTTACAGCGTAGAGTGGATCAGAAACTTCCTTAAAGGGGTTGTAAAGGAAAAACATTTTTTTTCATAATAAGCATCATTTACCCGCAGACATTCCTCTTTTCACTTCCTCATTGTTCGTTTTTGCTAAGAAGTTGCTCTATTTCTTCTCTGTTCTGTTCACTTCCTGCTTGTCTGATTTTACTCACCACCGTGAAGGGAGGCTTTACTGCGTTGGTCAGTAATGTGCTCGCCCCCTCCTGGGAACTACATCTGTGTGGCAGGACGCTCTCTACGTGTTGGACTTCAAGGAGTTGTGAATTACTGTGCGTGCCGCAATGCATACTGGGAAATGTAGTTCTTACATGAACAAATGATGCAAACCAGGAAGTGAATGAGAGAACAGAAACTAGAACGCCGGAAGCAGTATTGAGATACCTCTACCAGGCACGCAAGATAATAGCCCAAAAATGGCAGAGGTTCCCCCTCTCCCGCCACCGATTATGGTGATCTCGCGGAGACCGCCGTTATCGTTGACAGGACAGCCCACTAAAGAGATGGATTTCTCGGTTGTGGCAGCAGCTGCTGCCGTTAACGAGATATCCATCTTTAAAATGCCGACATATAACGACAGTGGGCGGTCGGTAACTAAGCACCATTAAGGGGCAGATATCAGCCTTGACCGTTTTTCTTTCAACGAACCTTGGTGGCTCATTCCCTGGTGAGTACATTTGTGCAAGGGGTTCGACCACCTATTCCCCCCCCCCCCCCCCCCCCCCCCCCCCCCTGTGGGATTTGAACCTGGTGCTCTGTGCTTCAGGAACCTCCCTTTGAGAACATCGGGGAGATTTCTCTTGACGCTCTCCCAGAAAGTTGCCTTTCTGGTTGCCATTACATCTGTCAGGAGGGTTTCTGAGTTGGCGACCTTGTCTTGCAAGTCACCATACTTGATCCTCCATAATGATAAAGCGGTGCTACACCTGCAGCCTTCGTTCCTTCCAAAGGTGGTTTCGACCTTTCACCTGAATGAGGACCTTGTGTCCTCGGCCGTTGCATATCAAAGAGGTTGCGCTGCATTTTTTAGACGTGGTACGTGCTCTGCGGGTGTACCTGTCTGCTATGGCTCCGTTGCGGAGGTCAGATTTCCTGTGTCGGTGACTGGTCCAAAGAAGGGCATGGCGGTCTCGTTGGCCACCATTTCTCGGTGGCTCAGACAGACCGTAATCCAGGCCTATGCCCTTAAGGGGCAGGTGCCTCCCTTTCCTGTGACGGCGCATTGGACCAGGGCGATTGGTGCCTCCTGGGCTTTCCGACATCAAGCGTATTTGTCTCACGTGTGTAGGCGGCGACCTGGTCGTCCATTCACACATTCACAACATTTTACAAGGTTGATGTGAGTGCATTCGCCGCAAGTTTTTGCAGGCAGCTATTTGAGATTGCAACTCCTCCGTTGAGTGTCATGGACCATGAAATACTGAAGTGTTTCTACGTGAAATCCTAATTCATGTATTACAGAAGATGGGACATTACGGATAGTTCATATTCCAGGATGTCTTGAGAGATTACAGGAGATTTTATTCTGAACCCCAACCAGGTCAATAGAATCAGAAGAGATACTCATTGTCCATTGTGTGATAACCCTATCTAAAGCCTTTTGATTATCGTGAACGCCTATGGGTGTGCGCGAATGCATTAAAAAAAAATCTGAAAATGTAGACGCTCAAATGGGAGTATCGTGTGCGAGAGACTTTCTAGTTTTGTTCGCCAGTGTCCAAAACCCCTGAGACTGACGTATAAAAATACATTCCTGTACCCCTCAATGAATGATAAAGGACAATTGTTTGCTTAAAAGGGTGCAGTCCAGCTATAAATATATATTCCCACAGAGGGTGATCGTTGTATTTTATGGTCATATTCTTTGTACTGGTTATTCTTAGCAGTCGGCAATGCCGGTGGAAAAATAGAAATGAAAGATCCATAATTAGTTAAAACCCAGAAGCCATGAGGGAAATGGTTGTGTAGAACCTATTGTAAGAGTTTTTGACATTGCTGAACCCCTCTGGAGAATACCACTTGCCTGGCTTTTAAGCCAACTGATATGTAAATGTATCCAATTCGACGTGGGGGTTTTGTCAAGTTTTTATGTACATTCTCCTACTGTACTTAAAGGGTCAGTGAATCAATCATTCGATGAAAAAGGGATCAGCATGACAGTCAGTCTGTAACCACATTGATATTTCATCATGATAGATTTACTTGAAGGGGTTGTAAAGGTGTGTTTATTTTTTTTTATTTTTTTTTATGGGTTACTTTAAACTAGTGCTTTGTTGGTTCCCCTACCTTTTTTTCCCTTCGATTTCCCTTCTAAATGTGTGGGTGTTTTTTTTTGTTTTTTCTTGTCTGAATTTCTCCCTTCCTGTTCCTCAGTAAGCTCGGATGATGGTGGTAAGCTTACTGAGTAGAAACAGGAAGTGAGAAATTCAGACAAAGAACAAAAACATTTACAAAGGAAAAGGTAAGTGAACTAACAATGCACTAGCTTAAAGGAACCAATTTAGAAAATAAAAAACAAACCTTTACAACCCCTTTTTAAAGCTGCAATCACACCTGAGCATTTCGAAGTTGTGTGTTTTTTAACCACAATTTTGCTGTGATTATGTTCAGGTCACTGTTTCAAAAGGCAGAAAACCACCTGTAATCTGCCCCAAAGAAGTGTGTGTGTGTGTGTGTTTTAATAGCTTGGTGTGTTTTTTCAGGAGTTTTGCTTCAGATGACAGCTCAGATATGAACAGGTTCCATTAAAATGAATGTGCTTGTTGGGCGTTTTTAGGCGTTTTCTTAGTGTTTTATGAGCTGAAACCGCTCGGGTGTGAATGCAGCCTTAAAGCGGCAGTTCACCCAAAAGTGACCCTCCCCCCCCCTCCGGTGTAGCATTTGACACCTTGCAGGGGGGAGGGGGTACAAATACCTGTATAAAACAGGTATTTGCACCACTTCTGGGTATTGACTCCCACAGGAGTCCGACCCCTCTGTGTCAACAACCCCCCTCCACCCAGTTGTGTTCTGGGAAACAATCGGCTCCCAGAGCACAATGGGAACCAGTGAAACTGCACAGCGTGACTCGCGCAAGCACAGTAGGGAACCGTGCAGTGAAGCCGCAGCGCTTCACTTCCCGATTCCCTTACAGAGGATGGCGGTTGCTGTATTTGTAGCTGCTGGCTTTTAAAAAAAAAAATTACAGATGAACCCCCACTTTAAGGCTAAGGTCTTCTCTTTCTAGTCAGATTTACTTATCTCATTAGCGTTTCATTGATTTCAGTGTACTGCAAATGTGATTTTATTAGTGGTTAAATCCCTAGATTAATGTGGCTAATGTGGCCCTAGAGTGATCAGCTACAAGTCCCTAATTGGAATCTAGATATTTGATCTGTTCTTAGGGCACAGCAAGGGGTGCATGCTTACTTTAGCATACACTTTTTGATACTTGGTGGCTGTAAGCATCAGACATAAGATATAAACAAAGAATATCCCGCTATAGAGTGTACTCTATAGTGTGTCTCTATCCAGAGCACCAATGGTAACTTCTGTCTTCTGCATCGGTTGCTGCTGACACATTTTCCTGACACTAAGAAAAATGGTGGCATAGGGATCTCCAGCAGATTGGCAGCCTCATCCATCTTCCTGTGTGCTGGGGCAGGGGGGGGGGGGTCCTTCCCCTCCCCTCCCCCTCAATCAACTCTGAGCTCTTCTTCTCTGTAGTTCAGCTCTCCACCCCCTTTTTTCTGAAAACATGCTTTATAAATTTTGGACTTTGAACAGATGTACAGAGGGGAGAGTACTGTAGCTAAACAGGTACAACTTGTGTAGGAAGCTTTGTTTCATCTCGGCGTATATATCACCTTAGGCCAGACACTTTACTGGTTATAGGCGAGGGTTTATAACCACTTTTTTAAGGGGAATTTACAAAGACTGGATCTGCCAAAATCTGGAGCAGCTGTGCATGGTAATTGGCTTTTAGCTTTCATTTTCAAAGTTTAACTGAACAAGCTAGAAACTGGTTACCATATACAGCTGCTCCATATTGTGTCTGCTCCAGTTCACCCCCACTCTCTCATTCATACCAGCCCACAAATGCTTTTTATAATGCATTCTTACTAGTGTGCCTTCTGTAGGGGCAGTGCAATGCATCGTTGCAATTTTTTTTTTGTTTATCCAGTTTGCTTAATATACTGCTAAATTGGTATCCAGTGAATAGAAAAAAATACATAGTGGCAAGGAAGTATGTGAATTGCTTGTGTTTTTTTTTCTATTGTTGTGACTTAGATGAGGATCCGATAACGACATATTTTTATGGCAAAATTCTGCAGAAAAGTTGATTCAGGTGGGGTTCCCATACTTTTCTTGCCACTGTAACTGTTGCATAAATATATGACTATAGTGCAGATCCTTATCATAAATCGTGAACCTGTACCAGTTTTCTAATGTACTATATTAGCCTGTTAGAAACCGGCTGGAACTTCCCTTCAGATTCTCTGTTGTAATCTTTGAAGATGAAAAGTCAAAGAAATGTGAAGTGCTACCTGTCCAGCTAGTGCAAATTATATATAAGGAAAACGCGTGTTAAATATTGTGAAATATCCAAAATGAAATGAGCTCTAGGTAGGGTGTGTAAGACAGCTGGCACAAAAAAGGTAAATATACAACCTGCAGAAGACCATTTTGTATAAACAATCTTATGCACTCACCAGAAGATGAACCAAGATGATCCTTGTACTGCTGGTTAAGCACTATAGTGCAAAAAAAAACTTTGCTGCAATAGTTCCGTGATTATTTCCAATGTGGTATACACTGTGTAAAGAAGCTTACCAGCGGGAGCCAAAACACGCATTAAAAATGGCCATAAAATGTACAAAAGTAAACCGCCGCCCCTACCACAAGGCGGCAGCCTGGGAAGGGCCTAAGTGCTAAATCACCACCATGGCCTAGTTGGAGCAGTGGTTTTCTTTTGTACGTTTTTATGGTAATTTTTATGCTTGTGTACATGTACCCCCCCCTTTTTTCTTTTTGTATAAATATTACACCATTCGAACACTATTTTGCTCCTGCTGGTGAGCTTCTTTACACGGTGTATACCCCTTTGGAAATGATCGTGTGACTTTTGCAGCGGACCCTATTTTTCCATTACGCTTAATGAGCAGTACAAGGTTCATTTTCTGGTGAGTGCATAAGATTGGTGGAGGGATATTACTGTGGAGAAACATCTGACAACACTTTGGGTGCCATATCCCCTGTTTACCATGCTGATATGACTGATGTCTGGTGAGTGTTCTGACACTATATTTACCATTGGAGGAGTTCCTTGGATAACCAAATGGTTATTTAATGAACTTCCATTAAAGCTCAATATTTGGACTTTCCATCATGTTGTACTTGTGATCACTAGTTGGTGGCTTGGTTCCACCGCTTGGACACTTGCTTTTTTAATCACTTATTGTATTAATGTTTTCTAGCGCTGCACATACTTTATCCAACAACATGTTAAATATTAATGGAACAAACAAATAGAAATGTGGCAATAGTGGTGATGACCCCTCATAGGTCAACAAAACCCCCAAAAAGTCAATTATAGTGACATATCGCGCTTAAAAGTAACATTTTAGTTAAAATGACCATAATGTGGCAATCTTAAATGGATGCTGTAAATAGTCCTTATAGAAACGTGATCATAAAATTCAGTGTATTCACTTAGTGCACATGCTTATACACTCTGTAAATAATCAGAAATCCAGTAATAAACTTCAGTGCAAATCTTGTTTCTCTTGAAAAATCAAAACCAGTGCTCTCACCTCAATTCGAGACCCTTCCAGGGGTCTACAATGGCATTCCCCTTGCGGGTATATATACAGTGGCCGGCTGCTTTGCTGGTGATTCTTGGACTCTTGTTACCTTAGACCAGGGGTGCCCAACCTTTTGAAGAGCGAGAGCCACTTAAGCAACT
Source organism: Rana kukunoris (assembly GCA_029574335.1). NCBI lineage: Eukaryota > Metazoa > Chordata > Amphibia > Anura > Ranidae > Rana > Rana kukunoris. The sequence continues at coordinate 660,003,906 of CM056049.1, forward strand.
TGGTAACCAGTTGAGGGCCACAATGAGCAGACCGGGTGGATGACGGATCCCAGCTACTCTATAGGCCCTCCGATCCGCCCAGATGAAAGGGGACCAACTCCCTTCTGTTTTTTGGATTGGAGGTAGGCTGAGGTAAACGGACATCTATCGCTCTATAGAGGTAAATTGAGGGTCCCATTTGGTCGGGCTGATTGTATGAAAAGGGCCTAAGACTGCTTTCACACTGATCTGCGGTTTACCCACACTGCGGGTTCAGCGTGTAATGCACCTGTGTCTATCCTGCGGATTAGCTGAACTTTGCCATAGACTTCGCCTGTGCAAAAGCCAGCGCTGTAGAGAAGGCATTGGCTTATGGGGCTCTGCTCCACAGCCGCTTTCTTCCTCTACCACCAGCTTCATTCACAACACTGATGCTGTGGTATGGCGGGTCGGCAACCTATGATCTGGGCTTGCTAACCCACTATTCCAGAGCAGGAGGTCACGGGCCACATCAGAGGGCTCCGCGGGCCACTGGTAGGCCACCCCTGCCTTAGGCCGTGTGCATCACACACCGGTCATAGTAGCAGGAAAAAAACAGTGTTGAACTGTACAAAAATGGGTCTTAAATTTGAGTGTGATTATTTTTTATTTATAGGTGAACTAGCTCTGGTGCACACAGATGGCTTGCTATGTACAATTGCGATCTTACAACTCCTTGCTGGTCACAAACCTTTTTAGATTCTCAGTCCTGTGCTCCCCAATGGCAATTTGCTTCCTGGTAGTGTGCTATGTCGTCACAGGCCTTGATCCACTTAAAGGGGTTGTAAAGACAAATATTGTTCTCTTAAATTAAAGTCTGACAGTAGCTGATAAAGTAAAAAGTAATGTTTTATAACTAGTTTGATACCTGTTGAAATCAAGCTGTTTTTTTCACCTCCTGCACTTCTGAATTGTTCTCACTGACTTCCTGGTTTGCGGTGCGCATTCATTCTTGCTACATCACGGCCTAATAGGAACTACAGTTCCCATTAGGCTTAGCCTCCATGCCTGTGAGGGATAAGAGAGCAGCTTCACGCAGGACTGTAGTCCGTAGGGAGGGGGTGAGCACATTCTGCTTTCCACCATGCAAAACAGCTCAGGTGCTGGTGGAAAGCAAGAAGAGGGGAGGCAGGAAATGGCATTTTCAAACCTGGATTACTGTGTTTTGGAGGTCAAAAGGAAAAACGAGGTAAGTGATATTTAAATGCTCTAGCTTACAGCAATCAATTGATCCAATAAAAAATGAACCTTTAGTGTTCCTTTAAGATTGCTGAGTTACAGTTATTTCACCTGCATGTTACTTTCGAGTATCTTTCAAATGTTTCACGTGTGATATGTCACTATAAACTATAATTGCCTTTTTGTTGACCTATGAGGGGGCCATCACCACTATTGCCACGCCTACTTGTTTGTTTCATTAAAATTTACTGTAACGTGTTTGCATTTATATATATCTTTATTGAGCTAGCTGCATAAGTAGCGCTTCACATTTTATTAGATTTTTATCTGTGGGAACACAGTTGGTGTTAAAGTGGTAGTATACTCTGTGCTACTACTTTCACTTACAGGTAAGCCTATAATAAGGCTTACCTGTAAGTATAAAGAATATGCCGCCGGACAGAAGTCATCACTGCTCCAGCCAATCACAGCGCTGGAGCGGCGATACAGACTCGCCAAGGCAAGATGACATCTCCCTTGGCATGGGCCAGGTAAGTTCCCCTAACCTCGTTCCAAGGTAAGTATTTCATTATGAGCTAGTATGTGGTGCAGAGAGAATGTAAAGGTTATAGCTTAATGTGTTAATGTGGTAATATTTTGTGTCTCTGACGTAACAAGCAATCTAATCCTAGTTTTTGTCTCCTTTTTTTTATTCTATATTCTTGCAGAAGATGGGGTTTTGGATCTCTCTGTAAAAAGTAATGGCACTAGACTTGAAGAAAGCTCCAGAATCAAAAATCTCAAACTTGAGTGAGTAGCAACTTCACTTTTAAATGGAACTTATCCTTTTACATATAGTTAAACCTACTGTGGTGTTTTAGCTTGCTGCTAAATTGTCTGTCTGCATGTTTCTAGCACCTTTCTGCAATGTTTTGTGTTTCATGGAGAGATAGTGGGGTTTTGTTTGGGGGTGTTCATCTGGTGCTCATTTTTTGTAAAATGTAGTGTTAAAGGGGTGTTCCAGCCAAAAATTGTGTTTATTAAAAGTCAGCAGCTACAAAAAGTGTAGCTGCTGGCTTTTAATAAACACTCACTTACCTGCTCCTGCGTTCCAGCGACGTGCCGACCGGGGCTTCCGCTCCTCTCCCCCCCCTCCCCAGCCGACATCTCCATCCCGACTGTGGGCACCCAGCCGTGACAGCCTTCGGCTTCACGGCCGGGCACCCACTGCGCATGTGCGAGCCGCACTGCGCGCGCGGCGCGCCGCTGATTGGCGAGGCGATCGCATAGGACCTGTCATGTGTCCCATGTGATCGCCTACAGGGAGGGGCTGGTGTAGGCGATTAAGGCTTAATCGCCTAACCAACCCCTCGGCGGAAGCAGGAAGTGGGACAGGAAGTCCCACTCCTACTGAAGCCCCCACTCCCCCCCAAAACAATTACATGCCAAATGTGGCATGTAAGGGGGAGGGTAGTGGAAATAAACAAAACTTATATTTTAGGGTGGAACTCCTCTTTAAGCAATATTTATGCGTTTAGCAGATAAGGACAATGACTATTGGCAGCAACCCACCAATAGTTCTAGCAGTAAGTAATAGTATAGAGTATTTAGTTTTAGTATGATTAAACATAAGCAAGTTACAGTACTGTTACATATGCTTATGTATGGAATTTGCTTATATTTTTTTTACTGTAAATTCTCTATAGAAAAAACACCGGTCATGAGAAAATGATGTAGCCTGTAATTGCAAAAAACAAAATCCTGCTTTTTTAAAAAATAATAAAATAGAGAATATATCTATATCTCTTGGTTCCCTGATTGTGATGACAGTACTTTGGCTTCAACACAAAATGGCTGTGGACATTGGATTGGATACATATAACCAAAAACCTACATGCTATACTCCCCTGGTGTAATTCTTCCCACAAAATTTGCCAGACCTTCAGATGTCAAAACATTTTTACCTTGCATTTACTCTGTTTATCTGCAGAATAAGGGAATTGCCTTTTTATACTGCATGTGCCAAAGTAGAAAAAAAATAGCTTTTTTGCACGACGATATTATTATACAATGTTACAAGTGTGTTGTCTTTGCCCTGCATATATATAAAAAAGCAAATCTAAAGGTTCCTGTGTGACAGTCTAAACAAATTTAATCAATTTGTGACGCCCAAGTCTCAGAAGTAAATAAATGAAAAACTGCCTTTTACCTACCCCAATTGAGACAAATCCTCAATTTGTTTCTCACGTGCTCTCCTCCCAGACACTGCAGCTCACAGTGGAAATGTTTTACAACAGAGGCAACAATGTCCACCCAAAAAGCAGCCTTGTTCTAGGTCTGTATATTAAATGTATTGAAGCCAGACATTTAGCATTTTCAGACACAGGCCATCAATAGCGACCCCTGTACTTTTTTTTTTTTTCTTATGACCGGTGTTTAACAATATTAGTAATTTTGATAAAGCGCTGCGCAAACTTTTGGCGCTATATAAATCCTGTATAATAATAATAATTAGTAATTACAAATAACAGATTATAAAATATTATACAGTATAAAACATTTTCCTTTAAATGTGTAAGCAGTAATATTTTTTTGATTTTAAACTAGATTTTTCTGACTATCAAAGAATAGAACAGGATTGTTTTGCATCTTAACGTGCCATACAGTTTTTTAAATGCTTCAACTCCATTTTCACACTTGGGTCCTAAATTTTAACATAATGCCGAGTTCGAAAATACCTCGGCTCAGTTAACTTGTTCCAGGTACCAGATTTGTTACACTTGTGCCGGTTTAATTTTCTTTAATTTCTTTCCACTAAATCATTTTGTATCTCTTCATGGGTTTTTTAGATGAACTATCCAAATGTTTTTTATATTTTCATGTGTGTTTGGATCTGTGTGTGTTTGCATTTCATGTAGGGCTTTTTGTGATTGTATTTTGCGTGTGTGTGTGTGCAAGACTTTGTTACTGCAGCAAATCCTTAAAAAGGGGGTTTACTCTTTTATTACTTGTTTAGCGGTAACGTCACGTTTCTACTAACAAAAAGTTGACTATTAAGGGCTTACTAATTGCTTAAGTTAAAATCATAAGTTTGGCTCCGCAAGCAACTGTCAGCTGGAATAGTATGCACTTAATTATATACTAAATAAAATCTTTAGGAGATGATTTTGAATTCTTGACTGGGTTGCTATAGAAGCCATCGTACGATTGACAGTGTCCAAGCAGACGTGTAAAGATTTCTTTAACCTCTAACTTCCACGTTTTGAATAAAAACTTTATCAGAAGCGGTGATGTTACCTAAGCAAGGAGTTTTAATAAAGGAGTGGACCTTTCCATACCTGTGTACACGTCTCATGCATCCGTTGACCATCGTTTCATTCCATTCATCCAGGAGACTTCAGAGAGAGAAAGAGGACTATTTGGACCGAAGTCCTGAGTTTGCAGACGGTTTGCTTTCAAAAGCATTGAAGGATATTCAACTGGGAACACTGGATATCAACAAAGCAGCCATACTTTATGGCATACCTCAAAAAACTTTATTACTTCACTTAAAAGCCTTATCAGCAGGCAAGCCTGCAAATTTAAAAAACACAGCTCAAAATTGTAACGATGGGTATTTGTACAAAGACAGCACTGAGACGTGTGCTGTTTTTCAAAAAGTCGCCCTGTGGGCAAAGGCTCAGGCCGAGCATACAGAAAAAAGTAAACTTAGTCTACTTGAAACTGCGGAACTGAAACTCCCAACCGCTTCCAGTTACCTCCATCAGTTAACTCTACAGAGAATGGTTGCTCAATTCAAAGAAAAAAAAGAAGTTTTGCATTGTGAATCTTCAGTTCCCACTGTACAGTTAAAAATTCCTCAGGTACGAGTGAGCTCTGTGCCCAAACCACAGCCTGACCCCTCTGGTCTTCTGGATGTGATGTATCAGGTTACTAAAACCTCGGGAGTTATAGAAAATTCATCTCTACAAAAACTTAAAAACATTCTTCCCAAGCAAAACAAAGTTGAATGTTCGGGAAATCTAACACGTTCCAACGTCGATTCCTATGTTCATGGAGACCTTTCTCCTTTGTGTCTTAATAACAAGAATGGAGTTGGCGACACATCTTCTGACAACCCAGATGATGACCGGAAAGACAAACAGCCAAGGAAAAAACGGGGTAGATACAGACAATATAACCATGAAATTATGGAAGAAGCTATAGCCATGGTAATGGGTGGGAAAATGAGTGTTTCTAAAGCACAAGGAATTTATGGCGTACCTCACAGCACTTTAGAATACAAAGTCAAAGAACGGTCTGGAACACTGAAGAACCCTCCGAAAAAAAAGCTTAGACTGGAAGATCCTAATTCGTACAATGTTGTTAATTCAGGGACTGGTAACTCCAGAAACAGTAGCACGTCTATGTAGATGTAATTAAAAAAATGTTGATTACTATTATCCGTGTGTATTGTTACACACTTCTACTGTACACGCAAGTGAGTGTGACCTAACATACTCTGCCGAAACGATACAGTTCTTAACCACATTCATGCCTTTAAAATAGATTATTCAGGGTTTTCACTGTGGACTATTTTTTTTTTTTTTGCACACTTACTACTGATACTATGTATTAAGCATTTGTTTTGCTTAAATAGGTAAAAATTCAGGTTTTATAGGTCATAGTTAACAGCAGAAAACAAACTATGATTAACACTACTTACTACAGAACCAAGGTTTAAATCACAACTTCCACTCCTTAACTTTTGACAGTGGTAGGACGTTTCGTATTCTAGCTATCGGTTTTTCTACTCCATTGTTTTAAAATCCCTCTGGATCACCTATGTGATAAGAGCTTGTGTGGAAGCGTGCAGTATTATTTCAATGCAGACTAAGTGTCCTATTTTTTTTAGTATCCACACATACTAAGATTTAAAGAGTTTTGGTAGAACACATTAATTCAAGTGTATAATACTAATTAAATGTTGTAAAATACTGCATTTTAATTACATCCTTTATCAATAGGATGGACAGTTAACAAAACAAAAAAAATCTATTTCAGTAGTTGTAGAAAGTCACTGTTAAAGGGACTTTAAATAAACTATAAAACAAAAAATATTTAACTTTATGAAAATAATTTATGAAAAACTTTTTTTTTTTTTTTTTGTTAAAAGGAACGATGTTAAGAAATTTGGAATGCAGGTTAGAGCATGCTCATATTGTGCACAAGATAAGCTTAAAACTTGGGTATTTTTTTCCCCCCTCAAGTGTTGTTACTCATGCAATCAATGAACCTCAATGTAACTGTTTATGTACTTGCTGCTGACACAGTTCAGAAACCATTTCATTATGGTTAAAGTTGAATTTCCCCAGACCAATTTTAACTTTTTTGCTAATGACCAAACCTGCAAATTGTTCAGGGTTTTGAATATTCAAAACGCCCTTAGACTGAGTATTGTTTTTTTTATTTTTTTTTTGTCTTTCTGTTTTAGGATGTAGGTTTGTTTTCTAATTGGTAATCTCCCATCACAGAACACTCCATTGTTGTGGGTTGCAAGGCATTACACTGTTTCTTACCTCTGAAATTCAGACTATTTTCATACATCAAATTTTTATTGCCGTAGCTCTTTGGGAAAATTGAAAACTACTATGAGCAAATATTATTTTGCACGTATGCACTTAAATTTAGTTTTGTACCGTTTTACATGCATGGGTTTTGATTACTTAAAGACCTTCTACAATTAAATGTTAGTTTTATTTTTTTGCAAAAAGCGATCTATCTCATGCACCAATTTAACTCTGTTTTTGATTTTAAATGTTTTAAAATACATAAAAATGTCTTGCACAGTTCAGGTAATATCAACTTCCTCAACCTTTGCTGTGAATAAAATATCTGTAAGGTAACCAGACAACCTCTAAAGTAGAATTAAATATAAAAAAAAAACATAGTAGGAATTCTGTTATCAGGGACAGTCTTTTAGTAACAGCCGTCACTAATTTTATACCCGTACAGTTTGTAGTATTTATTTTTAACTTCATAGGGATATTTTATCTGTTTTATGCATTGGTGGTATAACACACAACTTTAAAACACATTTGTCTATATTTCAAGTCCGTCACATTCAAGTACTTTTTTATGTATAATTTAATCAATGCCTTTTAGGTAAAACAATCAATTGTATTGCTCACTGCGTAACACAACCGAAGGTAGAGGTAAAACCTTTATTTTATTTTTGGCCTGTTTGAATGTTCTCAAGATCTTTTTATAATGAAAAAGAAAGAAGAAAAAAAAAAGCTGTGCCTCTGTTTTTAAGACTACTGATCGGTAAAATTGTTTAAACCATTTCTTGCAGTTTCTGACTCTTTTATATTGCATTGTAAATTAACCTACCGAAGATGATTAGCCGTTTACAGTAATATTCCAGTTTGTGTATTTTTTTTTATTTACAGACTTTCCATTGTCACTTCCATTTCCAGTAATTTGGTATAACTGCAGTGTGTAGCTGGCTTGACTTTCAAAAGATTTTGTTAACTATATAAACTTATTTTAGGCAGTGAGTTCTATTTATGCATAAATCAATTGCACTATAATTCATGAATTATTTATTACAATATTTTCTAATGAATTTCCTGTATCTTGTCACGTGATGTTAATGTACTGTAATTCTGTTTTTCTTTGTGTTTATAAACCTAAACCTGATTGTATGGAATTGTTTGGTTAATGTATTAAGTTATAATTTATTATAAAGCACTTCACTGCTTTTCCACATAAATTTAAAAAGAGAATAATTATTGAGCTAATCTAAGAAGTTAATGGTTATTCATCACATTCTAAAGAAAAATCTTGCATTTATATCTTGCTAAGGGTTTTTTTTTTTTTTTTATATTGTGCATAGTTTAACTTTTTGTCATATTTGTGGTTATTGCCAATATCAATGTACAGATGTAGAAGAACGTTTCTCAACTTGTTGCATTTGTATGCAGTATATACTGTCCTGTACGGGTAGAGAAACCTGTTCTTACCTATCCTCAATCTTCTAGACCAATAACACAGCACTGTGCTCATTACTGAGTACTTTTCCTCTGACCTCAGCATTGTATATTATTAAATACAGAATTTTTCATTTTACTTTCATAGTCAGTGTTTTTTTCCCCCCTCTCTGTGTGTGTGTGTGTGTGTGTAGTAAATTGTTTAAAGCTGAACTCCAGGCAAACGTCTAAATACACAAATGGATACAAGAGAATGGCTTGCCCTAAAAAGGATTTATATTTCTGTCCACTCAGTCCTAAGATTTGCACCGCTTTGGATACCTGATTTTTCTCTACTGCAGCTGAGTTACACTTATGGTTCTTGTCGTCCTACAAGGCTGCCAAGCCGCGGCCTCAATTACCGGCTGTTGCGGGCCCGCCGGGATCGCGCGGCAGGCGAGGTGGACGTGCACTGAGGCACAGGTGCCTCCAAAGGTGGCTGTCTCCGTGCTCCCCCCTGCACGATCGCTTGTAATTGAGGCCGCGGCCTTGTGAAGTCCCAAGCTTTCTTCTGTGACCTGGCGCCATCTGGTGGTGGCCATTGGCATTACAAGTAAAACCAGTTCTAATGTGCAATTTCTCACTGTTTTCACTGCCATCTCCTTCCCTCTAATTAGAACCCCCAAACATTATATATATTTTTTATTCTAACACCCTAGAGAATAAAATGGCGATCGTTGCAATACTTTCTGTCATGCTGTATTTGCGCAGCGGTCTTACAAGCGCACGTTTTGGGGAAAAAATACTTTTTTTTTTATGAAAAAGACAACAGTTTGATTTGGGGAAATGGTTAAATCCCACATTTGGGTTACCACACATTTTCCTTCCCCCCCCCCCCCCCCTTTTTTTTTTTGTAGTTTTATATTTTGCATTTATACAGAGTGCCCTAGTTGCCATAATTATAAGCGTACAGATTGCCCTCAGTCTATTAATGTGATTGCCTCTGCTTTTCCCATAAGTTCTTCTCATACCTAAATTCTGACACTAATAATGTGACTACTAGACAGAACCTTTCATTTAGCATATCGGGATGGGGAGGGGGTAGTGCCCAATGAAGTTAACAAATGCATGTCATAATAATAAACTTATATTTTTATCTAAGTAGATTGTAGTTCCACTTTAAAGTAGTTGTAATCCCGGTATAACCACACTATAAAAGGGCTTACCTGTAGGTACCGTAAATTTGTCCTAAACTTGTACAGTTTTTAGGAGATACCTATCTGACATTTTATGCATATGTACCCGTTTAGAAGATATTCACTTCTGCTGATGTCATCGTCACATGCACACTGAAGAAACGGCTCGCTTGTGCCCTTTCTTCAGCTGCTGTGCCGTTACCAATATAAACACCAATATAGATGAAGAAAATAGATTTTTATAGGAAGCACACATGCATAAAAATCGTTTTTTTTTTTTTTTTGCCTGTACACATGTTAATCGGTCAACAAATATTGATTACAATATAACATTTTGCCCAGAGTGACACTATTTTTTTACCCTAGGCTATTGAGCAAAATTCTGTCCCGTTTCACAGTAAGCTACTTCCTCAGGAAAGGAGACTGTTTATTTTGTTCACTTGTTCAATCTGGAAATATAACCTGCACGATTCAGTGCAGGCAAATATTTATAGCCTATATAATAATCATAGAATGAAACCTATCTGACATTTTATGCATATGTAGCCGTTTAGGAGATATTCACTGAACTATAAAACCAATTTAGATCATTTTTTAAATTTATAAACCAGTCCATTTTGCACATGGGACCATCTCATAGATCACAGGATGTGAAAAGGCCCACACATAAAGTATTAGAAAATCCATTGGCATACAAGGTCTCGGGGAGGGGGAGGGCGGCGGTCCCCGACGATTAAGTGGTGTATGTGTGGGAGAGGTATAGCCATAATAAAAGAGCGCAAAGGGAATTAACGGCTGTAGGAAAAGGTTGTTGTGAATTATACCCGCTTCCTTAAACGCTGCCCCCAGAGGATGGAACTACCCAAATGGGCAAGATCACTTTTTGAAGAGGAGAAATAAGGCCTCCCCTATCCTGCTTTATCCATGTGTATTCCTCCACCCTGATGAAAATCTTATGGGTCTAACCTATACACTGTGTCATTTATTTTGGGTGCTGGACCATGCATAGTGGAATCCTAGACACCACAGAACTAAGGCATTCCAGAAGGGTGTTGTACAGGCCAATGGAGTGGACCCTAAAACATGAAAAGGGTACCCAGTCTTTTAAGGCCCTCAAGTGACAGGAGCCTGCCGTGATGGGTAAAGATTGGGCTCTAAGTTTTTAAGGCTGCACTGCATCTGGACAGGTAAGTGAAATCCCCTTATTTACTTATTGTGGGGTGCACCAGTGATTGTAACAAGTCAAGCTAGCTAGACGCTGGACACCTGTATGTGGTGACCAAGGGGGGAGTTTTGGACTAGCTGTGGGTGTTTTGCAAAGGGTACACTTTTTTTTTTTTTGTCTGGCTGTTATTTCCCTTAATGGATGGTCCGCGCACGAGGGTGTGCCATTGTGCATTTTCACCAAAGTGCTCAGGAGTTTTTTTTTTGGCGACCATGGCACACGCGGCTTCGGGACAGGCCTCGTGCACAAGGAGCCGCGAGGGTGTGGTAGCCTAATCTGGGTGCACAAAGATTTGCGTTGTATGCAAATGCAGCTGCACCCATTCACTGGAACCACGTGGAATGTCCTGGCTCACAGCCAGCTTATTTAAGCTCACTGGGTGTTTACAAAGGTATTGGGTCTTTTTAAGAACCCAGAGGATCTTGGTGCTCAGGTACCTGGAGGGCCTCCTGCTCAGAGATCACTCACTACAGGCTCTAGAACAGAGCAGTATTTTGTAGCGCTGTGGAAATGAACCATTTATTGATTTAATCATTTACATTTTTTTGATTGATCAAAATTCTCTCCGCTGGCTTCAGGGAGTTCCGTCGGAGATCCGGTGATGTCACGGACACCGGCGGGGCTTGCCTTGTCCATCTGAAGGGCTCCTTTGCTGTGCCTTCATATCTGCATGCCGGCGGGACCTTACTATCTGTCACAAGCAAGAGCTGTTACACTTCCCTCTATCAACCAGGGATTCTACAACCATCCACTGGGAGTTCTGATAGTTCCCTTCACGGGACATCTACATGTTGACGGACTGATGTTAACCCTTCCTCATCGGCATTCAGCAGTGGTATGCGTTTTATACCAGTATCATACTTGGCTACATGTTTTTATGACTGCTTTTGCTACCGTTTGGTATTACGCACACCATTTTTACAGTTTATGTAGCTACATAGATTTTATCTTGAGTGCAATATTTTGTTACCTACTTGAAGACGATAAAAGTTTTAATGCTATTTTATTTAATGCTATATTAATGCCTTTTGTGTTTTTTTTTTTTTGTATCCTGCTATCCATTTTTCCAGTCGTTGGTAGCGGCACTGGGAATTAGCCTGCGCGGAGATCCGCTAAAAGTAGTTGGATCTGTATGTGCGTTATAATTGAAATTAGTCGATTTAAAAAATAAATAAATTATCGAACACAAAAATTGTGATCATTAACAGCCCTAGTATTTTGCCACCCATAAGGATCTGTGCCCTGAAGGATCAGGTGCGTCATATAAGGGGCACCAGAAAACCCTCCTATCGGCTGAGTTTTCTCGGAAGGATGGTGTTTTCCGAGGCAGTGCCCTTATGCCCAGTTCCACTCCAGATCTATATTACACGACATCCCGATGGCTTAGAACAGGAGAGGGCAAGCTCTGGATTATGCCATGTTATCTCCTCGGGCGCGCTTTAGCCTAAGCTGGTGGTTGCAGGCTCAAAACCAGCGAAACGGAGGAGTAGCAGTAGACGGGCCATGGACTCTTCCACGCCTCCCCAATATACTGTTTCAAGGCCCTATATTCCACCCCAATTTAGTCTTTAAATTTGACGGCATAGCTATTGAAGCCGGTGGTGTCAACCCTAGTGAATGCTAGGAAAAAATTCATTAGGAAGATCTATCTGGAAGACTTTTATATTGCTTGGTGCGAAGCCAGAAAATGGGATCCTTGGAAATGCGTGATTGGGAGAATTCTCTCTCTCCTACAGTCGGCTGTGGAAATCAAATTGGCTTTGAGCGCAATCAGAGGCAAGATATCGGCCCTGTTGATATTCTTCCAAAGGCCTTTAGCCTCCTATTTGATGGTCTGAACCTTTATGCAAGGGGCAACTAATTTTCTAATTTTCCCCCCCCATTAGGTCACCTATGTGTCCTTGGGACTTACATTTGGTACTGTCTGTGTGTACAGAAACAACTATTTGAGCCTATCAAGGAAATTCCATTTAGTTTTGCTGTCATGCAATCTAGCCTTCCTGATGGCCATCACCTCGACTAGAAGGGTGTTGGAATCGGCCCTTTCATGTAAGGAACCATACCCAATTTTTCACCATGACAAGGTGATGTTGCGTCCTATTCTATTCTTCTTCTTACCAAAGGTTGTGTTGGCCTTTCATTTAAATCGGGACATTGTTTTGCCTCTTCCCCCCCCCCCCCCCCCCCCAGCTTCGTTCGGTGCAAGAGACGACTGCATTCCTTGGATGTCGCCCGGGCAGTCAGTTTTATCTGTCTAGATTTGTGGAGCTCCAAGGGTCAGACTTTTTTTTTTTTATTACCAGAAGGACCCAAGAAGGGGCAGGCAGCTTCCAAAGCTTCGGTCGCCAATTGGGTCCGTCAGTTGGTCATTCAGGCCTATGGTCGGAAATGCAAGGAGCTCATTCTACCAGGGGTGAAGAAACCTCCTTGGCTTTTCGCCATTGGGTATCTGGCTCAGATTTGTAAGGCTGCTACGTGGTCCTGGCTAAAAATATGTCTGTGGTTCCAAGTTATTTTCTAGCAAAAATATAGATTTTTAACTTGTAAGCAACGAGTGTCAAAAAAAGGTTTAGCCCCTTTCACACTTGTACGACTTCAAAGTCGCGCGATTTTACCGTGAATCCCGGCTGCGATTTCAATGAATGCCTGTGTAAGTGGCATCAAAATTGGACCAAAGTAGTGCAAGGACTACTTTGAAGTAGGCACTACTCACCAAAGTCGTGCCAGTATGAATGGTAGTCATTGAAAATAATGGAGAATGACTTGTCATACGATTTTTGTAGTCCAAAATCGTGGGACAAGTAGTGTAAGTGTGAAAGGGGACTAAGTCTTTTTAAGTGGTCAAACTGACCTCATTTACAGAAGTAAGTTCTCCCCTATGATCTAAAATATACTTTGTATCTCTTCTCTATCTCTCAGGGCTCATGCACACAGGATGATTTTTTTTTTTTTTTTTATACAGCTGCTGTTAAGGACATTTTACATGGGTTTTTTTTCTTTTAACTGTCTCTAAAAGCCCCTGCATGTTGACCTATGTGTCATGCACACATATACTGTCAGAAGCGTTTGGAGGCATAAGCGTTTAGTGTGGAAAAAAAAAAAAAAACAAGCCAGTCTGTGCTTCCAGGAGCAGTAAAAAGAAAAACGTGTCTAAACACGGCAAGCCATGCTTGACGTTTAGGCTTTTTTACATTGTAGAGTGTTTCAATAATAAAACGCTAACGCAGAAAAAAAAAAAGCTAAGATGCTAATGTAAAAACCTGGCTAAATGTGAAAATGTGCGTTTTTAGCGCTGCTGTTTAACCACTTGCCGTCTGTCAAATAACAGCTGGGCGGTGCTGCTCTTGTTCTGGCTGGGCATCATATGATGTCCTCGGCCCTCTAGGGGAACTGATGCATGTGCCCGGGGGGCTGCGATGTCTGCCGGACACCCGCAATTGACCAGTAACTGAGCAGGACCGTGGATCTGTGTGTTAACACACAGATCCACGTCCTGTCAGAGGAGAGGAGACCGATGGTGTGTTCCCAGTACAGAGGAACACCAATCGGTCTCCTCACCTTGTGAGCCCCCCTACAGTTAAAATCCCTCCCTAGGTAAAATGGTTAACCCATTGATTGACCTGTAGTGTTGACCCCTTCCCTCCCAGTCACATTTATACAGTAATCAGTAAATTTTTATAGCACTGATCTCTGTACAAACGTGAATGGTCCCAAAATAGTGTTAAGTGTCCGATTTATGTCTGCCGCAATATCACAGTCACAATAATCCTCACAGATCGCCATCATTAAATCTAGCCATAAATCTATCCCCTATTTTTTAGACTCTAACTTTTCGCAAACCAATCAATATACGCTTATTTTTTTATTTTACCAAAAATATGTAGAAGAATACATAGCGGCCTAAATTGATTTTTATGTATTTTTTAAATTGGATATTTATTATAGTAAACAATTTTTTTTTCAACTTGTTACTCTTTTGTTTATAGCGCAAGAAATAAAAACTGCAGAGGAGGTCAAATAACACCAAAAGAAAGCTCTATTTCTGTGTGATGATATCACCAACGGTACGAGCATCCCAACTCTGGGGTTGTCCCCAGAACAGTAATGGTGGAAATTTTTTCCAAAGAGAATGTTAGTTTTGGTGACATCCTGGGTTTCCCCCTCATTCTTCCTGTTTTTGGCTGTGGCACATGAATTGAAGGGAAATCTCCCCAATGGGGCATAGATGCCGACAAAAACTAATGGGTTATAACCCTACCTTACTCGATCCAAAATTTTAAAAAAGTTTTGCGTTTAAAGTATGACTTAAGACTAGACTTTTTTTTGGATAAGGTGGTGATGGATTAAAACATTGGTCAGGTTTTATTGCTTTCTGTGCCCCTGCTAGGGAGATTCACCCTCTCTAGTTCTTCTGTTTACCATTATCATTGAAAGTAAAGAAAATCCCAAATTTTGGATTGTCTCCAGAAAAGTAATAGAAGGGAAATTTTGCAATGGGGACACTGGTTCTGGTGGCTTGGGGTTACATCTCGCTTCCGGTCTGTGGGACATGAAATTAAGGAAATCTCCCCAATAAGGCACAGCTGGCCAAAACAGCCTGACAGGTTATAACCGTTTCTTATTCAAAATTTTAAATCCTAAACTACGATCCAGGATAAATAAAATATGATTGGCTACGATAGGCACTATAGATGTTATAATTGCCTTGTTAACCACTTCGGGTCCGCGCTATTGACAGAATACGTCAGCAGCGCGGACCTGAGGCGCCGGGGTCACGTCTTTGGACGTGATTTACTTGTAATTCCCCGCGCGCCAAAACAGTCCCGACGCATCACCGAGGATTCGATGCGTGTACCCGGCGGCCGCGATGTCCGTCAGGTACACGCGATCGTCGGTGACAGAGCAGGGATGTGGAGCTCTGTGTGTAAACACAGAGCTCCACGTCCTGTCAGGGAGAGGTGACAGATGCTGTTTCTCTTGTACATAGGGAGACAGCATCGATCACCTCCCCCAGTCACCCCCCTCCCCCCACACAGTTAGAACACACCCAGGCAATACATTTAACCCCTTCCTCACCCCCTAGTGTTAACCCCTTCAATGCCAGTCACATTTATTCAGTAATTAGTGCATATTTATAGCACTGGTCGCTGTATAAATGTGAATGGCGCCAAAAATGTGTCCGCCGCAATATCGCAGTTAAAATAAAAATCGTAGATCGCCGCCATTACTAGTAAAAAAATAAATATAAAAAAAAAAATCATTCTGTCCCCTATTTTGTAGGTGCTATAACTTTTGCACAAAGCATTCACTTATTTACAAAGAATACGTATCGGCCTAAACTGAGAGAAAAAAAAAAAAATTAAAAAAAAAAAATTGGGATATTTATTATAGCAACAAGTAAAAAAAAAATATATATATTTTTAAATTGTCGCTCCTTTTTTGTTTATAACGCAAAAAATAAAAACCGCACAGGCGATCAAATACCACCAAAAGAAAGCTCTATTTGTGGGGAAAAAAAGGACGCCAATTTTGTTTGGGTGCCACGTCGCACGACCGCGCAATTGTCAGTTAAGGCGACGCAGTGCCGCAAGCTGAAATTTCGCCTGGGCACGAAGGGGGTTTATGTGCCCAGTAAGCAAGTGGTTAAAGTGGATATAAACCCATTGTGATGTTTCAATGTAGAGTATACGATTTCCTATCATCTGTGCCCAGTCTTGCCAGACAGAGTTAATCCAGCTCTGAGCAATCCTTTGCTTGTTCAATGAAAATTAACCACTTTAGCCCCAGACCATATTGCTGTCCAAAGACCAGAGCACTTTTTGTGATTCGGCACTGCATCGCTCTAACTGACAATTGTGCGGTCGTGCGACGTGGCTTCCAAACAAAATTGGCGTCCTTTTTTCCCGCAAATAGAGCTTTCTTTTGGTGGTATTTGATCATCTCTGCGGTTTTTATTTTTTGCGCTATAAACAAAAATAGAGTGACTATTTTGAAAAAATGCAATATTTTTTACATTTTGCTATAATAAAAATCCCAAAAAAGATATAAAAAAAAAAAAATTTCCTCAGTTTAGGCCGATACGTATTCTTCTACATATTTTTCGTAAAAAAAAATCGCAATTAGCGTTTATTAATTGGTTTGCGCAAAATTTATAGCGTTTACAAAAAAGGGGGTCGTTTTATGGCATTTTTATTATTATTTTTTTTTACTAGTAATGGCGGCGATCAGCGTTTTTTTTCGGTACTGCGATATTACGGCGGACACATCGGACACTTTTGACACATTTTGGGGACCATTGGTATTTTTTTAGCGATCAATGCTGATAAAAATGCATTGTATTACTATAAAAATGCCATTGGCAGTGAAGGGGGTTAACACTAGGGGGCAGGGAAGGGGTTAAGTGTGGTCCTGGTGTGTTCTAACTGTATGGGGGGGGGTGGCCTCACTAGAGGAAATCACTGATCTTCTGTCCATACATTGTATGGACAGAAGATCAGCGTTTCCCCCGCTGACAGGAACGTGTTTACACACATACCTCCCGTTCCCCGCTCTGTAACGAGCAATCGCGGGTGCCCGGCGGCGATCGTACCTGCCGGGCACGCACGCGGGACTCGGGGGACGTGCGCGCCCTATTAGCTGCTACAGGGAGGACGTAGAGGTACGTGCTCCCGCGTAGCAGTGCCACCGCCCCGCAGTAATATGACGGCGGGCGGTTGGCAAGGAGTTAATAAAATTCCTGATAAAAACCCGTCTAAATAAAGTCAGTTTTCTCTCTTCTTGCTTTGAGTGACAGGTTATTTACATATCTAGCTTGGACATGTTTATCTTAGGTTATGTTTACCATAACATGAGGTGATCCAAAGTTCATTGTATATTACCAGGATGTGTTATGTAGGGGAGGGGTGGATTTCTCACTTTTTATACTTTGGATCACCTCATATTATGATTAACATAACATATGATAAACATGTCCAAGCTAGATATGTAAATAACCTGTCACTCAGAGCAAGAAGAGAGAAACTGACTTTTTATTTTGTCAGGTTTTTATCTGGAAGTCTATTAATTTTCATTGAACAATACAAGAGGATTGCTCAGAGCTGGATTAACTATGTGTGGCAAGACTGGGCACAGATGAAAGAAAATCTTATACTCTACATCATGGGTCTTCAAACTACGGCCCTCCAGTTGTTCAGGAATTACAATTCCCATCATGCCTAGTCATGTCTGTGAATGTCAGAGTTTTACAATGCCTCATGGGATGTGTAGTTCCGCAACAGCTGGAGGGCCGTAGTTTGAGGATCCCTGCTCTACATTGTGGCATCAAATTTTTTATTTTTTGGGGGTTACATCCACTTTAAGTAAATATGTGCTTCCTCCCGTGTGCAGCGCTATGTACAGTGTAGGGTTGAGGGGTGTGCTACTTAATGAGTGCAGGGCTGAGGGATGTGCTGTGTATGCCAAAGTTCTCCCTCAGTACAGAACTCTCCTCCCCTTTTCCCATTCCAGTAGAGCTCCCCCTCCCCGAGGCAGCCTGCCTTCATAGCTGGGCTGAAAGACTCGCCCTTAGCTTTTTTCTATTCGCCTAATGCAAGCAGGCCAGTGGAAATTTTGAGGGCTGTTAAAAGTAAAAAATGTAAAGTAAATTCAATAACAAGAGAAAAAGCATCCTGCCCATAGAACCTAATTGCACAGCTTTTCACACTTTGGGAGACAGCCACAGGAAATCAAAGGTATCAGTGGCCCCCTAAACTGCAGCCTTTTTGCTTGCTTTTATGTGGTTTTTGGGGCAATATTTCATCTTCTGACACAAAGGTTCACAATTCCTCCTAATGATACCAACAATGGGGCCCAATTCTATACATCATGTTTAGCCAGTTCCAGGAACAACCATTTACATCCACATTATTATTTTTTTTTTATATCTATCGGTCACGTACCTGGTAGGAGTCTATGATGAGGTTGGCCTCCCTTGTATCTCCTACCCAAGCCCCTTTGAAGGTGGAACAGATGGTGGCTAGGTACAGGAGGAACACGAGTGCCTGGGAATGTTGCTGGTGGAACTTGCGGTGGGAGTGGTAGGCTCGGTGGCAGCAGCAGGTGAAGAACTGGGATGGAACTCAGAGGAGTGGATATTAAACAGGAACTCCAACCAACTTGCAGGTTCAGGCTTGGTGGCTTGTCAGTACTTCCTGTGGTCAGGATACGGGCAAGCACTGGACCCAGAAGATCTGCGATGATAGAGAGCCAGCACAGGTTCCCAGAGGCAGTGTTAGAGCTGGGCAGATGATGGAAGCAGAGTCGTGAAGATAGCCGGGTTCGGTAACAGGCAGACTGCAGAGTACAAGGCATAGGCAGGAGCGAGGTCAGGTCAAGGCTGGAGTCAGTTACCAGTAATCAAGAATAGGCAGGAGCGAGGTCAGGTGAAGCTGGGATCAGTAATGGGTATCAAGCAGGTAACAAGCAAGGTTCAGAAGATCAGGACACAGCTGAAGGGCCGGTCAGCTAGAGCCTGGGGTTAAGGTACTTTCTTAAATAAGCCGTCTGGTGCCAATTAGCGCTAGGACATGCTCGTGCGCGGTGTCCGCTGCGCACACGCATTAGCGCGCGCACACATTGGGTAGAAACTAGTAGTTCTCTTACACTACCTATATACAAAATATAGAGAGAGAGCCCAAACAAACCAACACCACCCATCTCACATACAGAGGGGTATCGGGACTTTAAAGGATGTAAAAGTTGTTAGCTGAGGTGAGCACATACACAATATTCGAATAAAAACTTTTTTTTTTTTTTAATTGTACAAAAGTTTTAAAACATAATTGAAGTACCCAAAGGCTATACAAATGTTTTTTTTTTTTTATCACAGCGGCTAAATGCTACAGCTTGAAAATGTGTTATACAGCTGAATCCCACGCGTTGCGTAGTGTCTCTGCCTCTTCAGGGAATTCTATGCATCTAAGGAATTGTCGGATGTCAGAAGAAACATATTATACATTCCTTTATCATGAAAGTGTTGTTGGTTTAATGGGGGCACTATTCCTCCCACTGGGGCATTGTTTACTCCCACTGATGCTGGGACATTTTTCTACTTCCAGTGGCCATAGTCTGGCCCCCATAAAATCTGAAGGACAGTAAACTGGTCTTCTGTCTAGAAAGTTTGGCGACCCCCCTGGTATACATAGTTGCTTTGAGACATCCTTTCTGTTACTCGATTTAAAAAAATTATCACAAAATGGAATGAATATTGGAATAAATATTTCCTTTGCATGTAGTCAGATAAGAGTTTCCAGAACAGGGTGCCAAAAGATAATTATGCCACTTTCATAACTCTTAAAATGTAACTGCTCACTTGAACCTGATCACTGGGAACAGTAGATTTATTTACATAGGCAGATCCCCGTTCTGCCTCTGTGTAACGTGATCGCAGGTCGCCGGCGGACGTCGAGTCCATGGAACCTGTGGCGTTCGTGCGCCCAGTGTCACATGCATGAACTACCGTACGGGTGTCGCAGTTTGCGCTATTGAGCCGACCTGACGAAACTACCCAAATGACCCTGATCAAAAGTTTACATACCCTAGTTCTTAATAGTGTGTATTGCCCCCTTTAACATCAATGACAGCTTGAAGTCGTTTGTGGTATTTGTGGATGAGGTTCTTTAGCTCTTATTTTCATTCAGCCTGCGGGTTGAGTGGAAACATATTAATCCATCCACACAAATGAGGTAGATGGATGTATCCCCCCCTCCCCTGCCAGGACAGGGGACAGCTTGTTCTTTCTACAGAAGTCAGGGTCAGACACACACTGAACAAAATTCAACTGGTCTTTGCTGATCTGTCTGAATTTTGCAGTGTATGACCAGCTTAACAGTCGGAGGCAGTAGTGGCACAGAGGTAAATCTAACATTTCCCAGTACACTTAGCAGCTAGTCTGAAAAAAGGTACCCTAACAATTTGTGTTTAAAACAGGTTTTAGTTGCACAACATTTGCATATATACACTATGTTACCAAAAGTATTGGGACACCTGCCTTTTACACGCACTTGAACTTTAATGGCATCCCAGTCTTAGTCCGTAGGGTTCAATATTGAGTTGGCCCACCCTTTGCAGCTTTAACTCTTCTGGGAAGGCTGTCCACAAGGTTTAGGAGGGTGTCTATGGGAATGTTTGACCATTCTTTCAAAATCACATTTGTGAGGTCAGGCACTGATGTGTAGCTTGCTTTGTGCACTGGTGCGCGGCCTTGTTGGAACAGGTAGAGGCCATCCTCAAACTGTTCCCACAAAGTTGGAAGCATGAAATTATTCAAAGTGTCTTGGTATACCCAACCCCTGAAAAACAACCCCACACCATAATCTCCTCTCCGCCAAATGATTTAGTCCAGTGCACAATGCAAGGTCCATAAAGACATGGATGAGCGAGTTTGGGGTGGAGGAACTCGACTGGCCTGCACCACAACCCAATAGAACACCTTTGGAATGAATTAGAGCAGAGACTGTGAACCAGGCCTTCTCATCCAACATCAATGCCTGACCTCTTAAATGTGCTTCTGGAAGAATGGTCAGACATTCCCATAGACACACTCCTAAACCTTGTGGACAGCCTTTCCAGAAGATTTGAAGGTGTTATAGCTGCAAAAGGGTGGGCCAACTCAATTTTGAACCCTACTGACTATTAAAGTTGCAGGTGCCCCAATACTTTTGGCCATACAGTGTATGTAGAAGTTTCACTACCTTGTCAAGGCCACTCTAAAATAATAGTGTTTGGACCGCACTTTACAGAGTCTCCATATTGGAGCATGTATAGAATTAGATAAATTAAGGGCAGGTATGCCTGGAGGGAAGACCACTCCTTAAAGATGAAGGGACACACTAGAAGCCCAGCAAAGCACAATGACAGATGAAGGCGTCCAAAGTGTCCCCTACACCAATTCCATCAAGCAAGATATACAAAAATGGCAACCACCCCAATTTTTAACTAGTAAAGTGCACAGCACAAGCAAATAACATTCCCAGCGCACTTGCCAGCCTGCAAAAAAAACCCTCCCAAAATAACAAAACTACAAAATGGCATGGTCAAACAATTTGCATTAACCACTTCCCGCCCGGCCTATAGCACAATGATGGCTGGGCGTGGTTGTTATCCTGACTGGACATCATATGACATCCAGCAGGATTAGCCGCAATCGGGTGTGCAACACCGATCTCGGTAAAGAGCCTCTGACGGAGGCGGTTTATCACATGATCAGCTGCATCCAATCACAGTGTAAACAGGAATAGACATGTATCGACTTTTCGCTCACTCGTACTTGACAGATGTGGGATATGCCAACCACAGCCCAGGCAGATGCCAATCAGTGCCCATCAGCAATGCCTGCCAGTGCCATCAGTGATGGCTATCAGTGCCACCCATAAATACCTATCAGTGCTCCATACCAGTGCCACCTCATCCGTGAAGGAGAAAACATACTTATTTTCAAAATGTTATCCCAGAAACAAAGAAAAACGTTTTTTGTTTTTTCCAAATTTTCGTTATTTTTTTTATTTGTTTAGCAAAAAATTATTTAATCCGCAGAGGTGATCAAATACCACCAAAAAGAAGCTCTATTTGTAGGAACAAAATAATAAACATTTTGTTTGGGTACAGTGTAGCATAACCTTACAGTTGTAGTTTAAAAAGTGACAGCACTGAAAGCTGAAAATTGGCTTGGGCAGGAAGGGGGGAAAGTGCCCGGTTTTGAAGTAGACTGATGTTTTTTTTACAAGGGATTATATTAAAAAAAAAAAAAAAGGTCTGCAGTGATACCTGCATTGGAATGGGTGATAGGGTACCTACCTGATAATTTTGTTGGCTTGGAACATTTCAAAATTAATAAAGTGCATTATAATTTTAGCAGGTATATGCAGTCCCACACAAGAGGGTTCAAGTGAAACGACCTGAATACAAAGTTGATAGGATTTTTATTTGTCTACAGTCAGTTCAGTGATTTAAAGGGTCACTATAGGAATTTTTTTTTATAGCTAAATAGCTTCCTTTACCTTACTGCAGTGCTGTTTTCATGTCATCATTGTTCGTTTTTGCTTTGATGTTGCTGTAATCCTGCTCTGTTCTGGACACTTCCTGGTTGTCTGTTTCCTTTTAACCACAGTACTGGGAGCTTTCTCACTGTGGTCACTAATCAAGGAGGTGTGATTACTGTGTGTAAACTGAAACTGGATTGGGCTGAGGGGTTTTAGATAAACCATCACTGCCCTCTATTGGCTCTCTGGCTCTGTACATCAGAGAGACAGGAAATAACAGCAAAAATGAAACTAGAACTGCATGCTGATTATATGATTGATTTTTTTATCTATTTTTAATCAATTTTTAAAAGGAATCAGTTAACTTTTATGTCTCTCTATACCCTGTAAACAGTCATTTCTGCTCAATTTTTTTTGTCCTTTAGTGACCCTTTAAGCCCCATTATCATACTGCACAGCCTCCAAGGTGACACACCTAGTACCTCAATCAGCAATGTGACCTCTACACTTCCAGGTTGCTCACTGGACAATAATGTAGCATTATCGGCCCTTATGAATATAGCAGAAAGGTGATCCAGAAAGCTGTATATCTGAATCACCAATTAGAGTTCTCTCTTAAATCTGTGCAGGTAAATATCGGCTGCAGAAACACTACCTGTATTTGTGCCCACTTACAGTGCAGAAAATAAGTATTTGAACACCCTGCTATTTTGCAAGTTCTCCCACTTGGAAATCATGGAGGGGTCTGAAATTGTCATCGTAGGTGCATGTCCACTGTGAGAGACATAATCCAAAATAAAAATTCCAGAAATCACAATGTATGATTTTTTTAACTATTTATTTGTATGATACAGCTGCAAATAAGTATTTGAACACCTGAGAAAATCAATGTTAATATTTGGTACAGTAGCCTTTGTTTGCAATTACAGAGGTCAAACGTTTCTTGTAGTTTTTCACCAGGTTTGCACACACTGGAGAAGGGATTTTGGCCCACTCCTCCACACAGATCTTCTCTAGATCAGTCAGGTTTCTGGGCTGTCGCTGAGAAACACGGAGTTTGAGCTCCCTCCAAAGATTCTCTATTGGGTTTAGGTCTGGAGACTGGCTAGGCCACGCCAGAACCTTGATATGCTTCTTACAGAGCCACTCCTTGGTTATCCTGGCTGTGTTCTTCGGGTCATTGTCATGTTGGAAGACCCAGCCTCGACCCATCTTCAAAGCTCTAACTGAGGGAAGGAGGTTGTTGCCCAAAATCTCGCAATACATGGCCCCGGTCATCCTCTCCTTAATACAGTGCAGTCGCCCTGTCCCATGTGCAGAAAAACACCCCCAAAGCATGATGCTACCACCCCCATGCTTCACAGTAGGGATGGTGATCTTGGGATGGTACTCATCACTCTTCTTCCTCCAAACACGGTTAGTGGAATTATGACCAAAAAGTTCTATTTTGGTCTCATCTGACCACATGACTTTCTCCCATGACTCCTCTGGATCATCCAAATGGTCATTGGCAAACTTAAGATGGGCCTTGACATGTGCTGGTTTAAGCAGGGGAACCTTCCGTGCCATGCATGATTTCAAACCATGACGTCTTAGTGTATTACCAACAGTAACCTTGGAAACGGTGGTCCCAGCTCTTTTCAGGTCATTGACCAGCTCCTCCCGTGTAGTCCTGGGCTGATTTCTCACCTATCTTAGGATCATTGAGACCCCACGAGGTGAGATTTTGCATGGAGCCCCAGTCCGAGGGAGATTGACAGTCATGTTTAGCTTCTTCCATTTTCTAATGATTGCTCCAACAGTGGACCTTTTTTCACCAAGCTGCTTGGCAATTTCCCCGTAGCCCTTTCCAGCCTTGTGGAGGTGTACAATTTTGTCTCTAGTGTCTTTGGACAGCTCTTTGGTCTTGGTCATGTTAGTAGTTGGATTCTTACTGATTGTATGGGGTGGACAGGTGTCTTTATGCAGCTAATGACCTCAAACAGGTGCATCTAATTTAGGATAATAAATGGAGTGGAGGTGGACATTTTAAAGGCAGACTAACAGGTCTTTGAGGGTCAGAATTCTAGCTGATAGACAGGTGTTCAAATACTTCTTTGCAGCTCTGTATCATACAAATAAATAGTTAAAAATTCATAAATTGTGATTTCTGGAATTTTTCTTTTTGATTATGTCTCTCACAGTGGACATGCACCTACGATAATAATTTCAGACCCCTCCATGATTTCCAAGTGGGAGAACTTGCAAAATAGCAGGGTGTTCAAATACTTATTTTCTGCACTGTATGTGTCGGAGGAGAAGGATGTGTAATAGCCATTGTCACATATGCTGCTTGACCTGTGAGGAGGAGGCAGGAGGGCTGTTACTTGATTTGTATTGTAAAAATGCACCACTGTAAAGTATTGTGTAACAGTGTGTTGGGGTATTTTTTTTTTTTTTTTTTTTTTTTTTAAGCAGAGCAATGAGTACCTTGTACAGCCAATTGGTGGGTGGGCCCAATGCAGACTGATTAATTTTAGGCATCCTCTATGCGGCAATCAAAAAAACTTGGCATAGGAGACACCGGGAGAAGCTTTAGATCTCCTACCCAGTGCCAGCATCAAATCATCAAATAGCTGATGTCATAACTGATCACATGGCAGTTTAAAGTGGAAGTAAACCCTTCTATCATTTTCAGTCAAGGAAGCTGCCATCTTGGCCTCTGTTTAATCTTCAACTGCCGTGGTGCTGCACATGTGATCAGTTATGACACCAGCCATTGGATGGTTTGACAGTTTGGTTGAGAGCACAATCAATGTGACAGTTGACAATCCCATCATGCCGGAAATTTAACTGCTTTTTGAAACTTAAATGGATGGGTTTACTTACACTTTAAGATCAAACAGAAGCTATGATGGCAGCTTTGTTGGCTGAAAAAGGTAGGAGGGTTTAGTTCTGCTTTAATCTTTACTCAGAGAGTTGAGGCCCTACAAATTAATTTCTTTCTCTACAAGAAAGGATGGCCTATCCAAGAAGTTACTGCGAACACACGGGTAGCATCACACATGATTTCTGCACTGAGGTCATAAGCACCACAGGATGCCAACTGAAACGGATGCAGTGGATATAAAAAGTGTTAAAATGTCAGGTTTCTGTGATGTAAAAAAATGAGACTAAGATAAATAATTTCAGAACTTTTTCCACCTTTTAATGTGACCTATAAAATGTACAACTCAGTTGAACAGCAAACTGAAATATTTTAGGTGGTGAGAAGTAACAAGAAAAAACTAAAATAATATAGTTGCATAAGTGTTCACACCCTTAAACTAATACTTTGTTGAAGCACCTTTTGATTTTATTACAGCACTCGGTCTTTTTAGGTATAAGTCTATTAGCATGGCACATCTTGACTTGGCAATATTTGCCCACTTTTCTTTGCAGAAACACTCCAAATCTGTCAGATTGTGAGGGCATCGCCTGTGCACAGCTCTCTTCAGATCACCCCACAGATTTTCAATGGGATTTAGGTCTGGGCTCTGGCTGGGCCATTCCAAATCTTTAATGTTCTTCTGGTGAAGCCATTCCTTTGTTGATTTGGATGTATGCTTTGGGTCGTTGTCATGCTGAAAGACGAAGTTCCTCTTTATGTTCAGCTTTCTAGCAGAAGCCTGAAGGTTTTGTGCCAATATTGACTGGTATTTGGAACTGTTCATAAGCCACTCTATCTAGACTAAGGCCCCTGTTCCAGCTGAAGAAAAACTGCTCCAAAGCAAGATGCTGCCACTATGCTTCACAGTGGGTATGGCGTTCTTTCTGGTGATGTGCAATGTTGTTTTTGCATGAAACATATCTTTTGGAATTATGGCCAAAAAATTCAAATTTTGGTTTTATCAGACCAGAACATTTTCCCACATGCTTTTGGGAAACTTCAGAAGTGTTTTTGCAAAATTTAGCCGGGCTTGGATGGCTTCCGTCTTGCCACTCTACCCCATATCCCAGACATATGAAGAATATGGGAGATTGTTGTCACATGTACCACACAGCCATTACTTGTCACCTGCAGCTCATTTAATGTTGCTGTAGGCCCCTTGGCAGCCTCCCTGACCATTTTTCTTCTTGTCTTTTCATACATTTTGGAGGGACTTGGTAATGTCACTGCTATGCCATATTTTCTCCACTTGATGATTGCCTTCACTGTGTTCCATGGTATATCTAATGCCTTGGAAATTCATTTGTACCCTTCTTCTGACTGATACCTTTTAACAGCGAGATCCCTCTAATGCCGCGTACACACGGTCATTTTTTGCGATGAAAAAAACGACGTTTTTGAAACGTCACTTTTCAAAGACAATTTTGCATACACACCATCGTTTTTTCACAAAAAGCAAGGTTACGTTCACCACTCTTTTCCATTGAAGCTCGCTTCATAACTAGCTTCTGGGCATGCGCGGGTTGAAAAACGTCGTTTTGAACGACGTTTTTGCTACACACGGTGACTTTTTGTGAAACAAAAAACGACGTTTTGAAAAACGACACAAAAAATTCAAGCATGTTGGAATTTTTTTTGGGTCGTTTTTTTTTAAGACAAAAAACGACGTTTTGCCCACACACGATCAATTTAAATGACGTTTTAAAAAACGTCGTTTTTTTTCATCGCAAAAAACGACCGTGTGTACGCGGCATGATGCTTTGAAAGCTCTCTGCGGACCATGGCTTTTGCTGTAGGATGCGACTAAGAAAATTTCAGAAAAAAACTACTAGTACAGCTGAACTTTATTTGGGGTTATTTAGAAGCACTTTAAATGATGGCAGATGAGTACTGACTCCTATTTAACATGACTTTGAATGCGATTGCTTAATTTTGAACAGCTACATCCCCAGTTATAATAGGGTGTGCACACTTATGTAACCACACTGTTTTAGAGTTTTATTTTTACAGAATCTCTGGGCCAGATTCAGAAAGAATTGTCTAACTTTCGGCAGGCGTAGCGTATCTCATATACACTACGCCGCCATAACTTAGAGCGGCAGGTACCGTATTCAGAAAGAACTTGCGCCCTAAGTTACGGCGGCGTAGTGTAAATGGGTCGGCTTAAGCGCGCAAAGTAGCCAGGCAGTGGGCATGTTGTAGTAAAATGAGCCGTGACCCCATGCAAATGAGGGTCCGAACGAACGGCGCATGCTCCAAAATCACGTCGCAAATACTCAATGCTTTTGACCTGAATGTAACTTATGCACAGCCCTATTCGCGTACGACTTACGCAAATGACGTAAACGACGTACAATTCGACGTCCATACTTAACATTGCCTGCACCTCATATAGCAAGGGTAACTTTACGCCGGTCAAACGCCTTTAGGTAAACAACGTATATCAATCCCCTGGGCGCAACTACGCTCGTGAATCGGCATATCTAGCTCTTTGCATATTTTTAATGGGAACGCCGAATGCGTCCAGCCTAACTATGATACGCCGGCGTAGGCACGTTACGTCGGATATATCTTGCTTTCTGAATCGGCGTAAAGATGCGACGGCGCACATTTGAAATTACGGCGGCATATCAGGAGATACGCCAGCGTACTTTTCTTTCTGAATCTGGCCCTCTGTGTATATACTAATGCATGAGAAAGATCAAAAAAGAACTAAGACACAACATACATTTTTATATTTGAAGATGTCACCGTTCATTAAATCCATCCAAAATGTGTTTTCCATTATCCATCCTGGCCCCACCTCTGTAGTAAAGCCCCCCTAGACCTCTACAGGGTGGTCTTCAAACTCAGCCTCATGGACAGGTCAGCAAGACTTGCGGTGCTGGATGTTGGCAAACCGAGCGCATCTGTGTTGGGTGGCTTAGGTCGGGGTAAAGGGTCAAAAGGGATATGTGCACTTTGTTTATAAGAGCCCAGTGTGTGTCAATGCAAAGAGCACTAATGGTAACCAGATTGGTTACCATGTTGAGCTGTACATGTACCTGAAATTGTGGAAACATTACAAATCCATCAAGGAGAGTACAATTAACCAAAGCATCACAGAAATTATTCATATGCATCTTGCATCCTTAATGGACATGCAAGTAACCATGGTTGGTTTTTATTTTTAATAATGGTTATGTTTGATTATGTAGTAAAAAGGTTTATATATTGTAATTTTTTGGGTGAGATAACAGAGCTTTGGTAGATATATACCTTTTTAGATATTTGTTTATATATACATTAATGCTTTGAAAGTATTTAGTTGTCAGTCATCAGCATTTTTTGTTTTTTTTGGAGTATTGTTTAAACTACCTGCTGGTTTCATGTGTCCTTGTGCATGTATGCTATAATCCTGTTGTAACTCTTAAGCCTCGTACACACACTTAGATTTTCAGGCGACCAAACGTCCGTTTCTTGTGGCATGCTAGTCAAAAGTGAAGAGGTTACTCACAATACGAACATTTTCGTACGACAGAATACAATGTTGGGAGTGACGTAATGTGTTGAAACGTTTTGTATGCATTCTTTTGTTTCTGAGCATGCGTAGTCTTTCTCTTACAATTTTTTGAAACAAAAATAGGACGTTGAATTCACATCCGACAAAAAGGTTATAGTCTGCACATCTAGCTTTTAAATCTGACGAAAAAGCAAAATCGGCTGTCGAAAGCACCGTACTAATGATCTGAATATGGGCAGACAGCTCGTTGTATGAATTTTGCCATCCGATTTTCGTATCGTGTGCATGGGCCTTTATGTTAAACCGAACTATTATCATTGATCAAATTTATTTCTGATATTTTATGTTGAGATATATTTACAAATATAGAAGATAAGTTGGGTGGGTTGTAGGTTATATTGGAGCTTTTCATTATTTCTGCTGCTGTACAGGATCTTGCTGGCGGGACTTCTGTGAGATAATTTGTTGATCATTAAATCAGTAAAATATAGATATATATACTTTTTTAATGATTAGCAATTTTATGATTTTAATTCAAACTGACCAAACTATCCTTTATGTCTACAAGTATGAATAAGAAGAGAGTAAATTGTAGTTATTCTTTCACACTTCTTAGTAAAGGCACATTAAGTGGAGACTAAAAAAAATAACATGTTGGCGAAGAGTGTGAGAAGGCCCCCAACCCTGACATGATTTTAGATACTATGTCACCATAGGAAAATCTCTCACTTCTTATTACAGTAAGGTAGAGGGCACACAGTATATCTAAATGGGATGCAAAGTCCAAAAAAAAGGCCTGAGGCACATAAAGCCAAATAAATAAAACGAATTCAAACGCCCCAATGCTCAGCCAGTACTGTAACTGAAACCTGTGTCTTCTGCCTATGTCTTTGCTCACCTTCAAACCTTGACTCTTATTATCTTCTGTCTACTAATTCCTGTCCTCTTGGTAATTTACAGATCCTACTCCCTACGAGTCTACTTTAGTTTTCATGCTCTAGATGCCTCCCAGTCCTTCTTTATTCCATTCTCTTTTGAATGCTAGTGTGTTGTCTTTCTGCTATCATTGCAGCTTGTTGCTCACAGCTCTTCCCTCTTCTGCACATGCTCAGTGCTTTCTTTTTGCTATTTCAACACTTGCTTATTTGTCCACAAGCCTATTTCTCCAGTTTGCAGTTGGTAATTCAGAATCCAGTAGCTACACCTTTTTTTTCCCTTTGCATGCACATTGCCTTTATCACTTTGTCTTCTTGGTGTCCACTCTGCTTGTACTGTTTAGCTGCTTTTCTCCTACCCTCTTTCAAACCCCTCAAAATACAGGATTACAATTTTGCTGCCTTTCTTCACATCCGATTCCACTTCCATTTTTAGGCATTGGTGCCTCATCTATTTCCTCCATACCACAGTAAAATCCAACTGCTTTATACATTCCGTACTGGAGCTTAAGCCCTACAGCTTTCTTTTTTCCCCTTTCTTCCTAATTAAACAGGTTCTGCCTCTACTCAGCCACTCTCCTTCCATGATCAAATTCCACTGCCTACTCTCTGCCTCCTCCCCTCTCCAACATCAGGTCCTGCTGCCTACTTTCACCAAACCCCATGCTACAAGATCAGGTCCTGATGCCAGCATGCTAGTACATATTATTGTCATCCCACAAAATGAATTTGTAGAGGTATGGAGTCACTTTAATGTCTTTAATGCCTTGCGTATACACAAATATAAGGCTAACATTTTATATATTTTAAATTCATTTGTTTTCTCATTTTGTTTTTCACAGTGTCATCAATGGTTATTTTTTACGGAAACTCAAGAAAGTGACAAAACTTCCGAAACAAAACACTGCCTTATCTAAAGTTTTAGCCACATATTGTTTGTACCACCAACAGCAATTAGTACTTATGCTGAAATTCTTAAGAGAGGAACAGAAAACATGTTCACAAGTTTGCTGCGGTCATCTACAAGTTTCTGAACAAGCAAAATCCTCTAAAAGAACAAAAAAAGCACCAGCTGTATTGAACTCTTGCACAAAAGAAAAACTCAGCAACTGTGATGCTCTTAAAAAGCAAGCCTCCTCTGCTAATCTGCCTTATCTGTCTGTCCGCCTAAAAGATTTATGCCTTACATGGCCTAATTTAGCCTTAGGAACTGTGAAACTGAAACATGGAGATTTGCACCTTACATCCAATGATCAGGTTTTGCACTGCATAAATACACGTTCAAAAAAGAAGAAATTATTTATTCATTGTTCTAGTAGGTACCGTGCCATCAGTTGTTCTTCGTCATTACCCCGTTTGAAGTTGCAAAGAATTGCAACACGTTTGGATGGAACCATAGTAAAAAGTGACTTGAAATATCGCAATCAACCTTCATCGCCCGTTTCTTTAAAAAACAAATCCTGCCAGACCGAAGGAACCCACAAGACTGTGTTTAAAAGTTTAAATACTAAGGATCCATCATGTGCCATTGATGGGAAACAGGATCCATCATGTGCCATTGATGGGAAACAGAACAACCTAATGCCTACAGAAAAAAATGCTACTCAAAGTTCTCAGGAAAAATGTAAAATTGGCTCAGTACATTTTGGAAATTTAATTAAGCACCTTCTAAACCGTTCCAAAACTAACCATTTTGTGGAGCTGCTAAATCAAGATACCAAAAATCTAGAGAATACAAGGATACAAACACGATTCCAAACAAGCCAACAAAAGTCACCAATATTTGATTGCTCTTTGCCTAGCAGTCAGTCATTGGAATTTACTAGCAAACTTAATTTCTGTAACACTTTTCCTAAGGAAGAAAATAGTTATGAGAAAGATTTGCAGAAATCAACTGAGAATATGGCTAACCCAGTAGGCTCTAAAAAACGGAAGGTTTGTGACATTTTAGTCACAAAGGATCCGGAAAATACTCCAACAGAGAGTGTAGCACAAGAAACTAAAACAGAACTACCTCATAGTAAATCAAAAATACATTCTAAGAATGTTAGTTGTGTCAAAAATAGTCAACCATGTTTACCTGAAGTCTCAATATTTTCAGCCACAGAGAATTTAAATATACATAAAAGACGTTCTCACCAAGATTCTTTTTTTGAATGCAACATTCCTTTAAAAAGATATTCCAAAAATATTTTGGGAAAATGCAAACTATGTGATGTCTCTCATGGGCAGTGTTCTTTTCCAGATAACCGTAATTTATTTTGCAAATGCACCATCAAACACAACTCAGGGATTTTAAAGAACTTTAAAAGAGGTGCACTGTTGGGTAGAAATACTACTGATAAAACAAGAAATGCCCACTTGAAGGTAGTGGTAGAACGTTTGGAAAACACCATTGGTTCTGGTGCACAAATTCCAGAAGGAAGCAAAAAAGAAAATTGTGAAACTAGAGAAAGCATGAATAATCAAGGCGAGAGACTTGAGTTGCCATCAGACCAGTTGTCCATAAACCCACAAACATCTGATAGATCAAGCAATCATCTATCGTTAAGATCAGCATCACGGAAGAACCAAGGTGATTTAGTTTTAGGTTTAAAGTCTATAACTCATAATTCTACACCATGCAGAATTTCCGAGAACACATACATTAGCCCAATTAAACTTATGTTTATTTCTAAGATTGAATCTGAAGATGGAGAAAAATATGCTTTAAGTCCTGTATATACTCCACATGATGACACCAGAGATCACCAGCCAATAGCTGCATTTAGAAAACAGTCCAATGATGCACAAAGCAAAGATACAATAGATGATTGTCTCAGTCAATCTGACAATCCAAGTAACTTTCATAATTCAAAGTGCAAAGTCATTACATCTACAAGTCCATCAGAAGCTTATGTAACTTCTCCGAATCATCATAAAAATGTATATACTTTAAGGAGAAAATTGTTGGGGTCTAATAGGCTTGGTCACCACATCCTGAGAAATGTTGGAAAATCAACTGTTAAACAATCAAGGTCAAAGAATCTTGACAAGGAAATGCCTATTAAAATTAAAAATGACCTAAAGATTTCTATTCCGTATAAGACAAACAAAATTGTTACCCGCTCGAAACTAGCAGATCATTTGAGAGAAACAAGGACCACTGAAACCTATATAGCCAAAAATATATCCAGCACACAGATTAAAATAAAAAAACTGCACAAGATTCTGGATTCTCCCGTGTCTTCTGACTTTACAAATGTACTCCCAGGAGAAAATATTGGCCCACTTGAAAGCGAGAACTGCAAAATATCGCTAAGAACTTCCTCTCGCCTCCAAAAGCACAAGAAGCCTTTCACTTTCCCTAATCTGTGTGTGGTTAATGAATGCAGCTCAGAGCAGAAAAAAACAAAGAACAAAATCAATTCAGATGTTCAACAGGAAAATAGTAACAAAGCTTATACCATGGAAAAATGTCAAGCAGAGCAAGACCTTAACCAAAAAACAAGACCAGGGAAGCACAAAAGTCTGAAATCCCGATTGATTAGGAAGCAGGTCTTGTCAAATTATATGACCAGGTCTAAAAAGTCACCGTTATTTGCACTATATTATGGTTCCCAGTCAAAGTTTTCTGTAAGATGTGCCTTATTCCAAAAATCTAAAAAGCATAGCTTTGGAAAAAGTAAACACTACAGAAAGAAATTGAGAAGTTACAAGCAGCAGTGTAAGGCTCCATTAATACACTTGAATAGTGTCGATAATGAAAATCAAAGTATATGCACTTCTACATATCCTGATCTACAGGCTGACACTGCTATTGAGTGGTGGTCTGCAACAACGTCAAATGAGACTTTGCTAAACCATTTAGAAAGCAGGTATGAACATATTGCAAAGACTTGGGTCGCTGAGAACACTGTAGAGAATGACGGTGAAACACAATTGTCACCAGTCTGCAAGTTCTCCAGCTCAGAATCAAGGTCACCCATTCAGATGCTTTTTCAGAAAAAATGTGACATGAATGACCTTGCTGACTGGTTTATGCAAACAACAGAAACTCAATCCCTTTCAATAGTGAGAAAAGCTAATGCCCGCAAACCTAAAAAGGGGTCTAGGAGAAAAACAAAACGGCCCGTCAATTCTTCAGTTTCCAAAAACGACTTGAAAAAGTGCAGGCAGCTGACACAGTCTTACACATTAGAAGAACTTCATCCGGTTTCTAAATTTGTCCATCCTGAAAGCCTTTCCTTGAATTTAAGCAAGCACAAGCGCAAAAGTAGCAGTGATAAAAGCAAAGATGTCTTTGTAAAGTTTTCATGTGCTGGTGAGAATTTGAATCTGAAGGAGTTTTGCAGAACAAAAGTCAGTGCTGCAGAATCCACTGTCAAAGAAATTGTGCAGTTAACCAAAGATGATCCAAAAGCTTCTACTAGCCTTAGAATGGTACAAGTGTCTTCACCACCATCACACGCTGAGTCAAGGGCTCAAATTTCTACCAATAAAAATATGAAGGCATTGAAAGAAAATGAGCCTAAATGCTCCATTGGGTGCCGAAACGGCAAACTAAGCATGAAAGACTGCAAAGTTTTTTTAAGAAAATGTGAAAGTAAAGAAACAAAAATGTTGCTTTCAAATGAAGTATCCTGTGATGGAAACGAAAAGTGTAGTGTGAAGTCTGGTTTTGGACTGAACGCTGGTTTTAGCACAAAATATAGACTTCAAGTGGGCAAAACCCTTACCAAACGCAGATGTTTTAAAAAAGTAAACACACTCAGCTGTAGATATGCAATGTGCCTTAGGAAACTGAGAGGAACTGTACAGCGGGACAGCCACTGCAATACTTCAGTACTGCAAGAAAGAAAAAAACACATGAAAGTTGCCTTTTATCTAGAAAAAAACAAAAACTGTCCTAAAGAACAGCGTTCAGTCACAGGAAAGGCGCACACTGACTATACAAAACTTCAGATAGGTAAGTCAGAAGTCTTTTATTAAGCAGTATATCATGTACTTTTGTAATTGATAAACTGTAATTTCAATCTCATCCTGCAATCTCCTTATGTGTAGTTTTTAGGGGCATATGTACCACACCTAAGATACAAGACTGGTTAATATTGTATCTTTGAAGAATAAAGACATGTTGAAGATAATAGAGATATGTCTGTTTTGCGTTGTTTACAATAACTAATCTTGTAAATAGATATTATTCCATAAGAAGCAATTTAGGCCCTATTCATACTATGATCTGCAACGTCAGGCATTACACATATGCATGTCTTTTTGCACTACTCACATAGGGCAGCCCATTCCTTTCAATGTGTTGCCCTACATGCAACAAATGTGTTTAAAGTAGCTCAGACACTTTTGAGATTTTTTTTTTTTAATAGTGCATTTTACTGCATTTATCACACTTTTTTTCTGCACTTGGAGTGACAGTAACAATAAATGGCATCCCCTGCAAAACACCATTTTAAATGCATTTACCACATACTATAGAATGAATGAAGCTTTACTGATGCAAACAGGCCCTCATCACTCACAGATCAGTTGTTGTTTTTTTATGCATCATCCATATTGATCATTTTATAGGTTGTTATACTGATTTGTATTGTTGTCTGTCTGAAGAATCAAGGCTTTAGTAAAACTATTTCTTATGATGGTCCTACTCTAGTTGATATTCCATCCCACCAGCATCCTTCCAAAAATAAATATATTTACTGGGTGGACTATATGTTCAAAGAGATCTCCAGTGAGGAGAAACATTTTCAGTAAAGTGTACTAGCTCATTAACTGGTGAGTATTCTTAGTGAGTTGTTTACTGTCTGTAAGCTACATCAATAACTTTATAATGTTGGAAATCCTTTTTACTGCAATTGAGATCATTTGGTTACTAAAAGGAAGAGGACTTGGGAGGATTCACTGTTGGATCAAAGTGCATTGTGTTCTGACCAGCATGTTCTCTAAAACCCATAGAGGCAGTACGTTGCCCGACAGCCTTCCTATTTGAGTCTCGAAAGTATATGGATTTAAAAAAAAAAAAGTAGATCCAAAAGCAAAAAATTACCATGGAAAAGTCTCTAGGGGGTTGGACTAAGGTGGCAGAAGGCTTGGCTCCTCCTCATGCACTATATCCGCCTCAGAGCCAGTTTAGATTTGTTTTCTGTTCTCACACAAGCTTACTAAGTCTTACATTCACTGCTATAGCCATTTGCATTGTCTGTATCATACCTTGGCTTCAAAATCATGGAGAGTCACTGCAAGCTCTGCTTTAAGGTCACTATGGAAAGTGACCTTATGCATGCTCATCATCTCTTGGCTACCAAACCACCTGAGCTTTGTACACTCTACTAGTAAAACAGCAGTCATCCTGCTGCTAGGAACAGCTCACTGGTACAGCAATGTTATTGCTCTACAAGAACTTTTCTAAGTTGATTCCCGGTACAGGAAATTAGTGAAGTGGTTTTCACACCAAGTCCAAAAAAATGCCCTAGTGGTATGGCCATTCACATGCTTGTCTTTTTGAAGCCTTCCTAGGTGATATTATTAAAGATGAGATTAAAGACACCATGAGGACAACAGCATTTATTATCCCGTGAGCCATGTCACTTTTTTTTGTCTCAAAGTAAAGCTCTTGATCCACAAAGAATGTTTCCAACAAATGTATGTTAGCATGAAGGTCTGTCCCTATGTTTAGCCAAAAAGATGGCGGGAAGACTGCTGATGTTTCTGTCTTGACAACATCACAAAATGAGAGTGTTAATCTCTGGCAACACAACATTTTTTGCCTCACATTTCCCACTTTTCCCACCATGCTCTTGTGAGTCTTGTTCCATCTCAAGGTTTTCTGTGTATTTATTTGGCCCTAGAAATTCTATATGGAGTTTTTCAGGTTTTTGAACGATGAGAAATTCTGCACTCCTCATAGGGGAACTTCACTTTCAGTTATGGCCTTGCATATTTAGCCTTGCCATGGCTTTGTTGGTTTTGACCAAGACCATGGCCTTACTCAGAACCAGGGCACCTTTCCCTCTTTCTTTCTCTTCCACTACCTCTGAAGCTTGTTATTAGGGCTATGTCCTACAGGAAGCTGCAGACTAGCAATACAGATGGCCCTTCTCCAGGAGGGAAAAATACTGTAGGTCTTGGCCAAAATACATTCTATTTTTAAGGTTTGATCTGTTAAAGACTTACAACTGTCACTCTTACCTAAATGTAGCTTTTAACAGCTAGCTACCTGAATCTGTCTGTCCAGGAGGGTATAGCATATTAAGAGGTGTCAAGCCTTATCATTTAGTGTCCTACCTACTAGTGGCAAGGCATATACCTAGCTGTCTACTATCCCCAAAAAAATACTGAAGAAATGATATTACTATGGGTAAAACATTTATTTTTATACCTTGACTTATTTAGGTTTTGTGTTTGGCTGAAAACTTAAGAACTCTTTCAATTTAAGTAGTTTGATGATTTTAAAATTAATTACACTTCTTTCTTTTCAGGACCTCTAAAGCCTGTTGGATTTCCTGCCACTAGGGGTCTTCTAAGTAAATTTGGCAGTTATTCATTAACGCCCATCCGTATTCCACTCAAGTAACTTGCAAGGTCAGACTTAATTACTTATTGCCATATATTAAAACATTCTTTAAAACCTAGCTTATACAAGTATTTGTAGGTAAGGGGGGAAGATGTGTGCACTGTTTAACATCTTGCCAAGTAAGAGGTTTATCTGCTTTCTCAACAGTTCTCATTCAGTTAGAATAATTCTTCCACTGATGCTAATTAAAGACTAATATTAATAGCACAGATATATATTTATGGAGCTGGAGGGAAAAGTGAAGATTTTGCGTTGCTTGACAAAGGCAAGAGAGTCTCCAATAAGGGTGGTGGGCAGAGTGTCCCTAATTGTTAGGTGGCAGTGTGTGGGCAGGTTTAGGAGAAACTCCCATCAGAGGCGTTCCCTGAGAACGGGAAATGGTTACTGCATTGTTTTTACTATTTCAAATACTGGAGCATTGGGCTTGCTACTGCAGGCAATGAGAACTAAGCCTGTCAAGAATAGAGCAGATACTTGATCATGCCACTTTATTTAGCTGTGTCTTACAAAAGTATATAGAGGTGATTGGGCTGTCATAAAATATATCTTACCTGTGTAAGTATTTGTAACCCCATCTAGTAGGTTCTAGAATCAGGGGCCAAATGGCAGCATTTACAGATAGGCTACTGTCAACCTCGGTGTCTGCATTTCATAAGGATGTCAACATTCATCCTGGAGTGTGAGCATCATGTAGCCAGATGCTCAGTAAAGCTTTTAATTGGACATAATGGGATAGCCAGTAGTGCACATTGTAGTTTTGTTTGAATTCAATTTTAGTTGTGTGAAATGCATGTCTATAATACAAGCATGATGGTGGGTGTTGATTTACTAAAAGAGCAGAGGTGGTTCACTAGGGTTGGAGTATGCTTCACACAAAATGTTATAATGAGCTGATGGCAACTCGGCACAGGAAATGCGCACATCATTTGTCAGGTTAGGAAACTGCAGAATACCTGGATACACTCTGTAATGTTTTTTGTTTCAGCTTTTGTCAGATCAGCAAATTGCCAATAACTGTGCAGCGTAAGGCTCCACTGAATTGGATTATTTTGGCTTAGAAAAATAATTTGTCCTTGGGATTGGGGAGCAGGATTTCACTCAGTAGGCCAGGCTCTACATTACATAGACCTGAACACTGCACTGGTGGTCAGCAGTATGCAATGTATGAAACAATACATAGAGTGCAGTGGTCAGGAGCATACCGTGCACAAAAAACAACCTTCTCTGTATTACCAAAAAAAACTGCAGGGACATCCCCCTTATAGCCCCTTCTACTCCCACTAAGCCTTGGTTTTGTAGAAATAAATAAAAAGATCATAAGGAACTGAGGAACAGCTCTTTTGGACCTGTGTCCTGAACTTAAAAAACAAAAAAAACAAACAGATTTTACCAGTAAGTCAAAAATCCTGTTTTCCTAATTGTACAGTGCAGAGCACATGGGGCATCCAAAGCAGTACAACTGCAGGGTGGGCAACACAGCAAACAACGTGAACAGTCCTAAATAACAAACAAGTCAAAAAAGGATTTGACAAAACCTTGTGCCCAAAACTGACTGGCAGAAGGCCTGAGCATTGACATGGTAAATATTTAAACGTGTCCCTAGTCTCAGTGGTTGGAGGTCTACCTGTAGGAGGATAAGTCTTCTTTTCAGGAGGAGAGTACTTTATCCCCAGTACCAAGCTCTTTTGGGCCAGTTTGGTTCTACTGGGATCACCGGAACACCCTTCACCTTAAACCTGCAGTGTAGATTAGCCAAATGTGATCCAATGGGTCACCAAATTGTCCACTGCCAAGGCCTAAGGATTCCTAGTCCTGGCCAACAATCTGTCCACGTAGTTGAAACTGGATGTCAGAAGAGCCATAGCCGCCAACTCCCAATTATGACCGCTGAATCAGGAACACTTTGGGAGAAAAGATATTTCCCCAGCATCCAGGCACTGACGTTTGAGAGAGTCCACTTGCCAATTGGCTTCTCTAGGAATACCAAGAGTAAGTCTGCCTGCTGACTTTTAGTGCTGCCCATTAAAGCTGTGGTGTTGTCTAACTGAACACTTGTC
The DNA here is from genome assembly GCA_029574335.1 of Rana kukunoris. NCBI lineage: Eukaryota > Metazoa > Chordata > Amphibia > Anura > Ranidae > Rana > Rana kukunoris. The sequence continues at coordinate 660,043,439 of CM056049.1, forward strand.
GGTCATCCCTAAAGCTGGACATTCCACTGCTGAAAGGATAGACAAATGGCACTCCACTCCAGAATGTTGATGGAAAGTTCCCCATCGACCAAGTCCTTTGAACCATGTCTCTTCCTAGGACTCTTCCCCAGCATAGCTGGCTGGCATTTGTTGTGAGAACAGTCTAGGATAGTGATATTAAGACCTTTTCCTCTTCCAACATAGGTTTAGCAGTCACCAGGCTAGCCATCTTCTGGCCTTGTGGGACAAGTGCATGGGCAATCCAGAGGTTGGTTTAGTTATTTTTATGCAGTCAGTGTAGAGACCTGAAGTGATACATTACAACTTCAAATCTCATGCAAAAGCAAACCAATGGGATGCTTCTTGCAGCTAAGTATCAGAACATGCAAGAGGGTCTGTGCAGCGTGCTCCTTCAAAATGAGATTATTTGTATATTATTTGGATATCCCATAATGTTGATTCTCTGATGCCAGAACCAGGGACAACACCTTGGTAAAGATGTGGGGAGGTCATTGTTGCAAGGATGCAATGACCGGCTGGACTGACTCCTAGTGGAATATTTGGATTCCCAGGAATTTGTTGAGAACCATCAAATCCAGAATGGGACGAACACCCTCGTTGGTTTTTGGGACCGTAAAAAGGTTCTAATTAAACCCCTGAAAGTGTTCTTCAACGAGAACCAGAGCAATCACTCTTAAGAGTGCAATTCCTGCAGCTTGAAGGTCCGGTGATCACAGCAGAAATCTTTGAGAGCATGAAGTGGAGAGGACACGAGGACTGAAATTTTAACCAGCACCTCCAGTAATCCAAAAAACAACCTTGTAATGACAAACACAATCAGCTCTCAGTACACAGTGAAAGAAACAACACAGTATTACACACTAGTAAAGTCCAAATGGTTATGAAACTTCAGCTGGGATGGTATTAAAGCACACACAGTCTCCGGCAGCTCCTTAAATAGGATAAGGGGCTCCCCCATGGACATGCAGAAGAACAAAGCGGGGTGCCAGATCAGCATGGGTTAAAAGGCAACATTTATTATAGGCTCACTTACATCAAAGAATCTGGTCTTGTGTATTGCTCACGTGACTCAACTAACTGGTGCAGATGTACAGGCGGAGACCCACAGAAAGATGGATGTCCATGGCGTCTCTGGCAAATGCTTTACGCCACTGACAGTAGACCAGAAAAGGCAACAGGGGGTGGGTCGCAACACGTTTTCAACGTTGGAGACGTGGCCTCGAAAATGCGCTGTGGCCCATCACCTGTTGCCTTTCCTGGTTTTCTCTCAGTGGTGCTAGTGTTTGCCTGAGACGCTGCCATTGTCGATCTCGCTGCTGGTCTCTGCCTGTGTCTTGCGCCTGCCATCTAGTCAGCCTAGATTACTGAGGCTGTGTTTACACTAGTTGCTTGGGCAATACACAAGACCAGATTCTTTGATGTAAGTGAGCCTATAATAAAATGTGTTGCCTTTTAACCCATGCTGATCTGGCACCCTGCTTTGTTCTTTTGCAGTACCTCTGGTACACCATGCCCAGACCTCAAGTTCTGAATCGCCCTGAGTCCAGGTGGTCAAGAAGGCCCACAGACAAACCCCCTTCTCAAAGAAGGGGGATCCCTATACATTGTGAGGCGGGTTTGGAAGCTTTTCCTGGCTTGGACATCCAAAAATTGTGACGGAACTAAATGGAGGACTTTCCCTGTAACAAGGTCACTTGGGAGGCATGAAAGGACTTATAAAATCTGGGCGTGACAGACTTTACCATGGCAGCTTTCACTTTTTTCTCACTAGGAAGAAGTGTGCACCTCCTGCCAGTGACCCCCATAGTTAAAAAATGTTCTTGGGTTGTTCCCCATTAATGTAAAACGTTTAAGACTGCCTCTGCAGACCAGTACAACAGCCAAATAATTGTGTGCATTTGGACTGACATAAGAGCAGGACGAGAACTCTGCTGTCAAATTGTGTACTGTAAACAGTGCCACTGAGCAGTCAAGTTTGATCTGGGATTGGCAAACAACCATAGCTACTAACAGAAGATTGCATAGTCCTGTTTTAAAGAAGGCTTTAGGGAGGTCCTCTAGCTTCTTGTCCACAGTGCCTTTAAGACGGGAAGTCCTCAACTTTTATCCCACACAAACATAGGAACATGCAAACTCCCTGCAGATAGTGTCCTGGCTGAGATTTGGCAAACGTCTTAGGAGGAGAATATGTTTGTCTGGCCACACTTAGTCCCTGCGCAAAATGTTCTGTACTAATGGGTGAACCAGTAATGCCTTAGCAGGCCTTTTGGATTTGGATAGAGATTCCATATTGGTGACTTTAGACCCAGTAGGCAGTTCTAACTTCAAACAAGTGTGTACTATGTCTACAAAAACTGCAATGGTTTATTTTATATTGGGAGAGACTTTGGTCAACTGACCATCCTCCTGAAAGGAATCCTCTGATGGAAGCAATTCTGCCATGGTAGCATCTGTCAGCAACTAATTAGGGGACACCGACCATTCACACTTGAGCCTTTAGCCCCCATGGTCTCTCTGTGTAGAGACCTTTCACATGAGCTATGCTAAGTGAAGGCTTATGCACAGAGACCAGCATGGAACAGGGTTGTATCTGAAGCAGAACTGTTCTGTCTGTAGCAGGGCATGTCCTCAAAATGGCACCTGCAGCTTCGAGGAGCCACTGCTTGTGGTGGAACTGTGCCCACAGCTTCGGGCTACTGTCTGCCCAAATGAAGTGACTGAATTTTCACTGCATTGGAAAGTCTTGCACAGTGTTCCATGAATGCAACACAGGCTTCTTGCCAGAGGAATACCCACTAGATGTGAAGTGTCATTACCCTAGACCTGTACAGCACCCCTCAAACGGCTAACTGCAAGGGTAAGCGCCAATTGCAGATACTAGTTTTGAAGGTGACATTGCAGGCCAGCCAGCCTTTTGCATGCAGTGGGATACGATCACTGACGCTATTGACAAGGAACCCCAATCCTGAGACTGCAGGAAGTAGCCACGGTGGCTGCAGGTGCAGCTAGGTTGGGAAAGGATGTTCTCAAGATCTTGAGATCTCTTTGGTAACAACATAAAGCATAAACCAGAAACCTGTTCTCAGTAGAGATTGTCCACTTAAGTATGCTAGCAAAAAAACAGGATTGCTGGGAGTGGCAAGGGTTAAATGGACTGTTCCACAATTCTGTTTGCCAGTGTCCAGTCACTTGAAGGGAGGTGCACATAGCCCAGGGTCTATGATTAAAGTATACTGTGTCCTATACTGTATGATTAAAAAAATGCATTTTCTATCTTGCCACACAGCGTGTTAGGTGACAGCTTCTTTGCTGTCTTGTCTGTGATATACGGTTAAGTTATATTGTTCTAAAGACTACAGAAACCCACCCAATGTTTGTTATGGAAATGAGCACAGGTGAGCTCCTAGTAATACTGCCATATTTATGTTGTCCTTGGATGTCCTAGGACAGAAATTGGCTTTTTTTTTATTGTAAACTGGCAAAATCCCAAGGTAAACTTATATGGTGGGTGGGGGGGGTTGGACTATTGGGACCATTGCATCTAAGGACTGGTAAGTACAGTAGCCATAAAAAATGGTTTTGGGTTAACATGCACTTTGACAAAATAACTCAAAATAAAAATTGTTTTCTTTGATTGCTATGGATTATGTTACTTTTACTTTGTGTGTATATATACACTGCTCAAAAAAATTAAAGGAACACTTTTGAATCAGAACTACTGGGATATTGATCTGGTCAGTTAAGTAGCAGAGGGGGAGGGGTGTATACAGAGGTGGTTGTTAATCAGTTTCAGCTGCTTTGCTGTTAATTGAAATTAATAGGTGCACTAGATGGGCAACAATGAGACGACCTCCAAAACAGGAATGTTTTTTCAGGTGGAGGTGTCTGACATTTTTTTTCCTACTCATCTTTTCTGACTTTTTTTTTTACTAGTTTTGCATTTGGCTAGGGTCAGTGTCACTACTGGTAGCACAAGGCGATACTTGGACCCTATAAAGGTTGCACAGGCAGTCCAACTTCTCAAGGATGGCACATCAATACGTGTCATTGCCAGAAGGTTTGCCATGTCTCCCAGCACAAGAGCATGGAGGAGATTCCAGGAGACAGGCAGTTACTCTAGGAGAGCTGGACAGAGCCGTAGAAGGTCCTTAACCCATCAGCAGGACCAGTATCTGCTCCTTTGTGCAAGGAGGAACAGGATGAGCACTGCCAGAGCCCTACAAAATGACCTCCAGCAATCCACTGGTGTGAATGTCTCTGACCAAACAATCAGAAACAGACTTCATGGTGATGGCCTGAGGGCCCGACGTCCTCTAGTGTGCTCTGTGCTCACTGCCGGACACTGTGGAGCTCGATTGGCATTTTCCATTGAACACCAGAATTGGCAAGACTGCCACTGGTGCCCCATGCTTTTCACAGATGAGAGCAGGTTCACCCTGAGCATATGTGACAGACGTGAAAGGGTCTGGAGAAGCCGCAAAGAAATTTATGTTGCCTGTAACACCGTTTAGCATGACCGGTTTGGTGCTGGGTCAGCGATGGCCTGATGAGGCATATCCATGGAGGGAGGCATATCCATGGAGGGAGGCACAGACCTCTACATGCTACACAATGGCACTCTGACTGCCATTAGGTATCGGGATGAAATTCTTGGACCCATTGTCAGACCCTACGCTGGTGCAGTGGGTCCTGGATGCCTCCTGGTGCACGACAATGCCCGGGACTCATGTGACGAGAGCATGCAGCCAGTTCCTGGTAGATAAATAAATTTATACCATTGAATGGGCCCCACGCTCACCTGACCTAAATCCAAAAGAACACCTCTGGGACATTATGTTTCGGTCAATCAGGTGCCGCCAGGTTACACCTCAGTCTGTTCAGGAGCTCAGTGATGCTCTGGTCTAGATCTGGGAGGAAATACCCCAGTACACTATCCGTCATCTCATTAGGAGCATGCCCTGATGTTGTCAGGCATGCATTCAAGCACTTGGGGGCCATACAAACTACTGAGGACCCTTTTGAGTTGAAATTGAGCAATGAAATTTTAGCAAAATGGACTAGCTTGCTGCATCATTTTTTCACTTAGATTTTTGGGGTGTTTTTGACTTCAGCCATCTGTAGGTGGATAGTTTACATTTCCATCAAATGATGTGCAATCCTTTCATTCCTAACACATTACCCCGTCCATATCAGTATAGATATCCAGCGTGAGATTTTTGCCTGTTGAGATCTGATATGTTTTTAAAGTGTTCCTTTAATTTTTTGGAGCAATATATATGTATTGCATTGCTTAATTTAATTAGTCTGAATGCCTGTACACTACCAAAAAGAACCATGTGTCTTTTTTAGGATGACTTCTACCTGATATCTACATTCTTCTCTTTCAGAAGTCGATGACAATGTATATCTGTGAATTCATGGAGGAACACCGTTGTGCCTTACCATAGCTGTTCTGTTTATCATGGTGCTTTATGAAGTTTACTTCATCAGATGGTGCTGCTCAGAAGCATATGTTGCACTATTTCTATTGTTGTTTTAAAGCCATCTCAAGTTCCATTCTGCTTAGTTTCTTTAGATTTTCAGTGTATATGTTGGATGCTCTTTTCCGTAGCCTCTTATTGTTTTTGTTGTGTGTCATAGACTTAAGCTAAAACCACTTCTGTGATGTTATTTGAGTAGCAACTGGTGCCAGGTGTGGTGGGGGTAAACTTAGATTTATGAGAAAATGTTTTTACCGACCGATTACTGTTCATGGGATTGTTGGTACATATAAATACATAGCACTGGAAGAAATGTCTCACCAGAAAATAGACTATACTTAGTTGGGACACTGCGTCATATGTGAAATGTTGGGTCGATTTTGTGGTCAGTGCTTCTTTCTAATGGCTAGCTAGCTATATGCTGTGAAAGCACAATTTCAGGATGTAAAATTGCAAGGGTTTTCTGTGAGCTGCATTACAGTGTGAAATCACTACTGCAGATGCCATTGCCGCTTACTGTTCTGCACTGTTGGGGGAGGGTGGGTTGCTATTGTACCACATATTACGTGAAGATGGTAAAGATTTTATAAATAAAAAATGCTAAGACAATTACATTATTTGTTTTTTGTTTGTTTTTTTAAATAATATGTGCTTTATACAATGATGGGACAAAAGATGTGTGCAAATTTAAAAGTTTAAAAACTCTATTATCGGCTGTGAAAAGCTTCAAACATGTTCTTTTAAAAGTGGACCTATTATAACCTACAACTGTGCCAAGCATGCCATCCCGCTTCCTTAACCACTGGAAAAGTCAAATTTCTTCATCAATTTAGGCCAATATGTCTTCTGCTACATATTTTTGTTAAAAAAATCCCAATAAACCTATATTGATTGGTTTGCGCAAAAGTTATAGCATCTACAAACTGTGGGATACATTTATGGGATTTTCCTTTTTTACAAGTAATGACGGCGATCAGTGACTTATAGCAGGACTGCGATATTGCGTGGACAATCATAAACTGACACTTTTATGGGGATTTATAGCATGTGACGGTAGTAGAACATATCCCCGTCATCCATTCCCTTCTTCAGGATTAAAAGAAAATCGCCCAATATTCCATGAGTAGGAATATCCCTGGAATCGCAGAATAATCCACACATAAGCCAAAGCTTAATGCTGGATGTAAACAGGACACACTTTATTGAAAGTACACAGCACACTTTTATACAGGATTTGGAACATCCCGCCCCCAACAACCGCTTTCCTATTGGTCCCTTTCAAAGTCTAGGCAGTCTCCCATCAGGTCCTCCCTAACCATGCAAATGAGGAAACAAGAAAAATTGGACCAGTGGGACTTTGAATGGGGCATGGACGGGTTTGTAAAGTTATTGAGAATATCAACAATGAAGAATCTATCACAGTCCCATCAGGGAGATCTCTGTGGTCAAAGGAAATTGCTTGGTGATCAATCCAAAAAAGAAATTGAAGGAGTCAAATGTAAACTTGATAATGTAATTTGTATCATAATATATAATACAGAGATCATGCAATCAAAGGCATAATACATGTAATAACATTGATATAATAAATATTCAAAATCCAGGACATGACCATTAAACGCAATCACCACATATTGACATATAGATACAGTAGACATGATTATACAATAAAATTGGTCGTTGTGAACAAAATGATGAAAAAACACATATTTGGGCAAGCTTGATCTTGGCATCCCTGAGCATGGACTCGACGCACGTTTCTTGGCGTTTAAAGCCAGTCATCAGGAGTGGGGTGCATAGCAATAAGCTAGAGAGAAAGAGGGGGGGAGGGATAAACACACAGGTGAATCAATGCAATCTATATGATTGGATCATAGTAGCAGCATCAGCAAGTTTGTGTTATATAGTATATTACCTTTAGGTTGGGCCAAAAGTGGAATAGCCCTTGCATTCCAAAATATGGAGGGGGATGGTGGTCCTGGGATAAGATGTCTCCCCCGGAGTTGAAGCAGGGATAGATCCCCCTAAGTCCATGGGCAGACCAATGGGTGCGGAGAGCCAAGGACAAAGAGACGTGGGACATCAGTCAGATGAAGCAAAAGCAGCCACAACACAATGCCAAAGGGTGAGGTGGGCGCACAAGGGGCACACATATGAGTACTGGTAAAGGAAAAAAAAAAGTGAATGAATAAGGTTGTCAATCACTATGGGGTCATGGGGTATGGATCCTATATAGGAAAAATCAATTACCAGTTAGTGTGAATCCATGCAGCCTCTCATCAGATGGAGATGTGTGAAGTGAGATTGCCAGAGCCATCTGACCTAAATACCCACCTCCTGGGGGCGTGTCCCCACTAACGTCATGCATCATCGCATTGGGCCAGTCAGCCATGCGGGATGGAAAAGCCAAGCAGCAATCAACTGCGTCCTAGGACGCCATACATGCAGCATGCTGGCATGACGCCGATGCGCCCAAAGTCCGCCCCTCCCCATCCAAAAAATAAATAAATAAATAAAAACAAAATAAAATTGAGGGATGAGCAGGGGAGGAGAAACTGGGAGCATCGCAACCCCGGGATCAGAGACAGCCAGGACAAAAAAAGGCCCTAAAGTTCACATGGATTGGGCAAATCTAAAGCATGAATGAAAAGGCAAACAACAAAGGGAGGTGATTGCAGCTGATAGTAATCAAAAGAAGGGGAAATAGTTAAAGCAATGTTCACCCGCTGCTAAGTGGAAATAGGAATATAGGGAAAATTTACTTAATAAGGGGTATAGGACAATGGGAAAGGATGCCAGAAATATGTAATCTTGGGGATCATTTGGCTAGAATGATCAATCATGTAAATAAATTGGGTCCAGACAGATCACTAATGAGGGAACAGGTGTCTTCCACCCTGGTAAACATTTGTAAAAGGAAGAAAGTGATCTGTTTGGAAACCGAACCCATCTAGACCGTGCCCCCATCCCTGTATTAATAGAAAACAAGAAAAATTGGACCAGTGGGACTTTGAATGGGGCATGGACGGGTTTGTAAAGTTATTGAGGATATCAACAATGAAGAATCTATCACAGTCCCATCAGGGAGATCTCTGTGGTCAAAGGAAATTGCTTGGTGATCAATCCAAAAAAGAAATTGAAGGAGTCAAATGTAAACTTGATAATGTAATTTGTATCATAATATATAATACAGAGATCATGCAATCAAAGGCATAATACATGTAATAACATTGATATAATAAATATTCAAAATCCAGGACATGACCATTAAACGCAATCACCACATATTGACATATAGATACAGTAGACATGATTATACAATAAAATTGGTCGTTGTGAACAAAATGATGAAAAAACACATATTTGGGCAAGCTTGATCTTGGCATCCCTGAGCATGGACTCGACGCACGTTTCTTGGCGTTTAAAGCCAGTCATCAGGAGTGGGGTGCATAGCAATAAGCTAGAGAGAAAGAGGGGGGGAGGGATAAACACACAGGTGAATCAATGCAATCTATATGATTGGATCATAGTAGCAGCATCAGCAAGTTTGTGTTATATAGTATATTACCTTTAGGTTGGGCCAAAAGTGGAATAGCCCTTGCATTCCAAAATATGGAGGGGGATGGTGGTCCTGGGATAAGATGTCTCCCCCGGAGTTGAAGCAGGGATAGATCCCCCTAAGTCCATGGGCAGACCAATGGGTGCGGAGAGCCAAGGACAAAGAGACGTGGGACATCAGTCAGATGAAGCAAAAGCAGCCACAACACAATGCCAAAGGGTGAGGTGGGCGCACAAGGGGCACACATATGAGTACTGGTAAAGGAAAAAAAAAGTGAATGAATAAGGTTGTCAATCACTATGGGGTCATGGGGTATGGATCCTATATAGGAAAAATCAATTACCAGTTAGTGTGAATCCATGCAGCCTCTCATCAGATGGAGATGTGGCAATCTCACTTCACACATCTCCATCTGATGAGAGGCTGCATGGATTCACACTAACTGGTAATTGATTTTTCCTATATAGGATCCATACCCCATGACCCCATAGTGATTGACAACCTTATTCATTCACTTTTTTTTTCCTTTACCAGTACTCATATGTGTGCCCCTTGTGCGCCCACCTCACCCTTTGGCATTGTGTTGTGGCTGCTTTTGCTTCATCTGACTGATGTCCCACGTCTCTTTGTCCTTGGCTCTCCGCACCCATTGGTCTGCCCATGGACTTAGGGGGATCTATCCCTGCTTCAACTCCGGGGGAGACATCTTATCCCAGGACCACCATCCCCCTCCATATTTTGGAATGCAAGGGCTATTCCACTTTTGGCCCAACCTAAAGGTAATATACTATATAACACAAACTTGCTGATGCTGCTACTATGATCCAATCATATAGATTGCATTGATTCACCTGTGTGTTTATCCCTCCCCCCCTCTTTCTCTCTAGCTTATTGCTATGCACCCCACTCCTGATGACTGGCTTTAAACGCCAAGAAACGTGCGTCGAGTCCATGCTCAGGGATGCCAAGATCAAGCTTGCCCAAATATGTGTTTTTTCATCATTTTGTTCACAACGACCAATTTTATTGTATAATCATGTCTACTGTATCTATATGTCAATATGTGGTGATTGCGTTTAATGGTCATGTCCTGGATTTTGAATATTTATTATATCAATGTTATTACATGTATTATGCCTTTGATTGCATGATCTCTGTATTATATATTATGATACAAATTACATTATCAAGTTTACATTTGACTCCTTCAATTTCTTTTTTGGATTGATCACCAAGCAATTTCCTTTGACCACAGAGATCTCCCTGATGGGACTGTGATAGATTCTTCATTGTTGATATCCTCAATAACTTTACAAACCCGTCCATGCCCCATTCAAAGTCCCACTGGTCCAATTTTTCTTGTTTTCTATTAATACAGGGATGGGGGCACGGTCTAGATGGGTTCGGTTTCCAAACAGATCACTTTCTTCCTTTTACAAATGCAAATGAGGACTTGAAAATGAGACAGCAGAGATTGGTCAGAAAGGTTTGAACAGAAAGACTGCCATGTGTATTCAGACAAAAGCCCCAGGGGGGCAATCAATGTACACACTAGCCAGCCACAGAACAATGGAACCGTCTGGAGAGTTGAGACAGGGCAGAAGACATTTACACCTGATAATCAAAAGGCTTTAGATAGGGTTATCACACAATGGACAATGAGTATATCTTCTGAGTCTATTGACCTGGTTGGGGTTCAGAATAAAATCTCCTGTAATATCTGAATTAGGATTTCATGTAGAAACACTTCAGTATTTCATGGTCCATGACATTACTCCCCCTGGGAAATAGTTCAACATCCACAGTGGGACCCAAACGAGTCAACTCGAGGATGTTGGACAAGTAGTCTTAAGGTTTCAGGACTGTCTGCCAGGATAACCCATCCGCCTTCCTGCTTTGAGGCCCTGGCCCATAATCGGATGGCAAGAGGCTCGCATTCAGTCCTTTCCAAAAGCCCCTGTCCCGGCTAGGCCTGTCACACATCTCCCCTTTTGGCAGGGGACTAACACAGTAGGAGACACCAGATGGGTTGTCTCTGAATTTAGTCAGTTCCAGTCCCCCAATGCCGGTATCCATACAGCATCCTAAATAACTTGCTCCAAACCGAGCATTACTCACCCCGCCATCCTCTGCCTCTCTCAGAGAATACGCCTGCTGCTGGGGAGAGGCCTGGACTGGCCCTTCTCCCTGGAGTCCTTTCAGCCGCTGGAGAGAAGACAGGGTGGCCGGGCCCAGTTCATCATACTGTTGGGTATCTAGGCCAACTGGCCACCATTTCTGGGGTATACCAGTGGAGACTGACGTCCCAACCACTGGTGCTTGGTGAAAATCCCCCGATGCTTGTAAAGCAAAGCCGACATCCTCCTGTCTCAGGGCCTTATCATTTTCCGGGGTTGAGTAAGTGAAGATCGAAGTCCCATCCACTACCACAGGAACCCCCTCTTCTGTTAGGTGAAAGCAGAGGCCCGGGCCACTCTGCTCTGTTAGCTCTTTTGCTGGGTTGCTGTGAGTGCAGACCACAGTCCCATCCACCGATATCCACTCAAGCTGTAGTGGGGTGCAGCCGCCAGTAGCATCCAGTCCTGCTGCCAGTGATTCAGCTGGGAGTAAGAGCTTTACCACCTCAGCTGGTTGCTGGGAAAGGAGGGCCAACCCCCCCTGGCTCCCTGGAACTCCACTCTGCCCTGTTGCCAGCACTACTGCTGGGGGTGCATAATCCATAACATCCTCTGAACAGTCCCTACATTCTGTAATCTGTGGCTGGGGAGTGATCGCCATCTTCTCACCCTGAGCCTCTGGAACTGCCACAGGGGTGGGGCAGAGGTCTTGATCCCTCTGTCCGGTGACCAGCGCTTCAGCTAGGGAAGTTCCTTGTAACTCCACAAATACTGCTCTTGGTGCTGGGCAGAGCACAATGAAGTTTGGCCCTGATCCCAGCTCTTCTGCTGGAGGCCCATCAGGTTGTTCTTCCTCCGCAGAAAAATCTATTAAATCCCCTGGCTCTGCAACTGGTGTCTGGGTATAGAGGTTCACCATCTCCTGTCCATGTAACCCAGAAGATGCTATAGGTACTGAGCAGAGGTTAGCAGAGCTTGGCCCTGCGGTCAGAACTTCAGCTTTGGGAATGGCAATCTCCAGATTTTCCACTGCTGATTCACTGGCATACTGCTGGACAGGCACATTCCTCCATTCAAGATCATCCCATGCAGAAACAGGATCATCAAGGCCAGTCAGCACTTGCTGCATCCGCCATATAACCTCCTGGTCCATAGCTGCAGGGGCAGGTTGGCAAAGCACACTGTTACCCTGCCACATGGACGATTCTTCAGCCAGGATTTCAGCACTGTCAGCTGATATTTCCTCATAGTCCCAGGCAAAGGGAACCTCACCCTGCTGCTGAGCGGAGTCTAGCAGCTGTTTGTAGACGATTTCCAGATCCCATTCCTGAGTGGCCAGAAATTCCAAATCTTCCTGTAGCCAGTGCGCTTCCGGGACATTCAGTCTTCGCCCTCTGTGCTCTATTATGTCCTCCCAACGCCACTCCTGATCGCTCCCAAAGTTGGGATCCCTGGACATCCTCCAATACAACAATCCCAGGCCATCATAGTCAACGCCTTCCGTGGGGCTGTCATCCGCTGACCACGGGCACTCTTGGACTACATACCACTGGAGGGCTCTGTAGCTCTCGTCCAACCGTATCTCTGCTCGGATCAGCCTGCTTAACTCTGCTGTCCACTCCTGCTTCGGTTGTTCCCCCAACAACGGCATTCTTCATACTGTGACCAGTATCTTACATGGATGGAGGGGAGAGCTTTTCCCTGGTGTCGCTGCTCGAGAGCTAGCGCTTCCTTCCAGAGTTCGCAGCGTATCGAATCAGACTATCCAAGCAGGACCTCCTCTGATACTGTGCTGTATCTGCTTCTCTCGCAACCTCCTTCTGAATTCCTCTTCCATGGTTACTGGTATCTGTACCTCTCCTCGTCTTTCATTTGGTGCTGCTTCTTTAGGCGTTGTCACCGATCGTCGTATTTCTGCAATTCTCAGCTCATGTTGCCGCTCTCGTTCTTTCTCATCAAAAGCTTTAAAAGCGCTAAACGGAATCTTCCTTGTGTCTGCTGTGCTGTACTCACTGTTTGGAGAATGTGCGGCTGCTTGTTGGACTGCTGCCAGTTTTAACTGTAGATCTGCGTCTCTTATTTGTTTAGCCTCCTCCGCTAACAGGTCCATCACTTTCAGCACCACATCCGCCGTTGGGTTCGGACCGAACCATGCTAGTTTCTCTCATTAGCTTGTTGGCTGGTGATTCCTCCTCCTGAATCACTGGTGTCTCCATCTCTTGTACTGCTGGCGTTGCTGCAACCAAGTTCTCCTGGTCTAGCTCTATTAATTCTGCTATGATGACCCGCTTGGTTTTGTCGCTAGCAATCCTTCCACGAACCAGTAGTTCTTTCAGTGTATTTCTTTTAAGCCGGGTGTACCAGCCTTCCATTCACTGTTCCCAGTGTCTGCTTGGAATCCTGGTGTAAAGGAAAGTAGAAGGGAAAATCCCTCTGCTGCCACCAGTTGTGAACATATCCCCGTCATCCATTCCCTTCTTCAGGATTAAAAGAAAATCACCCAATATTCCATGAGTAGGAATATCCCTGGAATCGCAGAATAATCCACACATGAGCCAAACCTTAATACTGGATGTAAACAGGACACACTTTGTTGAAAGTACACAGCACACTTTTATACAGGATTTGGAACATCCCGCCCCCAACAACCGCTTTCCTATTGGTCCCTTTCAAAGTCCAGGCAGTCTCCCATCAGGTCCTCCCTAACCATGCAAATGAGGACTTGAAAATGACACAGCAGAGATTGGTCAGAAAGGTTTGAACAGAAAGACTGCTATGTGTATTCAGACAAAAGCCGCAGGGGGGCAATCAATGTACACAATAGCCAGCCACAGAACAATGGAACCATCTGGAGAGTTGAGACAGGGCAGAAGACATTTACACCTGATAATCAAAAGGCTTTAGATAGGGTTATCACACAATGGACAATGAGTATATCTTCTGAGTCTATTGACCTGGTTGGGGTTCAGAATAAAATCTCCTGTAATATCTGAATTAGGATTTCATGTAGAAACACTTCAGTATTTCATGGTCCATGACATAGCAGGACTGCGATATTGCGTGGACAATCATAAACTGACACTTTTATGGGGATCAGTGACTTAAATACAGTGATCAGTGCTAAAGATATGCACTGTCACTGTACTAATGACACTGGCTGGAAAAGGGTTAACATCAGGAGTGATCAAAGGGTTAACTGTGTGCCTGAACAGTGTTTTTAGGTGCTTTTACTAGAGGAAGGCATAGATCTGCACCCCTGCTTAGCAGAGACAAAGCATCCGTGCCTTCTGTACTAACAGAGTAGCGATCTTCCTTGTTTACATAGGCAGACCGACATTCTGCCTGTGAACTGAAGCATTGGTGGGTTATTTTATTTTGGATCGAATAAGGGTGTCCTATTGGGGAGATTTCTCTTTACTGGGATCAACTGATCAGCTCCCGCTGTGTAGAATCACAGCGGGAGCAAGCCTCCGTTGGAGCGCATTCGTGCCCAATTCCTGGAAATGCAAGATCACATACATATACATGATCTTGTGCAGCCATCCTGTAGCAATAAATGTGCTAAAGGGTGGTTGGTAACTGGTTAAAATGACAAAAAGGGAACCCTAGTCTGGAAATACCAGCACTTCTCGAGGATCCCACTGTGCCAGTTCATGTGTTCTCATATCATCTCTGCTGATGGGAAGGACCAGCTAGTCTGAACTGTTATATTCCTGTTCAGCAGTCAGATGGCTAAGTTTACAGATATCTAGTTATGCATGCAGCCACCTTGATATCCTGGAGTAACCACCTTCCGCAGTAAAGCTACGTTTTTTAGAAACTTTTTACCACTTCTAGGGTGATATTAAGCTTGATGACAATTCCTCTTTTATTCTTTACAATGATACCTTTAAATGCAATCCAGTTTATGAATATGTAGAAAGGTGCAGCTGTTGCAAGCTTGGCTTCCTGCTAGTAGTCTCTCTATTCTTTACCATTCTCTTGATTTAATTGTCAGTCTGCCGAGGCTTGTTAAAAACAATGATCAATGTAGTTTTATTTTTTAATCAGCAGGCGATCACATTTTCTTATACACTGATAGCCATTAGAGTGTGGCACACCAGCATTCAGGTTAATATTATAGTAATGTCAACTTTGTATTTACTGAAAATACACTCTACAGAGATTGCCTGTTATGTCGATTAATCACCTGCAGTGCCAGGTGCACCATGTATGTAAGCAAACTGCTTCCCCCTCTGCTCTGGAGGAGGATTATGTGACTCTTGCTCCAAATACAACATCTTCTGAAACACACCGCATATGTCCATAGTGCTTCTGCTTTCAGCCTTAACTATAGAATGTAATATCTCCAGTAAAGTAATATAAGACACATCCAAGGGAATGATAGAGCCAGTCATAGCAAATGCAAGTTCAGCAGCAGGTATACAGTATATATAGATCTGCATTTTTATTTTAGGGCAGAAGTTTAGGTATGTCAGTTTTTGCATAGTTCTATATCTCCATACATATCCGATCTAAGTTGAAGAAAACACTGTAGTTGGCACTACTACTAGAGTGATCACCATAAGCTTCCAGGTCCTGGGAATACAGGAAGTCGCTTGCCCGGCACAGGTGCTATTCAAAGAACACTTTTCATTTTCTCAATAAATGCAAAGTGTTCTCTGATTGGAAAGGTGACTTAATGATTTCGACCTTGTCCAATCACAGAACACTTTGCAATAAGGCTGCTTTTACACGCTATTGCGCTAAAAAAAATGCCTGCAATGTGCCCTGAAAGAGCCGCTCCTTTCTATTTCACACTGGAGTGTGCTAGCGGGATATTAAAAAAAGTCCTGCCAGCCGCATCTCTTAGGCCACGTACACACGAGGAGACATGTTCGCTGAAACTGGTCCGCAGACATGTTCGATCGTGTGTATGGCCTAGCGGACAGGTTTCCAGTGGACAAAAGTTTCTAAGCATGTTTAGAAACTTGTCCGCTGGAAACCTGTCCGTCGGACATGTCCGATGGTTAGTACGCCTAACCATCGGACAGAAATCCTGCGCATGCGTCGAATTGATTCGATGCATGCGTGGAAGCATAGAACTTCCTTGTTTGAGAACGTCAGTGTTGTCTACGTCAGCGCGTTCTCTGTCCGCGGGGATTTTGGTCTGATGGTGTGTACACACATCAGACTAAAATATCCCAGGAGACATGTCCGATGAAAACGGTTTGCGGACTGATTTCATCGGACATGTCTCCTCGTGTGTACAGCGCCTTAAGCGCGGTAAAAAATACCGCTCCTATAGCGCCCCTGCCCATTGAAATCAATGGGGTAGCACCTCCAAAACGCCGCAAAGCAGCGTTTTTGGGGGAAGGTTTAACCCTTTTTCGTCTGCTAGCGGGGGTTAAAAATCTCCCCACTAGTGCCCGAAAATCATGGCAAACACGATGGTAAAACGCCGCTAAAAATCGCGGCGCTTTACCGCTAGCGCACCAAGCGCCTCAGTGTGAAAGTACCCTAATTGAGAAAATGCAAAGTGTTCTGTGAATGCCAAGCAAGTAACCTCCTTCATTCAGAGGGCTCATTTACACTTGTTTCGACTTCAACACACATTAAAGCGGATACTGCTTTAACATACTTTTTTTGTGTTTTTAATGCTTCTGTGATGCTTCGGTGGTGATGATGCTTTTTTGAAGCTTCAACAAAGCTTGGCAGATGCCCTGTGTTCATGTTGATATCTCATACCTGCAATACCTCCAAAACAAAGCGAAGCTAAAGGTGATAAAAGCTCCTCAAAAGCTGCAGGAGCTTCAAGCGACCTTTGTCATGGACTTCTATGGAGGCGTTGAAGACGCTTTGACGTCCCACTAAATCGACATGGGGTATAATTTTTAAAGCAAACAATGTGTGGAGGAGAAATGAGACAGATCACTGCTCCAGGTAAGTAATATAATCCACCAAAAAGGAAGGGCTGTGTGCTAGCTCCGGCTTGCAACCATGAACATGTAGACCAAGTGAGAGAAATCCGCTGCACACCAACATCCGTCCAAAAGGTTTATTGAAAGACTGCCACCAGGACTAAAACAATGGATGAAAGACTGCCACCAGGACTAAAACAATGGACCAAGGGGTGACAACGTTTCACACATACATTGTGCTTCTTCAACGTTTGAAGAAGCACAATGTATGTGTGAAATGTCGTCACCCATTGGTCCATTGTTTTAATCCTGTTGGCACTCTTTTAACAAACGCAATGTGTGAACAGGTGTGTAAACTAACCATTTCATTTAGTAACAGGGGCTTTGATTGGAGTTCATAGTGTTTTAAAAAAGCATGTCCAGTGCCATGTTTTGAAGCAAGTGTAAACAAGCCCTAAAAGGTGCAGGGTAGCTGCTTTCAGGACGGGACCCAGGAGCTAGTGGCGACTACTTTCATAATGGGACCTAGTGTAGTGATTTCCTGCTGGAATTTAGCTTTAAAGTGATAGCAAAGTCCTTTTTTTAACAAACCTGTTATACTTACCTGCTCTGTTCAGTGGTTTTGCACAGAGCAGCCTGGATCCTCCTCTTCTCGGGTCCCCACGCCAGCACTCCTAGCCCCTCCCTTCTGCTGAGTGCCCTTACAGCAAGCAGCTTGTTATGGGGGGCACCTGAGCCGCAGCTCTGTGTGTCCATCCAGACACGAAGGCTCAGTCCTGCCCCCTCTGTCTCCTCATTGGCTCCCTTTTTTTTTTTTCTTTTTTTTTTTTTTCCCACATCAGACTTAACCCAGGGTTAAGAGGTGTTTTGAGGGGTTCATCTTTTTGTTTTTTCGCCCGTCATATTTCCACCTCGGTTTGCATCATTTGTGGGGAGTTCTCTGCGTGTTTTTTTTTTTTTTTTTTTCCACTTGTTTCTTTTATTGTATTAATGTTGATATGTATTTATTTTTTTATTTATTATTTTTTTTTTTTTTCAAATATATTAAAAATGTGGTTACAAATAACTACCGGTGCTCATTATAGATAGCACTACCATTACTCCCCCCGGCGCCCCCCTCCCTGGATCTCTCTGTATATATTTTATCCCCCCCCCTTCATTCCCTCTTTTCCATATTGGTTCGGGTCGTATCATTTACTAATTTGTTTCTAGTAATATTTCAGTGGCTTTTTCCGATGCTTTATAAGTTCTCCACTGATCCCAAATTTTTCCGTCCCTTCCTCCCGCCTCCTCCCCCAGGTCAACCCTTCTTAAATAGTTACATAGTTACATAGTTAGTCAGGTTGAAAAAAGACACAAGTCCATCCAGTTCAACCATAAAAAAAAAAATAAATAAAACAAAGTAAAACACAGTACATCCTCCCATACACCCTACTCCATACCCACAGTTGATCCAGAGGAAGGCAAAAAACCCCAGCAGAGCGATGATCCAATTTGCTACCGGAGGGGAAAAAATTCCTTCCTGATCCCCCGAAAGGCAATCGGATTTACCCCGGATCAACTTTACCTACAAAACTTAGTACTCAGTTATATTATGTGCATTTAGGAAAGAATCCAGGCCTCTCTTAAAGCAATCTACTGAGCTGGCCAGAACCACCTCTGGAGGGAGTCTGTTCCACATTTTCACAGCTCTTACTGTGAAGAAACCTTTCCGTATTTGGAGGTGAAATCTCTTTTCCTCCAGACGTAAAGAGTGCCCCCTTGTCCTCAGTGTTGACCTTAAAGTGAATAACTCAACACCAAGTTCACTATATGGACCTCTTATGTATTTGTACATGTTGATCATATCCCCCCTTATTCTCCTCTTCTCAAGAGTGAATAAATTCAGTTCCTCTAATCTTTCCTCATAGCTGAGCTCCTCCATGCCTCTTATCAGTTTGGTTGCCCTTCTCTGCACTTTCTCCAGTTCTCCGATATCCTTTTTGAGAACTGGTGCCCAAAACTGGACTGCATATTCCAGATGAGGTCTTACTAATGATTTGTACAGGGGCAAAATGATATCTCTATCTCTGGAGTCCATACCTCTCTTAATACAAGAAAGGACTTTGCTCGCTTTGGAAACCGCAGCTTGGCATTGCATGCCATTATTGAGCTTATGATCAACTAAAACCCCCAGATCCTTCTCCACTACAGATCCCCCCAGTTGTACTCCCCCTAGCATGTATGATGCATGAATATTCTTAGCCCCCAAGTGCATAACTTTACATTTATCAACATTAAACCTCATCTGCCACTTAGTCGCCCAATTAGACAGAGCATTGAGGTCGGCTTGTAAATTGGAGACATCCTGTAAGGACATTATTCCACTGCATAGCTTGGTGTCATCTGCAAAAACAGAAATGTTACTTTTGATCTCAGACCCAATATCATTTATAAATATATTGAAAAGTAAGGGACCCAACACTGAACCTTGGGGTACACCACTGATAACCTTGGACCATTCAGAGTAAGAATCATTAACCACAACTCTCTGAATTCTGTCTTTCAGCCAGTTTTCTATCCATTTACAAACTGATATATCTAATCCTGTAGACCTTACCTTACACATGAGCCGTGTGTGGGGAACTGTATCGAACGCTTTTGCAAAATCCAAGTATACCATCTCTGCGATGTGGTCGACCCTGTGTATAAGTTCTTTCAGAGGAGGTTTTTGTGGGTGGAGCCAGAATTTCGGGATTAGTCCCTTTGCTGCGTTTAGCAGCACTGGGACCAATGTTGAGGCGTACATATTTTTTTTTTCCCTTTTTGTGTACCCTGTCCATGAAAGAGACAGGTCAAGAAATCTAATGAGATCTTTTCTCCTGTGATCTCCTCTATCGTTTTAAGGACTTTAGTCCAAAATTCCCGAATTATCGGGCAATCCCACCATATATGTAGAGCAGTTCCTACTTGATTACAGTTCCTCCAGCAAAGGGGGGAGTTAGCTGGTGATATTTTATTAAGTCTGGCAGGTGTCAAGTGCCATCGCATCATGCATTTATAGTTGGCTTCTATTGTTGATATGTCTTTTGCATAGGAGAATGTCGCTCTGACCATTTGTGTCTCGTCTATTCTTTCTCCGATTTCTTTCTCCCAAGCATCTATGCTTTGTAGTATGTCTTTTGTCCCTATTTCTGTAAGGATTTTGTAAGTCGTCGCGATTCCATGTTGTAATGGTTCTCCCCTGGTGCAAAGTTTTTCTATTGGGTTTTGTGCTGTGTTATCTCTTATAGGTGCAGGGAGTGTGATTACAAAGTGCTTTAGTTGTAAGTATTCCCAATCCATTATCTTTTGTGTCCCCTCTTCTACGTGTATCTCGTCTTTGTTTTTTATTTTTCCCTGTGCTACTATATCCCCAAGTCTTTTAGTACCTAATTTTTTTCCTAACTTAGTCCTATTTCCCGGTGCAAATAGATTTGTGTTTACTAATGGGATTAGTGGGGAATTATATTCCCATTTTTCCCGCTTATGTACCAGATCCCATATCCTATAGACCTGTTTTGTTAAACTATGTGTATTTGAGTGAATTGTTCTGAATTTGGGTGGTATCCATATGTTTGTGTTTAAGTGCTGTTTACTTATCTCATTTTCTATGTGAGCCCATTTTTTTAGTGATTTCTTATTTGACCATTCAACTAATCTCGCTAAAATTACAGCTTGATAATATCTTTTTATATCTGGGAGAGCCAGTCCCCCTCTTTTTTTTGCTCTAGTTAGAGTTGCATAACTGATTCTTGGTTTTTTATCTTGCCATATAAAATTTGAGATTATCTTTTTTATTACCTTAAAGAAACTTTGTGGGATATTTATTGGAAGCATTTGAAATTTGTAAATGATCTTAGGTAGAACTGTCATTTTGAATAGGTTAATCCTCCCCATCCAGGTAATCTGTTTATGGGAGAGATTTTTAAGATCTCGTCTTATTTCGTTAAGTAAGGGGATGTAGTTTGCCTCAAAGAGGCCCGCCACTTTGGCGGTTATTTTTATTCCCAGGTAAGTAAGTGATTTTTGTTCCCACATAAAGGGGAATGCGCTACGTAGGGCCGCCTCTTCCTTTTGTTCAATCCCTATGTTCATAATTACAGTTTTTACTGGATTTATTTTAAAGTTAGAGAGTCTACCGTATCTTCCTATTTCCACTAATATATTAGGTATTGATATTTTGGGATTGGTCACATACAGGAGGACATCATCGGCATATGCTGCCAACTTCTGTTCCCCTTCTCCCAGTCTCACCCCCCCTATCTCTGGATTATTCCTAATCATGCACAGCAGTGGTTCCAAAGCTAATACATATAGAAGGGGGGAAAGCGGGCATCCCTGCCTAGTTCCATTCATCATTTCGATCACCTGAGATTCCCTCCCATTTACCTTGACTTTTGCCGTGGGGGACTTATATAAGTTTCCTACCCATTTCATGAATATGGGACCCAATCCTGTATTTCTTAAAGTCTCCATCATGAACCCCCAGTCGACTCTGTCAAACGCTTTTTCAGCATCTAATGACATGAGCACGGCTGGGGGTCCGTCCCTTTTATCATCCTGTAACAACAAAAGTGTTCTTAAACTATTGTCCCTCCCTTCTCTACCTCTTACAAATCCCGTCTGGTCTAGATTTATCAGATCAGGCATATACGGTTTTATCCTTGTTGCCAATATCTTAGCAAAAATTTTTATGTCAGCATTTAACAATGCAATTGGGCGGTAGTTACCTGCTCTGTTCAGTGGTTTTGCACAGAGCAGCCTGGATCCTCCTCTTCTCGGGTCCCCACGCCAGCACTCCTAGCCCCTCCCTTCTGCTGAGTGCCCTTACAGCAAGCAGCTTGTTATGGGGGGCACCTGAGCCGCAGCTCTGTGTGTCCATCCAGACACGAAGGCTCAGTCCTGCCCCCTCTGTCTCCTCATTGGCTCCCTGACTTTGATAGCAGTGGGAGCTAACAGTTCTCTGCCAATCAGAAGGGAGAGTCCCGTACAGATGAGACTCTCGTACAACATCAGGTAAGTATTAGGGGGGCTGCTGCACACAGAAGTTTTTTTTTATCTTAATGCATAGAATGCATTAGGATGAAAAAAAATACTTCTGCCTTTAGAAACAATTTAAAGCCCAACTGCAGGGAAAACTTAATATTTCATGTTGGATACAGCATACAGATTTGAATCTCTGCCAAGATTTAATTGCGGTCTGTATCCCTGTCGGGGAAATTTCATCTTACTTTCTATCAGAACAGGAAATAATTGGTAATGTCTCCGACAATGAGAGAGTGGAGTGGAAAGGGTTAGAACATCTGAATGTTTTTATTGCTTTCTGTCCCAGTAACAACAGGCACAGACAAAAATAAAATCATGTCACATGGCCGTTTACATGCAGCCACCAGATTCCAGCGACAAGAATCATCGGATTCTTGTGGTTTGATTGAGCGGGACATGAGAAGAGAAGAGGAATTGTCTTGGGCCGCGTCAACTTGGGCATGGCAGCCCATTCATTTGAATGGGCTGCTATTCCTGCATTTCATGCAGGAAAAAGGTTCCTGCACCATCTTTTAACCACAGCAGCCAGGAAAAGGTACCATGCAATTTCCTAGTGGTTCCCGCACCTGAAAATGTGCTGCATTTTATTTGCGTGGGGGTGCCATTAGGATTGACTGGCAGCCCTGCAAGTCTGTAAAGAGCAGCGTGTTTTGGCTGGGGGTACGGGAACAGCTGTGATTCGCGCACCAGCATCTACCCACAGTTGTGTAAATCTAAATTCACAGACCGTATATAAAATCTGTGATTTTTACATCTGTCTGTGAATATCCATAACTGAAATTCTTGGAAAGATGTAAGAATCAAGAATTTACAAGTGTTCTTGAATTTAATGACTGTTGCCAACCCTGGTATTTTCTGTGTGGGGAGGTTGTGGGCAGATGCAGCTGAAATATATAGGGGGCACAGCCCACCCCAGCACCCCCCTGATACAGAGACACAGCATTTACTGGCCTGGAGTATTTGCATTTGCTGTTGCCGGTTCCTCCGACATGCCTTAAGCTGTGCCTGATCCTGGTTTCTCTGTGCCAGCCACTGCATCCTCTGTACATTTACAGCATAAGCATCCCTTGTGTCCCTGTATACGTGCCTGTGCCAGCTGCTGTGGGTTCTTTTCTTGCATGGCATTCCTCCAGAAATGCCAGGGCTGCCTGCTGAACTCTCCTGGGCATGCCCAGGCTGCAGGTTGATCACCCCTGACTTGAAGCCAACTTAAAAAAGTGAGTAAAGCTTAAAATCCTTATAATAGCTTTTATTTCCATACACACAAATGCACTGGGAAGACTGCACAGTTTTTTTCCATATCAAATTTTTTTTTCAAATGTGTTATTACTATTACAGAAAGTGAAGAAAAGGCAATATTGGGCTTTTCAAAAAAAATAGCAGTGCCTGCATTTTTCTTCACAAACGCAAAAATTGACTGTATAAAGGAAAAATTCTTGAAGATGAAGCTTTCCTGTGAATACTGAGCCAATACTTTTTTGTATAAGCACTATTTCTGACTTCTGGCACCTGTGACCAGGTATTCCAGCCCGGGACGATTGCATTAAATTATACAATTCCTCTGCATTTCTTGGCTTTATCTCGGAAACTGCATTTTTAATGTCTCCCCACAAATTTTGTATTGGATTAAGGTCAGGGGATTGGGCAGGACACTCCATAACATTAATCTTGTTGGTCTGGAACCAAGATGCTGCTCACTTACTGTTGTGTTTGAGATCGTTTTGTGGAAACACACATTTCAAGAGCCTCTTAGGTATAAGGAAACATGGCCTCTTCAAGTATTTTGATGTACCACCATGTGGCTTGAATTCAGTGTTTGGGGGTTGTCTGACAAATGGTCTGCGGCCCCTAGACCCAAAAACAACAATCTTGCTTTAATCAGTTCACAACATTTTGTGACATTTCTCTTTAGGCCAGTCAATGTGTTCTTTGGCAAATTGTAACCTCTTCAACACAAGTCGTTCTTTTCAGTAATGGGACTTTTTCGGGGGCTTCTTGCCAATAGCTTGGCTTTACATAGGTGTCTTCTAATTGTTCCAGTACTCTCAGGTAACTTTAGACCTTCTTTAATCACCCTGGAGCTGATCATTGCCTAAAGCCCTGTACACATGATCGGATATCTGATGGAATCGAATCCAATGGATTTTTTCTACGGATAGCCGATGAAGCTGACTTTCATCAGTCTTGCATACACACTCTCAGACTAAATTCCGACCGTGCCAAAACGCGGTGATGTAAAACACTACGATGAGCCAAAAAAAAATGAAGTTCAATGCTTCTGAGCATGCGTCGACTTGATTCTGAGCATGCGTGGATTTTTCTCCGATGGAGTTCCACACAGACGATCGCATTTTTCTATCGGTTTTTAATCCATAGGAAAAATTTAAAACATGTTCTATTTTTTTTAACATTGATGGAAAAAAGACAGATGGGGCCCACAAACGATCGGTTAATCCGATGAATCGTGTGTACACGGCTTAAGTCTGCCATTTTGGCAATTCTTCGATCAATTTGAATGGTAGTTTTCTTCCACGGCTATCTGGTTTTGGTTGCCATTTTAAAGCATTTGACAAATTGTAACCTCTTCAATACACACCTTGCGGCTCCACTTCCTGGCTCCCTACTGCGCATGCGTGAGTTGCGATGCACGTTCCAACTGGTCCCTGCTGTCTTCTGGGACCTGTGTGTCTCCCAGAAGACAGGGGGGGGGGGGGCAAAGTAGGCGTCGGACGTGGTGTAGGTCACCGCGATCACCGCAGTGATCTATGCCCAGAAGTGGGAGCAACTACCTATATTACACAGGTAGCTGCTCCCTCCTGGACCCTGAAAGGTGCCAAGTGTCACACCAGAGGGGGGAGGATTCCAAAAAACGGAGGTTCCATTTTTGGGTGGAACTTTAAATAGGAGCTCCAGACTCCTGCAGAAAAAAATTAAGTCAGCAGCCACAAATACTGTAGCTGCTGACTTTTAATCCAGGAATCACGCGTTGCCTACACCCGAGCCAATTTTTCACTCGTCTATTGAGTGATGCCACCGCCACCATCTTCACTAAGGGAAACAGGCGGTGAAGCCTTGCAGCTTTAAAGCGGTTCCCTACTGAGCATGCTCTCTGTGAATGGGCCTGCTGAGGGGGAAGGAGCAGGGCGCTGAACTTCCAGCTGAGTATGCCACGGCAAACTTGGCTAGAAGTGGGAGCGAGTACCTGTCAAAACTAGGTACTTACTACCCCTAAAAGGTGCCAAATGTGGTAGGAGAGGAGGCAGACAAATGGCACTTCCCCTTTTGGGTGGAGCTCTGCTTTAAATAAGGGCCCTTTTTTTTTTAAAGACTGAATGACCTCACTAATGCAACTCCACGCTGCTATTATTTTGAACACACCCCTTTTAATTAATGATTTAATTACACAGAATCGGCAGCATGCATGTCATGACTGTTAGGTCTCTTGGTTTTCTATTACTCAACTACTACACCTACTAGTAAATAATTTGCCATGTAGAAACATCATTTATACCAAAAACCGCGATCGATCTGGTTAGTTATGTTGAACACGACTGCATACTAAAGTAGGGTGACCAGACATCCCCCAGTTTCAGGGGACAGTCCCCTGATTGAGGACACTGTCCCCGGACCAAGTCTGTCCCTGGTTTTGTCCCCAGATTGGATTTAATAGGGGGCAGGGGCAATTTCAAAGACAGTCGGTGCAGAATTACACACCCCTGCTCCCCCGTGCCTACTAGCTTAGGGGGTGTATTTTTCCCATTATCTGTGCCCCTTTCTGACAATCATGTCCTGGTTAGAGCGGAGGGAATATTTCTTCAGTTTCGGCGCATGCCCATCCAGCTCCGCTTGCATGATCTTCTGCCTTGGCGCAAGTCCTGGCCAGTCACCTGCCTATCTCCTTGCCTTCCCTGGTGGAGTGATCTTCCTCCATCCAGTAGTAGCCGGGGCCCGAAGAGTAAGACTTGACAGGCTGTGAGGCGGGGAAGCGACAGTCATAGAGTCGCTGATTGCCGCCATTACTAGTAAAGAAAAAAATATGTCCCCGGATTTAATTAAAAAAAAATCTGGTCACCTTATACTAAAGCCAGAGCTATCTCTGACCACTACAGAGGAAAGCGCGCACACACAAATTTGAAAAAGCATTATCAGTAAACTGCCAGGTTTCCACATAAAACCAAAAACTTGATTGCAGCACAGATAATCAAACCAGCAGTCTTTCATGCAGACTGTTCTTTTTTTAACCAGGAACTTTTTTTTATTATAAACACTCTTCTAAAAATAGAAAGACAGCAGTGTATAAAGGGTTCACTCCTTGTTTGGTGAATGTTTGTTCCTTTGCATTTTATTTGCCTTTCATAAAGCCTTGTTTACATGGGCAAACTTAAAGTGATTGTAAAGTCTTGTTGTTTTTTTTATTATTAAAAATAATAAACCTGTTCTACTTGCCTCCTCTGCTGCAGTGGATTTGCACAGATCAGCCCAGATCCTCCTCTTCTTAGGCTCCCTTGGCACCTCCCTCCTGTTTGGTGCCCCCACAGCAAGATGCTTGCTATGGGGGCACCCGAGTCACAGCTTCCTGTTCCGTCACCGCTGCAGCCCAGCCCCCTTTCTATTCTTATTGGCTGACTGACTTTGACAGCAGCGGGAGCCAATAGCGCTGCTATCTCAGCCAATGAGGAGGGGAGTCCCGGGTGGCCAAGACATTCCTATAACATCACTGGAGCTAGAGTAGTGTTTCTCAACTCCAGTCCTCAGGCCCCCCCAACAGGTCAGGTTTTCAGGATTTCCATTATTTTGCACAGGTGATTTGATCAGTTTCACTGCCTTAGTAATTCCCACAGCCTTTTCATCTGAGGAAAATCCTGAAAACATGACCTGTTGGGGGGGGGGGCTTACGGACTGGAGTTGAGAAACACTGCGCTAGAGGGACCTTAGGTAAGTATTAGGGAGGCTGCTGCACACAGAAGGCTTTTTTATCTTAAAGCGGACCTTCAGTAATTTTTTCTACTTTCCACCTATTAAAGCGTCTGCCCTTGTTTGTATAACTTTGGATACTAAAACATTTTTATTGGTGTATCACTTCTTCACCGATTTTAACTACCCTAGATGCTGCATCACTACACAATTGCAGTGTGGCTCAATTCACTAGAATTGGCTGCGTCTGGCAGGCAGTAGTGCCTATCAAGCACAAGAGGTATAGTGCTCACCACAGCCATGAAGCAGAGTATTGCAGTTGTGACATGTGTTCAGCCACTGCCCTTTCAGCTAAAGTGCAAGCAGTTGTTGGGCAGTAAAACCTTGTGGTTGTGCTGCATTTTTACACCATTACTTTAACCACTTAGGGCTCTTTCACACGTCCGTTCAGTTCGTCCGTTTTTTGGACGTCCGTTAACGGACCTCAATGCTTCCCTATGGGTTAGCGTCCGTTAACATCCGTCTGCGGTAAGCTCCGTTTTTTTGGACGGAAGAAAACCCTATTTTTCTTCCGTCAGAAAAACGGAACGGACGAAAAACGGACGTTAGCGGATGATCCGTTTACCATCCGATCCGCTAACGTCAGTTTATCAAAATATGTTAAAAAAAAAAAAAAGTTCTAAAAAAAAACGGACGGAAAACTGATGTAAACGGACGGAAAACGGATGAAAAAACGGATCAACTGAAGGGGAAAAAAACTGATCTAAAAAACTGAACGGACGTGTGAAAGAGCCCTTAAGGACTGCCTTCCGCACATTTACGTCGGCAGAATGGCACATCGTGTGTATATATACGTTGATTTTTGTACCCGGTCGTGGGGCGCGCGCCCGCGACCCGGTCCGAAGCTCCGGGAGCTGAAGGATGGGTTGAGCCGTGTGTACACACGGCTTCCCCGTGGCCGCAGCATCGATCACGTCATCCCTGTTATAGGGGGACGTGATCGATGACATCACACCTACAGCCGTAAACACACATAGGTCACATCCCCCTTGTGGTTAACTCCCAAACTGCAACTGTCATTTCCACAGTAAACAATGCAATTTAAATGCATTTTTTGCTGTGAAAATGACAATTGTCCCAAAAATGTGTCAAAATTGTCCAAAGTGTCCGCCATAATGTAGCAGTCTTAAAAAAAAAAAAAAAAAAAAAAAAAAATCGCTGATCGTCGCCATTCGTAGTAAAAAAAAAAAAAAAAAAATACGTATCAGCCTAAACTAAAAAAAATAAAATTATATATATTTTGGGGGGATATTTATTATAGCAAAAAGTAAAAAATATTGCATTTTTTTCAAAATTGTGGCTCTATTTTTGTTTATAGCGCAAAAAATAAAAACCGCACGGGCGATCAAATACCACCAAAAGAAAGCTCTATTTGTGGGGAAAAAAAGGACGCCAATTTTGTTTGGGAGCCACGTCACACGACCGCGCAATTGTCAGTTAAAACGACGCAGTGCCGAATCGCAAAAAGGGGCCTGTTCCTTTGGCAGCATTTTGGTCCGGGTCTTAAGTGGTTAAACAAGCTCCAAGACTGCAATGATAGAAGTATGGCAACGATCCCTTGCATCTAAGGCCCAATTCACACTGTGTGAGAGTGCACAGTTTCCTCACAATATTTTAGTGTTGGCGACTACACATACACTTTACAACAACCAGATTACAAATCATGCCTTCAACAAATGTGCCATTTCTGAAAATGAGATCAGAGCAGGGGGGAGGAGGAATAAAAAAAATCATGAGAACAATCTTAGATTTGTATGGCCTTCATAGCTAGAACACCACATGTCTTGCACAAACGATAGTTGGCAATGTTACACTTTCTACGGTCACTGCAGAGAGGAATTGAATGTGATTGGCGAGACTCTTTTCACCACCCACAGTAACCATAAGACCCACCCACATCAAATCCTAAAACTGCTACAAGTGACTCCTATAGCCCACTATGAAACTAAAGGCTCAAAGAATCATGAAACATTTAGTATCAGGACTGGAAAAGCAAGAAACAGGGAGGGCCAGAGAACTTTGAAATTCAGCCAGGCGAAGCAGTGACATCACAGAAACCTACTTTACTAAGCTAAAGTAGGCAAGTTACAAGCCAACTGACGCTGGGGGTGCGATTCATTTACATGCACAATGCAGCCGTTTTGGGGAGGGAAAAACCTGGTGTTATTCGTTAGGCTTCTACTGGCTAGCCAAGCAGTGGAGTAATTTGATGCGTGCGATGGAACATTGTCCTGCATAAATATCATGGTCTTTTTGAAAGCCGCAGACTTCCTGCTTGAAGAAAGTGTCTTCTAAAAACTGGCAGTAGGTTTGGGAGTTGATTTTGAGTCCACCTTTAACCTGAAATCAGCTTTATTAATATCATACCGGTAACCTCCACCTCGCTGGCATCTGTGTCGATGGTAACCTTTTCCCAGCTGATTATCTGATCACTATACAGGCGGTCCCCAGGCTGCAAACAAGATACACTGTAGGTGAGTTCCCAAGTAGAATTAGTACATTTTTAAGTGCAACGCCAGCATGTGCACCAATGTGGGATGTTACAGGCGCTTCTGGGCGTGCAGTTGTGTTATTTGGGGCTCTTGTGGCCATGCAGTACTACAGTGTGGGTGTGTCCAATGCTGCAAGATGTCTGTTAAGCACAACATGGGACCAGTGTGGACCACACACACAGTGACGTCACACCGCCTTCATTCATATTAGTATCACTACTGTGTCAGTGTACCTCCCCACGAAGACCCGTTAACACCAGATTACATTCCCACTATAAGTTGCTGACGACTACTACCACCATAGCTACATAAATTCCAGTAAAGATACACATACCAGTTTGTTGATGCGATAACTTTCACACAAACCAATCAATATAAATGGAGCAGAACACATTCACCTAAATTTATGAAGAACTTCATTTTTATTGAATAGGTTTTATAACAAAAAGTAGAATATGGGTTGTATGTTTTTTTCTTTGATAAAAAACAAACGCACACAATGGTGATTAAATACTACTAAAAGAAAAGCTCTATTTGTGTGAAAAGATTATAAAATAAAAAATTTGTGTATAGTGTTGCATGACCAAGAAATTGCCCATTAAAATAACAGTGCTGAATAGCACAACATGCCCTGGGCATTAGGGGGTTAAACCTCCCAGCAGTCAAGTGGTTAAAGTATCAGCATAACTCATAGTAGGCATATTCTACAGAAGGGGTATGCAACCTGGGGTCCTCCAGCTGTTGCAGAACTACAAGTCCCATCGTGCCCCTGGGAGCAATTGTACTGCCAGCCTTGCAATGCCTCATGGGAAATGTAGTTCAACAGCTGGAGGGCCGAGCCCCAGGTTGCCTATCCCTGTTCTACAGCATAGTAGTGATAGGAAGACAAAAAAAAAAACACAATGGACTACAAAAAGCAAGTTACTTTTATTATACAGCATATTAAAGTCGATCTGCACATACATGGCACTTTTATTTAACAGGCACAGAATCATTTGATCTGTATAAATTACAAAACTGGATTATTGTGCATTTGCCTCTTCATTTAAAAGTTTGGAGAGATTCATTTTTGTTTTTTCAATGGCAATGCTTTTAGCTCTTCTTGATGGCCTTGCACTGACTGTAGACGTCTGAGCCTCTTCCCCTTTGACCCTGTGTATCATTCAAATGTTAGTAAAAAGACAGACCTGAGAAACAGCAAGAACATGGCAGTTTATATGCGTACAATACTGCTTAATGCTACAAAATACCATCACTAGATTAGCGACGGTAGATCAACCCAAAAGCAAAAACTAAGCTGGTTTCATGGTGATCCCTCCACTGGCGTCCCAAACAGTATAACTATAGGCAAAACTTTACAAAAAGGTGTTCCAATCCCTGTTCTAAAGTAAGTGCAAATAGAGGGAGGGGGGTAAAAGAATGAACATGAATTAAAAAACAAAAGTTGGGGGAGGATTAAAAAAAATATATATAATATATATATATATTTTTATTATTCAATTAGTAATCATCTCTCTGTGTTTATCAATATTGGTTCTTTGCTGGCGCCCTTTCCCTCTATTTGCACTTCAAATGTTTTCAGGACATCTCCCTGAGGAGCCCGATCTTCCCATTTATCCCCATATACAGTGGTGCCGTAGTTAGTTCCTTATTAGAACACCTTTATTGCTACCTCCTCTGCCCCCGGTAAGGAAATTGGCCCTATAATTTGCCCCATTTACTATGATCATTGAATGCAAAGGGAAATCCCAAATTTGGATGCCCCCTGATAACTAATGGGGAGGAACTTCCAACAGGGACACTAGTTCTGGTGACCTGGCGGTCCCCAAGGAATTCCCTTAGTTTGCAGGGATTTCCTCACTTCCTGTTTTGGCTTTGGGACAGAAAGTGAAGGGAAATCTCTGCAATGGGACACCGATGGCGGGGAAAAAAAAAGTTTGATAGAAGTTATAACCTTCCCTCACTCACATAAAATGAAAATAAAAGTTTTGCCTATAGCTTCATTTTAAGATTCTCAGTTCCACTCAAATTCCATCCAGTTCCTACAAAGCAATGTTCTACAAAGTGCTGTTAAAAGGGGAGATATGTACTCTAGCTATGGCATTGTGAGAGCATTATCTGGTGCCAACTGAGGTGAAATCCTGTCATTGGGCTTTGCATGTTATTCCTCTCTTGAATATCTATAACTGAAATATGAGCTTCCTGCAGAAGTCACTTTATCATTCCAAAATATCTTCAAAATGCTTTAAACAGTTTACTACGGCAATATACAAAAGGTGTCCATTTATGAAGCAGTGATCCCAACTGATCACAGCCCATAAACAGTTTATGAAACAGAGATAATCGGAGGGAGAAGTGTTTGAACTTCCCCCGCCTATTATCTCCACACACAGAGAATCCTCAGACTGATACAGAAACGGACAGTTTATGAAGCTGTGATCTGAGAGCTTCACTGGCGATACGAGTCAGAATTCACCCTTTCCGATTCACCATCTCAGAGCTGGTGAAGCAGGAATCCCAGGGGGTTCTGAGGGGGAAGGAGGAAGATTTTTTTAACTTCCTTCTACCTCATTCAGACTCCCCCCCCCCCCCCCCCCCCCCAACACTAACCTCCTGTAGTGTGTGTGTGTGTGTGTGTGTGTGTGTGTGTGTATATATATATATATATATATATTATGTAGGCCCGCCATGTCTTGCTCTGAGATGGCGGTTCGGCAAGCCCAGACCACAGGTTCCTGACCCACCATCTCTGAGCATTAGTGCAAAGAATCGGGTCATGTGCGGCGGCAGGGCTGGCCCATCAGTGATCGCGGCCAGCCTGAAGTCCCGCCTCCACCTCCACCGCATTGTGAACACGCTGCCTTCACCTCCTCCAGGCTCCCCCTCTCCTCCAAACTGATGAAAGCTGCAGGTGAGGGGGAGGATACGGTCTGGGGAGAGAGGGAACAGCCAGCCAGAGTTAGAGTCAATATAAGTAAAAAAAAAACATCTGGTGTAAGTGTAGTGTAGTAGTCAGTGAGGTGGTCAGTGCAGGGGTCAGGTAGGTCAGTGCAGGGGTCAGGTAGGTCAGTGCAGGGGTCAGGTAGGTCAGTGCAGGGGTCAGGTAGGTCAGTGCAGGGGTCAGGTAGGTCAGTGCAGGGGTCAGGTAGGTCAGTGCAGGGGTCAGGTAGGTCAGTGCAGGGGTCAGGTAGGTCAGTGCAGGGGTCAGGTAGGTCAGTGCAGGGGTCAGGTAGGTCAGTGCAGGGGTCAGGTAGGTCAGTGCAGGGGTCAGGTAGGTCAGTGCAGGGGTCAGGTAGGTCAGTGCAGGGGTCAGGTAGGTCAGTGCAGGGGTCAGGTAGGTCAGTGCAGGGGTCAGGTAGGTCAGTGCAGGGGTCAGGTAGGTCAGTGCAGGGGTTAGGTAGGTAGGTTAGTGTAATGGTCAGTATGGGAATCAGGCTGGTCAGTACTATTGTAGGAAGGGACTCGGAGTGCTAAAAGTCCACAGGTTAGGGACTTTTGCCTTGCCCCATGTGCTGACAACCCACGCTACGCCACCGACGCTCATTGTGGCTCGCGACCGGTTACCATGTAGATAAAGTGGCCCTCGCTCCTCAAAAGGTTGGGCACCCCTGATGTAGGGGGACTTGTTATTTTAATTACATTGACCAGGCTGTCCGTCAGTGTACTGATCGGTGATCATTTATCACTGCCCAATAAACTGACATCTCTGTATTTCTGTGAATTTCTGGTACTGTAATCTCATAAAGTCTCACAAGATTACAGTATATGGGGCTGTTCTCCACTGTTTGAAGTGTTGGTAGATCACTTCACTCCGCGATCTTCTCCGCTTCACAAACAGGCACAGAGAGGAGAAAAATCTCCACTGTGAATGCCGGAGAACGAAACAATGACTAGATTTCACTGCTTCATAAAAGGACACCAAAGTGTGATCATTTCTCAGAGTCACACAAAGTTTAGACATGTAAGCGTTTACAGGTCACCTGCAGTTGTCCCCTGCAGAAGATGTATAGATTTCTTCTGAGGCATTCAGCAATGTTTTTTTCATCCACATGATTTAGTAGATTATTAAAGTAGTTGTAAAGTCTCGATTTAAAGAAAACTCACTCCCATGTCCTGCATCCAATGATGCCCCTCCCACATCACACAGCTTTTGATTGACAGCAGCAGGAGCCAATGGCTCCTGCTACTATCAATCTGTCCAATAAGCAGAGAGACAGCGGCTTGAGCGCTCCTGCACATAGCTGGACTGGGCTCAGGTAAGAGGGGGGTCTGAGGGAAGCTGCAGCACAGAATGCTTTAAGGTGAAAAACCATTAGGCTTTAGAACCACGTGAAATTCAGCAACCCATCTACATTTATTTTTCAGTGGCTTAAAAGCTAAACTCCAGGCAATGTATCTGTATAAATTTGTATCTGTTTATCCAGTGCTGGAGTTTACACAGCTCTGCCACATAGCTCAGTTATGCCCTGCATGGGAGGAAACCTTTTCTGCTACAGTTTTACTTTGCACTTTAGGGCATTTCAGGAATCAGTCTAAAAAAGGAGATATCTTGTATATATCAAATATCTGTCTCAGAGCAATGAAATGATTTCATGTATTTGCTAGTTAGTTTAAATTTGTACGATTTTCTTTGGCTCCGTTCACACCTTTTAAATCACGGGTGGAATCGCAGCGATTGCAAAAACAAGGGACGCTCGTGCAATGCCATTACTTCTTAATGGCACCCCAATCGCGGCATTTTGCAACATGCGTCAGTTGTCACTCAAAAAGGAGCTGGAGCTTCCTTTGAGCGACATCGGCACGATTGGGGTGCCATTAACAGTAATGGCATCATACAAGCACCCCACGATTTGGAATCAGTAATTTCACCTGCGATTCAAATTACCCATATGTAAACTGAGCCTTAGTCACGCTGATCATTAAAAAACATGACAGGCAGCGCTATTCAAATACATCAAAATTTATGGAACACATTATGAACATACCCCTCTCCTTCCGCCTGCTCAGTAGCCCGGCTACTCTTCTTCCTGGTGCCTACAGAAGATGCTTTCTTGCGACCTGTAGAGAGAAAATATATCATGCCAATACCACAGGTATGTTTATCATCCAGACTTCAAAATTGAGTAATAGCCAAAGCCCCCCCCCCCCCCCCCATTTTGCATAGTGAACAAAAATGTTAAAACCCTGTCAGGTATAACTTGCACTATTACAAATACTGCATCAAAAACTTATATAATTATATATATAATATAAATATACACACACACACACACACACACCAATAAAAATCTTAAGGTATGCAAATTAATTCTTGTTAAGCAACACGGCTAAATTTGATTTGTTACAAGGCATCAATGCCTTCTGGTCACAAAAGACACAATGTTATCTTACATTCAAGGAGTTGTATTGATCATCTTACCTTTGCTGGGTTTCCCTTTTACAGACTTCATCTTTGATGAGTCAGCAATTTGTTCTTCAAAGACATCATCATTTTCTTCATTTGTTTTTTCTAGAAATAACCACATTGATTAACAGCTGCCTAGCTTTTCTAGGATTTTAAGTAGTGAAATAAAAGTAGATCCATGGCATACCGACACATTTCATTGTTTTAGGCAGCCCCCCCTTCTTACCTGAGCCCGATTGTTCCAGCGACGGGGACAGGCACAGCAGCTCCAGACACCGTCTTGGGTCCTCATTGGATAGATTGATAGCAGCAGAAGCCATTGGCTCCCACTGTGGTCAATCAAATCCAGTGTCGCAGGGGGCAGGGCTGAGTCCTCTCTGTCTGTATGTATGTGGGTGGGAGGAGTCCCCCCCCCACCCCATGGAAAGCAGCTCTCCATGGGACTTGTGAAGAAAAGCCAGGAGCACTGAGGTGGGACCCTAGAAAAAGGAGGCCTGGGGCTGCTCTGTGCAAAACCATTGCACAGAGAAGGCAAGTATAACATGGCTCGTTAGACAAAAATACAGGGGTCCTGCATCCTAATAGGACAATCGTGGGAAAATGAAAACTCCTCCTACAAGCTTTATCTATTAACCTTAGTCTGGTGAAGGTGGCAAAAGGGGAACATACTCATTAGGTGGCCGATCATAAAGTTATGGCTGATCAGTGTACACACTCTTCTATAAAAGCCAGTTTACCAAGTACCCCCGGTAGACATTTTAAAACACATCTATAACCGACAATTTATTTTTCAAACAAAGCAGATTTTAAATAATCCTATATAAAAAACATACAAAATCAATGTCTCCCGCATCAGCATTTGTCCTGTGGAGGCACACTGGAATTCTGAGGAGTCTTAGACACTTATGAATGAATTTCCCTGTCCAAGTTTTGTCATCTTTACTACCCACCCTTGTTGTATTGATTACATTGTACAGTGCCACTGGTGATGGGGGCTGTATTAATCAGTAACAGCAAGTTTACCCGTTGTCTGATCTACAAAGCCTGTCCTGCTTCCCCAACATGTCGACATACAAGTCAGCCTCTCTCTAACCAAGGCAGAAAGCTGGCCTGAGCAAACAAAGATTACTATTATGGTGATCTTACTGATCATTTCATTGATTACCTTTGTCTGCTTGGTTTGCTTTTCAAAAACGACAAATGTGCCTGTCAGACCACATAGAAGAGAACAGGGCTGTTCAGTAGAGAGTAAAGATGCAACCTTCATTAACCACTTCACACAAAAAGACATACCCGTATGTCAGTACTTTGACGCTAAATACCGTTATGGCAGCAGTTAGCTGCCATAACCCTGTGCGTTTCTCTTTATGATAAGAGTGGTCTCCGTACGAGATCACCTTTGTCTACCAACTCAAAACTGGTAACCTGTAGACATTTTTAGCCTATGGAGATTAAGGGTTTGTTGCCATTCTACGAGCGGGCGCATTTTTGCAGCGCGACATGTTGGATAGCAATTTACTCAGCGTACCACGGCTGCACAGAAAGTATTTCTAAAAACGCCATTTTATCCTCTAGTATGAGAGAGATTATATATATATATATATATATATATATATATATATATATATATATATATATATATATATATATATATATATATATATATATATATATATATAATTTTTTTGAATGGGGGTTTGAAGTATTTTTTAGCGGAAAAATCTAATTTTAAACAAGTGTCAAAAAGATGCTCGGTTCTTAGGTGGTTAAGGAATACATGCAGTCAACTCTTAATGAAAGATGTAGTAAGGAAAGGCATCATGGGCCATGCACAAAGGAAAATACAAATGAATGCTTCTCATGCAACGTGAGCTCCCTTACAAGAACCAGGTATGCCTATCACATGATATACTACTTCAGAAAACCTATATTACCTTCTCTGTTTTCTTGCACATTCGCTACACTTGTGGCTTCCTGTGCGGCGACACCTTCCTCCTTGGAATTCTTGTTAGTTAATTGCATCTTGACCTTTTCTAATGCCCTCTCGCACACTTTATCTGTTATATCCTACAAAATATAAGAAGGTCATACCGGAAAAACTGAACGAGTCAAGAAGTTAATTTGCACTGGGGGGGTGAGCTTGAGGATCTTCGCTGGTTATCACTAGCTCAACTATTATAGAAAAGCTCTAATGGAGAATCAGAATGTGGATTTAAAGTTAATCTGCTGCAAACCTGGGAAATTCTAATTTAGAGATGATAAAATGCATAAAAGCAGGAGAGCTTAAAGCGGAATTTCACCCTAAATATAAGATCTCCCATGTGATCCAGCATACTGGCGTCAGCGCCAGTATGCTGTTTTTTTTTTTTTTTACTCGCACACTTACTGTATTATGCCGGAATTTCATTTTTTTCCCCCGCGGTTGACAGCTCTAGTATTGCTCGTCACATTTTCCTAAAATACCCGATATGGACTCGGGTAATCTCGGCGAAAATGCGGCGCCTGCGCACAGACCTAGGAGCTGACTGCGCAGGCGCCGTATTTCTCCGAGTCCTATTTCGGAGGGTGTGACGCGCCATAGCTGTAGGACTCGGAGAAATACGGCGCCTGCGCAGTCAGCTCCTAGGTCTGTGCGCAGGCGCCGCATTTTCGCCGAGATTACCCGAGTCCATATCGGGTATTTTAGGAAGATGTGACGCGCTATACTGGCGCCGTCCACCACGGGGGAAAAAAAAGAAATTCCGGCATAATACAGTAAGTGTGCGAGTAAAAAAAAAAAAAAAAATAGCATACTGGCGCTGACGCCAGTATGCTGGATCACATGGGAGATCTTATATTT
This sequence comes from Rana kukunoris, assembly GCA_029574335.1. Taxonomy (NCBI): domain Eukaryota; kingdom Metazoa; phylum Chordata; class Amphibia; order Anura; family Ranidae; genus Rana; species Rana kukunoris. Next base: position 660,081,292 of record CM056049.1, read on the forward strand.
AGGGTGAAATTCCGCTTTAAGTAAAAACTGCAAATAAAAAAGGATCAGTAGTAGCTAGGTCTTGCCTACCAAACATTGTTTTCAGTCAACATTTTTTGTCCTGATGCAAGTCTGCTAAGTCTGTTAAGAGTACAATGGATATAACAAGTCTACACACCCCTGATGAAATGTCAGGTTTCTGTGATGTAAAAAATTAGACAAAGTTAAAGCATGTCAGAACTTTTTGTGCACACCCTCCTATAACTGGGGTTGTAGCGGTGTTCAGAATTAAGCAATCACATTCACCTATATAAAAAATACAAAAAGAAAAAAAAAGCGAGTGCTGTGTATTTATAGAGCAGGTGACACATAAAAAGGTGAACATACAACCTTCAAATAAACATATAAAACAAGATGTGCAGTGCTTGCTGGTAATACAGTAAATCAAAATTAAACAGTCCTGTGAATTGAGTCCTATTGCATATCTGTGACTTGATCAAATTATCTGTGATTAGCTCACACAGAGTGACTGATAAGTTATGCCCTTACCAAAAAATGAAAGGCATACAGCATAGAAATAGAAAAACACACCAGTGTGTCTGGAAACCATTCGTCACAAATTGTGCACCTCCGCCAATCTGCGCACTCACCAGACCAAAAGTGGTAATATGCCTCAAAGTGTTTGTTAATCCAAAAAAACAAATACAGATCCTGGTTCCTTAAAGCAGAATAAACAGCACAGTGCTGGTATGGTGTAATCTGTCTCCCTCTAAACTGTAAACCAAAAAAAAAAAAAAACAGGCTGATCCCGTCACTTCCTGTACCCCCTTCTCTGCACCGGCCATGAAAATCAGGGCTACTGAGCCCTGACCCACATGGCTTTAACCATGCGCTGCCCTGCTCTCAGCTCCCCTCCTCTCTGCCTGTCAGCTGTGGTCCCCCATTAGTCCAAATAGAAAAGCAATTCGAAAAAAAAAGGTCACTGCCAGCCCTGTATTACAAGCAGGCATAGCACACTATTCTTTTATAAACACAAAAAAGACTTATAAATATAAATTTGGAGCAATCTTCAGGCCAGTCACGCGACTCGGCTGGTTTCCAGAGCTACTGCAGGAGGGGCTGAGCAGCCATGCAATCTCTCCGGCTGACGTCAGAGGAAGATCTCAGCTCCTCCGGCAGAAGCCATGTAATCGGAGGTACACAGCGACCACGAGTCACGTGACCGGCCTGAAGATCATTCTAAAACTATATTTACAAGCCTCGTTTTTATAAAAAAAAAAAAAGGACAGGTACAATGTGCCTTGCCAGTCTATAATAGAGGGACTGCCAGTGAGAGTGTATATATATATATATATATATATATATATATATATATATATATATATATATATATATATATATATATATATATATATATATATATATATATATATATATAGTGTGTGTGTGTACACATACTTAAAAAGGAGTTACTTTAGGGTATATCGTTGGAATGGTGGTTCACGATATAATTAAGCACTATATAAAAAAAAATATACTCACCTATAGGAGCCAAAAAATGCTCATATAGTGTGGTATTTAAAGTCAAGGGTAAAAAAAACGGCTGCCGCATATTTCAAAGAGGCCAAAAACACACACACTTGCATAACACTTTACCGCTCCTTCCAGGTAAGGGAAGCTATTTAGGATTTTTATTTATTTTTTACCTTTACAACCCCTTTAAAGGAGCTGAAGGAATATCTGGCAAGTACTGGCTGTGTGGTGCATGTGACAATCTCCCATATTCCTATGTCTGGGCTATAGGGTAGAGTGGCAAGACTGAAGCTTTTTCTTATGAAGAAAAACATCAAAGCCTGGCTAAATTTTGCAAAAAAACACATCTGAAGTCTCCCAAATGCATGTGGGAAAATGTATTCTGGTGTAAAGAAACCAAGGTTAAACTTATTGGCCATAATTCCAAAAGATATGTTTAGTAGAAAAGCACTGCACATCACCAAAAGAACACCATACCCATTGTGAAGCATGGTGGTGGCAGCATCATGCTTTGGGGCTCTTTTTTCTTTTGCTGGAACATGGGCCTTAGTCAAAATAGGGGGGAATTATTGACCGTTCCAAAGACCAGTCAATATTGGCACAAAGCCTTCAGGTTTCTGATAGAAAGCTGAACATGAACTTCATCTTTCAGCATGACAATGACCCAAAGCATACATCCAAATCAACAAAGGAATGGCTTCACCAGAAGATTAAAGTTTTGGCATGGACCTGAATCCAATATAAAAGTCTGTTGGGTGATCTGAAGAGGCCTATGCACAGGAAATGCCCTCGCAATCTGACACATTTGGAGTGTTTTTGCAAAGAAGAGTGGGCACGTCAAGATGTGCCATGCAGATGGACTCCTACCCAAAAAGACTGAGTGTAGTAATAAAATCAAAAAGGTGGTTTAACAAAGTATTAGTTTAAGGGTGTGAAAGTTGTACAATTTATAGGTCACATTAAAAAGGTGGAAAGAGTTCTGAAATTTATATCTTTGTCTCATTTTTTTACATCACAGAAACCTGACCAGGTGGGTAGACTTTTTACATCCACTGTATAACTAAAGGCTCAACTCCCCCCCCCCCCCCTTTTAGTTTTGGAGTGGAGAGGTAATAGAACACTTGTCAGGTTTGTACAGCTGTCTGTGCTCCAGTTAGGAAGTTCCACCCTCTATATTTGTCCTGTTTAATGCATCCCAATGAATTTTGCATGTATATTACAGTAATTCTAAAAAGGAAAGCACCGTTTTAAAATAAACATGTTATACCCGTAGTTGTGGTGGTCATGTGCCCTGTGTGTACCCTCTGGGATGGGCAGTAGCAGGATCTGCAATTGCTGTGTCCACCAGACACACAGGGCTGTGATGCATCATATCAAGCTTCTGTGATCGGCCTGATACAATGTAGCTGTGCGGTCACAAACCATAATCATGAATAGAATCCCCTCAGGACATCATTGTTTACTACTGTGTATGATCCGATTGGTCACACAGTACCATGTGATAGCTGTGGGCCAATCACAGCATTACAATAGTTTAAAAAAGTTATGAATGAAAGCCATAACAATTAAATCAATTGCTTACAGTAATCACCAAAAGCATTCAGTGGGGAAAACAATTCCCTCATCAGCCCCCAGCGTAGTACAGTGCCAGTATGAAGATACTGAACTACGGTGATAAACACCATTTTTAAATCAATATTTACATTTTTTTTTCTTCCTGTGAGTTCAGCTTTAAACTGAAAGGGTTTTTTATCAGGGTATGTTTTTACATATACGAATTATTAATATATTACATTCTATATTAGGTTAAGTGCTCTAAAAGAAAGTTTCCTTGACAAAGGGGTGCGTGTTTGTCATCACACACCAGAATACAAAAAAAATGTGTGACAATACTCTGCAACGGGACCTTTAGCTTATCCAAAGTGAAACAAGACATAATAGGCAAAAATAAATCCTTCCCATTACCTTTAGAGCAATGTCCAAAACTGGCAGAAGGTCTTTTGCAAACTCTTTCGACAGCTCAAGGGAGCACATAGATTTTGAATATATGCGAACATCTGGAGATGTAGGATCCTTCAGAACCTCGTTGCATATTTTTAGAGCCAAGCTGTCATGTACTGTGGAAATCTGAAAGATAATAGGAAATATCAGAAAATACATTAAAGAGGTTCTTTGGTTAATTGTATATTTGCCTGACCACCATCCAGGGAGACAGCATGCCCTCTGGACAACGCAACAGGCGCCTGAGGCCAAGCACCCCTAATACAGCACCAATGTGCCATGTTATTAAGCATTATAGTACTAGCACAGGAAACACCCAACAGGCACATTGTCTTGATTCTTCGCTACATCAAGAGGGTAGGCTGCCTTGCCAACTGGTAATGTAGCAGCCTTTTTACCATGTGTTTCAGAAAGCACCATTGAGAAGGAAAGCTCATTGTCCATATTGCCCTCCTTATGTGAAGGCACTCACGTTCACGTTCGTGCCTGAGAATTCATTATACTGTGTGCAGTTGCTCAATACATGGACGTACTGTTACATCTACAGTGGAAAGTGCAAGTGATGTATATACTACATGTAGAGCACTTAGCCTGTGTGTTTTCATGGAAACAAAGTGGTATTAACCACTTGCCCACGGTGTCATAGTAAAAATACGTCATGATTTTAAAGATGGATATCTCGGTAACGGCAGCAGCTGCTGCCACAACCGAGATATCCATCTTTTCCATGGGCAGTGCTGTACACGATAATGGCGGTCCCAGCGGCGGATTCGCCGCAAGATCGCCGTTATCGGTGGCGGGAGAGGGCCCCCCCTCCCGCCGCTCTCCCGCGCTCTCCGCCGCTTACCGGAGCCGTCGGTAACGGCGGAGGCGATCGGGTCCTCTTGCTGGCTGTGTTGGGATACGAGTGAGGGAAAAAATCGCCCCCACCCGTCCCCCACAGCTCTGCTGGGCGGAAGTGACGTCAAAACGTCAGTCCCGCCCAGCGTCTTAAAGAAACATTTTTTTTTTCTGAGATTTGAAAAATTACATTTTTTTTTTCTTTTTTTGCATTTAAGCCTAAATATGAGATCTGAGGTCTTTTTGACCCCAGATCTCATATTTAAGAGGACCTGTCATGCTTTTTTCTATTACAAGGGATGTTTACATTCCTTGTAATAGGAATAAAAGTGATAATTTTTTTTTTTTTATTTATTTCGATGTATAAAATTATAAACTAATTAAAAATAAATAAGAAAACAAAAAAAAAAAAATGTAAAACGCCCCGTCCCGACGAGCTCGCGCACAGAAGCGAACGCATACGCGAGTAGCGCCCGCATATGAAAACGGTGTTCAAACCACACAAGTGAGGTATCGCCGCGATCGTTAGAGCGAGAGCAATAATTCTAGCCCTAGACCTCCTCTGTATCTCAAAAAATGCAACCTGTAGAATTTTTTAAACGTTGCCTATCGAGATTTTTAAGGGTAAAAGTTTGACGCCATGCCACGAGCGGGCGCAATTTTTAAGTGTGACATGTTGGGTATCATTGTACTCGGCGTAACATTATCTATCACAATATATAAAAAAATTGGGCCAAATTTATTGTTGTCTTATTTTTTTATTCAAAAAAGTGTTTTTTTTTTCAAAAAAAGTGCGCTTGTAAGACCGCTGCGCAAATACGGTGTGACAAAAAGTATTGCAATCACTGCCATTTTATTCTCTAGGGTGTTAGAAAAAAAATATATAATGTTTGGGGGGTTTAAGTAATTTTCTAGCAAAAAAAAACAGTTTTAGTCTCGTAAACACCGAATCTGAAAAACAGGCCCGGTGGGCAAGTGGTTAAAACCAAAAAATGTATTCTATTTGCGCTTACCAAATCTTAGATTTCATTTTTTTTTTTTTTTATAAGGGTTTACCCCCCCCCCCCCCCCCTCCCTTAATTTCTCCTGGTGATACAGACAGAAAGTCACAACTGGCCAGCAAGTGTCAGAGGGTTGAGAAAAACAACGATCAGTGAAAAGACAGGATCTATAATGTAATGCAGACAAGACATACCATGTCTCTTCTGCATTGTTACTTACCTAACCAGCAACAAAGCCATAACTATGTGCAATTGCAGCAATATCCCCCCCCCCCCCCCCCCGACTTGTATTGGCATATTGTAACCCATAAAAAGGAATAGAGAAAACATGTTTTATCGCTGCAATTGCACCTGGTTGCTGACTTTGTTGATGGGCTTACTCCTGTGTGGGCGCAGGCACGGTGCCGATCTTTATGGCCTTGGATGATCAGGTAGAAGCATCATTTTCATTGTTGCTTACCTCACCTACATGACCACTGAACTGCACACGCACAGGTCAGTGTAGAAGTTCGACTATGTCTAAACTCCTGCACAAGAGTGAGGACGTCTGAATCCAACCAATTAAAATGGCTGGGGATCGATAACCCGAAGCCACCAGGCTGAGGTGGTCAGCAGCTGGCAGGGAGGGACAGTGCTAAAGAGAAGGCAGGTATAACTCTGCTTTAAAAGTGTTATCAGTGCATCAGATAATGTATCAACACCTCACTCCCCCAGTAGAGAAGAAGGGAACTGCCGCTACAGGTGAGTGCACTAAGCAGTGTCCTCTCAGAAGCATGGGTGCAGGCAATGCATGGAACAAAAACTTAAGAAAAAGGGTTGGACAGCCGCACTTCCAAAAATCCTTAAAAAGGTTGCCTTTAATAGTAAAAAGAAACAGCACTACAAATCACAGCAGGCAGTGGGGTATAAGCTGACGCATTCCGCACTGTAATGTCAGCGCTTAGTCATACCTCTCTCCCCCAGGTTGACAAAACGTATCCAAAAAAGGCGATTCTGTTGCTCCTCCATCCAAAGTGGAGACACCACAAGACAAGAACACAGTTTCCTAGCAGGATCACCAGGTGAAAAAAAATTAACTAAAGCAGCTGCCACTTTTAACAATTGAAGCTGCAATATATACAATTTTTTGTCTTGGATTACCGTTTTAAGGCTTCATTTCCACTGGCGTTTTTACAGCCACCTTTCTGAGCGTTTTTTACAGCTTAAAAACGCCTGTCCATTTTTGCTGGAGCTTTAAAAACGCAGCGGCCGCGTTTTTGAGCGTTTAATGTCTGGCGTTTTTACAGCTCTATTGCTGGAGCTTCAGAACGCACTGGTGCCGCGTTTTTTTTGCAGCTTAGCCATCTACAGCTCAAAAACTTCATGGTGGGCATGAGGCCATAGACTAACATGGACAGGCGTTTTTAAGCTGCAAAAAACGCTCAGAAAAGTGGCTGTAAAAACGCCAGTGGAAATGAGCCCTAAATGTGCACAGAAGAAATTGCCATAACATGCCACAGGGAATGGACAGACACACTTCAAAGTCTGGGCTTACACATTAGCTGGCATGAAACGCTTTTCAGTCATCTAGTCTTATACCAGTTACAAAAATAAAAATTCATGATGGCTCTATGTCAAGTTTACATGTTTTGACACCAATGTCAGCGTTACAGCAATGTACAAATACAGGATGCACCCATGACAGCATTTCAGGTTTTTCCTCATAACCATGCTGACTTTCAGTAAGTATGTACCGAAGAGGGGGTGGCATGAGTCGTTCTCCTGACTTTGGCTTTTAGATTGAGCTGCTGAGCTTTGTAGTGATAATTTTCTGCAAACTATTTAAGATTACCACTAGGGTTGTCCCGATACCGATACTAGTATCGGTATCGGCACCGATGCCAAGTATTTGCGCTAGTACTTCTACTCGCGCAAATACTCCCGATGCCTAAATAGAATACTCCCCCCCCCCCGCCAAATCGGAAGCCGTTGCATCGCGCCGCCGCTGCAAAGGGTTAAACGCTGTGCGGGAACATAACAGCATTCATTTGAATAGCTGTAGTGTTCCCGCCGTTATGGACACTCACCCTTGCTCGCGATTGGATGGGTGATCGTGATCTGTCCAATCGCGAGCAAGGGGGAGTGTCTATACGGGCGGGCTATTCAAATGAATGCTGTGGTTTTCTCTCCATGCGGCTTCGGCGGCAAAGGTAAGGGAAATGGCTGCGTATGGGGGAAATGGCTGAACGGACATGGCTCATTGCTGCATATGTGAGGGACATGGCTAGAGGGACATGGCTCATTGCTGCATATGTGAGGGACATGGCTGCATATGTAAGGGACATGGCTGCATTTGGGGACACGTAAAAAAAGTATCAGTATTGGCAAATACATGAAAAAAAAGTATCGGTACTTGTACTCGGTCCTAAAAAAGAGGCATCAGGACAACCCTAATTACCATGATAAAGATGCCACACACAAAAATATGGTGTGTGGTTGGAGAGAGACTATTGCTGCTGACCATGAGTTGGCTCACCCAGGTATCATAAGTTATCTTGAGGCAACCCCCATGCCGTTTTTTCGGCGTATGTGTTCCCCTAAAATTCATACCAGCCATTTACAGCTCAAAAACGTCATGGTGGGCATTAGACCATAGGCCAACATGGAGAGCCGTTTTTAAGCTCCAAAAAATGTCCGTGGGCATGAGGCCTAAAGGCTTTAACCTGTTCGCGCATTTTGATAAATAAAAACTATTTGTTGCATTACACCGTCACTTTAAAGACTTTGCGTGAGCTAAAAGCTTTGTAATATAACCAATTTGGTGAAATCCCAAGTTAGACATGCCATATGTGATATGTTTGTTTAGTGGATTGGGTTCACAAATTAAGACAATCGGTCATGTAAAGCCTTTTCTCTCACATGACAAACATGTCAGACTTGCCTGCACTGTGCAGCACTGAAACTCTTCTTCTGGGGTCCCATGCCGGCGATCTTGACTCCTTCGAGTGCCCCCAAAGCAAGCCACTTCGATCTCAAACCCAAGATGTGTGCCTCTATAGACACACACGTCTAAAGGTTGTTTTACCTTAATGCAGAGAATGCCTTTATAACCACTTTAAACATGTTGAGGCTTGAAACTCAAAAAAAAAAAATAAAAGTGCACAAGTATCAGTTACAGAATACACTTACCTGATAATCTGGGGCAATATTCTTTTGTGCTTTTAATCCACTTGGCCTTGTTAGATCAACCAGCAGTTCAGCAACATTGGATACATCAACATCAGCAAGTGGCGAAGACGCTGGGGCATTAAAGAGGGTCTGTAGCGTAGGCAGAAAAGCCTCTTCAAAGCACTCCTGATTTGATCTATAGGAGCAAGCAGTTACAGCACATTTATAAATTTAAAACAGATTTTTTGCTTTAACCAATATATGCATTTTATATAAAGAGAGCATTACATGGATGTAAAAAGAATATTGTCATGCGAGAAATATTTCTGAAAACACTAGTCGCTAGGCCACGCCTTTATTTTATATTTGAGTCGCTGTCCATCAAGCATACAGCAAATACAAGTGGTGGAGGAAGGATTCAGAATTCACACATCTTACCGGGACGAATAAGCAAAAATAGGGAAGAAGACCCCAAGGCAGTGACGCAGTTTAGTGTCCTCTTCAGTCACTGGATTGTACCACAAAAGTATCAGACGTGACAGGAGCTTGGCACTTTTCAATCTTCCTGAGAACATCAGTTTGGCTAAACCTTCAGCCGTTTCCGTCCTTATTTCTGGAACCTGAAGAAAAAAAAAAAAAAAAAAAGTGTATTCTGCTATATTCCACTTTGACCATAGACAAGAGCTATAAAACTATATAAACAAATCGCTTTACCTGAACCATCAAATCATAGTCAGAATAAGAAAGATCATGTCTGTTGGACACCCCTTTCCCTTGTAGACACCCCCTGGATAACTTCTCAGCAGAAGCATTGAATAGACAGATGGGATTAGGGGTCTCCAAACTTTCTAAGCAAGGGCAAGTTTTCTGTACTATAGCCTTTAGGGGGAACGGACGGTGGTGAGTGAGAGTAGAAAATATCCCGGCATCAGTGCCCCATCATCGGTTTTGATGGAAGCAATAGTGCCCCATTGTTGATATCAACGAGAAGAATAGTGCCTCATTGATGGTGTCAGTAGGTGGAACAGGGCTCATCATTGGTGTCAGTTGGTGAAATAGTGCCCCAAGGGCCAGATAAAAGCAAGCAGAGGGCTACATCCAGCCCCCGGGCCGCAGTTCAGAGACCACTTATTTAAGCCAAGGATTACTGTTAATTTCTGATACAAGCCAGTAACAAAAAATGTTTAGAAGTGTTAACCCTACCTCTTTTATTATTAGGTACAGACCCCTACATTCAGCTGATCTATACATGTGTATTTATGCCAACAGTTTTTTGGGGTCAGAACAGGCCTGCATATCTAAAGGCAATTTGAAGAAAGCTTTAAATGATAATGCTGTGAACCTATAATATAAAATGTATTGCTAGCTTCTAAGATAGCATCAGGATATAGCGAGAGATTTCTGGTGTTTAGCAGACAAACAGTTCAGAAAGAACAATGCTCTGTTTAGTCATTCCACCCAAGAGAAAGCTGTATCCGGCACTACATGGGACCATCATTATTTATATCATCAAAAAGTTGATTAGATAAATTTAAATAATGTGTAAAGGATTGCAATATGCTGAAATGGCAACCAGCTGTGCTTTCATGAGTAGTCCTAAATAGACGATTACAAGTCAGCAGAATAAGCAAAAAAAAAAAAGGCCCAATTGCTTTCATACCTCACTGTCCAGGAAGTCAGAGAACATCTTTAATATGGAATTCAAAGCAGAAGTCTCCGTTATTATTTCTTCATCAGGTTTTTCTTCAGAGTCAGACTGTTCAGTCTCAAGGGCCACCTCTGCTTCGTCTGCCTGTTTATTTTCGGGGTTATCACCAGCATCTTCCTTTGGCTTTAGAATATCAAGTCCAAAAACCAGAAGAAGATCAAACACTGCGTTCAAGGCACTGGTCCTCACCTTGACCTCATCAAGCTGTGATATCTAAAAAGAGAGAAGAAAAAAAAAAAAAAAGCACAAAAGTCCAGAACAGGTGTAGATTTCATATTGCTTTTGAAATTCAACACAAAAAACCAACAGCGGGAAACGGCACATTGCCTGCTCTACAGAAGTCAAAAATGCAATGCGGATGAGTTTCTGCATGCATGTTTTTGCCGTGTTCCAGTGTGTTATTTCTAAAGTTTTCTGGGGTATTGCTTGCAATTTATCATATTTTTTCGCCACTGGTGTGAACTAGGCAATTGGAACCCACATATTCTACTGGCCATGCGTTTTTGATGAGGGGAAAAAAAACACTGGAATTTGTCTGGCGGAAATCAGCCTTAAAAACAGACAGACAAAAAGTCTACATTGTAAATGGCAATAAAACATTTTAAATAAAGGCTGAATTATGTGCGTTTTGACACGTGGATAATTTACGTCATGTTAATCTTCAAATATGTTACTATTAAAAAAAAAAACGCAAAAGCCAGATGTACTGTATACTACAGGAGAAAAATCTTCATATTCATCTTAAGATTCTTGAGGGCTATATGTTTTCTTACCTGCAGAAGCAGAGTCATGTGTTGTTTTGCAAAGTCTTTGCTCTGCAGGGCACAGCAGCCAATGCACAAAACTGCCATGTTCCTTACAGAAGGATGAACATTGGTTATTCCTGGAAGTATCTGCATGGGGCCAGAAAAGGAATATTTGGTAACAAAACAAAAGGCTTTCACAAAAATAAATCCATAAAAAAACAAAAACAAACACACCTTGCATTTTGGTAGCTAGAATACAAAGTACTGTACAAGATCACCCAAGCAATGATACAATGAAACATACCAAAACTGAGCCTACTTAAGGAATCGGACGGTACTCAAAAATCTGGCAACCCTGTGTTGAAAAGTTTCTACCCCTAGGTTTTGATGCATCCTTCCTGGAGCCCTCAGACACTTCGCCCTCCTGTTCCCTTGGTAACCGTTACAACTTGGACGACCCCACACAACCCTCCTTTTCCCTCCCACCCTCTTGATCTTTTCTTCTGTTATCTACTTGTCCCGAGTTATGGCAGGGAAATGGCACTTACAATGCCTTCAAAAAGTATTCATACTCGAGATTTTCCACATTTTGTCATGTGGCAACCAAAAACGTAAAAGTATCTTATTGTGATTTTACGTGCTAGACCAGCACAAAGTGGCACATAATTTTGAAGTGAAAGGAAAACGAACCCCCCCCACCCCGTCAATACTTTGTAGAACCGCCTTTCACTGCAATTACAGCAGCAAGTCTTTTTGGAGATGTCTCTACCAACTTTGCACATCTAGAGAGTGACCCCCCCTTACAAAATAGCTCAAGCTCTGTCAGATTGGATGGAGAGCGTCTGTGAATATCAATTTTCAATTGGAATTATATCTGGACTATTCTGGGACATTCTAACACATGAATATGCTTTGATCTAAACCATTCCATTGTAGCTCTGGCTGTATGTTTGGGTCGTTGTCCTGATAGAAGGTGAACCTCCGCCCCAGTCTCAAGCTTGTTGCAGACTAAAAGGTTTTCTAAGGTTGCCCTGTATTTAGCTTCTCCATTTATGTTTTTGGTTGCAATATGACACAATGTGGAAAATTTCAAGGGGTATGAATAATTTAAGGCGCTGTAGCTACCATCCTGATATTTCTGTACACTCCTGTTTGACTCTTGCTTTATGTGAATTCCCAGGTAATGTTTAAAGTGATGGTAAATTCTTGTCCCCCCCCCCCCCCCCATAAAAAACACAAGCATGTTATACTTGCCTGCTTTGTTCCAGTGGATTTTCACAGAGCAGCCCAGATCCTTGTCAGGTCCCTCTTCTGTGATCCTGGCCCCTCCCTCATGTTGAGGCCCCCCCCACCAGCAGCTTGCTATGGGGACACCCGAGCCAAAGCTTCTCTTGTCCATTCAGACACAGAGCCCTGACCTGGCCCTGCCCCCTTCCGATTGGCTAGCTGACTTGAGTGGCAGCCAATGATGCAGCTGTTGTGTCTCAGCGAATCAGGAGAGAGAATCTCAGATGGCCGAGACACTTGTGGACATCGCTGGACAGAGGGATCTCAGGTAAGTGTTAGGGGGGCTGAGGCATAATGCATATGCATCAAGATAAAAAAAAATATATATATATTTCAGCCTTTACAACCCCTTTAACTTATTCTTTCTATTAGAAAGTTCCCATCCATCTAGTCTTTTAGAATTAGTCATCCGTTAGCTGTTCCTCCCCGCATGGATAATGCCACTTTTAAGTCGTAGCTGTATATTCCCTACAAATTTGTATGTCAATTTCAATAAAAATGTTTGAAAGCAAAAAAAAACAGATCCATTATTTTGCGGTTTAATGGAGGGTTATCCATTTCATTCAATATATGCCATTTTACAATGTAGCAGATACCTACAAAGTTTCTCATGCTAGTGTACTTTATGTACATTCCTATAAAATCTAAAAACATGCTCCTGGATACCTAGTCTGATATAGATTTCCTTTTTACACCCAATCATCACTGTAAATCTGAGACAATTGGATCATATCAATGATAGAGGTGTGGCTTCAAATCTAGGAGGAATACTGGGCCAGACAGTCCTGAACCACACTGAAGTGACTGCCTGATTTATTGCATTTCCCAAGAGTCACTTTTCTTCTCCTAGGCACTTACCAGTGATTGAATTATCTCATTCAATGTTCCTCCAAGTCCTTTAGAAAGTGAAATGTGCTTTAGGAGTTCGTTACACATAATCAAGCACTTTAGAAGTGTTTCAGGGTCATTCTGGAAAGAGTGAAGAAAACGGTACAGAGAAAGGGTGAGAAAAAAACAAACAAAAAAAAGCAGATTAGGAGAAAAGGAATAGTCATGTTTCGAAAAAGCAGGCCAAACCTTTTCAACGCGGATTTCTTTAAGTTCTGGTTCCTCCGCTTCTTTAATAAGCTGCGCTTTCACCATTTCCAACTCGGACACCTTTTCCTTTAATTCAGAAGCCTTGCCAAAATCTTGGGCATTTATAACATCCTCCAAAGCTTGCTTGGCTTCCATAAGTTGCACTTTTATATTGGCAATCTGCAATTAGACTACATTATTACTTTACAATAATCCTCTATGTTACATCAGTGCACATATTTTAGTGTGTGCTTGTGTCAAGCAAGGCAACCGTTAAAGCAGACCTTAATTCAAACAACTTTATGTTTAAGTGTGACAAGCTCTTTCTGTTCCTAAACTCTATTACTAGGGATAGCAGAATCTAGACCCACGTTAGATAAACCAAACAACTGGAAGCACTAATCCTTTAACAAAATAGGATTATCAAAACCTTGCTGGATCAAAATCCTGCCTGGAAAGAGAAGGTAAGGCACGCAGCCACAGAAACCCTATCGAAAATGAGGCATTGCAGAAGCAGTACATATGCTTGGGCCACATAGGCACAATAGGTGCCACTCTGGGGGGTATGCATAAGTGCAGTACTCAGCTATAGATTGTAAACTCTAGCGAGCAGGGCCCTCTGATTCCTCCTGTATTGAATTGTAACTGTACAGTCTGCCATCTTGCAAAGCGCTGTAAAAACTGTTGGCGCTATATAAATCCTGTATAACAATAATAATAATATTACTGGCGCACAAGAGCTATGACTAAGCATCTATCCATGATGTGAAACACGTTAGCTTTTTTTGTCCCCCATGTCGACTTTCTACCATTGATTGCAGTGTTGCATGATCCACACATATGGAAGGGGACAGATACTATTCTTATTTTGTTTTTTTTAGCAGGTCGGATTGGAGGTAGGTGGGTGCGCTGTGTCTGAAAGTGCACCAATCCAGTAGATTAAATAAAAAACAGTGCCTTTGAGTGAGTGAAACACTTGTATAGCACTGCAAATGCAAACTTAATCGCCTCAAGGCGCTCATTTCCATCCAGTGTCGTCCTGATCCTTTAGAAGAGGTGGGTCTTAAGTTTTTTCCTGAAGGCCCAATGTTTTTTTTTCCATGCAGATGCTCATGGGTGGAGCCTTCCATAGCCGTGGTCCTTGGACTGCAAATCTTTGTTCTCCCGATTTGTAGCGGGACTTGGGGATGTGGAGGAGGTTTCGGTTGGTTGATTCAGAGAACGTGATTGGGGGTGTAGTATTTTATTTTCCTGCACAAGTATTGAGGAGCGTTTCCTTGTGCGCACTTGTGAGCGAGACAGAGGGTCTTGAATGTGACCCGATCCTTTACAGTTAGCCAATGAAAGGTCCTCAGGGAAGGGGTGATTGATTGCCAGATTTTTTGCCAGGTTTTTTCCCCCCCGTTACCAGTCTGCTATGCACTCTGCTGCCCTAGTATAGCTTTTGGAAGAAAATCACCCTCCGACTCATTTACACCTGGCTTGGTTCTGAAGAGCAAAACAGTGAGCATTTGAAAAGATGGCGAGGAGGCAATACAAAGGACTTATTTTTACCCTCGAAACACCAGATAACCATGCCGCAAACGTGCGTGTTGTGCGCAGTTGCAGCGTGACCCCATTTAAAGGGATCACGCTCAGTGGGCAGTACAATTTTGCCGAGGGCAACAGGGCTATAATTCTTGCCCTGGCATGTGTACAGGCCCTGGTGCTGCCTCTGCAGCAAAAGAGGGGCGCAGTTCAGGGACTGTAAAAACACTGCCCCCTCATTGGTCTGGATGAGGGGGGTTTCCAAAATCCCTGATTAAAACATGGATTATGGTGAAAGGGGTTGGTAAGAAAACATAAGCATTTGGGAAGATGGCAAGCCTCTAAACATGGCACAAACGGGGAAGCACTGGACGAAATTATAAGGAACCATACCTTCACTTGTAGTTTCCTGGACTCTGCAGCATCTGGTGGATTGTCGACCATGACAATTGGCTCTCGGAGCTCAGAAATCATTTCTGCTACCTAAAACATTAAAGTAGTGGTGAATAAAAAAAAATGTAAATACACAAATAACACACAGTAAGGTAAAAGGAAACTTTTTTTTTTTTTTAGCTAAATAAACAATTCCTTTAGTGATCCTTTAAATATTTTTCTATGAAATAACATTGCCAGAAGCCAATCACTTCATCAGTTTCAGAGCAAAGTTATTCCAGAGCAAAACTTAAAAAAAACTTTATTTTATTATGAAAGGGTATCCACAAAATCTAGGGTCTGAAAATATTCTGCTACTTACAGTTACGATTCTACGGTCATCATCCTTTAGAACACGGAGTAGGATATCCACCAGAGGGGATATAAATGATGTTGGAACATTGGGCATGATAAGTATCTCTTGTAATACTGCAAGAAGACGTTTTCTGGAAAGTAAAACATGACAACTTTCAAAGCAAGGTTGAAAATAGTAAAACCATTGTGCGAATACTTTCATTTAATTGCTTTGTTATGTACTATATTGTGAATTTTTGAATTTGTTGTTACATAATAGAAAAAAAGAACTTCGGCCTAATTGAAAAAAAGGAGAATTTATCTCCCCCCCTGCCCTTTTTTATACACAGTGAAAAGCTGTTGGATTAAATACAATTAGCCTTTTACCTCCTTAGTTGGGGAGGACACTTAAAGGGGTTGTAAAGGTAAAAAATTAAATAAAAAAAATACTAAATAGCTTCCTTTAACTTAGTGCAGTCCTTCACCTGCCTCATCCTTCCATTTTGCTTTTGAATGTCCTCATTTCTTCTGAGAAATCCTCAAATCCCATTCTTCCATCTAACTCCACACAGTAATGCAAGGCTTTCTCCCTGGTGTGAAGTGTCGTGCTTGCATCCTCCCTTGAGGGGATGAGCAGGAGAGTCAGGACACTCTACGTTGCAGATAGAGAAAGGAGCTGGGTGTTAGTGGGCGTCCTGACTCTCCTGCTCGGCCCCTCAAAAGGAGGGTGCGAGCGCGACACTCCACACCAGGGAGAAAGCCTTGCATTACTGTGTGGAGTAAAACAAAAAGAAAAAAGGAGGGCGCACCGACCTAGTGCATTACCACTTAAAATTTATTGAAAAATAGAATAAAAAGCAATGGTCTTACTCACAAAGGAAAATCGAGTAAACACTTTTCAAACAGCTAGACTGCCAGTGGAACATCACACATCTGAATGGCTGACGCGTTTCTGGTGCGTGCCCCCTTCTTCAAAGCCTAGATCACTGACCAATCTAGGCTTTAAAGGGGACACGCCCCAGAAACGCGTCAGCCATTCAGATGTGCGTTGTTCCACTGGCAGGTGCTGCAAGGTTCAGTCCAGCTGTTTGAAAAGTGTTTACTCGATTTCCTTTGTGAGCAAGACCATTGCTTTTTATTCTATTTTTCAATACATTTTAAGCAGTAATGCACTAGGTCGGTGCGCCCTCTTTTCTTTTCATTTTGTTTTAGCCATATGAATACCCTTTTATTCTGTGGAGGGCTGCAAGACTTCAGACTTTGCCGTGAGACTATACGGCTGTACCCAGTTTTGGCAGAACACCAGAGCGCAGGAGTTTTTTTTTATATTACTGTGTGTAGTTACAGACAGAAGAACAGGAAGTGAGGATTTCTCAGAAGAAATAAGAACATTTAAAAGAAAAATCGAAGGATGAGGCAAGTGAAGGAGCACTGCACTAAGTAAGGTAAAGGAAGCCATTTAGGGGGGATTACTTTTACAACCCCTTTAAGCCTAGCATTTGACATTCTGGAAACCTGTGGGACCCCACACCTCTCATACATTTTGCGGTTCTCCCCAATAGTCACCTAACTCATTTTTTCCCCCTATACCAGTGGTAGTCGACTTTGGTGATGTTGGGGGCCACACTTTAGGCCCCCATATCAAGAATGGGGTTCACACAAAATTCAGTGAATTGTTCATTATCAGACACAATAGGATTTATTCAAAGACTATGGACATGATACAGGAGATGGTCAACAACTGCAGATTTGTTGGAGACTGGGGACATTGTCAGGAGACAATTTAAGACATTATAGGCTGCTTGAAATTACTGCTATAACAGGGCAGTAGGGAAACCCAGATTAGCAGGGCCCCACAGACAAAGTGCCAAACAGATACGTGAGGTCCCCAGGCAACAAGTTGGCCACCAGGGCTCTAGAAAGCTGTAACCCACTCTTGTGAAGGAACCTACTGCTTATCAAAATAAAAATGGGCATTACCACTAACATAACTAATTTTGAAAATGCTTGCCACTGGCAATCTATGGCTTTATTATTTTTGTTGAGCCTGGCCTGCAACAAGCAGAAGTCAGAACTTCTGATCTACATTTTTCCAAGTCAGTGATGTGGAACATTTTAAAGCCAGTGGATTTAGCATGACCAGCAAAATTTTCAGTAAAATAAATAATATGTAATGATACTGATAATGTCTGATGCAATCTGCCTGGGATGGAAGCTTGTCTGGGGTACATATGCAAAATGAATGAGGCTGTGAAACCAAATATTCAGCTTAGCACGGTTTGCATACAGTGTCCAAATAACTACACCAATGCAATATAATTAATATCTAAATTTAACCCCAGCACATTGGATTGTAGCACAACACGCAGTTACATGCTCATATGCCACAGTGCAGCACCAAAATCGCCTCTTGCAGGAATCATGGTTTGTTTTGGTGTATTTGGCAGCCTTGTCAAAAGAATGCAATCTCAACAAAAACCCCAAAATGGTGGCCGATGAGACCGCTGGGCCCTTCTTGGGACCAGCCACCGAAACAAACTGAGTCTGAACTCCAGGATGGAGCAGTAACAGACAAGTATATTCTCGGAGCTTGGACAGCGTCCGAGGAATGCCACGTCGTCTCCTTAGGATTCGACGAATGAAGGCACAAGTATGGCAGTACAATGTCTTCCTTGAGATGGAAGGTCGAAATGACATTAGGAAGAATCCCAAACTTCTGTGGTTTGTCCACATGACTTTTGGCATACTACAGTCGACTCTTATTCTTTGGAGACAGCAAGGGGGTGCGCCTGGGAGTTCTGTCATGGAGGCCTTCATTACGCAGTGTGCGCCGTATTGTCTGAGCAGAAACTTCAGTACCCACATCTGACAAATCTTTTCTCAGTTCCTCAGCAGTCACACGGTGACTTTTCTCCACTCTACGCTTCAGGTAGCGCACAGCAGTCGAAGTCAGCATCTTCTTTCTGCCACGACCAGGTAGCGTTTCAACAGTGCTCTTTGGCTTGAATTTGCGAATCATGCTTCCTATGGTGTCTCTTGGTATGTTTAACATCTTTGCAATCTTCTTATAGCCATTGCCCTTCCTGTGAAGAGTAATCACCTCTTCTCTTGTCTTCCTGGACCATTCTCTTGACTTCATGTTTGCAACCACACCATTAAATGTCTAGAAGGAGTATCACAGTCATTTTAAAGCTGCCTAATTGGTGCTTATTAGGCTTTATTGCTGCTCCCTGACATCCACAGGTGTTTTCAATACCTGATTGAAAACACTTCAATTAACCTCTGTTCTTCAGCCCAGGTTCACACTGGATACGATATAGTTCGATTTGAGATGCGATTTCACATGTGAAATCACATCTCAAATCGGCGGCAATTGCCAGCAATGACACCGTCCTAATCGGTGCGACGCCGCATCTGTGGCGCTGCACCGATTTCAAAAAGTAGTTCCTGTACTACTTTTTGCGATTTCAGGACGCGATTTACATTGACATCTGTGCAGAAACCGGCACAGATGTCTCTTAAATCGCGGCCGAAATCAGGACTGCCAGCGGGAGTGAAATCGTGCAAGTTCAGCTGAACTCGCACGGCTTCACTCCCGCAGCCCAGTGTGAACAAGAGCTCAGAGTGGTAGTCTTTAAGGGGTTGAATAATTGTGTAAATTAAGAATTCACAAAAGAAACATTTACTACTGTATTACAAAACCAATTGATGTAATTTTAGTTGCATATGGTTCTCAATTCCCTAAAACCCTTTACAGCATTGGGGGTTGAATAAAACTGTATATATAAAACTTTAGCACAGTACTGTACATAGGCATTAGTTCTCAGCATTTTGTAAGCAGAGAGACAGCCACTGAGTCTCTGGCTCTCTGCTATGCGTGCTCCCCTTCCCAATGCTCACAGGAGCACAGAGTCATGGAGAGGAAGGGCACTTCCTGAGAGACTGACCCAGCTGCTGCCAGGGTACTTATATTTTCAGAGCCTGGACTCGCTCTGTGATATCAGTCAGCAGGAGGCTTTAGCCCACTATGGGGGGGGGGGGGGGGGGAACTCCCGTGATCCATAAGGGAAATATAGCCAACATAGCTTTGGCTATACTTCTTTAAAAAAATAAAAGAGTCAAGCTCAAAGAGCAAAATTATATCGGCCAACCTACATGTTAACAATTTTACCTCTGAGGTAGAGATGCTAACTGATGATATTCAGAGATCAAAGGTAGCAGAGAAATATAAATGAGTGCGTGGGAAGGTTTCTATAGTGAAGGTGATGTGACATAACACCAAATAAACAGTTTTGACCTACCTTCCTCCCTCTTCACTGGTATCCAAGCAGCCTATTATACGAATCAGCTGCTGCCCAATAAATGCTTTAGTCATCAGGTCTTCAATTTTAGTCATATCTGCTTTTTCTTCCTCAGTCAGTACAGGAAGAGTTTTAAGATAACTAAAAAAAAAAAGCAACGGATTTTAGGATCTGCTCTTGCAATAAAAGCTTTGGGATTCCTACCCATATATTAAACTTATTGAAGACAGTCTAAGGATGCATTGCCAAAAAAGACGTGTGTGTGTGTTCCAAACACTGATTTTGGTGTTCACTGCCATTGGTTTCAAGTTGCACCATTACATATTTTCTCAGCGTCTTGAAAGAGAAATGCATGCTTGATAGCTTCGGAAGCTCCAATCATAGAAACCATTCAGAGCGAGGAGGAAGCAGGAGAGTGGTTTGTCCATGGGTTTCCACTGACACACAGCCAACCAGGCCCACGCATGTACAGGTGGCTCCATAGGACACAGTTGATGAGCCATCCTGCATGGATACAGGATTAACCTGGGTGACGGGCAACGTTTTATACAGGAAGAGGAGCAAAACCAAGCAATTCTTACAGTCAGCATTTGAGGCTTTAATATCACTTTAAAAAAAGGACATATATCTGTACCCGAACACATGGGTAAACATGGACAAGCATTGCATTTTTTTAAACCACTTCAGCCCTGGAAGTTTTTACCCCCTTCACGACCAGGCCATTTTTTTCCGATACTTTAAAGCAACTACACTTTTGATGATAAAAAAATAAATAAAATAAAAAATTCTCATTCTGATCTATGTACATTGCAAGGATTATAACAAAACTTTGTTGCAGATTGCTACCTTTTGTTATTCTGAATAAATCCCTGTGTAAACCCAGGTTCACACTGGGCTGCGGGAGTGAAGCCGTGCGAGTTCAGCTGAACTTGCACAATTTCACTTCCACTGGCAGTCCCGATTTCAGCCGCGATTTAAGAGACATCTGTGCAGGTTTCTGCACAGATGTCAATGTAAATCGCGGGCTGAAATTGCCAAAAAGTAGTACAGAGACTACTTTTTGAAATCAGTGCAATGCCGCAGATGCAGCGTCGCGCCGATTAGGACAGTGCCATTGCCATTAATTTGCGACAAAATCTGGCGTTTTGACATGCCAAATCGCATGTCAAAACGCACCAGTGTGAACCAGGGCTAAAGGTTTGTCTGTGCCTCCAGGCTGATTGGGCCTAATGGGAGAAGTTTCATAATTAACTGTCAGGTGTGAAGATACTGGACACTAATGAGGAGATCTGCTGGGCCTGCATCCCCCATTTAAAGTATCTCTCAAAAAATGCCTGAAATCTGACTTGCATCTTAGGCAGGCTTCTGGGAAAATTGGTGAGCCAAATCACACAAGCAGGAAATGTTTCAGGGGAGTGGTCAGTACACACACTGTACAGAAAACTCCAGGTAAGCCATATTGCAATGTATTCTCAGAAAATAGGATTCTATGCTCACCGTAAAATCTTTCTTCGAGGTCATGGACGGACACAGCCTTAATCTTGACTTAGTGGGTATTAGTCTTCCTTTAAGAGTTGACTAGGCAGAAACTTATATAAAAAACTTATATAAAAAGGTTAACTTATCATACACACCCCCTATAGCCCCTCTTCTCTGCATCTCGCAGATCAGTTAGTCAAAAAGTAGTACAAACATAAAGAGGGGAGGGTGCTGTGTCCGTCCATGAACTCAGAAAGATTTTACGGTGAGCATAAAATCCTATTATCTCATTCGTTCATGGACGGACACAGCCTTAATCTTAGTGGGACGTCCCAAAGCATTGTCAAAAATGAGGGGTGGGAACAGCAAAAAAATTAAACTTCACCCCAAAACATAGCTCCTCAACTGAGGAGTTGTACCTCTAAACAGCCGCCTGCAAAACTTTGTGGCCAAAGAAGCATCCGAAAATGCACTCACATGAACTTGTAAAGTTTAGTGAAAGTGTGACCGGGCGACCAGGTCACCGTCTTACACACCTGGGAAACAGACACTTGATGTCAGAAACCCCAAAATGGTGGCCGATGAGACCGCTGGGCCCTTCTTGGGACCAGCCACCGAAACAAACAGTGAGTCTGAACTCAAGGACGGAGCAGTAACAGACAAGTATATTCTCGGAGCTTGGACAGCGTCCGAGAAATGCCACGTCGTCTCCTTAGGATTGGACGGATGAAGGCACAAGTATGGCAGTACAATGTCTTCCTTGAGATGGAAGGTCGAAATGACATTAGGAAGAATCTAAGGCTGCGAACGCAGCACCATCTTATCCTTGTGGAAGATCAGATAGGGAGCCTTTCATGACAAGGCTGCCAGCTAAGAAAGTGTCAACAAGAGAACTTCCCTAATGTTCTCAAACAGTGGTTCTGGAGGCACCTAGAGGTCATGGCGTTAAGCCATTGACTTAAGCAGGATGATCTATGGGACCTTGCGCCAGCAGATCCTCTCATAGTGGTAGACGCCAAGGTGCGTCCGCTATTCAAATCCCCACAAAGGTAGTGGAGGACAGACCGGAGGGGCCACATGTCGAACCCCCTGTACAAATGTTCTCACTAGAGAGCGAGTCGCCAGGGGGTCACAAAGAAAACAGCCAGGGCAGATATCTGTCCCTTAACCAAACAAGTCCGTGGATACCACTTAATTTCCTCGCAAAGAGCTAAGTAAGCTCTCCAAGTGCGATAATAAATCCTCCTAGAGGATAACTTCCTGGCCTTCCTTATGGTAGGAATCACAGAATCCGTCAGGCCCCGGTCTCTTAGTACCTGGCTTTCAATAGCCATGCCATTAAACCAGCGACTGTAAAGCAGGATGCAGTATGGGACCTTGTGACAGCAGGTCCTCTCTCAGCAGTAGACGCCAAGGGACGTCTGCTACTAGCCGCACTAGATTGGCGTGCCAAGGACACCGAGGCCAATCCGGAGCAATTAGAATCATAGGAGTCCTGTCTGCCTCTACTCTGTGAAGCAGAAGAGGCAGGAGCTTTAGAGGAAAGAAGGCATAGATTAGCCAGTACTGACTCTACGGCGCCACCGACGCATCTGTCGCGTCCGGGCATGGGTCTCCTGACCTGGCCACAAACCTCAATACCTTCGGATTGGGTCAAGATGCCTGGCGTGCCCCATCTTGGGCAAAGGAGCTTAAAACGTCTCCGGGTGCAGAGACCATTCTCCTTGGTCCAGCATCTGGAAACACAGGTAGTCTGCCTGCCAGTTTTCCACACCCGTAATGCATTTGGCTGAGTGTGCCGGTATGCTCCTTTCTGCCCACCTTAGGATGTGAGAGACTTCCGATACTGCAGCCGAGCTACTTGTTCCTCCTTGATGGAAGACGTATGCCACTGCCGTGGCATTGTCCGACTGGATGCCATCGTAGCCTCCGAGACCATGTGGAGAGGCACAGCCTGGAAAGCCTGATCACCCGAAGTTCCAGGACCTTGATCGGCAAATGGCAATCCCTGGAGACCAGCGACCCTGGGTTGACTGGACCCCCCCAGACTCCCCCACCGGTAAGGCTGGCGTCTGTCGTGACAACTATCCAGTGTTAAGGAAGGAACGACTTCCCGGACAGAAGTGCCAGTGAGGTCGGCCACCACACCAGGGAGGCCCCCTACCAGGTGGCTCACCCGGATCCGATAATCCAGGGATGATGGGCACTTGTCCCATCTGGACAGAATTTTCCCTCTGTAGCACTCGCATGCGAGTCTGCAACTTTTCCACAGGGAAGCAAACCTTTGTCTCTGAGGAGTCTGGAATCAATTCCAGATACACTAGGCGTTGAGTCGTTACCATTACTGACTTTGAATGTTCAGTAGCCACCCAAGTGTTTGAGGCTGGGTTCACACCTGTTCCGACAACGCTCCTACATTGGGAGCTCATGTAGCATGACGTGTGAAAATCAATGTTTCCCTATGAGAGCCGTCTTAACTGGTCCTACACAAGTCGGTCCGACTTTGAAACTACTCCCTGTACTACTTTGGTCCTACGTTGATCCCACTCCATCCCATTGAATATCATTGAAGTAGGACCAAAGTAGGAGCCTTGTCCTAACCATCCGACTTTTGCCATCTGACATGTGATTACAGCAGCAGTAAAAGGAATTGATCTCACTCTGGGATTGTTTTGATTGGTCAAAGAACAAGTCAGTCTATCACAAAGTAGGACCAAAGTAGTATCCTGTTCATGAAAGTAGGATGGATGTAGGACCAATGTAGGATCAATGTAGGACAAATGTCGCAGAGCAAAGTAGGATGAAAGTCGTGTAGTGTATTGTGAACCCAGCCTGAGGGTTTGATGTTATAGACACGCTCCCCTCCAATTCTGAGGCTGAAGCGGCCCTCAGAAGCAGGTCGTCCAAGTAGCCCACGACAGGGATGCCACGTTGTCTTAGTAGGGCGAAAATTGGGGCAATCACCTTGGTGCCGATGCCAGGCCAAAAGGGAAGAACCACAAAGCGCAGAAGTTTCTGATGCTTTGTGCATATGGGGACATGTAGATGGACATCAGGGATGCCCAAGGATGCCAGAAAGTCCCCCCGGCTGGAGGGTAGCAACGACAGAGCGGATTGATGCCACCCGCAATCCTTGTACCTTCACGAAGCAATTGAGGGCCCCGAGGTCCAGGATAGGACGAACGCCCTCCTTCTTTGGTACAATGATCAGATTAGAGTAAAACCTCAGAAACCGATCCTGTACTAGGACAGGGATAACCACCCCGCGTTTCAGTGGGTCCAACAAGCTGGTAGTAGCTGGAGGTTGGAGGGAAAAAAAAAAATCTGTTTGGTGGGCAAGATAGAGCTCTATCTTGTACCCTGATGAGACTACCTCGCGAACCCACCGATCGGGGACCCGAGATGTGCTCCGGGTCGCAAAGACGTCCCCCCCCACCCGAGGGATGGGTGGGGGGTGCACCTTCATGTGGACGTGGTCTTGTTAACGGGTTTGCGAAACCAGGGAAATCTCTGTCCATGAGCAGGCGCTTTATTTGCCTGTGGTTTTCTTCCCACAGCAATGGGCGGGCGAAAAAAAAAAACGCTTGGGTGCGGTAAAGAAGGGCCCTTGTTGCCGACGTGGCTCCTTCCCCTTATAGGTCTGTGGGAGCAAGGTGCTCTTATCTCCTGTGGCATTTCTTAATAATGTCATCCAGGCAACCTCCAAAGAGTCTATCGCCAGTGCTGTAATACTTGCATGGGTTACAAAAAAAATGGCCGCCGAGCGGGACGCTAGGGGCCCCAGTTTCATGGGGAAATGCTGCCGGAGGATAGCAGTTCTAAGCGCCCTTCTTGGGACGCACCGCGCAGGCCGCTGAGCGGCCGGGAGACGTGGTACAGCCCCCCCTTGGGCAACACCTCCAGCGCTGGGTGGCTACAAGTAAATGGCCGCCTTGGCACATATAGACCCCAGAAGTATGGCCGCCAAGCTCCGAGTAGAGACAAATAGTGGCTACAAGAAAATGGCCGGCAGGCATACAAAAAAACAATCCAGCATGGTCACCGCAAAAATGGTCGCCAGACACAGCAACAGAATCTCTTATGCAGCTCTCTACATTGAAAGAGGGAAGCAGCAGCTGACAACATGGACACAAGTAAGCAATATCTATGCACTTATACTTTATATTGGTTCTCATGTGGAGCTCCCCAGGGCAACCCCCACCTCAGCAGGCTATGGAGGAGGGAAGAGGAAGGAGGGCGGAAGGGAAATATATAGCCCTTTACTCACCTCTCCAGGGATGCCCAGCTCGGTTTTCTTGCCGAAGCAAGGTAGTAGTACTTACTCTCCTGTGGTTTTATGCTGGAGCATCCTGGACAGTGCATCTTCTACATGGTAACGAAGATGACCGTCAGCCAGGCTACTGCGACTCAGTCCTGCAGACCGGTCTTTATGCAAGCCCTGGATCGTATAGCTCACCGGCCACCCGTACACCTATGGGCATGTCGTGGATGACCCAGCGCGCAGCTACGGTCGGCACACGCTCGATGGCCGAAACTGGGAAGAATACAAGGATCCAAGATTCAGCCTGTTGCCCAGTCGGCAGTTGATCGAAGATCGCAGGAAAAAAATAAAAATCCAGCCTTCAAGCCATGCACCTGAATGGAGCCATGTCTTCTCCTGAAACTAGGCAGAAAAAAAAATGATCTGCGAGATGCAGAGAGAGGGGTTATACCCAGAGGGCCCACCCCCTGGGCGGGGCTATAGGGTGTGTATGATAAGTTAACCTTTTATATAAGTTTCTGCCTAGTCAACTCCTAAAAGAAGGCTAATACCCACCAAGTCAAGATTAAGGCTGTGTCCGTCCATGAACGAAAGAGAAAATTACATTGGCTGCGGATTGAAAAGGAAAAGGTAATTTTTAATAACATTAAATTACAAAATGATTAGGGTCGCAATTATACGCGCTATATTATTTTTCTTTATTTGCCATATAAAAGAAATAAAACGTTCATCCTAGACCTAGATGGAGTAGACAATCAAAGGAAGTCATAGTATTAGAGAAAATACAGGGAACAATCCTACAGCCTGGACAAATGCTTGCAACATTAACCACTTCAATACTAGCCCATAGTCATTTGATGTCCACAGATAGGATCTCCCATCTCCCATCCTGGGTGGACGGCATATGACGCCTTGGGCTTTGTGCAGTGATATCTGAATGCCGCCTGCAGCTAGAGGCATCATTCAGATAACATTCGTTGGTGCCGGCAATTCTGTACACGATAAGAACGATCATAGTGGCGTTTCCGCCCCCCCCCCCCTCCTGCTGCCATCCGGTGCTTCTCCAGGCTCTCCCATGCCATCGGGGGCCCAAAGAATTGTCCAGCGCCGGATGGGAAGCATAGAGATGACTGGTGACCACATGGTCACCAGTCATCTCTATGACCGTCGGAGGGACGGGAGCGATTTGATGACGTCACGCCCAGGTACCCGTAGGTAAACAAGGCCGCAATTGCGGCTAGTAAGCAATACCAAGCATGAGATCGTGATTTTTTTTTCACAATCTCATGATTTCCAGCCTGTAGAGATGCGGGGTCTTATTGACCCCGCATCTCTCCATAAATAGGACCTGTCTCACACACACACACACATTTCCTTTTACAAGGGATGTTTACATTCCTTGTAATAGGAATAAAAGTTACGAAAAAATGAATATTAAAACGCCCCTGTCCCCGGTAGATCGCGTGCAGGAGCACACGCAAGTCTCGCCCACATATGTAAACCCTGTTTAAACCACATATGTGAGGTATGGCCGCGTGCGTTAAGAGTGCCAGTAACAATTCTTGCACTAGATCACCTCTGTAAATCTAAACTGGTAACCTGTAAAAAATGTCAAAGCGTTGCCTATGGAGATTAAGTATCGAAGTTTGGCGCCATTCCATGAGTGTGCGCAATTTTAAAGCGTAACATGTTAGGTAGCTATTTACTCGGTGTAACATAATCTTTCATATTTTACAAAAGAAATTGGGCTAACTTTACCGTTTTGTTATTTTAATTCATGAAACCATTTTTTCCCAAAAAAAGGCGTTTGAAAAATGATTGCGCAAATACCGTGCAAGATAAAATGTTGCAATGACCGTCGTTTTATTCCCCTAGGGTGTCTGCTAAAAAAAAAAAAAAAAAAACATATAATGTTTGGGGGTTCTGCGTAATTTTCTAGCAAAAGAATGATTTGTACATGTAGGAGAGAAGTGCCAGAATAGGCCCGGTATTGAGGTGGGTATAAAAGCCCGGTATTGAAGAAGTTACTCCAACAAATGTTTAAAAAAAAAAAAAGACCCCCCAAGTGTGTTTTCTGCATAAACAAAAATAAAAGAAACATAATAAAGTTCCAGTTAGAACATTATTACCTTAACAGATACTCTGCATACACAGCTGGCTCTGGTAAAATTTGCTCTAGTGCAGCTTCGCCTTCGTCACCTTTGGATTTAACAAACTCACTAAGTGCTTTCCAATACAAAACATTTTCTGGAGTCAAAGTATCCAGCGGGATGAGTTTCCTAAAGAAAGAAAATACATTGTATCTGCATTTAATCTACAAGAACGCTGCTGCTATGCAACATCACAACTCGCTATATGCGACATACTACATGGTCTTTCTGCCCTTGGGGAACTGAAAGCCGGAAGCAATGATGGAGTTAATTTACAAAAACAATGGTGATAAGTTGCCTTTACTGATCTGCTTATAAAAATGCTAGTTAACTGGCTGCCACACAGATTCAACGCCGAAGGAGTTATTTTTACCTGGAGCAAGTAGTATATTCAGTTGTGCTCATAAGTTTACATACCCTGGCAGCATTTATGATTTCTTGGCCATTTTTCAGAGAACATGAACAAAAAAACATTTTTCACTCATGGTTAGTGTTTGGCTGAAGCCATTTATTATAAAATCAACTGTTTACTCTTTTTAAAAATCAGAATGACAACAAACTACTCAATGACCCTGATCAAAAGTTTACCCTTGTGATTTTGGCCTAATAACATGCACACAAGTTGACACAAAGGGGTTTGAATGGCTATTAAAATGTAACCAACCTCACCTGTGATCTGTTTTCTTGTAATGTGTGAGTGTGAGATAAAATATATAGGTCAGTGAGTTTCTGGACTCCTGACAGACCCTTGCATCTTTCATCTAGTGCTGCACTGACGTTTCTGGATTCCGAGTCATGGGGAAAGCAAAAGAATTGTCAAAGAATCTGCGGGAAAAGGTAGTTGAACTGTATAAAAGAGGAATGGGATATACAAGGATAGCCAAGGAATTGAGAATGCCAGTCAGTAGTGTTCAAACGCTAATCAAGAAGTGGAAAATGAGGGGTTCTTTTGAAACCAAACCACGGTCAGGTAGACCAACTAGGGTTTCAGTCACAACTTTCAGGAAAATAGTTTGGGATGCAAAGAAAAAAAAAAAATAACTTCAGATGAAATAGAGGACTCCCTGAAAACATGTGGTGTGGCCGTTTCAAGATGCACAATAAGGAGGCACTTGAAGAAACATGGGCTGCATGGTTGAGTCGCCAGAAGACATTACTGCGCAAATGCCAAAGTATCCCACTTACAATACGCAAAACAGAAAAGCCTTAAACCTCCTGGCACAAAGTCATTTGGAGTGATGAGGCCAAAATGTAGCCTTTTTGCCACAACCATAAACGCTACATTTGGAGAGGAGTCAACAAGGCCTATGATGAAAGGTACATCATTCCTACTGTGATACACGGAGGTGGATCGCTGATGTTTTGGGGATGTGCGAGCTACAAAAGCACAGGAAATTTGGTCAAAATTGATGGCAAGATGAATGTAGTATGTTATCAAAAGATACTCACAGAACATTTGCATTTATCAGCCAGGAAGCTGCGCATGGGACATACTTGGACATTTCAACATGACAATGATCCGAAAGACAAGGCCAAGTCAAACTGTCATTGGCTACAGCAGAATAAAGTGAAGGTTCTGGAGTGGCCATCTCAGTCTCCTGACCTAAATATCATTGAGCCACTCTGGGAAGATCTCAAACTTGCAGTTCATGCAAGACAGCTCAAGAATTTACAGGAACTGGAGGCTTTTTGCCAATAGGAATGGGCAGCTTTACCAGCCGAGATGGAGCGCCTCATCCACAAATACCTAAAAAGACTTAAATCGCAGGTCCGCCGTTTTTTTTTTTTTTTAAGTCGGCAGCTACAAATACTTTAGCTGCTGACTTTTAAAACAAGGACACTTACCTGTCCAGGGTGCTCACGATGTCGGCACCCGAAGCAGACATCTCTCGGGCTCCGAAAAGTGGAAGTTCCATTTTTGGGTGGAACTCCGCTTTAAAGCTTTCATTGATGTCAACTGCTTGCTGACCAGCCGCCTTAGTTATACGGCAGCAGGTCAGCTCTGCTGGGCGAGAGCACGTAGCTATATGTCACCTAGCCCAGCAGCCAATAGGGGCACGGGCCGCCGGAGGCGCTCGCTCGTTACAGAGTGAGGAGGACTGGGAGCTGTGTAAACACACAGCTCCCAGTCCTGTCAGGGGAGAAATGCCTGACTGTCTGTTCATACAATATATGAACAGCGATCAGTCATTCCCCTAGTGAGTCTCCCCCCCCCCCCCCCCCCCCCCCCAGGGAACATACTTAACCCCTCCCCACCCCCCCCCCCCCAGTGTTAACCCCTTCCCTGCCAGTGTCATTTTTATAGTAATCCAATACATTTTTATAGCACTGATCGCTATAAAAATGCCAATGGTCCCAAAAATGTGTCAAAAGTGTCCACCATATTGTTGCAGTACCAAAAAAATAAAAAAACACACCTCATCGCCACTTTTACTAGTAAAAAAAAAAAAATTTCATAAAAATGCCATAAAATGACCCCCTATTTTGTAAACGCTATAACTTTTGCGCAAACCAATCAATAAACGCTTATTGCGATTTTTAGGGTCATTTGGGTAGTTTGTTGTCACGATTTAGAGTAAACAAAGTTGATTGATAATAAATGGCTTCAGCCAAACACTAAAGATGAGTGAAAAAAAAAAACCTTGTTGTAGACCAAGCGATACAAACAGTGTACATCAAAAATGTAAAATATCAGTTTTGGGTGAAAAGTTCCCTTTAAAAATAAAATTTTGACAATGGGTGCATGTAATGAAAAAAAAAAAAAAAAAAAAAACACACACACACACACACACACACACACACACACACACACACACACACACACACAATGTCATTTACATTTTCTTTGTATATTTCTAAAATAAAATTATAACATGCCAAATGATAGACTAAACTACTCCAAGCTCCTAGAACAGCCTCTTGGCAAGTCCACTTCTTCAGGTGCAAGTCTCGGGAGCCCATCTAGCTTGGTATGTATAGCAAAATCGAAAACTGTGGCCGCACTCTGGGGTTTCTCTTTACTTCCTGTCGTGTAAACTCCTCAGGAAGTGAGAAATTATTTTCAACGTGAGGGAAATCTCTTAAGACAGTTGTCACATGAAGGAGTGTCCCGTTTGGAAGATTGTTCTTTTAGTGTTCTGGTGGCAACAAAAACGAGTGTGGTGCCAACCCATTATCACTCGCCAAAATGTGTAAAAAGGTTTTGCTTAACCACTGAAGGACCGGACAAATATGCTGCTAAACGACCCAAGGGGTTTTTACAATTCGGCACTGCGTTGCTTTAACAGAAAGAGCATCTCGGTAAGCCGAAGAGATCGCAGGGACCTTGAGGCCCTATATCCCTTTAAGTGGAAACAGAGGGGAATGAGATATCTGGGGGTCTTTTTGTCTACCACAGAAAGATACTTATACGAAGACAACTATATACTTTTATTAAATAAATTAAAAACAGACTTAAAGGGATATAGGGTGAACAGAGTATCCCGGCTAGGAAGGATAAACATCATAAAGATGATGATACTACCTAAAGCCTTATATATTTTTCAAACACTCCCGATCAAAATTCCAGAAGCCTTTTTTATAGTATTAGGTAAGATAACCAGAAGTTTTATTTGGAAGGAAAGAAAATCCCGCATAGCGGTAGGAACCCTGATTAGACCAAAATATGAAGGAGGATTACAACTACCTGACTTCAAAAGGTACTTTGAGGCATCAGTACTAAGGAGAATTTTAGACTGGTTTCAGACGGAGGGAGGGGGGGCAAGGAAAAGGTGGGTAGAAGTAGAAGAGAGCTTAAGTGTCCAAGGGTTGGGACACAGAATATGGATTCCAATGCAATACAGAGGACTCCCTCAGGATACCCCTATAATCACTAAAGAAACGTATAAAGTATGGGACAGAATATGTAAAAAGAAAGAGTGGCCTTATAATAGTCCATTAATGCCACTCACGGGTACAGATTATTTTCTACCAGGGAAAGAGGGTGGCATATTTAGAAGATGGTCAACCTCTGAAACATTAACATTGAGGGATCTAATGAAGGGAGATGTTCTGTGCTCCATCCAGGAGCTACAAGAGAGATACGGAGTGTTACCAGGAGATACATGGGGTCATAGACAGGTTCAACACTTTATAAATACCCTACCGAAGCCGTTGCGGGCCCCTAATGACCTTAATCAATGGGAAAGAGGCGTAATACGAGTGGGTGCAGGACGACAGGGGCTCTCCAACATATATAAAATATTGACACCCAATGGGGAGGGGGAGGCAGATAAAATATTGGGAAGTTGGGAACTTGAACTGAACCAAACCATAGGGATAGGACAAAAAAGGAAAGTATTAGAATATGTACATGCTACCTCAATGGATGCAAAGGTTAAAGAGATGAATTATAAGCTCCTCACTAAATGGTATTATGTCCCAATGAAAATGCATAAAATAGACAGAGAGGTCTCGCCCCTATGCTGGAGGGAATGCGGGATGGAGGGAACCCACGCACACATATGGTGGCAATGTCCCCGGATACAGGTATTCTGGAAAGATATAATAACCCAGATTAAGAGGATAAGTGGGCACGAGGTAAAACAAGATCCTTGGGAATGTCTATTTCATAATACAGGAATGCCTAGGAAAAAATATAGAGGCTCTCTGATTCCACATTTACTAAATGGAGCTAAGGCGCTTATCCCTAGGAATTGGAAGAACAAAGAAGCACCCTCAGTAGAGGAATGGTTTAGAGAAATAGACAGAATTAAAATGATGGAGGAATTATGGTCATTTCATGACAACTCTAGGATGAGATACGAGGGGATATGGGGAGGATGGGAGAGGTTTAGTAAGGGGGGAGGAGAGGGGGATGATCGAGGAGAGGGGGAGGTGGGTGGATCTCCCTCATAGCCCCCAAACTACCTTTTCTTTTTCTCTTTTTTTTTTTTTTTTTTTTCTTTCTCTCTTTCTTTCACCCAGTAGTTGGAAGGGACTACAAAGCCCTCCTAAACTCACAAGGATGCTTAACCCGCACTTAATGGGTTAGATATGAATAATCACTTAAATAGATGTATCACCTTAAATATCGCCGCTTCTTATAGGGGATAGCATTATCACATAACAATCAGGTATTCACAAGGGTGCCCCCACTAGGGTCTGGCCCCCCCCCCCCCTTTTTTTTTTCTCCCAGAAGAGGGAAGGGACATTGAAGCCCTCCTAAACTCCCAAGGGTCCTCAACCCGCACTTAAGGGGCTAGATATGAATAAAAAATTAAATAGATTTATCACTTAAAATTTGCTGTTTTTTTTATAGGGAATAGTAATATCTCATAACAATTGGGTATTCACAAGGGTGTCCTCACTAGGGCCTGGCCCCCCCCCCCCCCCTTTTTTTTTTTTTTTTTTTTTCTTTCCTTTTCTCTCTCCTTTTTCAGATGATGGAAGGAACAAGAGGTCCTTTTAAATCCACAAGGGTCTTTAATCCCTCACTTAACGGGCAAGGAACGAACAAGCACATTGAATAGAACTTATCACATAAACTTTAGTAAAATCTCACAATTATTGGGAATTTATAGGGTTGTCCTCACTAGGACCGGGCCCCCCCTTCGGTTTTTTTTTTTTCTCTTCTTTCTTTCCCTAGGAGATGGAAGGGACAAGGTAGTCCCCCTCAATTCGCAAGGGTTATGAACTTTCACTTAATGGTTAAGGTAGGAATAATCACTCTAATAGATTTATCACTGTCATCCCCCCCTTTTTTTTTTTTTTTCCCCTTCTTTCTCTCTCTCTCTCTCTCTCTCTATCTCTCATTTCTCCTCCCCATCTGTTTCCTCCCATCCCCCCGTTTTCACATACCCCCCGGAAAGAAAGGTCAACCAAGAGGCAGGCCCAGGGTAGGAATAGGTGAACACCGGGAACAAATATAGGAGGATAGATACATGGGATTTTAGGAGACCACAACAGTGTATTTGTAGATTTGTTAGTGTATTTTGTTAATGTATGATTTGTGCTGGAATGTATGTATGTATGTTATTGAAAAATGTTTAATAAAAAAAGGTTTTAAAAAAAAAAAAAAAACAGAAAATTGCGCGGTCATGCGACGTGGTTCCCAAACAAAATTTGCATTTTTTGCGCTATATACAAAAATAGAGCGACATTTAAAAAAAAAAAAAAACAATATGTTTTACTTTTTGTTATAAGAAAAATCAAATAAAACTAAATTTTAGTCAAACGTTTAGGCCAAAATGTATTCAGCCACGTCTTTATATAAAAAAAAAAAAACGCGATAAAAAATATAGCTACCTAGCGGGAACAGCGACACTAATACAGCGATCAGAAAAATTATCGCTTAGTGAAACTGGCAATAGGGGGTGAAAGGGTTAACTAGGGCGGTGATCAAGGGGTTAAAACTTTATTAGGGGGGGGGGGGGTATGGGGGCTACCCTGGACCTAACACTGCCTGTCACACTGACACTAAATGCAGTGATCAGTACATATATGATCACTGCATTCAGTGACACTGACAGGGGGTGGGGGGGGGGATGATCGCAAGGGGTTAATGTGCCTATGTGTAGTGTGTGTCGGTGTAGTGTTGTGCAGACTCACTGTGTGATGTGATCTCTCCTCAGCGGCGGTTGAAAATACCGCCGAGAGCAGAAATCACATCACTTCCCTCTTCCGATCGGACCCACGTCCAGGCAGGCACGTACAGGTACGTTGATGTGCCTGTCCGTGCCATTCTGCCGACGTAAATGTACATGTGGCGGTCCTTAAGTAGTTAAGTTGTAAAACGGCACAAAGGCTTCCTAGCCATGTTTTAGATGGAGAAAACACACAAATTCACCTACCTTTCATCAATATTTTTGCACTTCTCCACAAGCTCATTAGGAGATGAGAGAGAAAACATTGCATTGAGTGCAGAGACCGCAACTTCTGGAGAATTTTCCACATCCAGACGATGAAGAAGTTCCAAGATGTTCCCCTCTGTGTATTTCAACCAGGACTGCAGCAGCTTCTTCTGCATGATTCCTTTCACTGCCTCTGTGATGACACATGGATTGTGACAGTGATTAAAGTGACATATGTTCCATGCAGGGGCATTCAATTGTGACACAGTATTCATTAGAAAGTATGCAGTCAGTGGAATGCTCACCTGATCTGTCATTAAGTCCTTGTTGCAAAAGCTTAACCCTCTGGGCAATGGTAAGTGCTCTTAAGTGAACTTTATCAGCCAAAACCTTTAAACAAAGAGAGGTCAAACACCTTTAAAAAGTTACAGCCACAAGAAGTTATTATGGATCCCTTTAATGCACAAATCCTAAGACTCTAGTAGCCAATGTACCTTAAAGTGTTTGTTAACTCAACATAACTTACTGCCTGCCCCTCTATTATAGGCAGGCATGCCACACAGTACAAGTCTTTTCTAAAAATTAGGCTTGTAAATACCTTTTTTAGGCCAATCTTCAGGCCAGACACACGACTTGCGGCCGCTTTACAGCTCCGATACATGGCTTATGCGGGAGGGGCCGAGATCTCCCTTTGATGCCATCTGGGGAGGTCACATGGCCACTCAGCCCCTCCTGCTCCTGTGCTAGCTGTAAAAAAGGCCACGAGTCACGTGACCGGCCAGAAGATGACTCTAAAAATGTATTTACAATCCTTGTTTTTAGTATAAAAACAAAGTGTGATATACCTGCCTATAATAGAGGGTCTGGCAGTGACCATGGTAAGTTTTTTTTACTTGTACCAATAGTGGCAGGGCGGAGACACAGAACACAGTGCTGACAAGCAGGGAGGAGGGAGAAAGGAGGGCAGAGTGTACAGCTGCAGGTGACTGAGATGTGTGCTGACCACAGTGGTCAGGGCTCAGCAGCCCTGATTATCGTGGTCAGCGCAGAGAGAGGGGAGACTCAGGAATGGACAGTTTTTTTTATAGTTTAGAAAGGGGCAGATTACACAGCACAAGCATAAATTGCTTGAATGCAGAATGACTAAATTTGACTTTCTATAGTTAAAGTGGTTGTAAACCTCTGACAAAAAAATATGAACAAAGCATACGCTTGTGTGTACTTCAATCTAAAGCACCAAGCACCCTCCCGCTGTCTCTCTCCTCTGCGATCTATACGAGTCACTTCTAAAAGGTGATGCTGACACCAGACAATCTCAGGAAATGTCCGCACAACCATCCCTTTCCTCTCCATTACAGCGAGTGATTGATAAGTCTCGTCCATTTGCGTTTCCCTTTGAGACTGTAAAAAAAATAAAAGGGGGTGGGGGGGTAGGATGACCGTCTGCTCCCTTCACTTAGGTCTTAAATTACACTGACCTCTCCTCACTAGACTCATAAGCCTTAGCCCCTATTCCATCTCAGGAGCAACACAGTGAGACCATAGAGAACAAAATAGGCCAGCATTGAGGGGACATTTTAATCTAAAAAAGGAGAAGTATGGCCAAAGCTTTTTTGGCTATACTTCCTCCTGCAGGTCACAGGAATGCAGTTAGTTCTCCTGTGACACGTTTTCAGGCTAATGTCACAGAGACAGTCAACTACAAAAAAAACACACATAAGAGATGGTGAAATGCATTACTGCACAATGCATGGTTTACTTTTTTTTGTACACCATGTTTTTTTTTTTTTTTTTAGGCTGCATTCACATCTGAGCGACAAATCGCCTGTTGCCCGACGCTCATGCCGCTGGAGGGGCGAATCCCCATTCATGTCTATAGAGATGGTTCACATCTCTGAAACGCCGAACGCCTGAAAAAAAAGTCCCGGACCCTTTTTTCAGGCGACATTGGCGTTCGGCCATAGACATCAATGGGGACGATTTGTAAAAAAAAAAAAAAATGAATCGAATCGCGGCAAGTAATGCCGCTCAGGTGTGAATGCAGCCTTAAAGGGCACTTCATTGAAATATATACACAGCAGAATGTTGCGGGGAGCTGCAGTTACATATGGAACGGTGAGTTGTATTGCATTAAACATGCAGCATGTCTGCATTTTTACAAAATGCACCTAAGTCCACCTAAGTCCACCTAAGTCCACCTAAGTCCACCTAAGTCCACCTAAGTCCACCTAAGTCCACCTAAGTCCACCTAAGTCCACCTAAGTCCACCTAAGTCCACCTAAGTCCACCTAAGTCCACCTAAGTCCACCTAAGTCCTTTGTTGTGCAGGGAACAGGGTGTGATTAAAGTGGAGGTTCACCCTAATATTTCACTCTCTATGAGCAATACTGTCTCCCATTGACCATTACAAATCGGTGTTTTTTTTTTTTTTTTTATAAAGGCTTACCTTTATATGTTCTCGAATGTGGCCTGTCAATCAACTGTCCCCGCGGATTAATGGGCGTCCCTATGATTCCCCCGACGCGATCAGTCTCCTGGGAATTAGATGTGACGTTCCCAGGAGACGATCTCTCATGAAATCCCGCGATATTTCCGCGGTCACGTGACTCGGCAAGCTGGTCATGTGACTCGGCAAGCGGGTCATATTGACGCCGGCCGTTGCCATGGAAACTGTGAAGTGTTGACGGCGCCGCTCGCCATCAACACAGCACAGCAAAGGACATGCGCGGGATACAGCGGTGCATGCTGGGACGCCAGCATTCACCGCCGTATCCCGGAAATGATTAGTGCTGGGCTTCAACGTGCCCAGCGTGCCATGAAGCAAAATGAAAACTGCCTGAAGACTGACATCAAACATATCGTTTGGCAGTATAATCGCATCCTGGGGGCCAATACATTAGGACACACGGGCTGCTAATTAACAGAGGTAAGAGGAGCATAAAACTTAAAAAAAAAAAAAACGAAAATCGATTGAAACACCGCTTTAAGCCCTTTTATTTTCCAAATTGTTAGATTATCTATAAATAGTCTCATTACCTCATAGGCAAGTTTCCTGACTTGTTCCTTAACGTCCATAGTGCGCCCAACAATTTTTGGTAAGGTAATGGCAGAGGGTGCAATGCAGGATAGCACTGCTCTTCTTACTTCTGCATTCAAATCATTTTCCAGCAACTGCATGTATGCTATGGAGAAAAACTATGCTTATTTTTTTAAATAAAAATGTTCAAAGCCCACAAAAACAGGACCAGATGTCAACACACACACACTTATGTCATCAAACATGTTACAAAGTACTACTCAGTACACTACTGGCAAAAAATAAATAAAATATGAATCGCTGGCACTTCTGGCCCCTCCCTCCTGCCAAGGACCCACACAGCAGCTTGACACTTCAGACAGAACCATGGCTTGTCCCCGCCACCTTTCATTGGCTCACTGGCTAACAGCAGTGGTAGCAAATAGCACCCACTCAGCCAATCAGAAGGGAGAGTCTCGGACAGCCAAATCTGTCCGAGACACAATCGTTTTTTTATCTTAATGCGTATGCATTAACTACTTGCCGACCCTCCAACGCGTATTTACTGCAGCAATGTGGTGCTATTGCGGGAAACGTACATGTATCTCACTTCATTAAATAGCCAGTAGATAGCTTGATCGTTCTGTGATTGGCTAGCGCAGATGTCAATCAACGGATCCGGCAGACCCGATGTAGGCCGGCCACCTGCAACCATCCCCTGGAGAGCCAGCATGTAATGTAAACAAGGCAGAATGCTGTTATGCAAGGGGACAGGATGGAGATCTTGTGTTCCTGTAAGTAGGCATCCCTAGGAACACACTTAACCCTTTGATCACCCCTGTAAACATCTAAATTAATGAAAGGTTTTGATTTACTTTTTTTTTTTACATTGTTTTATAGAAAGTAAAAATATATTTTTTTTCCTTCAACATTTACGCTCTGTTTATAGCAAAAAACAAAAATGCAGAGGCGATTCAATACCATAAAAACAAAAAGCTCTGTTTGTGAAAAAAAAAGACATTTTTATTTGGGTACAACGAAGCACGACCAAGCCATTGTCAGTTAAAGCAACGCAGTGCCGTATAGCAAAAAATGGCCCGTCAAGAAGGGGGCAAAACCAGAAGTGGTTAAGAAAAAAGAACTGCCATTAGAACCAAGGATGAGCTCCGGCGTGTTCGCAAACCCCGCGTGCAAAGCCCACCAGGAAGTCGACGCTGTGCTAATCACAGGCAGGGACATTCCCCAATCTCTGCAGCCACGCATCGGGACAATGTTTCACTGCCTGTGATTAGCGCAGCGCCGATATCCTGGCAGGCTCTGAATGTGGGGTTTATAAACACACTGGAGCTCATTGTTAATTAGAACCACTTTGCTTAGGCACACACAAAAAAAAAAGTTGGAATTATACAAGGAGTAACCAGCGTGTCCCGGATGGCTGGGTGTAACAGTTCAGATTCTATGCTGCCGTCACTAGAGCTTAGAGCGCTTCTGCTGCACAGAAGAAGAAAGGAAGATGCTTATAAGGCCATCTTGAGCCCTAACCCTGTCGCCCCTCCCGCTGCCAAATCAGCAAAATTATAACATTAATAATATTACAAGTATCAAATCACAAGAAGCTCCATTGCAGAGTGGCAATACAATGCAACGTCTCTGCTAAATGTTGGCAATACAAGCATCCAGGAGATTCCAGAGACAAAATGGCATTTCAGATACATCAATCTACACGTGAGAGTCCAACTTCCTAATATACTTGTAAGATTGTATAGGTGATAGATTGCAGGTATCAGACAGCCATCTATGGAGCCTTACTTTTTGAAATTTGTCAGGACAACCCCTAAAGTCATACATAGATTTACTGAATGGAAGATAGATATTTTCACCTATTCTGATCAGCAAACAATTCTACAAATCTGTTTAAAAGTGTAGAGAAATTACCACAAGAGACAGTGGAGCCGATTTATTAAAAGGATTTGAAAATGTTTACAATAATTATCCAATAAGATGAAAAGAATCAGTTTTTTTCTTTCATCCGCACACGATTGGATAATTGAAGTGAATATTTCCTACAAATTGCCAGTTTCTTTAGTAAATCAGCCTCTGTATGAGTTACATAATACAGACTAGGGCCGAAACAACTAATCGATTATGAAATTAAATCGATTAATCGGCCAGTAACATAAAGAGGTTAAAAAAAAAAAATGGCCCTTTATAGTACAAAAAGAGCAAATCGCTAGTGTAAATATTACTTTCACTGTCCCACAGTAAAACATGAACCCCTTTTTGTATAAATTTTAGTTTTTTTAACCCCATTATGTTACTAAACATCTCAGGACTGGGTTCACACTTCTGTTTTTTGGTGCTTTTTGCAGAAACACACTACAGTTCATTTACATGTTTTCCTATGGGACACGTTCACATCCATGATTTTTTCAGCTGCTGCGTGTTTGGAAAGGGCAAGGAGTTTTTTGGTTGAATATACTTCAATGGAGAAGCTGCAGAGAAGCATGCAATACGTTTAATCAGCAATTGGTGTTTTTTAATCTGCCCAACAACAAAATTGACCAACAAAATATGTAAAAATGCAAATTGCAGCAAAATTACCTTTTAAGGTTATTAACCGATCAAAACAATAAATCGGCCAACTATGCAATTATGAAAATAATCGTTAGTTGCAGCCCTAATACAGACCAAGTCTGTAGGATATCACTGTCATTAGGATTAATTGCTCACCATTTGTTACAGGACAGCTCTCATCACTTGGGTCCTGGAGCCGGGCCAGCGCCAGAACCGCCTGGATCCGCACATTGGGTACTCTGTCAGTCACTCGGATAAGCATGGCATCATGGATCTTATCGAACAAGTCATCATCAATTTGAGCATTTTCAGGTAAATTTACCAGTAGTTTATAAATAAGTTGGCAAACCCTGAACCGCACTGCCATGCTGTTTGCCACATGGGACTGAAACAGAAGAGAAAAAAAAAAGCCTGTAAATTGTGTCCTTGAAACATTTAACAATGCATTCATCAACAAAGATGACTTTTTCCTCCTCTAAATATAGTTTAATGTTTCAGCACCATCTAGTGTTCACAACATACAACACATGCTATAAAACATGGATACTGAGAAAAACACATCTAGTACACAGAATTAACAGAGGATTTAACAAAACAAAAAACAAACACCCCACACACATACAATAGCTCAAATAACTATTTTCCTGAATAAGACCTGAACTTGTGAAAAACTATGAGAGGATGAACACTTTGAAGCAGAGCAGGAGAGGCAATTCACAAAAGAGATCAGATCAACACAAAAAAACAGTAGAATTCTGAGCAAATTATAAGAATACGATTGATTTTTCTCAGCGCAACATCTTTCAAATTATACAAAAAAATAGGGCTAACTTTACCGTTTAGTATTTTTTGGGGGGGAAAATGCTTTTAAAAGACCGCTGTGACACAAAATATTGCAGCAACTGACATTTTATTCTCTAGGGCAGAGGTGGGCAAAGTACGGCCCGGCGGACCTTTTAATCCGGCCCCCGCATAGCTGCGGCCCGTCGCAACAGGACAGGCAAACCAGACCAGAAAGGGGCCCCCAAGCTGGCTCGTTTGTCTGCCTGTTGCTATGTTCACAGGCCTCCCTCCTCCCCCCGCGGGCCGGCGGGGGGAGGAGGAGTGTTCGCAGGGGGGGGCACTTCTTCGCGGCCCCCGCAAAGTGGCGCGGTTACCCGGGACATCTGCCGCCCGGGGTCCCGCAGCGTCATTCTGCTACAGTGCAGCCGTCCCTCTCTCTCCACTGACTGCAACACACAGTCACACGCCGACTCCTCCCCCCCTCTTGGCTCAATGTGTACAGGAGGAGGAGCCGAGAAGAGACACTACTGAGAGCCATGCTGCACAGTAACCAGGAGGTAAGAGGGGGGGGGGGCAGATACGAGGTGAACTTATGAAGTGATAGGAGAGGAGAGGGTGGTATGTGGATATGGGCTGGGGAGTGATTTGAGAGGGAAGATGATATGTGCTAGTGGGGGGGTCCCCCCCCCCACTAGCACATATCTTCCCTCTCAAATCACTCCCCAGCCCATATCCACATACCACCCTCTCCCCCCAAAAGATGCTCTGTCCCCCTGTGCTCATCTCATCCCACCCTGTGCTCATCTCATCCCACCCTGTGCTCATCTCATCCCACCCTGTGCTCATCTCATCCCACCCTGTGCTACTCAGTCTGCAGGAGCGATGTCCAAAAATTAAAAAAAAAATTCTTGTAAGGCAACCTCACTTTTTCATTGTTTAACTATATAACAAGTACTCGTACCAGTTGTCCAACAATGATATTTACCGCTTTTTATAAAGAAATACAATTGATTTTATGCAGTATTGAGTTTAGACTTTTGGCCCGGCCCTCCAAAATATTTTTAGTTTCTCATGTGGCCCCATCGAAAAAATAATTGCCCACCCCTGCTCTAGGGTCTCTGCAAATCCTATCCAGGGGTGAAGTGGTTAAAGTGGTTGTAAGCTAGTTACACCACTTTTATCTACAGGTAAGCCTATAATAAAGGCTTACATGTAGGTACTGGAAATCTCTCCTAAACCTGCACTGTTTAGGCGATATTTACCATATAAACTTGCGCCAACAAAGGGCACGATCGTGCAGTTTCTAGGGGGCTTGTGCCATGACCAGAGTGATATCACTTGACTCTGGCCAATCACAGTGCCGGAGTCCACGCCTCCGGAAAGAAGAGGGGTGAAGATGGATGCATCCACCAGCAGGGACATAAGCAGGTTTCATTTGCAAATTCATTTTAGTGGAAATTGGTAAATCTTGCGCCAATCTGACTGTATATAAAATAAAATTAATATAATATTAAGCTCCTCCCCAAAAAAAAATCAGTGTAACCCAAGATGAATAGTAGTAAAAAGAGAGGATAGGGGTCGGGGGCGCTAGATGAGAATTGTTAAGTTTCTAGTAGTGCTAGACAACATACATATATGTGCATAAAAATAAATATAATAAAGATGACTTAGAAAAGATTCCAAGCAAATGTGTCACTGAGAACACATGGTTGGCGCCAGTGGATATTGAATCATTGTACACCAATATCAAACAGGATGCTATCATAGCGGTAACAAAGGCGCTCGAGGAGGGATCTACACTCCAAGTAACCCAAATCTAATTCTTGGTTGATGGATTACTTCTGGGCCCAGGACAAAATTTTATAACCAAATCAAAAGGAGTCGCCATGGGGGCTCGATATGCCCCCAGTGTGGCCAACCCGGTCCTAAATAAATGGGAGAGTTAAACAATATACAAAGATAATGATCGCTCTATGCTATATTATAAACATTACATTGATGACGTGGTACCGTTATGGGAGGGTTCCCAGACATCTTTAGGAGGTTTTTCTAATCAATCTGAACACTAACCAATATGGATTCCGCTTCACAGCTGAATTCAGTTTAACATCCATCAACTACTTAGATTAGACACTAATGAAAAAAGGCAACCAGGTCAGCACAAAAACCTTCAAGTCTACGGACCGAAACTGTTTTGTGCCCACCACTAGTTGCCACCACCCCAAGTGGTTGGGAGCTATACCTAAAAGGCAATTCATGCGCATCTGTCGGAATTGTGATCAATTAACCGATTTTGAACAACAGGCTGACATGCTAACCGAGAGGTTTATAGAAAAAGATTACCCAAAATCACATCTAATGACTACTAAAAATGTAGTTTCTAATATGGATAGACATTCATTGTTGGAATCCGGAGCGAGGGCTCCCCATCAGGGGGAGTTGGTGTTCCTTTCAGGATTCCACAGACAATACAAAAGTGTGGAAAGAATTTTTAGACAGTTTTGGCCTATCCTACTCAAGGATATAGATCTGGCCAAGATTTTGCCACCAAAACCAAAATGTATCTATAGAAGGTCCCCTGGTTTGAGGAACATGATAGCATCACAATGTTCCTCACCCCCCCTCCCCCAAAAAAAAAAAACATTAACTTTTCTGGATTTCATTATTGTACTTGTAGATCCTGTAAAAATACTAATAGACAGGGGAAGAAAATGAATAAATTCAGGTCTAATGTTACAAGAATTTACCATCAAGCCGTTGATTCCTTGCCACTCTAGATACTTTCCAGTATGTAGGGCGGACAACCCGAGAGTTAAAAGTTAGAATCAACGAACATGTGGAAAATATTATCAAGGGTTTTCATAACCACAGTGTCTCAAGGCATTTTGATCAAGTGCATGGGGGGGGACCCACGCCAGTTGATTTTTTACGGCATTAACAGAGCCACTAGCCACTGGAGAGGGACTGACCTCAAAAAGACCATATCCCAAAATGAGACCCAGTGGTTGTATCGCCCAAGAACGATGCAGCCATTGGGCCTCAATATCAATATCAATACTAGATGTAAATTGTTTCCTGACAAATGAATTAAGTATCCCGGTTGCCTAATGATTACAATATCTCTGGTATCAAAAGAGCTTTGCATGCCATTTATTAGGGATTGTTCTATGTAATTCTAATTTAACCTCTTAACGACTGCCGCATGTATATGTACGTCCACAGAATGGCACGTACAGGCAGATGGACGCGTCGGCACGTCCCTGCCTTCCCGCGGGTCAGGGGTCCGATCGGGACCCCCCCCTGCTACATACGGCGGTCAGTAAGCCTCTGGGAGCAATCCGGGTTGAGGGGGCGGCTGTTTGTTTCTGTCCGCCCCCTTGCGATCGCTCCCACCTGTAAACACAGGCAGAGGAATTGATGTCACCTCTCCTCTCGGCAGTCTATTCCTCCCGGCGAGAGGAGAGAAGACATCACAAGTGAGTTGCACAACAGCACACTGACACCAGTACACATAGGCACACTTAACCCCCTCAGATCACCCCCCCCCCCCTATCACAGTGTCACTGATTGCAGTGATCATATATTTACTGATCACTGCATTTAGTGTCAGTGTGACAGGCAGT
Organism: Rana kukunoris; assembly: GCA_029574335.1. Classification (NCBI taxonomy): domain Eukaryota; kingdom Metazoa; phylum Chordata; class Amphibia; order Anura; family Ranidae; genus Rana; species Rana kukunoris. The sequence continues at coordinate 660,125,881 of CM056049.1, forward strand.
TAGTGGTACAGGGTAGCCCCCTACCCCCCCCCCCTAATAAAGGTTTAACCCCTTGTTCACCGCCCTAGTTAACCCTTTCACCCCCTATCGCTAGTGTCACTAAGCAATCGGTTTTCTGATCGCTGTACTAGTGTCACTGTTGCCGCTATGTAGCTAGTTTTTTTTTTTTTTATATTGCGATTTTTTTTTACTAAAGACATGTGGCTGAAAACATTTTGGCCTAAATGTTTGAATACATTTAGTTTATTTGATTTTTCTTATAACAAAAAGTAGAAAATATTTTTTTTAATTTTCGGTCTTTCCGTTTTTTATTGCGAAAAAATTTAAAATCGCAGAGGCAATCAAATACCATCAAAAGAAAGCTCTATTTGTTGGAAGAAAATGACGCAAATTTTGTTTCGGTACAACATTGCATGACCGCGCAATTACCAGTTAAAGCAGCGCAGTGCCGAATTGTAAAAAACACCCTTGGGCATTTAGCAGCATTTTGGTCCGGGGCTTAAGTGGTTAACAGAGCTGAAACAACTAATCGATTATGAAATTAATCGATTACAATTTTCATAATCGATTAATCGGCCAGTAACATAATGGGGTTAAAAAAAAGTAAAATTATCCCTTTATAATACAAAAAAGCAAATTGCTACTGTAAATATTACTTTCACTGTCGCACAGTAAAAAAATGAACCCCTTACAGTAGCGATTATTTGCTCTTTTTGTACTTAATTTAGTTTTTTTAACCCCATTATGTTACTAAACATCTCAGGCCGGGGGTCACACCTCTGTTTTTTGGTGCTTTTTGCATAAATACACTACATTTACGTGTTTTCCTATTGGATACGTTCACATCCAGTATTTTTTTTTCGGCCGCTGCGTATTTGGAAAGGGCAAGGATTTTTAACGCAAAACAGTGCTATTTTTTTTTCCGGTTCAATATACTTCAATGGAGAAGCTGCAGAAAAGCATGTAATGTGTTTTTGCGGCAATTTGTGTTTTGTATTCTGCCCAACAACAAATTGCCCCCCAAAAAAAGTAAAAATTAAAAAAAAATTTAAGGCTATTATCCGATTAATCGAAACAATCGGCCAACTAATCGATTATGAAAATAATCGTTAGTTCTAGCCCTAGTAAAAATACAATTACCTTGATTTCAATTTTAATTTTTTAAGCAATTTTGTGACCTTAAGGAAGGGGTTAATGCTTAAATGTTTTCCTGTTAAATGTGGACCGTTCAACTGGCAGACTATTATCTGGAATATGTAATGTTTAAATGATACACCCATTGGGAATTAAGGTTGGTGCTTGGAATCGGGACCGAGATTGTAATTAGTCTCTTCCCTCCCACTTAATTGACTGATGGACATATATCTTCAGTCCAGTGTGTGACCAGGTACGCTTCCTGATGACGTAACATATGAAAACGTACTTTGAGGCAGAATCTGGTCACACACAGTCACAAACTTCCGGTCCAGCTGGTTTCTGGTGGGGGACATCTCTCCATATAGATACACGCTCCAAAGCCTCAGTGCCGGGACACAGGAACCGCCAATAGTAAGGAGCCATTTGGCATTTTTGTTTTTATTTATTTTATTAAAAACTGAATTATACTATTGCGGTCCTTCCTTTTTTTCATTCTCATATGCCATGGATTTGGTACTGGAATATGGTCGTTGATAAGGAATCCCAGAATTGCATGGAGCAGTACACTGTGTCAACAAGCTGTAATTGACCTCTTTCTAAACAAAAGGGTCAACAACTGTTGGTAAGGTGCCATCCTTATTCTGAGCACGTCGCGTGATCCTCTTGTTATAGCGGGTGAAGGTGGACACTTAACACAGTGGATTTGTTTGCAGCACTCAGCATTATATTTTAAACTAACCAAGAACTTTTACACAAGGATTGGTGGAATCACTGGAATATTGCACAATCAACTTGCATTTATGCAATCTTGAAATATGTAGTGTTAATTTCTGTACTTTTTTTCACTTCACGTGACTTTTCCCAAGTCATCTTATATTTTTATGCATGTTGTCTAGCACTACTAGTAACTTAATTCTCATCTAGCGCCCCCTACCCTCTCTTTTTACTAAAATTTATTTTAGTGCATACGAATAAATAAATACCCAATTTTTGGGAAAATATAAAAAGATGTTGTACTGAGTAAATACATACCAAACACGTCAAGAGGGAGACAAACTAAAGTCCCTTAAACCTCCATAGGTGGCGCTTTAAATGTGGTTAGCGTTACCCATGAGCTCAGTTGCTATACTTACAAATACTGCAGCTGCTGACTTTTAAAATAAGGACTCTTACCTTTCCAGGGCGCCTGTGATGTCCTCACCAATAACTGACCTATCCCTCTGCTCCCAGGTGGAGGCGCCGCAATCTTCAGTAAGGGAATCAGGAAGCAAAGCCTTGCGGCTTCACTTCCTGGTTCCCTACTGCGCATGAGCGAGCCAGTCTGTGTGTCCTGACTGATCCCTGATGTCTTCTGAGACCTGTGTGTCTCCCAGAAGACAGGGTGGCCGGACATGGCGTAGAAGACAAAAATTAGAATGGTGCGCTTATTCAACAATGTGTCAAAGTAATATACTCAAAGAATGAATATCCAAACATACAAATGTGAATAAAAGTCCAACTAAAGCCCAATGGTAGGAGTCAGTTCATTTAAAAGGTAAAAATCTCATAGGGATAACTCAACTATCAAGTTATCCTTTGAGATTTTTACCTTTATGTGAACCGACTCCTACCATTGAGCTGTAGTTGGACTTTTATTCACATTTGTGTGTTTGGATAATCATCATATTCATTCTTTGAGTACCTGTATATTACTTTTTGCCACATTATTGAATAAGCACACCATTCTAATTGTTTTCTTTTACATTTATTATGCAGTGTTTTGAGTACACTACTAAGTGGTTGCTGCTAATTCATGGTCACTATACATGTACTATATATATTTTTTGCCGAGTTTAATCTTCACTATAGTCACTGGAGGCTGATAGTTTACATTTGCTTAAAATTTTTAAATCGAACATGGCATAGATTAGCGCAGATTCTGCAGCGATCCATCGCCGGAAGTGGAACCTGTATTAGACAGGCATCAGCTCCCTCCTCCCCCCGAAAGATGCCAAATGTGTCACCAGGGGTTTAGGAAAAAAAAGAGGAAGTTCCATTTTTGGCTGGAACTCTGCTTTAAATGAGCTCTTGTAAAACAAAAAAAAAGGTAAAACGGTCAGATAAGCCTGTTTCATGCAAACACAAAACTAAAGTAAGGAAACTACTAGGGGTGCAACGGATCATTATTGATCCGTGATCCTAACTGGTTGCCGCGTTAGAATCAGCACACCACACGATCCGCGGATTTCGGCCATAGGAAAGGCTGCGGCTTTGGCCTAGCTCTGGAGCGGCGGCAGCCTAGGTGAGCTCCCCAGAGCGGCATGCTGACGGGCAGATGACATTACAGTGGGGACTATATCCGAACCGTGAGTTTTTTTGATCAATTACACCCCTAGAAACTATTGCTTAAAAAAAAAAAAAAAATGTAGTGTCCCTATATAAGTGCTACCATATGATCAGTGAGTAGATCTTATGCAATATCAAAAACGGAAACTATATATTGCTGCAAGTTTACAGAGTAAATGTTATAAGAAGCAGCACAGTGGCTTAGAGGTCATCATGTCAATATCTGCATGGTGCTTGCATGTACTCCCTGTGTTTTCATAGAAGTCTTCTGGGGACTCAGGTTCCTCCAACACTCCAAAGACATGCTGGCAGGTTGATTAGCAAATGTCTAAACAGCGATTCTAGAACATGAGCTCCTTGAGGACAGAAACAGAGCAGAGTAAACAATCCTTATTTTAAAACACTATCTTACCTGAAGAAGGAAATTAAATAAATAATTGACCGGGGAGTTTTCTTCATCCATCTCATCTTCCTCATCATTAGAGTTGTGAAAAGAAGTTACAAACTTTGCCACAAAATCCATAACTCTTTCCACAGCGGGCTCCCTCCTGTAAACTATCAAGGGGTATTTCAGGTAGTGAACGAATTCTTCCAGAAAAATGGTTTTGTCTTCAATCTGTAAAACGAAGACGGTAACATGGTATTAGATTTGTATAGTTCCAATGGTGACAGCAAAAATATAGTTACACATGTATATATGATTTTGTACACCTCATAGAAAGTGTGTTCTTAGTAAAAACCCCCCCCCCCCCCCCCCCAATTTGCATGCTTAAATCGATCTAAAGCCCCATTTTTTTTTTTCATTCAAGCTTTGAACAGAACCCTTGTCAGGGTTTTATTTGGGCCACTCCAAGAGATCCATTCTCTCCATTTGTCCAGGAATCGGGCAGCGGCTGCAGCATTGTACAGCGAAATGCTCCAACCTCAAAACATGCAACATGTTCCCAAAGGTAACTGATCCTTTAGATCCTTTTCACACTGGAAGCGTTTTTCCTGTGCTTTAGCACTAAAATAAGGCATTTTTCAGGCTCCATCTGCAATCCCAGAAAAAAAAAAACATAAAAATAGCAGTAAAAATCGCACGCCTTTGAAGTTACAGTAGTGTGAAAGGGGCCTTAGATAAAAAGAGAAGAGATACAAAGCATCTTTTAGTTCTTTTTAGATCAAAGGAATGAACTTAGGCCGGTAATTAGGCCAGTTTAACCACTTAAGACTAAACCTTTAACACGTGTTGCTTACAGGTTAAAATCTGTATTTGCTAGAAAATTAAAGAACCCTCAAACACACACACAGTGTTTCCCAGAAAATAAGCCCTACTGTGATTTTCGAGGAGGGCTGCAAAACAAGCCCTACTCCGAAAATAAGTGTCAGCAAGGGATGTCGGCCCCCCTCCCTCAGGGCAGGCCTAGGAAGCGCTGATAGAAGGTATTTGCACAGAGTATACCACAGCAACACACAACCCTGTAAGAGAGGTTTCCAGGATTTCAAAAACACTTTTACAAACATTCATACTGGAATGTATTTTGCAGAGACCCTAGAGAATAAAATGGCAATTGTTGCAATACTAACACAGTTAGCCCAATTTTTGGTATAATGTTAAAGATGTTACAACGCCAGAATCGTGATCTTTATTCTGAGCAAAAAAAAATTGTGATTCTCATTTTATCCAGAATCGTGGAGCTCTAGTGTGAACTAGGGCCATTGGAATACATGGAAAACACTGTACATGTATTTTTCCTGCAGAGAAAAAAAAATGCACTGGACTGCATCTGGTTTGAAATCCTATTACACCACATCCCAAAGGTGCTCTACTGGATCGAGATCTGGTGACTGTGGAGATCATTGGAGTGCAGCGACTTCATTTGTCATGTTCAAGAAACCAATGATGAGACGATTTGAGCTGTGCGACATTATCCTGCTGGAAGGAGCCATCAGAAGATGGGGACACTGTAGTCATAAAGGGATGGACATGGTCCACAACAATACTCATGTAAGCTATGGTATTTAAATGATGCTCAGTTGGTACTAAGGGGCATAAAGTGTGGCAAGAAAATATTCCCCACACCATTACACCACCACCAGCCTGAACCATTGATACAAGACAGGATGGATCTATGTTTTCATGTTGATTACACCAAATTCTGACCCTACCATCTGAATGTTGCAGCAGAAAGCAAGATTCATCAGACCTGGCAACGTTTCTGGAGTCTTTTGTCCAATTTTGGTGAACCTGTGCAAACTGTAGCCTCAGTTTCCCGTTCTTAGCTGACAAGTGTGGTACCCGGTGGGGTCGTCTGCTGATGTAGCCAATCTATTTCAAGGTTCATTTTATTTCAATGTGTTGTGCATTCAGAGATGGTATTCTGCATACCTTGGATGTAACGAGTGGTTATTTGAGTTACTGCTGCCTTTCTATCATCTCAATCCAGTCTGCCCATTCTCTTCTGACATCAACAAGGCATTTTCATCCACACAACTTCCGCTCACTGGATATTTTCTATTTTGGACCATTCTCTGTAAACCCTAGAGATGGTTGTGCGTGAAAAATCCAGTCGATCAGCAATTTATAAAATACTCAGACTAGCCCGTCTGGCACCAACAACCATGCCACGTTCAAAGTCACTTAAATCCTCTCTTTCTTCCCCATTCTGATGCTCAGTTTGAACTTCAGCAAGTTGTCTTCACCGCGTCTAGATGCCTAAATGCATTGTGTTGCTGCCAAATGATTGGATGATTAGCAATTTGTGTTACCAAACAATTGAACAGGTGTACCTAATAAAGTGTACATATGTGATCAGTAATGACACTAGCCATAGATGGTTTGACAGTTTGGATGGAAGCACAAGCAAATGTGACAGTTAGCGTTCCCAGCATGCCAGGAACGTAACTGCTTTTTTAAATCAACAGGATTAGTTCTGCTTTAACCACTAGCCAACCAGCCGATGTGTGACGACACACATACCCCAGGAAACAAACGCAAAGCCGAAAATGACGCACGTGGCCACAAAAGAGGAAGTGGAAAAAGAGATTGTCTACAATAAAGTAAGTGATCCCCACAAAAAAAAAAAAAAAAAAGAAGCCAATTCATTACAACTGCACACATTAGTACAAAATGTGGGTGGATACCATCAAAAGTAAGCTCAATCTGTCAAAAAAAAAAAAGATAATGATTTCAGTTGAACCAAAAGTTCAGGTCAATGTTACATGACGTGCAATAGCGCTGAAGACTGGGCAGGAAGGGGGTGAAAGTGCCCAGGAGGCAAGTGGTTAAAGAATGAATGGCACTGCAAGCACCATGCTGCACTTCCCCAGAACACGAAGATGGGGGACTTAATGGCACCCGATGCCATGGAAAAGGTGGCATTGTATTAAGTATGTGAAAGTACATATTTCCACAGCACCATTTTTTTCACATGGCTGCGTTTTTAAGCCACTTGCCTACTGGCCACTTTTACCTCCTCCTTGCCCTGGCCAATCAGCGCTGTCACATTTTAAGTGGTGATTACTTTTTTCATTGAAATATAGCTTTCCTTTGGTGGTATTTAATCACCACTTGATTTTTTTTTTTTGCTAAACAAATGGATAAGACAGAATATTTTGGAAAAAAAAAACACCTTTTATAGTTTGCTATAACATTTTGCAAACAGGTAATTTTTCTCCTTCACTGATGTGGCCACCAAACCGCATGGTACTGCAGTACCACTGATATGGGACTGCACTGATAGGGTTGTCCCGATACCACTTTAAGACAGAGTACAAGTACCGATACTTTTTTTTTTATGTCATGTGACAGTTTTTAAACCTGGTGGCACTGATATGCAGCACTGATTAAGCATTACTAATAGGTGGCATGCACTGATGGGTGGGCACAGGTGGGTGGCACTGATAGGAGGCACTAACAAATGTCACTGATTGATGGCTGGCACTTATAGGCAGGAGACTGAGAGGATTTAATTTTCTATGCTGCCTCTGCGTCACCCATCTTGGTACACCCTGCACTCGGCCTCAATAAAGCAGCAGTGGACATCTTGATACACCAAGCCCATGTAGTTCGGGCTGAGTGTAACAAAGATGTCCGCTGCTGGAATACTGTGGCCGAGTGCAGGGTGTACCAAGATGGGCGTCGCAGATTTTCAAGCACTGACAGTGTACCGGTGTAGTAAAAAAAAAAAAAAAAAAAAAATTGACTCAGGCAGAAGCTCGACGGCATTAATTTTTTGTGCAGCTACGTCACAAAACAGCTGATCGCGGGGCTCTATCGGTCACCCAGGGTCTGCATTTGATGGGCACAAGTGGCTGCTATTGATTGGGGGGGTTTTAGGATTTTTCAGTTTGTTTGCGCCCCCAAGCACCAGCCGCCACTGTCACTCAACCTCGGTACCATATAAAACAGTGCCAAGTTTCAGAGCAGGCTAGGCATCGCCTTCGTCCGCCCGTCTCTATTAGTTTCCTCAATTGAAATGAGCGTCTGCGCAGCATAGGCGCGGTGAAGCCCCGCAACGTAGCCGCACAGGAAGCTTCTGCAATAATCAAGGCTTTTTTGACTACACCGGCAACACCAGAGGACTCGCGCTCCACCCCTTCCCCAGGTATCGGCAAAGGCATCTGGAGCATTTGAACAAGTACAAGTACTCGTGCAAATGCTTGTATCAGTACCAATACTAGTATCAGGACAACCCTAGCACTGATAATCAGTGTACATGTGCCTTTTAAAGAAGTCAGTTATCGCTCTCTTCTCATTTCCTCACTCAAACAGCATGAGGAGTGCTGATAACCAGCTTCTGTTTACATCCATGAACAGCTGTGATTGGACACAATTGATCCTGTGGTAAAGAGCAGCGGATTGGCTCTTTTCCTCAATCTGTGATCAGCATACTCCAGAGGATACTGCTATCACAGAGCGGGCCATCATAGGACGGTGTCCCAGAACTAGCTGGTGCGTTATCCGTCGTTCGGCTATAGCGCCGTCATACAAATGAATGGTCTGCTGTGTCCATGCAAACACGAGCCGTACCACCTGGCCTTAGTCCGCGTTCACACCTTTGCTTTCCAGAAACGTGCACAGAAAACGCGTTTCTTCACGCGCTCCCAAAATCACGCAAAACGCCCCTTGCTCTAACATTAAGCCAGGAAACTTGCGTTTTTTCTGCACGCCAAAGCGCACATTACAAAACCCACAAGAGGCTCGCAGCCAATAATAAAAAGGTGCAGGAGATACTTTGGTGCCCCTTTAAGAGAATGGGCTGTCCTATAGTGTCACACAAACTGAAGGGAGGACATTCATCAGACACCAATTATAATCCCAGGGTGAGCCCCTCCCTCCCTCCCTGCCTCACACTCACCTGGTCATAGGTGGTCCTGAGCCCGGTGACCAGCTTGGCGAGGTTCTGGTGCGGCTTCTGAGCCAAGTCAAAGGCTTCTTTAATCTGAAATCCTTTCTTCTCCACAGTCATTGTGATGATGGCTTCTCTCCGGCGCGCCCTGTATATAATATACGGCTGTATTCCGTCTCCGGCGGTCCCTGTATATAATATACGGCTGTAGTCTGTCTCCGGCGGTCCCTGTATATAATATACGGCTGTATTCCGTCTCCGGCGGTCCCTGTATATAATATACGGCTGTAGTCTGTCTCCGGCGGGCCCTGTATATAATATACGGCTGTATTCTGTCTCCGGCGGTCCCTGTATATAATATACGGCTGTAATCTGTCTCCGGCGGGCCCTGTATACAATATACGGCTGTATTCCGTCTCCGGGGAGTCTGACACCTTTCCCTCTCACACACTCTACTCCCGGACAGTTAGACGCGCTCCCGCCCGCTTTCAAAATCTACTTCTGCGCGCTACAGAGTAGAAGACGTGCATCATGTGACTAAAAAACGCGCCTCACGCTATCAAAACATGCCCAGCGTGCGCGCTCAGGGAAAGTAAACTCTGCGCAAGCGCCACTCGGAATTAGCTGAACCGGAAGTCGGGATGTTGAGGCGAGGTGACCGGTACAAATGTGATGACAAAATAGATGACTTTACTCTTATGTAGAGCAAACAGCAACCTGAGCGATTAAAAATGATTACCCAATACATATATATATATATATATACATAAAAACAGAACTGTTGCATTTTGTACAAATGCTAAAATCACAATTTTTGGATAGAAATCTCTGTAATCCCACCAAAAATATAGTTGCAACTTGCAAACATTCTCACAAAATGTTCTCATTTTTTTTCTGTAGGCGTAGTATTTTAATTGGGGGTGGGGCATTCATTTGTAGGCGTGATCTAGCAGGTGCGGAAACATGTGGCGCTCTTGATGTTTACATTCCCTTGTTCGCTTATGCTGCACTCTTTATTATTTTATATCATTGTTTAACACTTTTTGTTAAGTTTTTGCTACTTTATTGGCATGAAAAGGGGTCTAACAAGTCTATTAGACCCCAAATGTCTCTCCTGCCTTCCAATGCAGCTATTAAAACACTGATCAAGCTTGAATAGCTGCAGCCTCAGCTACACTAGCTGAGGAATGCCGCTGAGAGTCTGACAGTCAGCAGCTCTCTGCTCTGGGAGCTGTGAGAACTGAGCGATCGGCAGTGTTCGATCACTCGGTTCTCAGTGTTCGAGGCACCGGGGGACAGATGCAGCATCGGACCACTGCTGCATCCACCTAGGTAAGTCTGAATCAAAAACAATTCTCTTTAAAGGGCAGTGATTAAACAAAATCGGGGCTTCCATGTACCTATAAAACATGGTTAGATTGTCACAAGTTGGAGTCTCAGAGATACATATAAACCTCAGCACAATCATTTAGAAAAATACTTCAAACCATCTGGTTTTGTATACAGAGACAGAGAGCTTAAAATAAAGGATTATGAAGGACCTGAGAAACTCTGGGATGGAGCCAAAGAATAAGTACTGCCAGAGCTTTTTTTGTCAGAAAATAGGTGCAGGAACTCAACTACGACCCGTTCAGATTTCACAAACAGTAGAAGGGTCTTAAAGGGGCATTAAATACCAGAATTGCATTACATACAGAGTGCAAAGTTAAGGGGGTTACAAAGCTGTCACTTGTAAACACAGAAACCAGACTTCTGTGTTTACAAGTGATTGTGGTGAGCAGGCACCAAAGGGTCTGAGCCAAAGGTGGTGGAACTGAGTTCCACCAAGTTCCCCTTGAAAAAAAGCCCTGAGTACTGCAGTACGTGTAGCACATAGTAGTAAATGATGGTCATGGTCAAGTTGCATCTAACAGTGGGAGTGGCTGAAACTGATGCCGCGTACACATGACTGTTTTTAACCACTTAACCCCCAGACCATATTGCTGCCCAATGACCAGAGCACTTTTTGTGATTCGGCACTGCGTCGCTTTAACTGACAATTGCGCGGTTATGCGACGTGGCTTCCAAACAAAATTGGCGTCCTTTTTTCCCCACAAATAGAGCTTTGTTTTGGTGGTATTTGATCATCTCTGCGTTTTTTATTTTTTTGCGCTATAAACAAAAATAGAGCGACAATTTTGAAAAAAATGCAATATTGTTTTACTTTTTGCCTTAATAAATATCCCCCAAAATACATACACCTCAGTTTAGGCCGATACGTATTCTTCTACATATTTTTCGTAATTTTTTTTTATAATTAGCGTTTATTGATTGGTTTGCGCAAAAGTTATAGCTTTTACAAAATAGGGGGTAGTTTTATGGCATTTTTATTAATATTTTTTTTTTTACTAGTAATGGCGGCGATCAGCATTTTTTTCAGTACTGCGACATTATGGCGGGCACTTCGTACACTTTTGACACATTTTTGGGACCATTGTCATTTTTTTAGCGATCAATGCTATAAAAATGCATTGGATTACTATAAAAATGCCATTGGCAGTGAAGGGGTTAACACTAGGAGCCAGGGAAGGGGTTAAGTTTGTTCCTGGGTGTGTTCTAACTGTATGGGGGTGTGGCCTCACATTGTATGAACAGAAGATCAGCGTTTCCCCCGCTGACAGGACCGGGAGCTTTGTGTTTACACACATAGCTCCCGGTCCTTGCTCTGTAACGAGCGACCGCGTGTGCCCGGCAGCGATCGTACCTGCCGAGCACGGGACTTGGGGGCGAGCGGGGGGCGCCGTTTTAAAGCGGACATTTAACTACGGGCTCTCGCCCAGGAGAGCTGACCTGCCGCCGTAAAATAACGGCGGCATGTCGGCAAGCAGTTAATGTCATGGAAAAAATGAAGTTTTCTCGACGTGATTCTTGTCAAGCTTGCCTTGCATACACACAATTGTGAAAAAAAAGGTTGAGCAAAGCGCGGTGACGTACAACACATACGACGGCACTCTAAAGAGGAAGTTGCATTTGATTGGCGACACCCTTTGGGCCAATTATGCAAATTTCCCTTCTGATAACCTGCCTCTGAGGATGCACGTTTTTTTCCCCACCGTTAAAGCCTACACACGACCGTTTTTCACAACGTGAAAAACAACAACGTGAAAAACGACGAGACAAAATAGAGCATGTTCTAAAATTTTAATGGCCATTTTTTCACGTCGAGAAAAATGCTTTGGAGCCTGCACACGGTCGTTTTTAATGACCAACTTAAAAAATAGCATTTTTCTCATCATGAAAAATGGTCGTGTGTATGCGGCATTAGCCGCTTATTTGTATACATTGCAACATTGCTTGAATTTTTTTTTATCAGAAGGAAATCTTAATTCAAATGTCAGAAATATGCAATATAGCACTTAGGACTCATTTACACTAGTGGTTGTAGGAGTGGTAAAGCCCTAACTCAACCAAGGGGGTTTTACCACCTAGTCAAGTACGTGCATCTCACAAGCGCAACATGGTTGCACGCAGTGCAGGAAATGCACACGAAACACATGTTTCAGGATGAACCAACCCTTATGCCATGTACACACGACTGGTTTTCCTGTTGGAAAAAAAAACTATGGTTTTCCAGATGGAATTCCGCTCAAGCTTGTCTTACTTACACACGGTCACACCAAATTCTGCCTGTCAAAACGGTGACAAACAACACATATGGCGGCACGATAAAGGGGAAGTTCCATTCCAACGGCACCACCTTTTGGGCTGCTTTTGCTGTGTTAGTAAAAGCTTGGTGAGAAACGATTTGGGCTTTTTAGTCTTCGTGCTTTTCAAATTGTTTTCTGCTGTTCAGTTGGTGCTTGTGGGTTTGTATCTGTCTTTCAGTGCATGTAGTGTTCTTGTCCGCTCGTTTCTGATTTTCAGGTCGTTCTTCATAGGCCTTGCTGTTCTTCAGTGCGTTCTGTTAGTTCGTTCTGACCAGCCAACCGTTTTCTAGCCATGTACGTACTCATCGTCGAATTTGTGCTGTGCATAGGCTTGGTGTTGGGGTTCTTGCTTTGACCCAAGCTCAATCCATGAACAGAGTGAGGAGGAGTTCATGGACAAAGAATTGGTTGCTCAAGCATGACCAATTCTGTCACATTCTTTTGCTGCGGGAGATCCAGGAGAATAATCCTGATGACTTCAGGAATTATCTCCCGATGACGGACCCCATTTTTCACCGTCTGTTGGTTTTGCTGTCCCCTTATATTACCAGGCAGGACACCTGCATGTGGCAAGCCATCACTCCTGAGCAGAGGCTAGTCGCCACGTTGTGATACTTGGCGACTGGGAGAAGTCTGCAGGACCTCAAGTTCACGACAGGCATCTCCCCCCAGGCTCTGGGGATCATTATCCCAGAGACCTGTTCTGCCATCATACAAGTCCTGCAGAAGGACTATATTAAGGTAAGTTTTCTCCTTTAACATCACATTCTATGTATTTTATGTATGCTAATGTATTGTATTTCTTTCATCATTCCCTAATTACCATGATTGTAATGTGCTGTGAATGTCCCCTTTGTCCTCATGCATGCTGTAAGCTTTTAATGCTCCTTTTTTGGCCTACATGCATATTTACCTTCGTGCTATCCTTGGCCCATACACACCTAGCCTAGCAACTTAACAATGCATTTATTTTGTCAGCTCCATTGTAGTGCTTTACCCTAAACACCCCCTAAAAGGTCTACAAATGTTTTGTTCTCATTAAATTCAGGCAAAGTGGCAGAGTCTTTTTTTTGAGGGCCCAAACTCAGCTAGAACCCCCCCCCCCCCCCCCCCCCCCCCCGCTTTAAAATGTCTTCAAATGTTTTTGTTCTCATTAAATTCAGGCAAAGTCTTTTTTTAAGGGCCCAAACTCAGGGCCAAAAGAATTGTTGAGAATGCCTTCAGGATTATGGCCAGCCGGTTCCGCCTGTTCCTGACAGCTATAAATATGGCGGAGTATAAACTCAACCACATTGTGCTTGCATGCTGCATACTGCATAATTATCTATGCAAAAATTCTCAGGCGGCGTACAGACGATCGGACATATCCGATGAAAACGGTCCGCGGACCATTTCCATCGGATATGTCCGATCGGGAGTTTGATCCGATGGCGTGTACACACCATCGGATCAAATTCCCCGCCGCCGGACGGCGCGGTGACGCGGCGGTGACGTTGACGCCGCCGCGCCACCGCCACGTCACCGCACCAGGAAGTAAAACACTTCCGCGCATGCGCCGAATCCATTCGGCAGCGGCGCGGCGGCGGTGGGGGCCGACATGTCTGCTGGTAAGTGTACTAACCAGCAGACATGTCGGGCGGACAGATTCCACCGGATAGATTTCAAAGCTTGCTTTGAAATCTGTCGGGTGGAGAAATCTGTCCGCTAGCCCATACACACGAGCGGAGATGTCTGCTGAAACGGTCCATCGGACCGTTTTCAGCGGACATATCCCCTCGTGTGTACACCGCCTCAGGATTTTCTGAAAGTACCATGATGGCCCTGGAAGCCGTCGTGGCTTGCCCCCCCCCCCCCCCCCCCCCCCAACCAACCCCAAGCGCCCGTGATGTGAGAAAAAAATATGCCTGAAAATATATAATAATTTTTAAAATAAAAAAAGTTTATATCTGAAATCATCTTGAAATTTTATTTATTGCTTGTGTTTCTTTTAGCTGTCTCCTAAGTTCTCCTAGTGCACTTGTTGTGCCAAGTGGTTTTTCCTTTATTAAATAACCCCCATTGTGTCAGGGAAATGTCAGTAGAAGTACTGGCAATCTTGCCAGTAGAAGAAATGGCCATAGAAGAAGTACTGGCAATCTTGCCAGTAGAAGAAATGGAAGCCATAGGCTCATCATGTGACAGGAAGATCCTCCTGCTGGTCTATAAATGGCTGCCACTGTCTGATCCAAATTGCTGGATTGTCGTCAGCCTTCCTGAGTCTCTGTGGCTCTGTATTATTACTGTTTGGATTTCCTGTTGTGACCTGGCTTGTTCCTGACCTGTCTGATCCGATATCCTGGTTTGACCCCCTGGCTTGCTTTACTGACTTGTTACCTTCTCCAGCACCTGATCACGGCTTGTTTCACGGACTTCGCTTCAGTTATCTGTTCCTGCCTGTTTTTCCAACACCAGATCTTAGCCTGTCTCCATTCCTGCAAACCTGCATCTTCTGCCTGGATCCACAGTGTTTGATCCCCAGCCGGCTTCCACTGTTGCTCCTTGTGCACACCTTGCCAAGTATTACCAAGGACTTCTAGAGACTGCAGCCCAGCGGTGTTTACTGTATTCTCCAGCATTCTTCAGACACTCACCAGCTCTCTCTTCTGGATCCTTTTGGCAACCTGTGCCTCTCTGGGCACTACACCCTCTGTACCCAACCTCAGGGGTGTACTGCACTTAGCCGCAAGGGGAGCCCTCTCGGCATTTCGGCCTCCAACCAGGTACGTGACACATTGTCACTGTAAACACCAAATTATTAAAAACAATGCTATTGAGCATTGAAATAATAAGCCACACATAGTTGAGTATAAAAACGTTTACTAATTATTTTTTTTTTGTGGTTTTGCATAAACAGGAAATGTTTCAAAGCATAACATACACAACTCTGGAACTTACAAAGTTGAACATTGAAAAACTGAGGGCAATATTAGACATTATAATGTATCAAAAATGTGTTGACCTTGCCTTCAGCAGATGGGATGATGTCACCCCTGAACAAGCCAAATTCTGAAGATGCACAAAATTTAGATTGTAAATGGGGATTTTCCTCCTGATCCCATGCCTAATGTCAACATGTGCTATCTCCCATCATGAGGGATCAATGGACGTGTTTTGGGGGTGCAACCCCTTCCTCTCGCCTACTTGAAGGAAGGGGTTGCACCCACAAAACACGTACATTAATATCCCCTGATGGGAGATAGCACATGTTAACACAGTGTGTTCATCTTCAAAATCTGGCTTGAAGAAAGTAGTAAAATATGTTGAAATAGGGCATAATAAAAAAAGGGGGGGTCATTTTGTGTTTCTTTAGGTTTTGCCCCAATACATCAATCATGTTCTTATTTTTTTTTTTTTCAAGAACCATCTTTAGGAGGTGTGGGGGTCCTGGTGTCCTCAGATGTCTTGAGTCTTCTCCCCCCTATGAGAATGAAACAAAAGGTACACTTGGCACACAGATATTTGAGGCCAGAAATAGGAACATGAAACATTGCTTGGAAGTGGGGTATAATTGTCTGTTTTGGCAGAGTTTCAAGCTGAAGACATGATTTTTGCCCTTACCAAATCTTGAATACTTCACACATGTAGACACCTCAAGTATCCACTGGAGCACCTGTGTGGGACACCCTCAAAAGGTCGTTCTGGTGTCCCACACTAGTGCTCCTGAGTCCAGATGTGAATTACACTGAATTAAGTTTGCATTTCATTCTAGTTACAAACACATCTAGACAACAATGCAATAAACGTATTTTTCTACAAATAGGCATGACCAAATGTAGTAAACCCTGTAGCTACCAAAAACATTGGGCCAGATTCAGGTAGATGAGAGTATCTTTCCTCTGGAGTAACGCTTCTCATTTACGTTACTCTGAAGACCCTTTCAGCGCAAGTCCTGTAATTCACATAGCAGTTGCGCGTAAACTTGCGCCAGAGTAACGATAATGCGCTGGCGTAACCCGACGCAAGTGGAAGTGGGTGTGATCATATGTAAATGATGGGCGGAGCCCAGCGCAGAGGCTTACGTTCAGCGCATCATCCACGGAGCATGCGCAGTGAGTGCGGCTCCACTCGCCCCCCTTGTGCGCATGCTCACAACTTCCGTCGGCACCACTTCCTGGGAAACGTCAGCGCAATGCGTTCCGCTGGCGGAAACGCCATTCCGGCGCAAAAGTATTTCCGCTTCCCCCCACCCCAGGGAAGATACTTTTGTTTGGTGATGGCTGCTCCCGCTACCCCCAGAGAGAGGAGGAACCTGAATTTTAATGCACAGGAGGTCTCGCTCATCATTTCGGCAATGGAGACGGATAATGATTTTCTCCATGGCAAAAAAAGCCGGAAGACCAGCCGGGAGAGGAAGCAGGGCATCCTGGAGTCCATTGCTGCCAGGGTCAATGTCCTGGGTACTCCACCCCCGACTGCTGGGGACATCCAAAAAAAAATTAATGACCTGCGGTCCAAGGTGAGGGACAAGGTGGCCTCCATCAGGAGGTATGAGAGGGCACAGGTGGTGGTCCCCCATGTCCTGTCACCCTAACCGCAGAGGAGGAGGTGGTTGCTCGCTGCCTGGAGAGGGAGCAGGTGGAGGGGTCGCAGTCTATGACTCCGTGGAGGAAGGCACAAGGACAGGTAAGTGTTTTCTAATCCCCTATTTGTTGTTTAGCATTTGGGGGGGGGGGGAGGGTACATGTGCCAAGTGTGTGGGACCACCAACATGTGTCTGCTTTGTGTCATCCACAGATGACGGAGCTGGGCCATCATCTGTCAGCGTGCATTCCACCCCATCCCCCCCACGCCAGCGTGTGCCCGAGCCACTGGGTGGTGAAGAGGTTGTGGAGGAGGAGAGTGGCCACACCACACCTGCCGAGGTGGTTGTAGAGGATCCTGCTGTGGCAGAGCAGGACTTTACCTTAGTGTTGTCTGTCTCCTCCCCTTCTCCTGGGCCGTCTGTCGTCCCCTCCCCCATCCTTGGAAGCCCCTCAAGGGCGACTCCTTCCACCCGAGGACAACCATCTTCTGGCCCCAGGAAGGCGACCCAGAAGACCAGGGGGGTGTCTGATGGTGTCCAGGACCAGTTGGCGAGGGATCACGCCAGGCAGACGGAACAGATGGGGGCCATAGCGGTGCACTTGGAGAAAGTGTCTGACAGCCTGGGCTCCGTTGCCAACCTCGGCAACGCAGTGCAGGATGTAAGCTGCAACTGCGCTGCAGTGGTCACCACTTTGGGGGAGGTGCAGGGGGATATTCGGCACCTTACTGCAGCCGTCCAGGCCAACAGTGCTGCCATCCGGGACCAGGGGAGGCTGAGTCGGCGGGCCCAGCACTACCAGGTCACCCGTCAGCTCCGGATGCAGGCCCAGACGAACTCCTACCTTGGACGGATAGCCAGGGCCTTGGAGGGCACGCAGGCCACACCTGCCAGGAGTGGCCCACCTGGGGATCAGCCACCTCCAGATGCCCCCCCACCCACTCCATCCAGGCAGCTGCGGAGCCAGAGAGGGGCCCCCAGAAGAAGCCCCCGGCATCCCCGATGAGGCCTTTTTTTTTTTTTTTTTTTTTCTTGTTTTATATTTTTGTTTTGGACATACTCAGGTCATGAGTTTATTTTTTATTTTTGTCAGGTTATGAGATTTTGTTTATTTCATTTATCAGGATATGATATTATTAATTTATTTTTGTACTGCACACGGTCAGGAGTGCAGGGGACAGTGTGAATGGTGTGTGAATGTGAGGGGGTGGCACTCCTGAAAGTAAGGGGTGTCACCCTCGGCCGTGGTGGTGAAGTGAACCCCACGGCTGAATGAATGACGTGTGAAAGGTGTGTGAATGGACAGTGACATCATTGGGGCCTTGACGCTGGCGTTACTGCTCCCAACTCCTACATGCTGGACTTGGGCTAATCCAATGCGATGTGCATGTGGTGTGTGTGATCTAGGGACATCAGTGGTGTACACGCGTGCATTGTCTGTGTTATTAATGTTTTGGTTTAGTGTCCAAAGATGCCTACGGCGAGGACCCTCCTGACTGCTCTTCCATCAGCAGACTGGGTGTCCTCTGGCAGGTGGGGACTGTGTGGGTCGGGGTCAGGTCATCACGTATGTCAATATGCAGGCCTTTTTTCATAGCAAAGTTATGTAGTATGCAACATGCACCGATGATCTGACACACAAAGGTAGGGGAATACAATAGGGCCCCCCCAGACTTATCCAGGCATCGAAACGGGACTTCAGGAGCCCAAATGTTTGCTCCACCACTGCACGGGTTTTGATGTGTGCTTCATTGTATTTTCTCTCTCCTCTGGTTTGGGGGTTCCGGAAAGAGTCATTAGATGGGGTCCCAGTGCATATGCAGAGTCACCTGTAAGGGAAAAGACAGGATAATGTTAGTCATGCATGTGCGATTTCTGTTGTGCATCACGGGAGGGGATAGTCATGCCTGACTCCCATGTCACTCACCAACCAGCCAGCTGTCCCCATACATGTGTCTGGTTAAATTCTGCTCGGATGGGGCTCTGACGGTATATGTAGCTGTCATGGCTGGACCCGGGGTGTTTGGCACGGACGTGCCATATGAGGCGTTGGGCATCATCGGCTATCACCTGTACGTTGATGGAATGCCAATGCTTCCGATTGCGGTATATGTGCTCTGTGGCACTGGGGGGCTGTAGGGCCACATGTGTGCAATCAATGGCCCCCACAGTGCGTGGGAATCTGGCAATGTTGTAGAAATCTGTCATTGCCTTCAGCCGCAGCTCCTCAGTGGTGGGTCTGATGAACTGGTTGGACATGCGTCTGAGGATTGCAGGGACAACCTGGTGCACACATCTGCTCATGGAGGACTGTGACATCCCAGCCACCACTCCACTTGTACGCTGGAATGATCCCCTGGCAAGGAAATGAAGTGTTGCCAGTACCTTCACCAGTGGCTGCACTGCTTGTGAGCGGTGTGTTGGGCTGGTGATGTCATCCTGCAGGGTTGTGGTTAGTTCAAGTATTGCATCTGGGCTGAATCTGAAGAGGCGATACACCTCCTCATCCCCCATGCCAAAGAGGTTCATACGAGTGCGGTATATCCTCTCACGTGGCCGCCTTCTTGGTTCCAGGGGACCCATCAGTAGTTCTAGGACCACAATTGCCCCTGGCATGTTGGCACACAGAGGTGTTGTCCTTGCAAGTGTTGTTGTTCAGCAAGCTCCTATCGTCGGTAACGCTGCTCTCCGACCTCTCCTGCTGACCTGTGACCGTCTGAAGAAAAGTAAAGATAAAGCAGCCTTTTGTAGAAATAAACATTTGCGCCGGACGACCAGATACGCGCGCGGCGCATGTAGCCGAGATGTGCAATCAGCGTATGGTGCTAATCCGTTCGTGAATTGGGAAATCTCCCAATTCATTTGCATATTTTCAGGGGGAAATCAATGGGCGCGACTGATGCGCCAGCAGCGAAAATAAGCGCTGACGATACTCTGGCGTCGGAACGATACTTCCGCCGGTCGCAAATGACCGTTACGTTATTGGGCGCATCTAGTAAACTCTGACTAGTACTACTTTAACTTACCGCAAATACAACACTAAAACGTGGGTACGTCATAGAAAACCGACGTGGGTGACTATGGCTATGTACGCATCATCACAGTTACGTGGCGCATATCCAAATACTCCAGCGCAAGTGTTCGTGAATCTGGCCCATTGTATGTAGTGGGTGAACTATGTTTACTACAACCGATTACTGTGCCCACTAACATGAAAGTAGTAATTTTAAACTGTCCAAGAGTAAAAAAAGCACATGGAGCAACATGCAATTAATAATCATAATAGGAACACTGGACATATACTTACTATTTTGAAGCATTTTCTTGATCCTTCTGTACTGGTCATGCTCCCTCAATTTCAGGTCTGGCCAGCATTTCCTCAATTGCTCCTTGGATCGTCGTACCCCAAAATTCCTGTGCAGATCTTGGCCTTTCTCACATTTGGGTTGGTGTATGGCCCATGCTTCCCATCATAGTCAGCCCTCCTCAAGATGTCCACCATATCTGCAATCTCTACAAAGGACATATTTGAGGCCTTATATCTCCTCCCGGATTGTGACGATTCTTGCTTCGGGCTTTCCTCGCCATTAGTGTTATTATCATGCACCTGATGTGTCTTCGCCATGTTCCTCTCCCACTGCGACGAAACAGGAGGGGCGGGGAATATACTAGAACGTCAGGGGCGGGCGACGTGTGCGGAGTTTCACGCATGCGCAGTGTATATAAAGCTAACATGCGTGCGTCGTACCTACATTCTATGTGTGGAGGAAGGAGTAAGCACCGAAGGTGAAACCGCAGGTAACATTTTACCTTGGGTCATCAATGGTCTATACTGCTTTGAGATTGTGGCCTATATGGGGATAAGATTAGGAGAGTTTAGACTGACATTAGTGTTTGTCTTGTGTTTTGTCTTGCAGAAATAATGAACGTTTTTTAAAATCACAAATTTATGGGCGAGTTCTTTGACAGGGATCTGCCTGTTTTGTGGGAAACCATAAACCCCCTTCATAAAATTAAAATAACAAGGAAGGCAGTGCTGGAGAAACTGCTGCAATTTGTAAAGACGCAGGCCCCCGAAGCAACCATCGAGTTTGTGGGCAAGAAAATTGTGAACTTGAGGGGCATATACAGGAAGGAGCGTAATAAGGTCCTGGATTCACAGAAGTCAGGAGCAGCAGCAGAAGATGTGTATGTACCCTGTCTGTGGTACTACAACAAATTGGGCTTTCTGGACAACCAGCTTGAAGTCAGGCCATCACTTTCAACCCTTCCCTCCATCCTTCCCTCCACCCCAGCTGAGGCTTCCGAGGACCAACCTGGGCTTTCCATCCTGGAAGAAGTGGATGCACCCAGCTGGAGCCAGGTATAGTATTATTCTAAAGATTTATTGTCCGAAAATTTATGATGTAAAATAGATGTTAATATTGATAACAAATGTTTGAACAAAAATTGTTTTACATATAAATAGACAGTAGTGGCCAAAAATTATTGGGTCAAGAATGAAAAATGCTGGGGTCAGAATGATGGTCTTTTCTATTTATTAACATTCAATTTTCAACAGTCATGAGCTGAAAATTGTGTGGTAGATGAACCAAGAACTAAAACTTCCCTTTTTTATACAGAGAAAGAGCTCAGCCAGGATGAGGCTCTGGAAAGTGGCAGGCAGGGGGAAGTGGCAGCCAGGAGGAGGCCGGGCCCAGTGTCAGCCAGAAGGTGGCCAGTAGAAGCACCCAATCCCATGTGCCACCTCTCCGCCTTCAAACAAAAAGGCCCAAGAGGAGTAGGAACCTGGATGAGGCAGTACTGGCCCTCATTCGGGATGCACATGCGACCCTTTAGAGAACCCCCCACTTCTCAAGAGGGCTATGCCTGCCTACTCGCTGCCAAAATGCAGGGAATGGAAAGGGGCCAACACCTCCTCTGCGAGTCCCTGATTTTCAAGGCTCTAAATAAGGGGTTGATGGGCAAACTAACACCAAATACTGACCTTTATGAGTTCACCCATCCTCCTCCACCTCCTCCTTCTCCTCCTGCCACAAGTCCACCTCCAGAGCCACGGCCTCCAAGCAGGGCCGGACTGGCCTACCGGGATACCGGGAAAATTCCCGGTAGGCCGGCTGCCTGTCAGTCAAATCAATCAACTAGGCCGCAAACGCGGCCGCCATCGCGGCCGCACTTTGCAATTTTGTATACTGCATTGGAGAACGCCTGCCTGCTGCCCTATGCCTCTAGTCAGTGTCAAGTACAGTGTGTGTCGCCTGTCGCGGTAAAAGCAGCGGCGGGCCAGCCGCCGGCTGGGGTTGCGGCCGCCATGCTTGCCGCTGCAGTCAGTGCCGCACTTTCCAATTCCTTCCCGCGGGCGCCACTCACTCACTGTCACTGACCAGGAATGGAGAGAGCGTGTCACGAGTCTGAGGGAGGGGAGGAGCCGAGCAGAACGTGACCGGCGTCATCCCATCGTCCCGTGCGGTGCGCGCCAGTACCGCCCACTTTCTTCTGCAGGGTGAAGGAACATAGGAATTCACCGTCCGCGCCACCCGGCCAGGCCACCCTTGGAGCTCGTGCGTGTCAGACAGTGCTTAGGCACGATTGGCAGCAGTGGCAAGACAGCCAAGGACAGGTCCAGCCCAGGTCAAGTGGTCGGTCAAGCCAGCAGCAGCAGCCAGGTGAACTAGGCTAGGCCTGCATTTATATGTTCTAATCACTCTGATTCTCACCATATGATATAACGGTGCATCCCCCGCCCCCCCCCTCCTCTCTCTGTCAGTCACCTACCTTTTTTGCTGCCCCTGTTGTACACTGTATAATAATCTCAGAGAGAAGGGGGGGGGAGTCACTCCCCCCCCCCCCCCCCCCCTTGTCTCTGAGATTATTATACAATGTACAACAGGGGCAGCAAAAAGGTAGGTGACTGACAGAGAGAGGAGGGGGGGGCGGGGATGCACCGTTATACATATAACGGTGCACCCCCCAGACCTTTGCTGCCCCTGCAAATTGTAATCTGGACTGTATAATCAATGTCTCTCCCTCTCTCTCACCATTCCATGGTCAATGCCCCCCCCCCCCCCTGCACCTACCTTTTTAAATGCCAAAAAAAGTGTCATTTAAAAAAATAATAATAATAATCTGCCTGCGCTTAACTGGTTGGGGACCAGTTTCCCCCCACCATTGCAGTCCCCCCCACCATTGCAGGCCCCCTCTCTCCCTCCCGCCATTGCAGCCCTCTCTCTCTCCCTCCCGCCATTGCAGCCCCTCTCTCTCCCCTCCCGCCATTGCAGCCCCTCTCTCTCTCCCTCCCGCCATTGCAGCCCCTCTCTCTCTCCCTCTCCCTCCCGCCATTGCAGCCTCTCTCTCTCTCTCCTCTCCCTCTCCCTCCCGCCATTGCAGCCCCTCTCTCTCTCTCTCATCTCGTCTCTCTATCTCTCTCTCCTCTCTCTCTCTCTCTCTCTCCCCTTCCCGCCATTGCAGCCCCTCTCTCTCTCTCTCTCTCATCTCTCGTCTCTCTCTCTCTCTCTCCCCCTCCCGCCATTGCAGCCCCTCTCTCTCTCCTCTCTCTCTCTCCCCCTCCCCGCCATTGCAGCCCCTCTCACCTCTCGCCCCTCTCTCTCTCTCATCTCTCATCTCGTCTCTCCTCTCTCCTCTCTCTCCTCTCTCTCTCTCTCCCCCTCAGCTCCTCTCCCCCCTCCCGCCATGGCAGCCCCCCCTCTCTCTCTCTCTCTCTCTCCTCTCTCTCATCTCTCATCTCTCTCACTCTCTCCTCTCCTCCATTCTCTCACCTCTCTCTCTCTCTCTCACTCTCTCTCACCGCCATTGCAGCCTCTCTCTCTCTCTCTTTCCCCCGCCATTGCAGTCTCTCTCTCTCTCTCTCTCTCCCGCCATTGCAGCCTCTCTCTTTCTCTCCCGCCATTGCAGCCTCTCTCTCTCTCTCTCTTTCCCCCGCCATTGGCAGTCTCTCTCTCTCTCTCTCTCTCGTCTCGTCTCTCTCTCTCTCTCCTCTCTCTCTCTCTCCTCCCCCTCCGCCATTGCAGCCCCCTCTCTCTCTCTCTCTCTCTCTCTCTCCCCCCCTCCCGCCATTGCAGCCCCTCTCTCTCTCTCTCTCTCTCTCTCCCCCCCTCCCGCCATTGCAGCCCCTCTCTCTCTCTCTCCTTTTCCCTCCCCCCCCGCCATTGCAGCCCTCTCTCTCTCTCTCTCTCTCTCTCTCCTCTCTCCCGCCATTGGCAGCCCCTCTCTCTCTCTCTCTCCCCCCTCCCGCCATTGCAGCCCCTCTCTCCTCTGCCTCCTCTCATCTCTCTCTCTCTCTCTCTCTCCTCTCTCTCCCTCATCCCTCTCACTCTCCCCGCCTTTGCAGCCTCTCTCTCTCTCTCCTCTCCCTCTCCCTCTCTCTCCCCTCCCGCCATTGCAGCCTCTCTCTCTCTCCTCTCTCTATCTCCCCCTCCCGCCATTGCAGAGCCCCCTCTCCTCTCTCTCTCTCTCTCTCCCCCTCCCGCCATTGCAGCCCCTCTCTCTCTCTCTCTCTCTCGCCCCCGCCCGCCATTGCAGCCTCTCTCTCTCTCTCTCTCTCTCCCCTCCCCGCCATTGCAGCCCCTCTCTCTCTCTCCACTCCTCTCTCTCTCTCATCTCCCCCTCCCGCCATTGCAGCCCCTCTCTCTCTCCTCTCTCCTCGCCTCACTCTCCCTCTCACTCCAGCTCTCTCTCTCTCTCTCTCTCTCCTTCTCTCTCACTCTCGCTCGCTCGCCATTGCAGCTCGCTCTTCTCTCTCTCTCTCTCTCCTCCCCGCCATTGCAGCCTCTCTCTCTCTCTCTTTCTCTCCCCCGCCATTGCAGTCTCTCTCTCTCTCTTTCCCCCGCCATTCAGTCTCTCTCTCTCTCTCTCGCTCTCCCTCCCTCTCCGCTCTCTTTCTCTCCCGCCATTGCAGCACCACTCTCTTTCCCTCCCAGCCATTGCACCCCTCTCTCTCTCTCGTCCTCTCTCTCCTCCCCTCTCGCTCTCTCTCCTCTCTCTCTCTCGCTCTCTCTCTCTTCTCTCTCTCCTCTCTCTCTCTCTCTCTCTCTCTCCCCCTCCCGCCATTTGCAGCCCCTCTCTCTCTCCTCTCTCTCTCTCCCCCCCCTCCCGCCATTGCAGCCCCTCTCTCTCTCTCTCTCTCTCTCCCCCCCTCCCCCATTGCAGCCCCTCTCGCTCTCGCTCCCCCCTCCCGCCATTGCAGCCCTCTCTCTCTCTCTCTCTCTCTCTCTCTCTCTCTCTATCTCTCCTCTCTCTCTCTCTCTCTCTCTCGACCGCCATTGCAGCCCTCCCTCTCTCTCCCTCCCGCCATGCAGCCCTCTCTCTCTCTCTCACTCTCTCTACTCTCATCTCAGCCCTCTCTCCTCTCTCTCCCTCTCCCTCTCCCTCTCTCTCCCGCCATTGCAGCCTCTCTCTCTCTCTCTCTCTCTCTCCCTCTCCCTCTCTCATCCCGCCATTGCAGCCTCTCTCTTCTCTCTCTCTCTCTCCCCTCCCTCCATTGCAGCCCCTCTCTCTCTCTCTCTCGCTCCCCCCTCCCGCCATTGCAGCCTCCTCTCTCTCTCTCTCATCCCACTCGCCGCCATTGCAGCCCCTCTCTCTCTCTCGTCGTCTCCTCTCCTCAGCTCGCTCTCTCTCCTCTGTTTGTCTGTCTGTCTCTGTCTCCCTCTCTGTCTCTCTCTTGTCTATATTGTTGCCAGCTCTCTCTCTCTCTCTCTCTCTCATCTCCTCGCTCTCTCTCTCTCCCCTCCTTCTCCTCTCTCTCTCTCCTCTCTCTCCTCCCGCCATTGCAGCCTCTCTCTCCTTCTCTCCGCGCATCTGCTTCTCTCACTCTCTCTCTCTCTCTCCCACCCCATTCTCTCCGCTCTCACCCTCTCTCCGCCATTGCAGTCGCCGTCTCTCTCTCTCTCGCTCATTCTCTCTCTCGCCTCTGTCTCTCTCTCTCTCTCTCCTCTCTCTCTCTCCCTCCCGCCATTGCAAGCCCCTCTCTCTCTCCTCCCCCTCCCCCATTGCAGCCCCTCTCTATCTCTCTCTCTCTCTCTCTCTCCCGCCATTGCAGCCCCTCTCTCCTCTCTCTCTCGCCTCTTCTCTCTCTCTCCTCATCTCTCTCACTCACTCTCTCTCTCTCTCTCTCTCTCTCTCTCTCCCGCCATTGCACCCCTCTCTCGCTCTCTCTCCTCTCTCTCTCTCTCTCTCCCCCCCTCCCGCCATTGCAGC